>JAGSMS010000041.1:0-1200000 GCA_029286595.1 Bhutanitis thaidina | reverse complement strand
TTTTGATTTTTTAATTAATTCCTAGAAATCACGTCCAGCGGGATATTAAACATATTACAATATTCAAGGAACGCCAAAAGGAGCCCGTTTAATAGCTGATCGCGAGCGCCTGTCGCCATCTTGGGTTTCTAAAACGTTTACGCCGACTCAATTGCTATGAATTACTGGTTGCAAGCGCCTCTCAGAGGCCCGAGCTTCTGGAATGTCTACACTGATTTAATTTCGACTGAATGCTGATCGCATACGTCACACAGTCGGCAGAGCTCTTGAGACCGATGCACAATATAAGCAGAGTCTTGTGTCTGTTACAGAATGCAGCGATCGCATTCGAGTCTTGACACATCGAGAACATGACTGTATATTGACTGTCTTCTGAACGATACAGAATCCAAGACATTCGCCAGAACGAATGAGCGAACTGAACGACTCGCTCGGAGGGAGACCGATTGCGATAGTTCATATTATACGAAACTCAGAATACCGAACAGTCGCTGAGATTCGACATTGTGCGTGATGCTTACTGAGCTGAATAGGTTAAATAGTGGATTTTGTTAAAGGAATAGAATAACATATAGCAATAGAATTTATTATGCCCATATTGTTGAATTGATCTAAATTTGTGCTTAATGTCGATCTCTGAAATGGAGAAACAAGTCTCCTGGAATGTGTTACTCAGGAGGTAAAGTTAAGCATATTCAAAGAACCAACAGAGCTTTTGTTCACATCACCAGAGTTATAGAGAAAAGCTTTATGACAATCTACCATTCAAAATATATCCTAGATTATCACAGGGGCGCGTTAGGTATGAGCCTAATTGGATGATTCTACCTTATCTTTTTTGGGTATGGGATTGGTGGAGTGGCGCAACTTCTATAAGCGAAACATTGTTATTTACCGACATTCACGCGGACGGCGTCAGGAGGGACAGCTAGTATTCAATAAAATTGAGAACGAAAAAATCTCTCAAATCTTATATATATGTTCGGTGAAAAGTTTCCAAAAGTCCATCGAGGTGAGGCAACGTATAGCACAATTGGACTGTCGAACGATTTAGCTTTAATTCTAAAACACAGTTACGACACTACCTTTATATCAAAGATGTCCTCCTTGCAAGTGGCACTGAAGTAGATTAATCCACGTGAGCTGGTCAGCGATCAGCCCGTTACACACTACTTACGCCCGAGTGACCTGAAGCGCTTCCATTGCGCTTTGAAAGCGAAAAAGGTTTAGAGCACTTTGTCTGCGATAAAATTTTCGAGTTATCCGTGTATTTGAACACTCTCTTGTTCTCAGTTGAATGTTTAAGGTGTATGTATGTATATATTCACATTTACACTCGCCTCATATATTTGTTTCGTCATCCTACTTTCATTCATCCCCACCGCATGTCCAAACTAGCTCAGCATCCCTTTCTCAATTCGTGTCACTACATCGTCTTTCAACGCTCTCTGATCACATTATTTCGAACCCTGTCAGTTATCTTCACATCAATCATACTTTTTAACGCTCTCATTTCTACTGCATTTATCCTGCTTTCATGCCTCTTCTGCCATACCCAGCTTTCGCTTCCATATGTTAGTGTTGGTACCAATATCTTTAAGGTAACAACGTTTAAATCTCCGCATTTCGAAAAGATTTACGAAACTTAGCTAGATCAACTTGTCAAAACTCCTTTGTTTCTGTCTATAATTACTAGGTTTTTTGTGATACAGTGCTTTTGGCACTTGGCTGCCAATGACAAAGGAATGGGGTTTGTAATATCCTTCACTATTTGAAGGATTCGGAGCAGTTAATAAAACACGTCGAACAGTACAATCACCATTTATTGACTGCCCGATAAATCAGGGGTACTTGTAGAAAACCCTATTGACATCTATCAACATACATATGTTACAGGGTTTATATGTGTTATTGTAATATTACATACATATATTAACGCCTTGTTCCCAACGGGGTAGGCAGAGACAATCTCCTTCCGCTTCCAACGGTCCTGACATACGTCTTTCGCGTCTTCCACTTTCATCAATCTTCGCATGCATGCTCATTGGTTTAGAGTACTCTTGACCTGGCCTTTTTTCAGTACGTCTCCGATTTGATCGTGAAATGTTCGCCTAGCTCTTCCTCTCCCGACTCTACCATTTAAACTCACCTCATATATTTGTTTCGTCAATCTACTTTCATTCATCCTCTCCACATGTCCAAACCAGCTCAGCATCACTTTCTCAATTCGTGTCACTACATCTTCTTTTACGCCACAACGCTCGTTGGTTTAGAGTACTCTTGACCTGGCCTTTTTTCCAGAACGTCTCCGATTTGATCGTGAAATGTTCGCCTAGATCTTACTCTCCCGACTCTACTATTATTACAATATAATATTACTACAGTAAAATATTTTAAACATAAGCATGAAATATACAAAGAAAACAACCAACACAGCGAACTGACATAAAGTGACGTTTGATAAGATGGCGACCTTAGTTCCGATTTTGGCCACGCGCCAAAAGATTCTTGTCGCATTTGTCGCTTGTATACTTAACAAGAGATACATTAAATATTAAAAAAAAACAAACGATGCACAACTGTTCTGGTTGCAGAATCATGTCAAGTTTAAGTTATTGTAATGTGACCAGATTTAGATAGTTTGCCAAATTTGTAATCGATCAGACCAATGTAAGTAAAATAAATATCCATTGAAAAATCCATATATCAATTGGGAAGATGATCTTTAATTGGGTGAATAGGTTCTCATCAAACATAACTAAGACCGATCCCCATTAAAACTTACTTAAAAAAAATTGGAAAATACAGTAATGCTTGCCTCAAGGACTAAGGGCTGTTACTAGCTCACCTTAGCTTACCTTAACAGCGTTTAAAGGTCAAATAAAGCAGCCTGTAACTACTCACTGCTCGGCAAAGGCCTCCTTCTCAAGTATCTGAGAGGGTTTTTGGAGCCGGGACGAGCCCGCTACGCTATCCTCGAAATTATATTTATTCAAATAGTATTTTTGACCTTGAAATATCATGGTGTTTGATGAGTAACCTCGCTGGTGATTATTGATGATGGTTAGGGATTCAGCTCTACTACGCCACGATAAATTAATATATTTATTTTACGTCATTGGAATATAAATTTCGCTAATGATATGTCAAATGCCATTTAATAATGGCATTCGAACGTAGTAACAATAGTGACAATAGTAAAAGAATTTCTTGTTATTTTTTTCATATTCAAATAATTTCGTATAATAGGTATTATATTAAATGTTAGGTGGTTTGTACTTTCAGTTACTCGCTTACATAAGTAACGTAAGGTCAAAGATGATTTCGTAACTATACTAATTTACATTTCTCCTCGTCAAAAGGTTTCTTGGGGAAATGGCAGCGACAGACAGCGATATTAAATGCCCGACACGTAACTGACTTGAAAAAGGGTTACGCCACGGGGGCGTATTATTTAATTATAACTTGTAAATTATGAATGAGCGGCGGCTAACTTTTGTGATGCCGTTTGAAATTGGAACAAGTATTGAATACAAGGAACGCCTACTGGACACTGGATCTGATCCTAAACAAGTACAATTTTTTTTCCAACACCGAGTGATGACGTCGGTAGGTTCGAGCCCACTATTCGAACTATTGTCGTGAACCATTCCAAATACAAGCTCTAATGCTTAGTTGGAGGGTTAACAGGAATATTAGTAATAATATAAAAATAGCATTGCTAGTATTCTTATTTAAAAAAAAAAAGCAAATAGACCGGCCGTTAGCTACCGCAGCTCCGTGAAGAACCTGCGAATAGTCACGATAAAGGAAAGGTACAGAGGTACAGCCACCTATGAGGATTGAGAAGGAATGCATCACAGTCTGTCATCTTTGGCTCCCTACATCCTTCATAATGGAACAACAGTGGACGCACAGTCTTACCATCTTGTAGTCTCTGTCTCCACAGTACACTATACACGCAAAATAAAACGTAATAGATTTATCGATTAAGATATATTGAAATTAGTATAGTAGTACATATTTTGCATTTTTCACAATAAATACCAAGGGCAATGTTCTGAAGAACTGTTCGTACGATCCCGGCCGCTGAGTTTCACCATCGTACATCGCGACAGAATTTCAAGATCCACCTAGATGGTTGGCATTCCACCACAGTGCGTTTTACTCGAAGTTTTCTGTCAGGCACTTTGACTTTGTAGAATCAGCTGTCGCTAGCGGTATTTCCGAACAGTTACTTAGGGACCTTCAAGAAAAGAGCCTATTCCTTCCTTAAAGGCCGGCGGCGCATCTGTAGCTCCTCTGTTATTGCGAATGTTCGCGGGCGTCGGTGATCAAGTGCGCCGCATGCGTGTTTGCGCCCCTTCTTCTATAAAAAAAAGTAAAGACTCTAGAGTCAGGTGATCGACGATCTTCACAAATTTAGTCAAATAAACCATCTAAGCAAATAAAGCTGTTTCTATTCCCTCTCTCTAGTGTTTACTTTCCTCGGTGAACAGGATCGGAATACGGGCACAGCAGCGGGCAGCAGCGTCGTTGCTCTTTTATTTAAATTACTTGCGTGCCTCCTCTGCCGGTGCTGTTTATCCCGGTGGTTACAACGGTATCTCCTATCTGCTAGGCGGGTGATTCACAGGCGCAACAACGAAGCGGAAGCGACAACAAGCCGTACCCTATGGAAGAAGTAACATTGTTGAAGTTTTGAGCATTGCAGGGTGCGCTGGGACGAATGTTATCAGCTGTGATCAGCTACAGGGTTAAAAGACTGTCTAGCGCTGCCCCCTTTCCCCTCGATACCTACCATCCTCGAGCTTGTCCATTGTGCAATACTGTCCCAGGTATGGTTAGATTAACCATCCTTCCCGAAACAGCTTTCTAATAATAAACAAAAATATTAATCAGTTTCATCTACTAATACTTAAAATTCCTGACAGTTTCAACTGGAGACAAGAGACTTTCCGGTGACGTCACTTAATGAACTGCGACGAGTCATTCTGTAAGAACTTTTTTAGCGACAAAACCCACAGAGACCCAACTTGTCGGCGTCACTTCTCAAATAAAACGGATGTGTTTGACAGATCGCCACTCCAAGTGGGATTCTTGCAGTTACGCATAAGCTTCTGCCGTCGAGTCATGTTCCAAGATTACCTTAACGGTAAAGCCTGTAGCCAGCGACTGGACCCCATTATTTTATTAACTTAAAAATATTGACTTTCGATTCGTGCCTTAACATTCACTTCATAAAAAGGCTATCGGTAACACCGTGGTGTTACGGCCAATAACAAAAAACGGTAATCGGAAATCGATGAAAGGCCATCGGCAGTCGTGCAGGTTTTTTGTAATATCGATAATATTTTAGGATCGTGCGACAATATTCATATCGATGTCGAATATTTTCAAAGCTGTTACGCGCCGTTTTTGAACGAGTATTTTTGTACAAAATAATAGTCGTTACTAGTCTGTGAGCTTTTATAGGAACGAGCTTACAGTCCGCTTATTGATAAGCGACTACTAAAGCCCATGGACACCTGCAAGTAACTTCAATTAAAGGAGTTTGGAGGCCCACGCTGCGCTCTTCCGCCTCCCGATCTTTCATCCTGGAAATATTCTTAAAGGCCGGCGACGAACCTGCAGCTCCTCTGATGTTCCAGATGGTCGTGGACGATGGTAATGCTGTAGCCGTTGCCCCCTTCACTAAAAAAGAAAAAAACAAATGCTGTACACACACCCGAGGACTAACATGGAACGCCTCACATCATCATCATCATCATCATTTCAGACTGCTACAAGTCCACTGCTGAACATAGGCCTCTCCCAAAGAACGCCTCACAGACTGTATTATTTTGGTTCAGTATACCTTTCGAACCGGAAGTCAACAGTGGTTGCACAACTGATTGAATACTTACTACATTACTTTCTGAGAGCGCTCCAGGTCACTCAGCTGGAGAAATAAGAAAAGCATATTATTTCGACGACATATGAAGTTCACTGACCCACACTGGAGGACTTCAAAACCCCTTTCAGATATTCGAGGAGTCCTTTGCCCAGCAGTGGTCACATACAGCATGCTACTTTTACTTATTAAGATTTAAGAGTGGTAGAGCCAAGCGGCGGCTTTAGCTGCTGCTCGAATGGGCCGGATCGACCGGATCGATACCACGGCCTCGCAGAACACCGGCGTGAAGTAGAGGCATCTTGTGCTTCTGCGTTTCGTTCGGCGAGTGAGGTAACCGGAGGCCCACACCCCATCCCCATTCCCCTCTTCTTTCCTTCCATCTCCTAAATATCCTTAAAGACCGGCAACGCACCTGCAGCATCTATGGTGTCGCAGATGTATGCGGGCGACGGTAATCACTTACCATCAGATGAACCGCTTGCTCGATTGCCGTCTCTTCCATAAAAAAAAAACTATACTCTTTACCACCCAGTAATATACAGCACAATTTTTTCTTTTATTACACATTACACGCACAGGTTAGCGTAATAACGCAGAGTATGAGTCCATCGCTGAATAAAGGCCTCGCCAAGGATGCCACGGTCAGCCGAGAAGTATACTTTTTTTAGAGCTTTATCACATACTAACGGGTTGGTGAGAGCAGTACCGGTAACCTGGAACTAGTGACGCCGCTCCCCGTTAGTGGCGAATAACCATAGTTCAATAGTCTAACTCTCTACCAAGCCTTACCCTAGTAAGTACTACTTCAGACGAGCAATTCTTGTATATGTATACACTAACCGTTCTACTGCGCCATTGCCTGAACTGAAACTTAAATAAAATTATAAAAAACAAATCAATTAATATTATGTGTATGTCTTTGGCAACCTCATAAGATAAATGTCAAAAAAAATCCGAACGAAATCGGTTCAGAGTATTCTTTGATAATTTGATAATTGGTTTGCACAACGAAATACTAAAAACATATATATGGTTTTTTTTGGTATTTTGCCTCAAGATAACTAACATATTTGCGCTTCTAGTGAACAAGGCCATCGACATGCTGGACCTTATCAACCGTCCTTGATTGTGAATGCGCCACCCAGTGTAGTATATTATGTAATTGGTATCTTGGATTCGGCTATAACAATTTGGATGAAATTTTGTATTTAATTTTTTTTTACCCTATCTCATAGAATATTGAGCTTAGAATATGTTAGCTACTAAACAACAGATGGCAGTGCGCTACATAGTGAGCGTGGTTGTAACAGTAAGCTTAACATACATAAAACCAGGGTGTGAAAGGGAGATGTACCATTATGTTCTCCAAATGCCAATCTTACCGGCACGTGGTGAACCCTGCTAGATGATAAACTAGACTCAGGCGACTGATACCTGATCAACATGATTTTCCTCCCTCAAGTCTCACAGACCAGCGATGTACAAGTAGAGCAGCGTCTCTAGTGCGATGCTGGATCCTCAAAGAAACCTACGGCGGATGGCTGACGACAAAACATGAACCTGTTCAAACATCATTCGAGATTTAAAAAGAGAAACTATTCATCTGCACAAAGTCTAATGCTATATCTAATCAGTTACTCGGTTACTCTTATTCGCAGGTAATGTTAAACGCTTTCGTCGCTTTCTAGTTTCGTCTCATTTTTATTTTTAAAGTGTACGCAGAATCGCTTCCGTCCGAGCGGCGTCTGTGTGTAATGGACCGAGCGCTTAGTAACTCGCCTGCATGGATATTACTGCAGCGAAAGCGATAAAGAAAGAAGGTTTTGTTTCTTAACACTATAATTATAGCGGTTCTATTTATCCTTTGAAACGGAAAACAACACTAATTGTACTGCTGATTAGCGACACATGTAGGTGAGAGGATGGTACAGTTTGAAAGATATAATATAACCATTGGTCTTGACGGTAGCTGTGTATGTATATATTCATGCCTTGTGTCAAACGGGGTAGGCAGAGATAATCTTCTTAGACTTGCTACGGTCCTGACATTCGTCTTTCGCTTCTTTCACTTGCATCAATCTTCGCATGCATGCTCGTCGGTTTAGAGTACTCTTGAACTGGCCTTTTTTCAGAACGTCTCCGATTTGATCGTGAAATGTTCGCCTAGGTCTTCCTCTCCCGACTCTAGCATTTGCCTCGCCTCGTATATTTGTTTCATTCTCACTTATTGTCACATTCATTCTCTCCACATGTCCAAACCAGCTCAACATTCCTTTCTCAATTCGTGTCACTACACCGTCTTTCCAGGTACAAATATATAATAGGAATACGACCTCGTCGTTCAAAGTTGACGCGATCACTAACAGATGTACATAACATTTTTTTTAATACAAAGATTATATCACAATAGATACGTAGGATATATAGACAGATCGTAGCCAAAACAGGCGTCCTAGCACCTAGTGCTGTCAACTAGTTATAAAAATTATATTGATAATGTTTTTGTAAGAGTTTTAAAAAAGTTGTTGCGTACATAAAACGAAAGAGCTTGACATGACCTGTTATGTAAAAACAACCATAATGTACAACCTTCCATGGAGGGGAGGATTTTATTACGGATTGCTATTTGGCACGACTCAGTGTAGGCAATCGGAGTTCGCTTCTCCTATCTGTGTGAAATCACGAGGTGGGTGGAGAACCTCCTCGCCATGGCGACTCCTTCTCTGCCTAGGACGATATCGTGAGGAGATACAAATGAAGTCTTCTTATTATTATTTTTTAAATCTACCACCGTTTCGTAACGAGATTCCTCTGACGGTGAAAATAAACGGGCGAAAGACAATCCGTAGGTAAACCGTATTAAATTTTTTTTTTTCAATAATTGTAATTTGTCATGCAACAACGTCGTAATATAAAAGCTGTGGTCCCATAGGCTACTGGGAGCATACTAAAATAATATAGAGATCCACGAAATAAAAGCACAATCGCACTTCAACCACGATCAGATCAACCAGCGCAAGTAGCACCCGTTCTTCACGAGTATCACGCATGACAAAAAATGTGTTTATAAACTTCTGTGTTACCATATAGCTTTGGGGTAACTGTACTCATTTATTAATATTATTAATTTGATTATTTGAAAGATAGACAGACACGTTTATTTGGTACTTGCATTATAAAATTTAGACTTTTAGCTTTATCAGTCGTCCCTTGATCGTTTTAAAAAAAGAAGCTATCTGCTTATAAATTTAAAAAAAAAGAAGAATATCTGAGGCATTATATTAATTGAATACGTTCGTTGCGTAATATGAACTGTCATTTATTGACAGCTATAAAGAATAACGTAACGACTTTAGATATACAGACGGTCTCATTAAATATAATGAAATTGTACGAGGATAAAAAGGATGACGCGATTGACCTAAAGGCGAATCTGCACACAAAAGGGAAGAATTACATCAATCCAATTTGAGGAATGGGGCGCATTACGCTCGTTGCGTATCCTTAAAATTATTGGCCGTGTGGTCCAATTCAGAACTGGCAGAAGGAGAGTTTAAACTCTGAGACGCTTGTAATAATTATTGAAGTTATACTTCTCATCGCGAGTTTGAGAATAATGACGAGTGTGAATTTTTACGATGCGCGCGCACAGCGACATCTAAAAGCGACACCATGAAGTTGGTTAGTAATTCTCTCTCAAGTTTTCGCGAAAACCGATGACTATATTCATAGTAGTTATTCAATTATATATGAATCTTGTTTTATCATATTAACATATATAAAAGTTGTATAGTATATTTATATATACATATTTATATCTATATTTCATATCTGTGAAGATAAAAGAATATATTTATACATACATATAGATGAGTATTTGTGTGTGATTTTAAATTATATATGGTGGTGAATGATATTTATTTTGAGTACATGTAATAAGCGTTTTTTAATATTATAAACTTTTTTAAGAGCGTCTATTTGATTGATGATTTGAGATTAACTGTCGGTATGTATGTATTCTTTTTATTTGTTTACATTATAAATTATCATTATTAGTCATTTTTGTTTGGTTACGCTAACGAAGTATAGCCTCTCACGTGCGCACATCAGTACACACACACGTTTTTCTATATTACATAGTTAGCTAATGTAGTATTTGTGAAAGGAACCTGAAATATGCCTAAGGTAAAAAGTTGTCCATATCATATGCACTAAGGCATGACTCGGCCTAGGTAAACGGCCTTTCGTAATCCACTGTTAGACCTCATGATATTTTCATTGGTCCCCCCAACGTGCTGTGCAGTTACGTATAAGGTTTTGGCTTTCTGCAGAGCCGTGGCAGCCTAGTGGTCAGGGCGCTCACTTTAGTTTCATAGAGCGCTAGTGACCTGGGTACTAAAATTTGTTAATAGCATTAACTGCTGTATTTGCTAAATGCTCGGCGGTGAAGGACAACATCGTGAGGAAACCTGCATGTCTGAGAAATAATAAAAAAAAAATTATTTCGAGGATATGCGAAGCCCGCACTGGAGCAGCGTGGCGGGTACTTCCCGGCTCCAAAACCCTCTCAGATATTTGAGGAAGAGGCCTTTGCCCAGCTGCGGCTTTTACCCGCCTTTCTTTTAGACTCCTCTCGCCCAAGAGTTGTCTCTGGCCACTTCTGATCTGAAAGGTGCAGAGAGCCAGTACAAGTAAAGCCTCGTGACATTATTACCCTACAAAAAATCCCCTGAAGCGGATGTCCTTGTGTATGTTTCCTATTTTCTGAGGCCCTTTTACGTTCAGTCGGAGGCCACAGGATATTTTAAACTTTGATTAATATTTGATTATTACACACAATTACTCTAAGCTTTCGCACAGGTGATGGTGACCCCGATCACAAGTCTGTGTGACTTGGGTTCGGGGAATTCAGACCCTCGTTCGGTTCAGGATTCACCGCGTCCCGGTGTTGTCGGCATTTGCATATAAAGATGTTTATTCTCCATTATTCGTTCAAGTCCAACTATTCGCAATTTCCCTTGGTCTTTTTCTTCTGTAACAACGCTTGGGTATGACAAGTATGGTATTTCCACTAACATCAGCAGCACTCAGAGCCCCATCCCACCATTCCCATCACCATCTAAGCTATGAAGAGTTATTGCGCCACTTTTGATCGCATCTTCCATTTTTTTTTTTAAATATTCTCGTATTTCTACCGCTACCTCATTCTTATGACTTAACCACGTTCTCGGGTTCATACTCTTGTACATAAAATGAATTGGTCTCCAAAGCCAAATTTTACGAATGCCCTAAAATTTCGTATATCTCATTTTGTAAATTATTTTAAACGCATTTTTTTTTTAATCCGAATTAATTGTGTAACGCGTGCGAGCCGAGTGGTATCGATGTAAGAAACTGCCACCCGCTTTTTTCCCGCGGGTGTCGTAAGAGCCGACAAAGGGAAAATACTTAAAACATCACAATGGCTACCGAACGTTGGCCGGTGCCCGCGTGTATAGTGCCTGCGTGTATAGTGCCCGCGTGTATAGTGCCTGCGTGTATAGTGCCCGCGTGTATAGTGCCCGCGTGTATAGTGCCGTTGAGTATAGTGCCGTTGAGTATAGTGCCGTTGAGTATAGTGCCTGTGTGTATAGTGCCGTTGAGTATAGTGCCGTTGAGTATAGTGCCGTTGAGTATAGTGCCGATGAGTATAGTGCCGTTGAGTATGGTGCCGTTGAATTATGGTGCCGTTGAGTATAGTGCCGTTGAGTATGGTGCCGATGAGTATAGTGCCGTTGAGTATAGTGCTGAGTATAGTGCCGTTGAATTATGGTGCCGATGGTATGGTGCCGTTGAATTATGGTGCCGATGAGTATGGTGCCGTTGGTATGGTGCCGTTGGTATGGTGCCGTTGGTATGGTGCCGTTGGAGTATAGTGCTGATGGTATGGTGCCGTTAATTATGGTGCCGTTGGTATAGTGCTGATGGTATAGTGCCGTTGAGTATAGTGCTGATGGTATGGTGCCGTTGGTATGGTGCTGATGAGTATAGTGCCGTTAATTATAGTGCCGTTGAGGTATGGTGCCGTTAATTATGGTGCCGTTGGTATGGTGCCGTTGAGTATAGTGCTGATGGTATAGTGCCGTTGGTATAGTGCCGTTGAGTATAGTGCTGAGTATAGTGCCGTTGGTATGGTGCTGGGTGGTATGGTGCCGTTGAGTATAGTGCCGTTGAGCATAGTGCCGTTGAGCATAGTGCCGTTGAGTATAATTGCCGTTGAGTATAGTGCTGCTGAGTATAGTGCCGTTGAGTATATAGTGCCGTTGAGTATATAGTGCCGATGAGTATAGTGCCGTTGAGTATAGTGCCGTTGAGTATAGTGCCGCTGGAGCATAGTGCCGTTGAGTATAGTGCCGTTGAGTATAGTGCTGATGAGTATAGTGCCGTTGGAGTATAGTGCCGTTGAGTATGGTGCCGTTAATTATAGTGCCGTTGAGTATAGTGCTGAGTATAGTGCCGTTATATAGTGCCGTTGAGTATAGTGCTGAGTATAGTGCCGTTGAGTATAGTGCCGATGAGTATAGTGCCGTTGAGTATAGTGCCGTTGAGTATAGTGCCGTTGAGTATAGTGCCGATGAGTATAGTGCTGATGAGTATAGTGCCGTTGAGTATAGTGCCGATGAGTATAGTGCCGTTGAGTATAGTGCCGTTGAGTATAGTGCCGATGAGTATAGTGCCGTTGAGTATAGTGCCGTTGAGTATAGTGCCGTTGAGTATAGTGCCGTTGAGTATAGTGCCGTTGAGTATAGTGCCGTTGAGTATAGTGCCGTTGAGTATAGTGCCGATGAGTATAGTGCCGTTGAGTATAGTGCCGTTGAGTATAGTGCCGTTGAGTATAGTGC
This sequence comes from Bhutanitis thaidina, assembly GCA_029286595.1. Lineage (NCBI taxonomy): Eukaryota > Metazoa > Arthropoda > Insecta > Lepidoptera > Papilionidae > Bhutanitis > Bhutanitis thaidina. The sequence continues at coordinate 1,187,223 of JAGSMS010000041.1, read as the reverse complement.
CGATGAGTATAGTGCCGTTGAGTATAGTGCCGTTAGGTATAGTGCCGATGAGTATAGTGCCGTTGAGTATAGTGCCGATGAGTATAGTGCCGTTGAGTATAGTGCCGTTGAGTATAGTGCCGTTGAGTATAGTGCCGATGAGTATAGTGCCGTTGAGTATAGTGCCGTTGAGTATAGTGCCGATGAGTATAGTGCCGTTGAGTATAGTGCCGTTGAGTATAGTGCCGCCGTAACGTCCAAGGAGCGAGCCGCTCGCCGATTGTAGTAGATCCTCATTAGACGCTGTTAGGTAAGGTTAAAAATTCATTTAAAATTTAGATTTTTTTTTTATTGGTAAAGCGGTCATGGTAAAACGAGCAAGCAGCTCTCCTGATGGTAAGTGATAACCGTCGCCCGCGTATGTCTGGATTACCCGAGGTGCTGTGCGTTGCCGGCCTTTAAGGGGAGGGAGGATGAGGAAAGGAGTGGAATGGGGAGAGTTTTTTTGTGCGATAGGTAGGTCGAGAGGGCCTCCGGTTACCTCACTCACCGAATGAAAGGACGAAGCACAAAATGCCTCTACCTCACGCCGGTATTCTTCGAGGTCGTGGTATTAATCCGGTCGAGCCGGTCGATTCGAGTAGCAGCATAAGCCGCCTCTTGGCTCTACCACGTATAAAACTGGAGACAGATCCCCTCCCGATAAATTGTTTTGTGAGCAGGAATGGGAAAATGTTTAAACCCATATTATATTATCATATATCCATGATCCTACATCTATAACACATATGAATGATAATGTAATATCAGTACATGCTTAATTTTACTTAATTTACTCCATGTTTTAACATATGAACATATTAAAGATCATATACATATCTATATGATCATATAAATACTAGCGGGCCCAGGCAGACGTTGTTCTGCACATCCCGGTGGGTTATGTGAAATGAAATTTATTATAATAACTCGACCACAGCACTGTACAAATATATCGCAATCGGACAAGTCTTTCAAAAGATACACGATCACAAACATACGGAAGTTGAATTTTTTTTTATCATATTTAAATTGCAGTGTAACACGGGGACAAAGCTTATGTGTAAGATGACCTTCGAAGTCAATAAAAAGGATTCCGCTGTATTGCATATTTAATGCGAAGGTTTCAGTTCTTCAACTATTCAATCATTACAATAAAATTAAGCATGATACATTTTAAACAGGAAAAAGGTAAGAAAGTAGTTTTTTCCTTTATTTTTTCGTTTCTACTAAGTTAGCGGTCAGAAGCAATTTCTTAAAAGATCTCTCGTGTAAAGGAATCCGTAACATAAACTGAGCGTAGACCCATTTGTTGCATCACACTGAAGCGAAGAAAAAAAAATCTAAAATCTTGGTTTTTTTTTTAGTTTTAATATTTTTTTTAATTGTTTTATTAATAACTTGTTAACCAATTGTGGTGTAATGAATAAATTTTCTTTCTTTCTTTCTTTTATGTCCCTTACCTCCTCATTATTTTTTGTCACCATAAATGCAAATAAATCCTGTTTCAATTAATGTAGACACAGCGAGGAGATTTTGCGCTCCGTCTTTCCATTCGTGTGCACCGAGCCTTACATTCGCGCGGCAAATTGCTTTCGGCGTTGCAGTTTTAGCGACGTTTCCGGTTTATTGGTTTTTCACTGCGCGCGTGATATCGAGAGACTACTGGAAAACTAACACTCCTGTGGTATTCGAAAATGCATATAAAACTTTTATTCAAAAACTCGTTTCCGGATTGTTTGACAATAGGTTTGTTTGATTGGCGGTTCGATTTTTAAAACCATGATATTTTCAGTAACTGTGTGGCGGCCGCATAAGAGTTTCTCTTTCACCTTTCTTCCAGTGAGTTTCTCCGGTACCGACTTAGGACTAAGTCCTTGAAATCTCACAGCTATCACTGGGAGCATTCTCGACTCGTTCATCTCTCCGAGCGGAGAAAAATGGTGCGAAACTACATAGAGTAATCTGCGTAATCCTGTCTACTTCCGTGTGTCTAAGTACTCATGACTTACATATTTTTAAAATACTGGCATCCTCTAAGATTTGAGAAGATATGTTCAAAATTTACTAATTTTGTAGGTTCTCTTTCTTTTTGGTGAAATGGGGTGAATCACAAGCTCCTGGTAATTGAGCTGGCGGTAAGTGGCTGCTGCAGCCTATAGACAGACAACGATCAAAGAAGGTTACAGATGCGACGTTACCCCTCCCTGAGGACTGAGATGGAATGCTTAACATCCCGTAATGATACTGGCTCAGTTTACCTTTCGAACGGGAACGCAACAATAGTTGCACTGTGTTGGATTAAACATGGTAGAGCCAAGCGGCGGCCTTCATCGGCATAGCGGTTAAGACTTCAGCACTGCGCTCATCCGCTTGTCCAGCGTGGTGAATATATCCAAACCTTCCATGAAATATGTGCTAGGTTGTTCTTGTGCTTGCTTAAAGAGGCTTGTGTTCAGCAGTAGACTAAAATAGACTGTTATAGTACCGGACGTCCCGAGATATTCAATGCTATACGCTAAGTCCCCTCTCCCCTCAGAAAGTGTAGGCATAATTTATGATAAAAAAATATAAAAGCCTTTTCACAATCTGAAAACGTACACCGATATAATACGTTAAAGCTTCATACCGGATATTGTGAAAGCGACAAACGTAACGCACATACAGATTCACAATGACAACAGACAGATACGTGGTGCAGCGTGAAAGCTTCGTGCCGGAAACGTCGCGAAACCTACAATGCCGAAAGTAATTTGCCGCGCGAATGCACGCCAATCGAGGCACCGAGAGGAAAACAATATACAACCCGGGTATCAATTGGCACGGGATCTGTAAACAATTGAGATCTTTTTTTTTTTTTAACTGACTTCATAAAAGATGGAGGACGTGAATTGACAGGGGCAAACGTGCAAGCGGTGCACTCACCTGTTAAGTTATATAACACTGGCATTGTCTGTCAGTCAGTCCATCTAGACATCGACACAGGGAATCCTAGTTTGAACTTTCGTTTACAAGTTCATGGGCACCCGAAACCACTTACCATCGGGTGAGTCACTAGCTATTTTGCCCTCTCTGTACACCTGCGACACCAGAGGAGCTGCAGGTGCGTTACGGGCCTCTAAGGATCTTTTGGGGGCAAGGGGAGAAGCGGAATGGTCGGAAAGAGAAGAATGTTCTGATGCCTCTATTTCTAGCCGGTGTTCGGCAAGGCCGTGATGCTGCCCCGGTCGAGCTGGCCCATCTACCATGTACATTGATGTTGAGGATGGACTTCGGATTGAGGACCTATTTTGTTGATTCTTTTTTTTTTTTTTATTTATTTATTTATGTACACATAAAAAGGCATGAAAAACATTAAAACATAGTGTTAGTACAAGGGTACTACTTATTCCATACATTGAAATTTCTTCCATCAGACCCTAACAGGAAATTTTATTGAAATGGCAAACTTAGTGCGTACATTTCATAATATGTAATATATAATAAATACATAAATAATATGTATACAAATAAATAAATAGGATTACATATAATTAAATAATATACATAGATATATTTAAATATATATATATATATATATATATATATATATATATATATACATACATGCATAGATAGTCGTAAATATACAATATATATTCTATTAACACGAAGCTAAGTAGTGGTCCTTTACACGTTTCTTAAATGAAAGTATAGTTCCGGAATCTCTTATGGTAGGTGGTAGTGAGTTCCACAACCTAACTGCATGGACTGCAAAGGAATAGGAATAAAAACTGGATAGGATAATTAAGGAGTGTCCTGACATGCGATCTGCATGGCACATCTGGAGGGTGAACGAAGGAAAATAGGTTCCTGAGGTATGACAGAGAGGATGGGTTGTGCAAGATGTTATAAAGGAGATATAATAATCGAGTGTTCCTGCGAAGTCGAATTGGGAGCCACTTGAGGGTCTTGCGAAACTGAGATATTCGGTCAAATTTCTTGAGTCCAAAGATGAAACGGATTGACAGATTTTGCAAGCGTTCAAGTTTATTTAGTAGCTCCTCTGTAGCATCCAAATAGCAGGCATCAGCATAATCTAGTATGGGCTGAATAAGAGTAAGTGCTAGTGTGATTTTAGTTTTAAATGGCAAGACATTTTGAAGGCACTTCAGCGAATGCAGGGTAAAGTGAACTTTTCGACTAATCACAGCAACGTGCGCGGACCAGGATAAATGTTGATCAAAAGTCACACCTAAGTTATTAACAGTATTGGCATAGGTTATAAAAATGCCATCCAGACACACGCAAGGTAGTGTTGAAAAATCTAACTTGTTTCGTAGGTGTTTGCTGCCTATTATTAAGGCCTGTGATTTGGCAGGATTTACTAAGAGGCCAAAGGAGCTAGACCATTTACTTATGCGTGACAAATCGGAGTTCATAGCACCGATTGCCTCATTAGTATCACCCACCGCAAAATGTTGATACAACTGCAAGTCATCCGCGTAAAGATGGAAGTTGGATGTGATAACACTCGTAACGGAGTTAATGAAAATAGAAAATAAAAGAGGAGAAAGGACGCCACCCTGAGGCACGCCCGCACTGATTTCAGACCAATCAGAAAACATGTCATTAAGGCGAACACATTGCGAGCGGCCCCGAAGATATGAATCAAACCATGCAATGCAGGAGGGGAAAGATTTATGGATTCAAGGATCCGAATCAGAATATCGAAATCTACTGAGGTAAAGGCACTGCTATAGACTTTAGCAAGACTAGAAGTGAGAGACACTTGTTGTCCATAGCGTAACGAATATCATCAGTGACTTTAAGTAATGCAGTGACAGTACTATGACCAGGGCGAAAGCCCGACTGGTAAGTAGAGAGCAAAGAATTGGAAGACAGGAAAGTTGAAAGTTGTCTGTGGATAATATGTTCGAGAACTTTTGAGAGAAAGGGTAAAATGGATATGGGTCGAAAATGAGACGGAAAAGAAGGATTAGAGATCTTAGGTAAAGGAATAATTTGGGCTTGTTTCCAGGCCGAAGGAAAGGAGGAGGATGATATGGAGTAGTTGAATATGTGAGTAAGGATTGGAAGAACCAAAGGTAGAACTAGAGTAATCATTCTCGAGCATAGTCCATCATTACCTACAGCAGTCGAGGAAATGGCTTAAATAGATTTATTAGCTTCTTCCTCGGTCACAAAGGAAAAGGAAAGGAAAAAAGGAGTAACAAGTGGTGCCGGAAGATTAGATAATTCGAATAAGGTGTTTGACTTAGCACAGGGGTCTAACGTCACAGGAGGAGTGGAGAAATGTTTATTTAGATCGTTTACCCCGAAACTTATGCTATCCAAGACCGAAGATCTACCGACACCGACAGAACGAAGAAATTTCCACATCTCAGTAGAATTTCGATTATTAAGAGAATCATGGAAGTAGCGTCTTTTTGCATCTCGACACAGGTGACTGCAGCGGTTTCGTAAAACTTTGAAACGAGTTAGATTAGTTTCAGTTGGACAACGTTTATACCTTCGCCTGGCCTTGTCTCTTCGAAACATTAGTTCTCTAATATCATGCGTAATCCAAGGCGCAGGATTCCGCTTCATCTTAACCCGTTTCGGCGGAGCATGGTAATTGTATACCTCTAAAATTTTATTCGTAAACAAATCAACCTTCTCGTCAATACCGATTCTGTCAATAACAGGAGTCCAATCAATATCACCTACATCGCGCTTTAGTGCCTCAATGTCTATACTCTTATAACTACGAAGAAGCAGGGATTGGGACTTCTGCCTGGGCGGACGAAGGCGATAAGAGAGGTAGATTAAATCATGATACGAGAAAGAAGCAGTTAGCTGCCCATGCGAAATAACACTGTCAGGTGAAGAAACAATCATAAGGTCAAGAAAAGAAGGGTTGCAGTTGGGAAAATGGTGAGTTGCAGAAAGTTGAAGTAAGTGAAGGTTAAATGAAGATAGCAGGGTCAGAAGTTTATTGCATCGAATATCGTTTTGATGAGGCAGGTGTTGAAGTCTCCATTATAATAATATGATCATAAATCGGTGCGTAATCAGTAAGGACTTGGTCAAAAGTATCGAAATATTCTATGTTCATGTTAGGACTATAAAAACCGCTAATAGCATTTTTACATGGTTGAGATTTATTTCTATAAAAGGAATTCAGCAGATTCAGAATAAATGGAAGAAGATGCGCTGATAAGTTTATGAGAAATATCAGAACGAAGATATATGGCTACCCCACCGCAGCCTTTTCCAGTTCTGTCATTTCGGATAAGGACAAAGCCAGGTAGAGCAAATTGCGCAGAAGGGAGAGATGGTTCGAGAAACGACTCAGAAATGAGTAAGGCATCTAGATGAGCGCTGCTAAAGGAAGCCAGAAGATCGGAGTAATGACGAGGAACACTCTGGACATTGATGTGGGCAACGTTGAAATTATTTGGAAATTCAAAACGAAGAGAGGACATGTGGTCATGCAGAGTTAAGAAAGTAGATGACTCACTGTCCGCACTAACAAAACTACTTGTAGATGATGAACATGAAAAGAAACTATCTACAAAAACGGCATGATTTTCCATAGTGCTAATAGTTATATTGATATAATATAATAAGGTACAAAATATAGTATAATTATAAAAAATATAAATAATAAAAATAAAAAAAATCAATATATTTAAAATAACCTACTTAAATAAAGTATTAAAATTTAAAACTAAAAAAAAATCAAATTATCGCTAAAATCACCAGACACTTAACTATACTGAAAACTATTTAAGTAAAAAAAAAAAAAAGAAAAAGCCAACAATGAAAATAAGGCTACTGAAATTAGACTAAGAACATCACTGATTTAAAACTAAACGTTACTACAAGAAAATCAACAATTAAAAGTGTATTACTATAATAACTACGAAAGTAAGATTAAAATGATCTAAGTAACTGGCATATTGAAAATAACTACTACATGGTAACATTTCATATTGCACACTGAGCTCATGGCAGAATAAAATTTCACATAGTGGTCACATTTTAAAATGTCAGTGAGTCAACGTCAGTGATAAGTTTGACAGATGTCAATAGTAATATAAAAAGCAAAATAATATACAAAGCAAATATTCACTACATAACACTATTATATATATATTAAGTACCATAAAGTACTCTGTGCGCAACACCAATGAAGTTATAAAGATACACTATGTAAACAATTACCAAATAGGCTAAAAAATCATAGTTAACGAAATACTAACATAAAAATATCTAAGAAGCGAAATAATTTAAAATGCAGCTTGTAACAAAAGTGATACCTGAGTTAACTGAAATTAAACAATGATACCAATACAGAGTAATTAGTTGCGTCGTCGAGTCTTCCGTGGAGCATTTGCAGCAGATTTGGAAGCAATATCCTTTGGGGAAACGGGTTCCTTGGACTGGCCAGAGTCGCCAGTAGTTCCAGAATAAGGGGCTTTAACTCTGCCATTGATTCAATCTTCCGACGAGTCTTATCGGGAAGAATTATAACGATTTTGCCTTCAACTGACCAGCAGTGTTTAATACCGAAATGTGTACGAGCCGCGGTGAAAACTTTGTGCCTAATCTTTGTCAGAAACTCGGATATAGTAATACCTGAACCTTTCAAAGAAGTTTTGCAGTCCCAAACAAGCCGGCGACTCTCGAAATCTCCAAATCTGATGACACACGTCTATTTTTAAATCGGACACCTTCATTCGATCCGATAATAACTTAAAGACAGACTCATGTAACAAAGCAGAACTTTTCTCCTCATCGCTGTTTCATGTTTGTCAAGGCTGAGTGCAAGTAAATCCAACTGCGTTTTGAACAATGACAGAGATTGACAAACAAAGGATTTGAAATCGAAGAATTCTTTGGATAGTGAAGCAATATCTGAATGAACTGGCGTGGATGCAGTTGTGGCCCTCAGAAGCTTAAGTTCATACTCACGCATTCGTGAACCAAATAGTTTTTCCAGTTCTTCGATATTATTTACAGCTGGCTGGTCCATGTTAGACAGATGTGGAAAATAGTGGTTATTTAATTTAAAATAAGAGAGATGTTAAGTACAGTAAGTGCTGGTGGATTTCAGCGTAGTTTTAACACATTAAATTTGTGAAAAAAAATACTTTATATTATTTAAAACATTAAAAAAACACTTAGCACACTAAGCTTGCGTGTTTACGTTGCGCCTACCCGCAAAATTTAAAAAAAAGTAAAATATTTTTCTATTTGAGAAAAATATTTTACTTTTTTTATTTTACTTCTGTGAGTGGTATAACATGGATTGAAATGGTTCGTTTCTAAAAATTCGTTTTATATTTACATGTAACATTGAACAACAGTTCACCTTTTTTTTTTATGGATAAGACGGCAAATGAGCAAGCGGTTCACCTGATGCGTTGCCGGTCTTTAAGGATATTTGGGAGATAGGAGGGAAGAGGAGGGGAGTAGGGAGGGGGTGTGGGCCTCCGGTTACCTCGCTCACCGAACGAAACGCAGAATCACAAGATGCCTCTACTTCACGCCGGTATTCTGCGAGGCCGCGGTACCAATCCGGTCGAGCCGGCCCATTCGAGCAGCAGCTAAAGCCGCCGCTTGGCTCTACCGCGCTTAAAAACTTGACGGTAAGTGGCTACTTCGGCCCATTCTTTGTAAGTACTTGTTAATAGACAAAGAGTAATTTTTTTTTATGCCCCCTTTCCTTGATGCTAAATCTGATGATAAGCGATTGCCGACACCCACGTACATCTGCAACACCAGAAGAGCGAGCCGCAGGTGCGTTGCCGGCCCTCAATGATATTTGGCGAATGGGAGGTATGATAGGGAAGGAGGTGATCGGCCTCCGGTTACCTCAACTCGCGGAACTGCTAAACCACAGCGGAATAACTATTGTGTTCGGTTTGATAGGTAAGGAGAGCCAACACAACAACAAGCCGTGAGGCATTCCATCACAGTCCACAGGCGTGACAGCGCACCTGTAACCTTCTTCGATCGAAGTCGGTTGCAGGTGTCTATGGGCTGCAGTAATCACTTACCATCAGGTGGACCGTTCGCTTGTTTTTCGACCTAAAACAAAAAGTCATCATAGAATATGCCAAACTTAAAATACAAAACCGATAGCGGGCAGTGGCACTTGGGAAGACCAGCGTCGATGGCGATTAAGATAAATCCTTTAATACACAGTGTAAGTCCAGTAGAAGATTTTTTAACAGGCAGAACAAAAACTAATTGGTTTAACGAAAATGCCTAATATCATTAGGGAGCGAATGAAAATTGCGTCAGTAAATTTAAAACTAAATACATTACGTCAACGCTTTTCGAGGAATCAATTGTCGCCCACTGAGAAATAAATTACTTGGACGCAACGAAATTACAAATCGTTCTCATGCAACTGAAACGACAAATATTCATTAAATTGTCATTAGCATGCTCGAAAGAATCATTAATCAGCAAAGTTTTGGGGTTTTGGGGCGCGCTGAACAAAAACTTTATTTTCTGAATGAATTAACAGATATCATTAGATTTCTTCCCTCCTTCGTAATTAATGGTTGGCTGTGCTTGTCTTGTCCTCTGTGATCATTAAATTAAATACAAATTGGATTTATTTATTCGCATACTGTGTGTAAACACAGTTAGCTTACATAGGCACCGACGACACGAATGCAATCCTGCCCGTCCGGTAATCAACTAACGAATAAGCCCCCGGGGTACTAAACATGTGGGATATCTACCCTCATAATAGACGTCTGAAATGTCATGTCATTACTAATATATATATTCTCTATTGTTAGCATTAAGCTTAAGGTTACAATGGGACTTAATGCCGAGTGACATTCTCTACCATTCAAAACAAAGAATAAAATAAAAACACTATAGATAAACTCCGATAATAATAAGTTAATAAATACATATAAACACACTATGTAATTATATAAATAGGTAACATATGTTACTAACATGAGTGACTTAAGATTACATGAAGATGACGAAAAAGGCCCTACAAGTTGACTTATTGACCTAAAGTAACTTAGCGCCATCTGTAGAGATCCTCAAGAGCTAAATTCTCAGTTACATAAAAGCGCCATCTATGTATCTACTATTAAATTATAATGCTAATCATTTGCAAGTTTATGACAAAAACAGTGACAAAATTAGACGTATAATGTATGCGGCAAGTGAATTTTATATTTTTTAATGTTTTAAAGATTAAAATTTTAACTTTCAATAATTGTTTTAAGTTATTTAAATAAAGGCAGGCTATAACGCCATCTGTGAGTGATCTTTAGAACTTTTGAAACAATTTTATTTGATATAAAACTCTTGCATCAAAAATACCTATTCGATGTTTCTGTCCTTGTTGCTGGCATCTAGATGGTAGCTTTTTCATTTAAAAATATATTTTAAAATTTTTATTTAAAATGTGATGCTGAACCTCATAAACTTACTACACTGACGTACAAGCAAACGCATTCACAATAAACCAAACCCGTTAAACTACATTAAAAAAAAATAACGAACACTATATTCTTTACGGATCCGATCGAAGCAATGTTTGTTTTTTTAATAAACACGACGTGTTATCTTAACTTGTCTTTTGTGATTTATATTTTTTTTTTTTGCATAAAAAAAATTAGGACATTTATTAAGAATATAAGATGATATTCATGATGTAAAACCTAGGAACGGACACAAGCTTGTGATGCCAGTTACTGGACTCCATAGAGTTAGCAACTCGTTTATGGAGCAGTTCGACAAATTACCAGAGAGTGCGCAAAGTATTCCTATCAATAGGTTTAAAAAAATTGTTAAGCAAAGTCTTTATAAAAAGGGTTATTATAATATAAAGGAATACATGGACGACAATAACCCCTGGGAATGACTTGATCGCACCCAAGACGTTCCTAGAAAATGTATTCTCATATTAGATTATTAAAACGTTTTGAATGTTATGAAAAAAAAAACCAAAAATAGTGCTATACCTACGGAGTTTCTTTCGCCTTTTTATTCTTCGTCAGAGGAACCTCATTACGAAGCGATGGTAGAATAAAAAAAAAACCACGCGTTCGACAAGTGAAAGTTGTCTGTTATGTTTAATAAATGAGTAAAAAATGAAATATTCTTTTATATAAATATTCATATTTTCATATCATATAAGTAATTAATGCGGCTAAGGATGATAAGGTCAGACAAAACGCTCTTTCGACGTGGAGCACATACGGAGATTGTTATGCCGCTACAAGTCCAGACCTGGCGACTGCTTCCTCTTTTCGAATATGAAAAAGGACCTCCGCGGCCGGAGATTTTCCTTTGACGAAGAAAAGAAGGAGGCCGTAAACTAACATTTCGAGGGTTTTATTGACCGAGTTAAAAGCCTTTTTTTAATAAATTTAAGCAGTGTATTGAAGTAGAGGGAGATTACATTAAAAATTTTTTTTTTACACATTTCAATATCTCAAAACGTTTCGGCCGCCCCTCGTATATTTAGAATAAATATTGTATATGTGTAATGAAACAGCCCGATAATGCCTAATGCTGGGCAAAGGCCTTCCTTTAAAATATATGTGAGGGCTTCACATAACCTCGAAATAATATTTCCTATAAATTCTCTGCGCAGTTGACAACAGAATATTGAGAGAAGACCTTTGCCCAGCAGTGGGACATATAAAGTAAAGTGAATTAACCGCCTGTAAGTGCCCACTGCAGGGCAAAGGCCTCCTTCTCAAATACCAGTATCAGCGAGGGTTTAGGAGCCGGGAAGGACCCGCACTGGAGTACCAGTGTGGGTTGGCGGGCTTCACATATCCTCGAAATAATATATTATGTTAGTTATGTATTATATAGATGAATTCCAGATAAGCGACGACAGGAATGAATAAAGTGCATAATATTATTGTGCAGGTTATCATGTACAGTTAACATAATTATTAATGTTGCGTCACAAGTAGGGTTGCCACACGTCCCGTATGTACGGGACTTTTTCAGGTTTTTCACTATCTAGTCTCGTGTTACTATTTGTTGCATTCTCTTGCATTAAGATATATGTAGGCAACTAATTATTATTTTGGGGTATTTCTATATTTACTCATCTGGTTGGGTTGTATAAATAAATACATATATAAGTACATATGTAAGTAATATTTTATAAATTATATATATAATAAAATTAAATAGATAATTAAAACCCAACCAGATGGAAGCCCCCGGCAGGGGAGACCAGACGGCCGAGGGTTAGGGAGAAAGGGAAAGGAACCGGCGGACAATGCGAGCGGTATCGAGTAGCACCGCCTTCTGCATTTGAGCTCGGAGCGGTCCGTCACGGAGTCCCGGCCGTGTAGGCAACTATATTGTTAAGAAAATAAAATTGACAACAAAATATTATGCGGGAAACGATTATCAACTTATTAAAACGTAAAAAAAACCTGCATTTTCTTAAAACGTAGCTTAAGTACATAATATTATGTTTGAGGTTCATCGCACGTCAAACACATTGCTTGCTTGTCCCTAAAAAATTAAGATTCCACGTGGCTTAGAAAATAAACACTACGTTTGTATATCATTGACATTGAAAAATTATTATATTATCTAAATATCCAATAAAATCTATTTATAAGGTACAATCACATACATTAATCATACAAATGTGTGCGTCTAGCGAAATTCGAACCGGCGACCTTCGGCCAGGCCCCAGTCACATGTTTCAAGGCCGTGGATAATCTAGGCCTTGGGTACCTTGGGGGCCTTTTACTAAACAAGTAAAAGCAAGCTGCCGCACATCTCAGCACAGCCTCTTCTTACCTATTTGAAATAACAATAGCAGAACATAGAAAAGTGTTATATATCGGGTTCTATTTCTCATTCATATGCCTTTTTAAAGTTTGTCTTTTAATTGAAAAGGTTGAGCAGAGAAAATGTAAAAAGGGTGCAGAATGCAGAAGAGATAACTTTAAACTAAATATAAATGTACTCAAATAATATTCTACAATAGACTTATATACGACGAACACTTAGACATAATTGATTTTACAGAAAACACTTTATATATTTCTATTATAATAGAAAAGAAATATATATTGTCTTAAAAAAAATATTTCGTTATTCGATCTTTGATTTGTTTTATAATCATTTTAGGTGTAGGTAGTAACACTAAGGTATTCGTTCGCCGACGCGCTCAGTTTAGAGTAGCACGGTAAACAAAGCTATCTCGACTCTCCGTCGCTGTATTTAAGATACGTTTCTCCTCGCAGCATTTCTATTTCTGGATGCAATGTATAGTCTGTTACGTGGTGGAGCCAAGCGGCGGCTTCTGCTGCTGCTCGAATGGGCCGGCTCGACCGGATTTGTATCACAGTCTCCTCGAATAACGGCGTGAAGTAGTGGCATCTTGTGCTTCTGCGTTTCGTTCGATGAGTGAAGTAACCTAACCTTAAAGGCCGGCAGCGCATCTGTAGCTCCTCTGGTGTTGTGGATGTTCGTGGGCGTCGGTGTTCACTTACCATCATCAATCACTTGCACGTTTGCCGGCTTTCACATAAAAAAAAACTATTTTAGAAACTGCACCTCTACTTCGAAGGCACAGTCACTCCCTTTTTAGGCTATAGGTTTTTTTTTTTTTTGGGAGATTAAAACTGCACGAGTAAGTATTCTTTTTACATTTATTAGCACTCAAACGTCCCATATTGATTCTTGGCATTGATGGCCACTCTAGTTCATTCATAGCTAACAGCGCTTGTTATCTCAAATTGCAGGAAACACGTGTAGACTGTACTTCTATACCGATGCATATAATTCCGAGCTAAGGTTATATGTCTTCAATGTCGAGTGCTCACCGGTAATTGTACAATCAAATGCTGCATTGAATTGTCTGTCATTTAATTGTTTGTGGATTTTAATATCCCTGAAGAAGGCCTGTAAGTAAGTGGACAGAGTTGGGTAAAGACCTCCTTTTAAATATCTGAGACGATTTTTGGGGACGGGGTGGACCCGCCACGCTGCTCCTGTTCGCAAGCTACACATATCCTCGAAATATATTTTTTTTATATAATTCTCAAATATTTATTTATTTCTTTATTCTTTATTGTGTGACTAAAAAAAAGGAATACAATGGGCGGACTTAATGCCTTTTAGCATTCTCTATCAAACATGTTGGCAGGTTAAAATAAATAATAAATGTAAATTAAATATTATTATTAAATACATAACCCTTATAATATACTTACATGCTTATAACATACATAATACACTATACATAAACATATAATACATACATAAACAAATTAAATATGGACGGGAAAATCTCAGATGGCATTTGCCTTCAGATAGTGACGACGGAGCAGAAATATGCTGGTTTCCACACGATGTTTTCCTACCCCGCGGAGCGCGTGGTAAATACAGCACTTAAAATTATCATTAACACTTTTATTGGTGCTGGCGCCGAGTATCGAAACTCGGTATCACGCGTTCTATGAAACTAAACGGAGCACCCTTACCACTTGGCTACCACGACACTAAAGTAAGTCAAGGGAGTAATAGATTAGTGGAATGGACTCTATGCATTGCAATTCACTAAAGAAGTTTATAAAACTACTTTTTATTTACTGCCTCCGTTTTTATCACTCACCGAACGAAACACAGAATTTTGAGAGGCCGTGATTGAGCCCGATGGAGCCGGCACCTTTGACCGGTAGAGCCTTCGGTAGCAAAAGCTGGTCAAAAGCTCCACCGCGTACAATAGTAAGTTGAAACAGTTAATTAGATTTTAGCTGAACTGTGGAAGCTTTAAAAATCTGCCTCCTTTTTTTTATGGAAAAGACGGGAATCGAGCAAGCGATTCACCTGATGGTAAGTGCATACCGTCCCCCACGTGCATATGCAACACCATAGATGCTGCAGGTGCCTTGCCGGTCTTTAAGGATATTTGGGAGATGGGAGGGAAGAGGAGAGGAATAGGGAGGGGAGGTGGGCCTCCGGTTACCTCACTCACCGAACGAAACGCAGAAGCACAAGATGCCTCTACTTCACGCCGGTATTCTGCGAGCCCGTGGTATCAATCCGGTTGAGCCGGCCCATTCGTACAGCAGCTAAAGCCGCCGCTAAAATCCTCATCTCACGATGTGGGGACCGTAAAATATGGGTCAGCAAATCGCTCTCGCCGTCGCGCAGCAGATCGTCAAAAGTAAGCTAATTGGATTAAATTGATTTATGGAATTCACTTAAGAACGCTATTCAAAAATCGAAGTGTTTATATCTATAATTAATCTAACGCTCTGAATAAGAAAAAAAATCTATTGCAATGACAGGCCACGACGGGTTCATTTTGTTACATCTATGATAATCTTATCCGACAAATCACTCACTTGATAACTCTGTGTAATTTCAAGTAGATAGATTGCTGTTCAAGGTATCCGGATATCGCGATCTGCAGGTGTCTGCAGCACGTGCGCAATCGTTTAGTCGTCGAGCAGGACCCCGAGATGTCGGACACGGAGAATATAATACGCGACGTTCTCGATTCTATAGCTTCTGAGCAGAACTACGAGGAACACAAAGTGATGCTTGAAGAATTCAGCACAGACGGGGCTAATTACTCCTCCAAACTGTATGAAGCTATTATAGCCGCACCGGGTAAACCTGATCTGGAATTATTCGGTAAAGTTGGCATAATAGGCGAGGAAGCCAGAGCCGTTATAAAACTTCCAATTTACGATAAAGAGTTCTTCTTCTATAATAATCTATTAAATCATTACATGGCAATAGAGGTGAAATATAAAATTCCTGAAAACAATAGACTACATGTCCCCAAGTGCTATGGCTGCAATACTAAGTATCTGCAAGAGACGGTGGTGATGGAGAACATGTTCAAGAAAAATTTTACATGTCACGACAGATTTAAAAGTGTGGAATGGGAATACGCATCGGAGAGTATAAAACAATTGGCCATTTTGCACGCTTTGTCAGTTGCTTACGGACAAGAAAATCCCTATGAATTCGATAAAATCCTCGAGGATCTCGAATTCGTATTTCCGAAATCGTTTTTTGAGAAAATGATCGAAAACGCAATAGCTGTCGCAAAAGTGGAGTATCGGGAACGGTTCTCGATCTTTTTGAAGAATAATTTGGAAACCGAAAAGTTCGAGAAGTTCTTTAAGCCGGCCCGTCTCGCAGTTTTAGCGCATGGCGACTTCAGACCGAGTAATTTGATGCACAGAAGACTCGAGGTATGACCTATTATAGCACTTTGAATTTGGCTATATTTTAATTGTTGTACTTTTATTGTCACATGCCATAAATGTTTTATCCGATAATCACGTTCATTGAGGTTGTTTTGATTATATTATCGTAAAGCCGCATCTACTCTTTTAATATAATTAAAATTGTGCATAATAATTAGAATATTCTTCATACGTTTGTTTAGTTTTGTATGTATGTTTATTTTTATGTATACTATCTAATATGTCGCTTTTAACTGAGGTAGATGAGATATTCAGTTTCAAAGTCTGCCTATTGCTTACCACTTTTCAAACAAACGTTATTTGTAATCTTCTACTTTCGCATTCAAATGTTTGTAAACAAAATTGATAAGGTAGTACGATGAAATTGATCAAGCAAGTGTAAATAAGCCGTGGTATGTCACAGAATGATGTTTAAATCCCGGTGTCGGCACCACACTAATCGTTAATTATAATTTTAAGTGTCGAATTTACCATGTGCTTACTGTAGAAAAATTCAATCTCTATGTTTGTGAAATAATACAAGATATATTTTGTGGTCATCCCACTCGGGAGTGGAAAGGGCTTTAAAATATTGATAGGAGGCTTGTGCACAACAGTGAGATAGTTACAGGACCTAACCTTGAGTGTCCATCGAATGCCATCAAGCTCATCGCACCAGACACCTTATCTACTAGGCCATAAAAATATTAGAGCTAGAACCACAGCCTCGCAGAACACCGGAGTGAAGTAGAGGCACTTTTTACATTCACATCTATTTTCGTTAGTTTCTGTTACGTAATCTGTATTCAGGTTTTTTTTAAAGCTTTATTGCTTGCACCCCTTATAATTTGAGGTGTTAAAGGGCGTACTTAATGCCTATTGGCATTCTCTGCCAGTCAACCCATGGGTTGGTGGGAGCCGTAGCAGGTGTATTTATTTAGTAATATAACTAAGTAATAAAATTATTTTAAAATAACTATAAACTAATATAAATAAATATACATAATAATATACTATTATATATGTAGATAGATAAATAAATATAAATAAGAAACACAATAATAACTAAAAAAGTCCATTTAAATTTAAATATAGTTCTTAAGGTTATGTTTGTAAATTGTATTTTTTTTTAATCTTCCACCGCGTCGTAATAAGATTCCTCTGACGGAGAAGAAACTGCGTAGGTATCCTCTTTTTTTTAAAAACAGATTATTTACCTTACAAATGATACAACATAAAATAAAATAATAAGCATCAAATAGTCTCTATTCCCTGTAGATGCTGGTATTTATATACTTGTCTTACGTATTACAGTTATAGATGAGATCGTGTCACTTCCGCCGATGGTGTCAAAGCCGTCGGCCAGCATCGTATATATTTCGGTGGGGGTTTTAGGTGGACCGGCACTTCTGTGACGGGCAGGTGTCATGCACCTTTTCCCCGATACGAAACAAAAAAATTAGAAGCCTTTAAATCACAAAGCACGAAACAATTAAGAGAACATTTAAACAATATATATAGAGAAAAATAATGAAAGAAACATTTATTGCACAAATACGCCACTCAATAACAAACAAACATTGCAAAACATTTAATAAAACAATTATTTAAACAAACAATGTTTAACGTTGCCTCCTCTAGAGGCGTCGCGCGGCGCACGGGGCGAACGGACCACACCTAGCGTGATGCTGCAGGTCAGACGAGACTACAGCGCTGGTATTCAGTGGGCCTGTGTATCGACTGACGTACGGACGTTCGTATAAATACGGGGAAAGTCCGCGTTATTTTCAACAATATTGTACTTAACTCAAGAAATGTCAGTAACAATACTAATATAATTTTTGCCACGCACTTTGACTTTGTGGAATCAGCTGTCGCCAGCAGTATTTCCGTACAGTTACGACTTAGAAAAGAAATTATTCCTTCCTTAAAGGCCGGCAGCGCATCTGTGGCTCATCTGGTGTTGGGGATGTTCGTGGGCGTCGGTGGTCACTTACCATCAGGTGAGCCGCAAGCTCGGTTGCCCCTTCTATAAAAACAAACAATAATAAAATGAAAACGACTATATATCAACGACTTCGTTCTCGCTGCAATGAACCTAAGGCACAAAGTAACATGATAGATGAAAAACAGCCCAAGGTGACCGGGAATAAAAAAAAAATAATTAAACGAGATAAAATCCGTAATTAATCGTTTCATATCAAATGCGAGTAAACTGTCATGTCGATGGTTATAAGGAGACTTGTTGGAACATGTACAGTCACTAACAAAAGTGTCACTGCTTTTGCCACATATTGGTACCTGAGTCATGGATTTGTTTAATATGCACATGATTGAACCTCACCTTAACAGCTTGTTAATAGTCCACCGCAAGACACAGGCCTCTGCCATAATGTGGTTTAGATTCATAAGGCCAAAGTGAACAGACATCTAGGCAAGCGTGTACCATCCTAGGCCTCATCTTCGCCTTCCATCGGGCAAGATTTAGGTCAAACGTAAGTCTATTTTTCATAAAAAAAAAGGATTCGCTACAATCGCCGTGCTCGGCAAGCGGATTGGCGAACCCAGTACCAGACACATCTCGCACCTTGGACGTTGCCGTCCGTCATCGGTCTGCTTTATTTAGTCCATGGTAATATTAATAATGGCTATCCCGCCATCGGACGGCACCCATTGCGATTTTCAAGTCTTTTCCCTTAGTCGCCTCTCACGATCACCACCGGAAGAAGGGTGGCACTGCATTGTGGATTCAGTTAAAAAGTAAAAGTAGCAGCCTTGAAGTGCCCAAGGCAAGGTCTCCTTCTCGAATATCTGAGAGAGTTTTGGAGTCGGTAATGCTCCGACAGGCTGCGCCAGAGCGGGTTGATATTTTTAATTAATTCACTGATATCAGCGCCGAGCACGTGGTAAATACAGCTCCAAAATTTCTATTAGCAATTTTCGCGGTGGGCTCACCGAGAACCGAACACATATTACTCTCCCTCTATGAAGTTTAAAGTGAGCGCCCTACCTCTATTCTACCACGGCTATGCTGGTCTACCACGGCAACATACAATAACAGTGTATTATTATACACAATGATACCAATAATACTGATCTTACTAACCACAAAAACAACCAAACCACAGGTAAGTATTACAGGTATTATGTTCTGTAGTAATAGTGTGTCCATACATCGTGTAATAGTAATGGGTGATGTTAGAAAAGTGCTAAATTAACATAAAAAAAACTTATAAAAAACAAGTTTTAATTAAAGTTGATTGATGAAATACTTACAGCATATAAAAACATCAATTTTCGTCCTCACAATCTGCTGGAACGGCAAATATTATTTGTTGGTAAGAACTCAGAGAAAGAAGACATTCTAGAAAAGTATGTTGAACATATCTGTTTATAAAATTATAATGATAAGTTAAAGGTTGCAAATTCACAGTTTGGAGAAACGCTTAAAAATAGCATATTCACGCCTTGTTCCCAACGGGATAGGCAGAGACAATCATCTTCCACTTGCTACGGTCCTGACATACATCTTTCGCTTCTTTCACTTTCTTAAACAACCACATCTCGCGATTCTCATCATCGTGATGCTGAAGACCAGCACTTTTTTTTATGGAAGAGACGGCAAACGAGCAAGCGGTTCACCTGATGGTAAGTGATCACCGTCGCCTACGTGCATCTGCAACACCGTAGATGCTGCAGGTATATGTATTCGATGAAGTTATTGCTGTTAGCCGTTTTGGCTTTTACAGCTTCATAGGTTTGCGCCTGCGTCTATGAGGCCGCAGGCGTTTATGCTTTAAGTAGATGTACAGGAGTACATCTACTGCTTATCTCTTTATGGTAAGAAATCTAAGGACCGTCCGAGGGAGGTTCGGGCCTCGTCTCGGACGGTCGTGGTGTTTCGGTAGTAATGGGCGGTAAGGACCGCCCTGAATCCCGGGTGCACGGTGTGTACGCGGGTGTTTGATTTGCACGATACGCTCTTACGCGTCGGCGGGGTATTGTGTATGTGACTCTACTCCTAACTGTATGTACAGTGTGTTCAGGTTGAGTAGTGTTAACCGAAACTAGTTCAGTTTGTCGGTCTGTCGGTGCTGTTACGTCTTCCGGGTCGTCTAATACGTTACGCGGGCGACGGTGACGCACCGTTGCGTTTAACATCGGGGAATAATTGTTGGCGTTTACCATCAGGGGGTAGGGTGTACGGCGGCTGATTCGAAGTAGCGCCGTGACGTTTCCCTGAAGAATGCTTTGATCGTCGGTATTTTACAGTCCTTGTGTAAGTCATCGTTACGCTGGTACCAGCTTGCACCGGTGGCGCTACGCAGAAACTTATTTTGGACGGTCTGTAGCGAGGCGATGTGTGTTTTCGCCGCGTGAGCGAAGGCTACCGAGGCATAGGCCATGATAGGTCTTATGCAAGCCTTGTATAGGAGTATTTTGTGTCTAAGTGACATCTTGCTTGAGGAGCAGATCATTGAATGTAGGCGGGCTGCGATGAAGGCGGCCCTGTTCCTGACTGTCCTAATATGGGAGGCGAATGTCATCGCCGCGTCTAAGGTTACCCCTAAGTATTTCGCCTTCCTTTCCCAAGGGATCGGTCGGTCGAATAGGGTGATAGTGCCTAATTTACGAGATTCTTAATTATGATTGGCCGTGTTCGTTCCCCTTGTGAAGAGAACTCCTACGCTTTTTTCGGGGTTGACCTCAATTCTCCATTTCCGGAACCATTCGCCTAGACGATTGGCAGCGGCTTGGAGTCGTAATGTGATGCGACCTTTGTGGCGGTCGGAGAAGTATAGGGCCGTGTCGTCCGCGAATAGTGCGAGGTTGACCTGGGGCTCCTTTGGAATGTCACTCGTGTAAAGTGAGAAGAGGATCGGGGAGAGGCAGGAGCCTTGAGGGACTCCGGCTTTCAGAGGGCGGATTGAGGATCGCGTGCCCTCTACTCGATAGCGAAAGGTGCGGTTGGACAAGTAGGCTCGTAGGATGTGCACGAGCCTGTCTGGGATATTGAAGTTATACAGTTTGTAGATTAAACCGTTATGCCAGACTTTGTCGAATGCCTTTGCGACATCGAAGAATAGTGCTCCAGTGCTATTGGGCTTGGAGGAGCGGTTTAGGTTTTTTAATATGTGCTCCGTTAAGCGGTGCACTTGTTGGACGCACGAGTGTTCGGAACGGAAGCCGAATTGCTCGTCTGGGATTATGTTGTTCTCAAACACAAATTGTATGAGTCTTTTCAGGATTATCCTTTCATAAATTTTCCCCATAGAGTTGAGGAGACTTATAGGGCGATAGCTGGAGGCGATGTTACGGGGCTTGCCTGGTTTGGGAATGCCTATGACGTCTGCCTCTTTCCAGGCATCCGGAAGGAGCAGCTGGCGAGGAGTACGTTGAAGATGTTTGCCAGTAGGCAGTATGCGATGGCTCGATGTCTCCAAGGAGAGAATCACACCTAGTGTTCCTAAATTCAGTGATGCGCTCTTTTACTTGCCTCTGTAGGCGTCGCATGGTTTCGCGGTTTTGCTCCGTTCTATAACGGTCATGTGCTCTAATAGCTGCGTTTTTTCTCCTAATTAGGCGTCTAAGACCTGCCAGGAGCTCCATGTGTCGAGAGTTCGACTCAGGGACCGTCCTTTTGGATTCTTCGACGGCTGACTTGAGATGGTCTGTGAGTGAGTTTATTGCCCTACATGCTATTTCAGGCGAGTCTATCTTGTCCGGTATTTTGTCTAGGTGCTGTGATGACGTAGCTTCGAGTTTGACTTCGAGGGTACGCCAGTCCACGATGGTTTTGGTCTGAGGGACCTCACCATGCGGCTGGCCCAGCTTGAGTAAGACCGGTCTGTGGTCTGAGTCGAGTTCGTGAAGCGTATCTATCGAGTTAATAGCTAGGCTTACGTCTTTAAGAATCGCGATATCGAGTACGTCCGCCGCGTGAGTGTGATACGTCGGATATCTCGTAGGCGAGTCGGGTGCGATTACGTCTAACAAGTAGCGGTCCCGTATGTCGGCGAGCACGTTGCCGTTTGTATTATTGACGCGCGAGTTCCAGCTGATGTGTTTGCTGTTTAGGTCGCCGCCTATGATTACGGAGGGGCCTAGCTCTGTTAGCGTCCTAATGTCTGACGAATGGAGGGTTTTGTTTGGCGGCAGATAGGCTGATACTAGAACAAGCGGCCTGTGGCCGGTTAGCGCTATTCTACACGCGGAAACTTCGATTGTTATTAGGTCGGGAGGATCGAGCGGTATGCAATGCAAGGACCTTTTGAAGTAAATCAGGGTGCCGCCTTTGGCGGACGTTAACCTGTCATTACGGATGATATTGTAATTTGCTATTTTGGGATCGCGATTGCTAGGCTTCAAGAAGGTTTCTTGCACTAGCATAATGTCGACGTTGTGATCGCGAAGAAACGTAGCGATTTCGTCTTTCTGCGTTTTGAGGCCGTTTGCGTTGAATGCAGCGACAGTCAGAGAGCGCGGTTTTAATCTTCCTACTGCGTTAGCCATTGGAATAATTAATGTGTGTTAAATTTGGGCATGACGCGGGTTTAGGCGCATTGAAACGACCAGATCGCGTCGATAGTGGGCATGTGCTCAATGGTGGCCATGAGTTTGTCCTGGGGTGTCGTTGCCTCGCGTAATTTGCGGGCCAGGATTGACAGATCAGCAACGTTGATGTTGTTGATGAAGCCGCATACTAACGAAAAGTCGGCGGCGAAGTTTGAGGCGCCTTGGGGCGCGGGAGTGGAGGTCGCAGGTCGTGAAGCGACCGCGCTCTTTTGAGTATAACCTAGGGGTTTAGCCCAGGCATTGGCTTTCTGCGTGAGTTCAGCAGTGGGATTGGCAGGCGCTGGCTTGGCAGGCGCTGGTTTGGCAGGTACTGGTTTGGCAGATGCCGTTTTGGCAGGTGCTGGCTTGGCAGGCGCAGGAGGTTGGGACCGTGGAGCCCCGGGGCCCTTCCTACGACCGTTCTTTTGGGTGCCGCCACGCTGTCTCTTTCGCGGCGCTCTGTTGCAGCCGCGATAATTCGCGGGATGCCCCTGTTCGCCGCACAAGACGCAGCTTGGCGGTTCGGTTGCGTCACGCGTGCGCTCGCACTCCGGAGTGCCGTGGTCTCCGAGGCATTTGACGCAGGATGCTGCAAGTGCGGCCGTTGCCGGCCTTTAAGGACCTTTGGGAGATGGGAGGGAAGAGGAGGGGAATAGGGAGGGGATGTGGGCCTCCGGTCACCTCACTCACCGAACGAAACGCAGAAGCACAATTTGCCCCTACTTCAAGTCGGTATTCTGCGAGGCCGTGGTACCAATCCGGTCGAGCCGGCCCATTCGAGCAGCAACTAAAGCCGCCGCTTGGCTCTGCCACGTTTAAAAATATAGTCAGAAGTACTAGATCAGGACGTACGATCAGGCTCCCAGACTATTATCGTCTTAGGACGGGCAATCGAATTAGGGAACCCGATCCATCGTAAGTTCATGGTTCTTATATACCCTAATTACGCTCAGTCTCTTTTATTTATTTACCACTTCTTTCTTGCCTTCTGTTATTCTGTTGCCTAATGTAATTTTGTGTTTTGACCATACTTTTATAACCTTCAAAGAAGCTTCATAAAAATGGATTATAAACGCTAGATGTCCAATCTGGGTTGTACAGTGGGTGCAAATTTACTAAATGTTTGTACAGCAGACATTGCGACATGCGCAATGTAGCCTGGCGCAAGCAGCCTCGCTTCGTTCTTTAAACCTTTCGTTATTGAAAGGTTGAAAAATCTACTCCAGCGTCCATTATTCTGCAATAAGGTATACACTATTCTCTTTGTTATCAATCAAAAGAATTCCTTCTAATTTAAAAGTGAGACTGTTTTGGTTTACTGTAATTCTTTACGTACGTTTTTCGCTCAATTACGAATAATTTTTGACACTAATAAAATTCTATTTTTATAACAGTACTGAATACGTTTAAATAAAATTTCACAGACAAATAGATTATGTCATAGAATACCAGGTGGTAGGCTCTATTTCTACCCAAGAGTTGTAGCGGTGGGTGCCATTCTCTTTCCAAGTTCTGCCACCAATACCTTAGTTCTCAGGGGTGATAACATATCTGTAACCTTCTTCAATAGAAATTACTTGTAGGCGCGTAACATTATCATCTCAATGAACTATTATTGCAGAGTGGTGAGCTGGAGGTGGCGGTTGTAGATTTTCAGACATTACAATCGGGCAACCCCATCACAGATCTTCTATACTACATTTACAATGGCTCGGACGAGGATTTCCGCAGTAAACACTATCGCCAGCTTCTTGAACACTATTATTCTGAATTTTGCTCCGCTCTGCGACGCTTCGGGCGTGATCCAGATTTGATCTATACGAAAGAAGATTTCGAATGCGATCTAAAGGAGGTAAATTATTTAACAATTTAACAAGTTATAACACGAACCTTTATGGGAATCACTGGGAGGGACTATGTTCCATGTTCAGCATAGGACATTCTTTTGACATAAGGAAGCAAACGAGCATGATGGTAAATGATTTACCTTTAAGGATATTTGGGAGATGGGAGGGACGAAGAGGATGGAGGATGGGGAGGAAGTGGGGGAGGGGGGCTCCTATTACTTCACTCACCGAACGTCACGCAGAAGCACAAGATGCGTTCTACTTCACGCCGCTATTCTGCGAGGCCGCGGTACCGACCCGGTCGAGCCGGCCCATTCGGAAAGCAGCGAAAGCCACTGCTAGGCGTACAAAACATGAGAAAATATATATGCGACAGTGATGACTATGTAAAACAACTCCTAGTCTGTAATGTCTTGGCATTAAGTGTTTGTTAGTTGGCGGAGTCCAGTCGAGGTTGGCATTTGGAGATAAAGATAACGTATGTTATTGCTGATTCACCGTTCGCTTAGAAATTTTCCGATCCGGCGGACACTTACAGGGGGTGACGTCGTGGTCCTTGTATTTTTTTAAATCTACAAATAAACCACTACACGAATACTAGATATCGTAATTAATCAAATTTACGGAATTTATCGCGTTGAATTTTAAACTTTTATTACTTCCTGCCGTTTCGGGTAAGTCATTTACTACTTTTAGTATATTTGGAGAGGGGAGAGAGAAAGGACAGAGAGTAGGGAGGGGGATGGGGGAGAGAGCATCGGGTTATAACACTTAGCGAACGATGAGAAGAAGCACAAGATGCGTTCTACTTCACGCCGCTATTCTGCGAGGCCGCGGTACCGACCCGGTCGAGCCGGCCCATTCGGAAAGCAGCGAAAGCCACTGCTAGGCGTACAAAACATGAGAAAATATATATGCGACAGTGATGACTATGTAAAACAACTCCTAGTCTGTAATGTCTTGGCATTAAGTGTTTGTTAGTTGGCGGAGTCCAGTCGAGGTTGGCATTTGGAGATAAAGATAACGTATGTTATTGCTGATTCACCGTTCGCTTAGAAATTTTCCGATCCGGCGGACACTTACAGGGGGTGACGTCGTGGTCCTTGTATTTTTTTAAATCTACAAATAAACCACTACACGAATACTAGATATCGTAATTAATCAAATTTACGGAATTTATCGCGTTGAATTTTAAACTTTTATTACTTCCTGCCGTTTCGGGTAAGTCATTTACTACTTTTAGTATATTTGGAGAGGGGAGAGAGAAAGGACAGAGAGTAGGGAGGGGGATGGGGGAGAGAGCATCGGGTTATAACACTTAGCGAACGATGAGAAGAAGCACAAGATGCTTCTTCAGCAAACCCCGGTCGAGGCGGGCCTTTCGAGCGGCAGCAAAGGCTGCCGCTTGGCTCTTGCGCCTATAAAATGATTTATGAATGAGTAAGAGCCGTGGTAGCCTAGTGGTCAGGGCGCTCACTTTCGTGACCTGGGTTCGATCCCCGGCGCCCACGCCACTAAAATTGTTTATAGCAATTTTAAGTGCTGTATTTACCACGTGCTCAGTGGTGAAGGAAAACATTGTCAGGAAACCTGCATGTCTGAGAAATAATAAAAATATTATTTCGTGGCGGGCTTTTCCCGGCTCCTAAACCCTCTCTGATACTATTATTTGAGAAGGAGGCCTTTGCCCAGCAGTGGACACTTACGGGCTACTTTACTAAACTCATCCTAACAAACATTTTCAGATCCTACCATACGGTCTCGTCGTTGTAATTTTCAGTCTGCCATTGGTGACGATTGAGGTCGAACATGCCCCCAGAATTGAAGGAGACTTAGCGAAAAACTTCTGCGAAGTGAAGACAAGTTCATTATTCGCCGAACGTCTCAACGGAATCATCGGCCATTACATAAAAATGGGACTTCTGTAATCTATAAGAAAGTGGTGAATTATGTAAATGAATTTCGTGTAGCTCCCTATAGTTATGTGTGCCTGTTATTATATATAGTAGTTATTTCTTCTGATACATATTAATAAAATACGTTTTTTTTTTATTTCACATGTGTGTTTTAATTAAGTTTAAGCTGTACGTGGTAGAGCCGGTGGAGCCAAGCGGCGGCTTTTGCTGCTGCTGGAATGGTACGGCTCGACCGGGTTGCTCAGCAGGATGCACCGCGTGATAGGGGAGTTCTTATTTGTCTAGCGTCGGCTACTCGGCTTCGATTTAAATACCGATCCTAATTGATAATTAACATGTCCATCATTTCAGCCTGTCACAGGCCCACCCACTGCTGAACATAGACCTCGCATAAAGATTGCCACAATGCACAGCCCATGTCACGTGGTAACGTGGGTTACGTACTATAAAAGGAAAGGAAACTATAAATACAAATTCCTTACTGCTATTTTGATTCCTCGTAATATCGTTTCAAACATGGCGAGGCTCTAAAACTTTACGCTAATCGCATAGGTACCCACGATACAGATTACTATCTAGTGTGGGTATCAAAGTAAAGCAGACATGACTCCTACCACCAGCAAATCAATGTAATCGTGAATTTAAGGCCCTGAACACAAACATCCCATAGATATAAATATATTATTTATTTATTTATTACACGTTTATGTATCATATACAACACATATGTATTATTTTAATGTATTTTAAAATCATTTATTATGTCACAGCTAAATTAGCCTAAACATGTTTTAATCTGTCTATACTTTGCTATCAGATATTGTTTTCGCTGCAGAAATATTTTTCTTTTTGTTTGATTTAAATAAAATCATTTAAATTACAATGCTCTCAAGGTTGAAATATAGTCTCTATACACAAAACGTTCACTGACGAAGTTATATTCGTTGGCCTAGGATATGGATAATGGGAAAGCCAATAGCAGACAGAAGAATATAGCCACACGCTTCGTAGGAAGAGGGTGGACAGAGGCCCACGAGAGCAAATAGAAAGACGGCTGTTCAGCGGCTGCTACCAGGATTGCAGAAGTGGCACTCCAGCCGCCTCCGTTTCTTATTGTTAGGCCTCTTGGCAATCCAATTTATTATTTTGTTTGGCCAATCCTACCTCCTATTAAACGACTTCAAGTTGTTTGTTCCGTTTTTTTTGATATCCTTCATTTTATTCATTGATTAAGCGCCGATAGCCGAATGGGTTAAGGTGCGGACTACGAAACATGACGTCTTAAGTTCGGGTCCGCCATTCGACTATTGTCGTGAACCACTCCAGAGACTACCTTAGACTGCTTAGTTGGAGGATTAACAGGAATATTAGTAATGTTACTTAATAAATAGCATAGCTAGTATTCTAATCTAAAAAAAACATGTGCCTCTCGGGACGCCCGACAGAAGTGATAACTTAACGTAATCTAAGTTGAACTATTTAATATTTAAATAGTTTAACTTCAGAAAAGCTTATGTTATTACTTAAATTTTAAGTATATTAATATGATAATGTAAGGAAAGGTTATTTATTAATAGTCTTTAATTGATTATACAATATTTTATATTCTTAGTTAAAATTTTATATGCTCATTAGATTCATTAGACGATATTTACTATTGAAATTAAAAACAAATTGTACCAATTTGATCTTAACGGTTAATGATACTCATTTTTCATTGTTTCCTGAGATAAATAAATTTAAATCCGAAGATATGTATTGTACTGTAAGCTCCTGTGTAGACCGCGACCGTTCACTACGACATCAGAACGTAAACACCTACCAAATACCCCCGTGGCTATGGGTACTGCGGAGCACTCGTAGCGTACGCAATTATAATGTTAAAATTATACTCAAAAAAAAAAAAACATACGAAATCGCTTAAATATAATAATTCAACAATATTAAACTACGTATGTAATGTTCAAGAAATTTTAAACATTAAAGTTAAATTGTATTCATAAAAATAAACGAAGTCTTTAATGTACCGCATGCGCAGTGCAAAAGAACGAAGAGACAAAAGGCCTTGCGCAGGTCAGTGTTATTTAAGAACAATCTCAGTACTTTTGCTTATTTAAATGAAACAATTATGGTAGTGCTGTGTTGAAGCTCAAAGGATAAGGACAGCATGATTGTGAAGCTTTTTTTCTTTAGTTTCTTAGTCAATCAGTGTGCAGGAGTTATTTATAATTTAAATGGTAAGTATAAATATTTTTTTTATATGGGAAACGCGGCCAACGAGCAAGTGATTTCCGTCGCCCACGTACATCTGCAACACCAGAGATGCTGCAGATGCATTGCCGGCCTTTAAGGGTATTTGGGAGACGGGAGAGAGGATGAGGAGAGGGATGGGGAGGAGCAGTGGGCCACCAACTCACCGAACGAAATGCAGAAGCAGAGGACGCCTCTACTTCACGCCGGTATTATGCGATGCCGTGGTACCAATCCGATCGAGCCGTCTTATAATTCCATAGGGAGTGCAAACGGGCTTGCAATGGACCAGCCACCTCGCAACTGAGATACCTGCGATCTGGCATATTTAAAACTTTGAAGTTTTTTAGGCATTTTCCGAACAGGTCTTTCTAGGTGGTCGTACTCCTTCTCTGCATAGGATTCGCCTGGGTAGGTACGATCTTCTTACCTATTTCTGAAGCTAAGCAGCAGTACGACTGTTCTTGTGCTCTGGTTGGAAAGGTGTAGTGAGCTGTTATGGATTCCATTCATTATATCAGGATTCCATATGGAGTGATAACGCATCTGTAACTTCCTTTGATTGAAGCTGTTAGCAGGTATTCCATTGGTTTGCAGCCACTTGGCATCAGGTGAACTGTTAAGTGGTTTTTCATTCCAATACAATAAAAAAAAAAAAAAAAAACTGCATAAAGCGTAACGTGGCAATGCAATTTAAATAAAGCAAAAAGAAAAAGGAAAAGAGATGAAAGTGATGAAAACTGAATTGCAGTTTGCTCATGCTAAATGGAAATCCATAATCTCGATGTAAACATATGGGCGACGGGCGAGAATCTTGAACTTCATAGATCATCGTCATAGTTTCCGCGAGATACTTTACTAGGAAACTTTGCTGCTAATCCAATCTAATGCTAACTTGAAGGGTCCTGTGTCCTGGGGCACTCTGCGTGGTAGTGCCCAGGTAGGGGTAGTTCAATAACTTGAGTCTCTGAGGAATTCATAGTTGACGTAGACAGAATTAGATAGAGGGGGAGAGTGTAGAGCGTTGTCAGTCAAGGCTAATAGCGCATACTGCATTTGCCAGGGGATAAAAACTTTGATTGGCAATAAGCACTTCAGAGCTTATTGCCAATAATTTTACAAAGTCTACGAACAAGGCTTACGGCGCTCTGTGCGTCCAACATAATAACGCATTCAAGGTCTTCACGGGGTTACCGCGCTTCTGTAGTGCATCAAGGATGTTTGCTGATGGTAGATTCGATATATTTTCAAGTACTATGTACTATACGTATAATGTGTAAAGGAATAGCGTATCGGATGCGCAGGGTATGCGGTAGCTTCAATATATACGTACGGCTCATAGCGGGAAGGTTGAATATTGAATGTCTTAACACGGAGTACTGGACTAGGGTGCACTAATCTGCCATCGTGGCTATTTGTATCTTAAAACAAAACGATTCGTAGACGTTGGTGTCATGTAAAAAGCTTTCAGCTATTTAATCTGGTTCACTTACAGACTCGGATTACTATCGCATGCCGGCCTTGTTTGCTTTGGACGATTATCAGTCTTGTTTATCCAAACCCAATGGCGTATATTGCTTGGTAAGATTTGATTTGCACGCCGACCAGTCTAATGAACTTATTGGGCTTATACATGTAAGTACAAATCCATCCTCATAAACATCTTACTAATACTTAGTACTTAAAAATGTTTTTCGAGATACGACAACCTAATTCGGCGAGAACATAAATTCTATAACACCATGAAACTATATTATAACCTACATGCCAATAGTAACAATGTCGGTAAATCTTTTTAATCGGAGAGGATGCTGAAGAAGATTACATTAAATCAACGATAGCAAAGGACAATAGAAAAACGATATACATACACAAATATGGGCATAACTTAAAGATATTTTAAATGTTTTTCAGGAATACTCAGATGACAAAGTCAGACATTTTAATCATTCTTACGTGGAAAGAGGCATCTGTGCCACGAAGACATGTAGGCATTTTTATGGAGACAATGATTTAAAAAAGGTTGTGGACCTAAACTTAGTCCTTGAGCAATGTTTTAACGAATCTATCTGGAAAAAATATGAGTTGAAAGCGAGTTTATCACGAATATTTTACTGTGATACAAATGACGAACAGCATGAACCCGATACTGGGGATGGAATCGCAATGAGCGTATTTGTTTTGATTATACTAATGAACATAGTCGGAAGCTGTTATGAAATATACGTCGAGAAAACTGGACGACAACTTCATATTCCGTTGGGTAAGTTCCATTTTTTTCTTATTACTACAAAATAAAACACCTGATGCGTATAAATTGAATTTTAAAGCTTTAACACTTGACAGATAGAAAGAGAGGATGCAACATGAAAGAAAGAGAGTGCATGGTTCTTTTAACTATTCATTGCTCAACACCGAAAATTAGAGTAACAAATGAAATGATTAATTAAAAAGAATTCTCTTCCAGGGCACGTCTTTCTATCCAGTTTCTCATTGCGACGAAATTGGAAATGGTTAACAACATCTGAGTCATCTAACCCTAAATTAGAACGACTGCAGGGGTTGCACGCCGTCCGGTAAAATTGGTTCTATTCAAACTTTAAATACGCTTCACTTTAGAAACGATAAAAAAAAAAGCATTTTCTCTTAAAATTTCAGAGCTGCTATTATATTTTTATCGATATTCTCGCATACAATATTTGTTATCACGTCGTTCACTGACAATCCCCACGATTTCGAAAAGGTAAAGGATGCGCACGATATAGTCAAATGTATCGCGGTATAAATAAAAAACGCACGCATTCACATTACAGAGTCATGAACATTTTTACTACTACCTTATATACAACGGATTGGTGTTGATGCAGATGGTTTTTATGATGGCTGGCTTCTTGCTGGCATACAATTTGCAAGTCCGTACTGAAAAGCACGATATTAATTGGAAAATTTTCCCCAAGGTATTATTTTTGCGACAATGCCGGTAAGTTTGTTTGTAATACAATAGCCAAGCTAAACCGAAAGCACCTTCTGATAACTTTTTCTGTGTGAAAACTAGAAAACGGTCTATTTGATGGTAAGGGGCTACTGAAGTCTATAGACAGCTGGAAACAACTTCGATCGAAGAAGGTTACAGATGCATTGTCAACCCTGAGGACTAAAATGGATTGTTTCACAGGCGATGATTACACTGGCTCTCTATACTTTTGCCTATTTGTCGTTTCATCATCATCATCATCATTTCAGCCTATCAGAAGTCCACTGCTGAACATAGGCCTCCCCCAAAGATTGTCACGAAGCTCGGTCCTGAGCCACCTGCATCCATCGACTTCCCGCAACACTGCGCAGGTCGTCACTCCATCTTGTGGGGGGTCGTCCTACACTGCGTTTGCCTGTACGTGGCTGCCACAGGAGAACCTTTTTTCCCCAGCGGTTGTCAGTTCTGCGAGCTATGTGGCCGGCCCATTGACACTTCAGCTTGCTGATCTTTACGGCTATGTCGGTTACCTTAGTTCTGCTGCGGATATCATCGTTGCAGACTCTATCACGCAGAGAAACACCGAGCATAGCCCTTTCCATAGCGCGCTGAGCAACTTTGAGCTTCCTCATACGGCCTGCAGTGAAGTACCAAGTCTCGGATCCGTATGTCATCACTGTCGTTTATTTATTGTTTATTATTTCTCCTTTGTCTATCACTATAGTCGTGGTAGCCTAGTGGTCAGGGCGGTAGTAGTCGCTTTAGTATCATAGAACGCAATTGACCACGGTTCAATACTCGGTACCGGCATCACTAACATTATTATTTGCAATTTTAAGCGCTATATTTACCACGTTCTCGGCGGCGAAGGAAAACGTCGTGAGGAAACCTGCATGTCTGAGAAATAATAAAAAGAAATATTATTTGGTGGATATGTGAACCTCATTTCCGGTGTTTGCAGTTAGCACTCATATTTGGAATAACTACGTATATTTACAGGCATATATTCTAGTTACATAAACAGGTTTTAACAAAACCTGAAAGCGTACTGTACTGTATCGTTGGATTAAACAATAGGTAGAGGTCGAAAATGTTAAATAATAAATCGAATTGATAAGCTCCTTCTTTCCTTTTATAGATACTTTTTAATCTATAGATTTCTAATATGTGTGTAGTTGAAAAGAAACGTGTCAAGGTATAAATTAAAAAAAAATTCTAAAGTCGAATTCGTTTCAAGTTTATTGTAAGTATTATTTTGACATGGACAGAAAAATACTGAGTGTATATTCAATAGTGTTTATGTAATCAACATCGAACTGACAACCGCTGGGGAAAAAAGGTTCTCGAGTGGCAGCCACGTACAGGCAAACGCAGTGTAGGACGACCCCCCACAAGACGGAGTTACGACCTGCGCAGTGTTGCGGGAAGTCGATGGATGCAGGTGGCTCAGGACCGAGCTTCGTGGCAATCTTTGGGGGAGGCCTATGTACAGCAGTGGACTTCTGATAGGCTGAAATGATGATGATGATGATGAATCAACATCGACGTAAGTCGTGAGTCAACTAGTAAATTTATCAATAGTCAATCTAGGTCAGTTCTTTAATATAAAACATTTAAAAAAAACAACAGTATCGTAACGTAACTAGCCTCGATTCTTTCCATTAAGTTTTATTTGGACTCAAAACGCTGTGAATGTCCAACATCTCTTCTCTAAATTGAGTAGGCATTTAGGATGCAGTTGGATAATTAAGAGAGTGTTAGAGCCGGTAAGGGTCCCGTACATAGACATTAAAGCGCATACCTAAGAGCAAGCTTAGCCCAATACGCCTCTATTAAATAGTCTATTTAATTAATACTATATAGTCTATATAACTTTATGTCCTTTTGAATTTGTAGGCTTGGTCCAGGTAATATAATTGTTCTACTTTTCACAATGACTTGGTTACGTCACCTCGGATCTGGACCACTGTGGAAATTATACGTGACTGAATCTATAGTCAAAGACTGTCACAAGTATTGGTGGCATCACATATTGTATATCAATAACTATATGAATAAACAAAGTTATTGTATTGTACCCACATGGTAAGTTGATAAGTTTTACTGGTATTAGACAATTATCAGAAGTTCGTAGGTAGGTGTTTTTGGTCTATCAGAAGTGAGAGCTCGTCACGGTGATCCAAGATTACTGTTACTTGTTCCAAGACGGAATGGTTGATCATCTATCCTAAGGAGGTGACAGGTTTAACGTCCAAAGTCACACAATTACAATGTAATCAAAACGGTAATCACGGTGACAAATCGTGAGAACAAAGTTGAAGATTGAAGGCTGCCTACGGTATTCTACATCTTTAGTTGATTTTTCAGCTTTCTCAAAAGTGCGTGCGTCTGTGCGTGATTGGTCTTGGTTCAAATGTACGTAAATGTTTTGTACGTGGTAGAGCCAAGCGGAGGGTTTTGCTGCTGTTCGTATGGGCCGGCTCGACCGGATTGGTACCGCGGCCTCGCAGAATACCGGCGTGAAGTAGATGCAGCTTTTGCTTCTGTATTTCGATCGTTGAGTAAGGCAACCGTAGGCCCACTTCTCCCTCCCTCATCTCCTCTCCCATTTTTAAAATATCCTTTAAGGCCGGCAACGCACTTGCAGCTACTCTGGTGTTGCAGATGTACGTTGTCGATGGTAATCACTCACCATCTGGTGAACCGCTAGTCCTAAATAGCCTTGAAACACCACACATTGACTGAAATTTTTTGAATCTATGTAATGTATATTTTTAGGCATTTAGCAGCAGATACCCAACTATTCACCTTAGGGTTGTTGGTGCACATAGCAACGAAGTGTCGCTGTAGAAGAATAACGTTGGCACTGATGCTCCTGGTGGGCATTGTGTCGCCGGCACTTCACGTGTTGCTGCAAGATTTGGATCCTCTTGTTATTGTGAACCCTGAGTATGTACCTATTCATTATCATTATAATCAAATCGTACGTGGAACCAAGAATCAAATGGCGGTCTTTGCTGCCCAGCAGCAGGATTTGCGCCATTGTCCAGTCTAGCCCATGCTGGGCGAATGGGCTACACCGGGGTAGTACCACGACCACGTAGAATACCGGCGTGAAGTAGAGGAATCTTGTGCTTCTGCGTTTCGTTCGGTGAGTGAGGCAGCCGGATGTCTACTCCTCTAGTCCATCCTCTACCGGACGGACTAGCTTCCAAAATATTTAATAAAAATCCACGGTCTCTTCCACTAGCTTCGACGTTTCCTTTGGTCCTTTTTTCACAATTCTTTCCCAATTTTTTCTTAAATTTTTTCAACAATTTAATTCGACGACATATTTGAGAAAAAAAATGTGGTTACGTTCATTTCTTTACAGTCTGTGTCGTGTGAAAGCGGGAAGAAAATAAAAAGAACATTAACCCGAGTTAACAGTCTGATAACACCATAATGTTACCCCGCCTCATTTCACGTCAGCTGTACAAATATAGCTGACGAGAAAGCTGCTGCTGACGTTTATAATAAATAATAACTGAATAATCAACATAGGCCTATGTTCAGCTGTGGACTTGTATATAGGCTGAAATGATGATGATGATGATGAATCAACATAAGACGCGGTCAGAGCACTCGCTTTAGTTTCACAGAGCGTGATTGACCTGGGTACGATTCCCGATGCCGGCGTCACTAAAATTGTTAATAGCGATTTTAAATGATACATTTACCACGTGCTCGGCGATGAAGGAAAACAACGTGAGGAAATCTCCATGTCCGAGAAATATATAAAATAATTATTTCTAGAACGCGTGAGGTCCACCGACCCGCACTGGAGCTGTGTGACGGATCCTTCCCGGCTCCAATATCACTCAAAAAAATATTTGAATTGAAACCGTTGCCCAGCTGTTGGCTCGTCGAATTAACAGTGCTAAACTCCAAATTCTTATCGGGATGCTAGTCCAGTATTTATCTTGTTAACTGCATGGTGTTATTTCGTTCCGCCCACAGGTGGTTAAGTAAAACTTTGTCATAATAAAACAAAACCAACCTAAATTATTAAAGCCCGTATTCATCGATAACTTAACAGATGTTTAATGTCGAAACTTTCGCTCGTAACTCAGTTTTCGTATAGTTAAACGTTGCAATTGACACCAACGATCTGCTAATTCATCGGTGAACTCGAGCCTATGAATGGTAACACTAAGAAATCTATCCATTAAATTGTAGATTCTATCGCACCAATCAAAACGACACTTTCTATATGATGCACACACTCGGTCATAACAATTTAGCCGCATACACCGTTGGGATGATTACCGGGTACTATGTGCATCGCAAGCAAAAAGCAGGGAAAAGTATAATGAGCAAAAACGTGAGTGAGACATCTTTCTTTTTCTTTATTTTCTTTGGAAGTAGAACTAGCTAACAATCCAGCGGATGGTAAGCGGCTACAGCACCGACACAACGTCGAATCGAAGATCACAGATGCGTTGTTATCCCTGGGGACTAAGATAGAACATCTGTCAGCAAGTAATTACACAGGCTGTCTGTACCTTTAAAACCGGAACATTTATTACAATAAGAGTACGGGTTCGCACCGACTAAAACCCCATGGTGTTCCACCTTCGTCGCATGTGGGCAGGGTTACGGGAACGCTTTCGCACACATCCGCGACCCCACCAGCGCCGGCCGCTGTAGGCGGCCCCTTCTCGGGAGAGAACGTCCTCTTCCACACCGCCCTGGCTACACACGCCGATCAACATCTCGCCCTGCGCCAACCTCAGGTACACGTGGTACAACCCGCTGAATGCTTTCTTGAAGACGAGGCTTTCGCCGAAGGATATATGAAAAAGCCGAACCCAAAAGGCACGTTTAAATTTTATAAAAAACTTTAAAATGATTGAAAGAAAAAATCAAGAGGTGTATGGTAGGTATACACCTCTTGATTGAGGAGTTTCTTCACCGTCAGAGGAGCCGTACGAAACAGTGGTAGATTGTGGATGTTGATTACGTCACAGTTATAAAGAATGTTCATGTATGCGTGGTGAGCATAGACAAACATTCCATGAATCTATCACATTATAGGAAAACATTGCCTTATCCAGCAGCGGACTTATTCCGATTGATAAAAATATTAATAGATATGTCCCTCAGTGGAGATAGTGAAGGTCGAAGAGGAAGATTGACATTGACCCATTATCCCGACAGACGTTCTCGCTGCTAAGTTGGTGCATGATACCCGCCATCGCGTATGTTTTACTTCTGGGGCGTGTATTTTACATGGAGGGGTACGAAGCCCCTCTCCCGCTTAAGATGCTGTACGCGGCCACGCAGCGGGTCGTCATGAGCATTACCGCAGCGTTCCTGATCATCTGTCTTGTGTTCAGATTAAATGGTAAGTGATATTCTTTTATGCCGTGCTGCAGCGTCTGAATCTTTTTTTTTTATGGGAAAGGCGCTTCATCTGATGGTAAGTGATTACCGTCGACCACGTACATCTGCGACGCCAGAGGCGTAGAGGTATTTGGGAGATGGGGATCGGGGATGATGCGGAAGCCACTCAACGAACGAAACGCAGAAGCACCAGTTGCCTCTACTTCACGCCGGTATTCTGCGAGGCCGTGGTACCAACCCGATCTAGCCGGCCTATTCAAGCAGTATAAAAGCCGCCGCTTGGCTCTACCACAGAATTCTTCTTCATTAGTCTTCCATTTCGGAAGATTCTAACGACTAAGAGGTAAAATGCCTACTGCAATGTCTGCTTCTTCTTTATCGCTGACAGGCAAGTAATAATATTAAAATATGTCATTTAATGTCTCTTAGAGCTTTAGTGGTCAGGGCGCTTACTTTAGTTTCATAGAGCTTGACCCCTACAATTGTTAATAGCTATTTTAGATGCTGAATTTAGCACGTGCTCGGCGACGAAGGAAAACATCGTGAGGTAGGTTACCCGAAGTCCACCAACCCGCATTGGAGCAGCGTGGATCCTTCCCGGCTCCATAACCTTCTCAGTTATTTAAGTTTTTTTTTAATTTATTTATTTTGTAACCAATATTTACAAATTTTGACTTATAGCATGAGGAAACCTTCATAGGTTTCTGTACATACTAGTATTCACTGATATTCGTTCAACCAACGAACGCGATACCATTGCTTTATTCAATTAAACGCATATTGTAACATAGCTATGTGGGTATACTGCATAAAGAAATCAAACAAATGGCGGTACAGTGCCACTGTGATCTAAAGATCTACTGATTTGAATAATTATTGTTTAGTACATTATTACGTAGCATAGATCTACAGGCTGATTTGAGAATATTGATTTATATTATGATAAAGGTTTAGGTATATTACAGTACCTACATATTCTAATGATTTTATATATAGAGGCCTTTGTTCAGCAGTGGACAAACCTGATAAAGAACAAATAGAACACAACTTGATACATAAAACTAGGTTTTAAACTAGAATTGTAACGAACTGTGGAGATTTATATGGGGTTTGTTTTTGGACTTAACAAGCTTATGTAGTAGGGTAGTAATTGAAATTGAATTTGTTTTTTTTTTTCAGACACTCTGTGCCGTATATTAGAATGGCACGGATGGGTGATACCCAGCAGGCTTACATATGCTGTTTTCTTAATTCACATGGACATAGTTCACATATTACTCGGTCTCAAAACGCAGCTCAGTCACGTTTCGTTCTTTTCAATGGTAAGCACTTTCTTTTCAACGATTGAGCAGTCCAATGCATACTTTGTGATTCAGCCACCCGTGGAACTGACGCGCAGCAGGATGATTCCCAGAAAAAAAAAATTTTGCTGACCGTAGACTGGCAGCGGAGTTTAAGATGCGTGATGTCTGGTACTGCCAATCCGCTTGGCGTGCGTGGCGATTATGCCTATCCTCCTTATGGGAGAGGCCTATGTCCTATATAGCGGTTACAGGCCGGTAAGGAAATGTTTCTAAAGGAGTTGTTATATAATTTAACCCAATGGTGTTCCCACACTGCAGTTATATACTATTGTATAACAATTGTATGATAACAATTTTTTGTTTTTTTTCATGTTTAAAATTTATAAATAGTATATAAAATATTTGACCAAGATTGTTATACACTGTTTAATGAACACATAAACAATTTTTGTTAACAAAACATAAAAGGCGAAGTGTTTAAAAGACAAATCAGAACAAATAGCTACAAAATTATGAATACAATGTGTTAGAAAGTATTCAGCGGCGTGGGAGCAAATATACCTTCTAACTAATTATAATCTTGAAGATGATTAAATAACGTTTTTAAACTTCTGTGTAAAGAAGTAAGAATAAAATAATAAAAAGAAGTAATAAACAATTTTTATTAACTGCGCATAGTGTGACGACCTTGAGACCTTGAACGTGGCAGAGCCCAGTGGCGGCTTTTGTTTCTGCTCTAATTGGCCGGCTCTACCGGGATAGTACGCCCTCGCCGAATACCAGCTTGAAGTAGAGTCATCTTGTGCTTAGTGTGTAGGGCTACCGGAGGCCCTCTCTCACTCCCCCTGCCTCGCCCACATCCCTTCACCTCTCCTTCCTCAAATATTCTTAATGTCCAGCAACGCACCTGCAGCACCTCTGGTGTTGCAGATGAATGAAGGCGTCGCTAATTGATTACTGTCAGGAGAGCCACTTGCACGTTTGTCGGCTTTCTCCTAAAAAAGAAAATAAAACTTTTTTTTTTATTTAAATGACTTATGAATGAATCAAGACTAGATATGAATATTCATACCGAATAGAAGGAATATGAGTACTAGTACTACGTAACAGTACCACGTACTATTAGTAATAGAGAGTTATAATTGGGCTTATGACTGTTAAAATATATTTATTTATTTTAAGGAAAAGACGGCAAACGAGCAAGCGGTGCACCTGATGGTAAGTGATTACCGTCGCCCACATACACCTGCAACACCATAGATGCTGCAGGTGCGTTGCCGGTCTTTAAGGATATTTGGGAGATGGGAGGGAAGATGATGGGAATAGGGAGGGGGTGTGGGCCTCCGGTTACCTAACTCACCGAACGAAAAGCAGAAGCACAAGATGCATCTACTTCACGCCGGTATTCCGCGAGACCGTGGTACCAATCCGGTCGAGCCGGCCCATTCGAGCAGCAGCTAAAGCCGCCGCTTGGCTCTACCACGCTTAAAATGCTTATAAAAATGGTCTCGAAAAGTAACGAAATAGTGTCGTAAATTTTACGTTATTTTAATATTTTTTACGACGGACGGCTGGTTACAATAGTAACGGCTTCCTCAAAGAGTCAAAATGTCAATATCGAAACAAAATACAGCATTGAAAAAATTTTGTTATACCGACGTAAATATTGGGTAAATATATACATTGAATTAATACCACTGTCTGTTTCAGCTGATGACACATTTCGCTGTTGTGGTGTTGGCATTCCTATTGGCATTACCATTTCACTTAACCATCGAAGCGCCGATTAACAGAATGGTGAAGACCGTACTCGATCGTGATGTACGACATTTGGAGAAAAAGAAAAAAAATATTTAATTTTTTTTTTTACTAACAATCCATATTTTTTTTCGTTTGTAATTTTTTTCACTGTATGCTTAATAAACTTGCTATCATGAACATACATTTATATATTAATTAAACAACCATGATTCAGGAACAAAAATTATTAAGTTGTAATCAACATTGAAATGGTTGCACCTAATTATATATATGTTGTGTGGTGGTGGGATGAGAGAAATCACAAACGCCATTTCTTCCTCTGGATATCGTGAGAGTCAAGAAAGGAAAAGCCTCAAGTCTCCCATGCTTCTTAATAAATGCCAGATCAAAACAGACATACACTTAATATGTAACTGCGTTAAAGGGGCCAGCCTATGTCATCTGGTGCTGGATCTGGCGTTCGGCAACCCGCTTGCAAATCAATTTGGCAATTTTATTATGGCAAGGATCCTCTCATTGGGAAGCCGCCACCTGCCGGCACCACTAAAATTGTTAATAGCAATTACCACGTGCTCAGCGGTGAAGGAAAACATCGTGAGGAAACCTCCATGTCTGAGAAATAATAAAAATATTATTTCGAGGATATGTGAAGCCCGCAAACCCGCAATGGAGCTTGGCGGGTCCTTCCAGCTCCTAAACCCTCTCTGATACTCGTATTTGAGAAGGAGGCCTTTGCCCAGCAGTGGGCACTTACAGGCTGCTACTGTTTTGACTTTGACGTAAATATGTAAGAGAGACCACATTCAGAATGAAACTTGTTGTTCAGAATGATATTGCACTTGACAGATGGTAAAAATCGACTAATCTTTTTCGCTGATTTGTAAAACGTTTTTATCTAAGCCCTCTTCAAGATATACCCAATCTTGTCCGTAACGCCCTCGAACAAGTACCGCTCGTCTGTGGCGCCTTCACTCGCTCACTGTAACGTACACGGAACCCGCTGTAAAGAAATACCTTTCATTGTTCGCTGCAGCTTGGTGGTAAAGCGCGAAAAGATCCATAAATAATAGGCACATTTTTAATTTGACATGTTTTCTCTGTCGTTTATTTTAGATAGTTGAAAAATCGTTGAATTTAGTCTCTCCGGACACGAGTTATATAAATTAACATGTTATATAAATTAACATAGCCGTATATTGAATAAGTCTTATTAGACTCTTACGTCTTATCGTAGAATCAATGTATTTGGTTTATCAGTATTCCATGAGTCATTTTAGTTTGTAAAGTATTTGTAAAGGATTGCTTACCCTCTAAAAGGTTGTCTGGAAGAGATCGCTTTTAGCGGTTAGACCCGCACATTGTTCCACTCATGTTTAATTACGTTTTTGTACTATTATTTTATTTTCCTGTTTTTGGTCTGCAATAAAGCGTATTCTATTATTTATCATGTTGTATTATTATTGTTGTAATCATTAATAACTTTCCCGTTGGATTTCGATTTTATGATATTATTTTATGAACACAACCCCGTGTTCATAAAATAATTATTTTAGGACCTTTGCGTAAGTTTAATAATTTTGTTAAGGCGATAAGAGTACTATTTAAATATTGTTGTTAATTCTATTATTTATATTTTTTCTTACAACGCCTTATAAATCAAAAAAAGGCGAATACCATGAAGTGTATTTTGTCTGTTTCATCTCCGTTAGAGGAACCACATCACTGAACGATGGAAGATTTAAAAAAAACGTTTGGCAAGTAAAATGTGTATGTATTATATTTTTTTTATGGGAAAGGTGGCAAAGGAGTAAGCGGTTCACCTGATGGTAAGTGATTACCGTCGCCCACGTGCTTCTACAACACCAGAGATGCCGCAGGTGCGTTGCCGGCCTTTAAGGGTATTTGGGAGATGGGATGGAGGATGAGGAGGGGGATAGGGAGGGGGAGTGGACCTCCGGTTACCTCACTCACCGAACGATACGCAGAAGCACAAGATGCCTCAAGTTCACGCCGGTATTTTACCGTGGTACCAACCCGGTCGAGCTGGCCCATACGAGCAGCAGCAAAATCCGCCGCTTGGCTCTACCACGGTTAAAATGCATATATGTATATAATGTGTATGTATTATATGTTCACATTAGTGTACACCCGAACCCGATACTTGTGTTCATATTTCCTTTTTATTTCTGGGTTGCCTAGAAGAAATCGCTTCTTAGCGATAAGGCCGCCTATTGTACAATTTTTTTTTAAATAATCTTTGTTAAATCTTTGTGTGTACAATAAAGTATAATATATATATACATGTTTACTTACATGTATGTATTTACTACCGTGGATTTCGCAGGAGTCGATCTAGAGAAATAAAATATCAGGATATTCCTCTTTTATACTAAAAAATGTCCGGTCCCAGTCCCAGCTATGATGGCGGCCATGATACTGACGGGGAAACGGGAAGAATCCTCAGTTGGTTTCTAGCTGTTAACTTAAACGACTGGACCTGGCAACATGTAACGCACGAACGTTTATGGTCAACGTGAAGATTCTGGAGCTGGAAAAAGACGTTAAAAGGTTAAACTTGAGTATTATAGGATTGTCTGTAGCCTGAAGACAGGAGGACGAGATGGGAGGGTATCCTCCCTCCAGGAGAGGCATGGGAGAGGAGTGAAGTGGTCCTCCGGTTACCTCACTCACCGAACGAAACGCAGAAGCACTCGATGTCTCTACTTCGCGCCGGTATTCGGCGAGGTTGTTGTAATACCCCGTACAAAAACTAAGTCTAGCACGTGCCGAGTCCCAACCAGACCAGATAATAGTATTTTGTGTGTTTGTTCAAATACTGCCTTTGGCAGGGATTTGAACCCAATACTCATGTTTTAGCGGACAGTGGCCACAAACGTTAAATTTAATAATATAATATATCGGAAACTCATACCCCGTCTAGTCCCAAACTAGGTTGAACTAATATGCCAATATGATGAGCAAAAGGCGAGCGGTACCACAGGAAGGCGTCCACACGCAAGTGCTTAATGTATTATGTATGGCTATGGCCGAACGGTGGCTGAATGGTGTTGCCAACTGACGTTCTCCAATTTGCCAGTTCTTGACTTGGCTTGAGGTGAGGGCTAGTCAAGCCGAAAACACTAAATTGTAAAATGGCAAGAATATGTTTGCAGCATTGATGCTGCTTCTTGTGATACAGTTACACATATCCACTCGAGTGCCACTCCACAATGTCATGGATATGTAGCATATTAACAAGGAAATAAATGGCTTAGTGATCTGGGGAAATTCCGTTGACATGGCTGAAGAGTTCTGGGTAAAAAATATGTCCTATGGTTGTGTAACGCGGGCTTTTTGGACAGCTGGCACCTTGAAACGCTTATCGGAAAACTACATCTTTATCTGAGGACTATGGTGGAATGCCATGCAGCCCGTAATTACATAGTCTCTCCATAACTTTCAAACTATCAGCATACGCAACATTGGTTACACTGCTGATTGTCGGCAGAGATTATTAACACATACCTTTCTAGTTTATACTTATACAGGAGATTTACAACGCATTACCTTAGAAATAATTAAAGGCCTAAAACTGTGGCTGGTTACCAATAAGTATAAAAAGCAGGTTAGTTTGTTACAGCGTTCATTTCTTGAATGAGTGCGGGTAGCATTAATCGTAAATTGTAAGGCTCTTCTAAGTGAACAAGAGATCTAGCGAGATGAATTTACCTGTTTTCATCATTCTTTTCATCCATCATTTAAACCGTAAGTAAAGTTGTCAAGTAGCTACTTGGTTGAACCCCAGATATATCAGATATACATACATAAATATGTACCTAGTATGACTGAAGTTCTAACATAAGAAACAGTGTAATAATAATTAAACTTATGTGTATATATTTATTGAAGTCGATGCGATTAATTATTATTATTAGTAGTAGAACTAGTGGTAGAGACTTTTAACAACAACCTATCCTGCTTCATCATCGGAATGTATATGGGTTATTTTCTATACAATCTGAAAGATATCGAGCTTCTCATTCGGATAACGGATTTGTAACGAAATTTATATATTCGTGTAGTGTTGTCAGGAGATGTCGATGGAGAACCACAGGAGGACATAAACGCGAAACGCGATCAATAAAAGCGATCCTTTTAGAAAAGATTTTTTTTTCTATAGAAGAATGGGGCAAACGAGCGTGCGGCTCACCTGATAGTAAGTGATCACCGACGCCCACGAACATCCGCAACACCAGAGGAGCTACAGATGCGCTGCCGGCCTTTAAGGAAGGAATAAGCTCTTTTCTTGAAGGTCCCTAAGTCGTAACTGTTCGGAAATACTGTTGGCGACAGGTGATTCCACAAAGTCGAAGTGCGTGGCAGAAAACTTCGATTAAAACGCACTGTGGCGGAATGCCAACCATCTAGGTGGTATCGATAATACATAAATGGTATCAAGAATTTGATCGTAACGGGAGTGCAATTATTGTTTAACAGTTTATTCTTCACGACATACTCGTACAAAGTTACTAAAGGCTCTACTACAATGTTAGTAGTTTATTTATTCTTTACTCTTTATGTTATTTAGATATATCAGTATATATTTAAAA
Source organism: Bhutanitis thaidina (assembly GCA_029286595.1). Lineage (NCBI taxonomy): Eukaryota > Metazoa > Arthropoda > Insecta > Lepidoptera > Papilionidae > Bhutanitis > Bhutanitis thaidina. The sequence goes on along the minus strand of JAGSMS010000041.1, from coordinate 1,142,383 downwards.
AAGGTTCTCGGGCGGCAGCCACGTACAGGCAAACGCAGTGTAGGACGACCCCCCACAAGATGGAGTGACGACCTGCGCAGTGTTGCGGGAAGTCGATGGATGCAGGTGGCTCAGGACCGAGCTTCGTGGCAATCTTTGGGGGAGGCCTATGTTCAGCAGTGGACTTCTGATAGGATGAAATGATGATGGTGATGATATATATAGACATATGTTTGTGCATATATCAATGTATATTTATTATATTTCTTTCCGCCGCTTCATCACAACACACAAATTCCTTGTGATATATTCACTTATTTTGTATAGCACAATCAACTTATTTTGTATACCCTATGTAAGAGAGACCACATTCACAATCAAGCTTGTACACTCCTGCATCTTGTAGAGGGATATTGCACTTGACAGATCGTAAAAATTTACTTATCCTTTGCGCCGGCTTGAAAAACATTTTTATAGAAGGCGAATCACACTTGACCTGTGTTTATTAGTTGTATTTGTGTTTATTACTTTATAGATTGCACTAAATTAGAAAAGGTAAAAACCCCTTCAAAGATTGGATAGACGGATGGACGGAAGCAGACGGCGTAGGTTTAATAATAAGGCTCCGTACGGAACCCTAAAAAAAAAAGTTTAATTTTTGATAGAATTTAATTGAAACAATCTACTACGCAATCTTTTTTACCAGTCTCTTCTCGATATCTGTATCTGTATTCACCATGATCTTTGACAGACTTCCAATGGGTGCTTCTACCAACAAGTAAAGTGGTAACGCCATCACGTAGGACATTGTTATCACGGCAGAATACGTCGTTATCTGAAATGAATAGTCCTTCATTAATCTCTAATCCGTTTCAAATTTCAGATATACCTTTAGTCCCGGATATACCTGGTCTACTCATCATAATCCCTCAGCTGAATATAGGACTTCAGTACTGTGTTTACCACTCGAGAACCTTTCTTCGGACGCATCCATATATTTTTTTTAATGGCAACCGAATGATACGCAATGTCCAGTCAATAAAATTAATTATTAATAATATGAAATTAATTGTATTAATATAATATTGTAAAATATAGTTTATATAAATAAATTCTAATGTTATTGTGTTTTCTATTATTATTGTGCATTGTGGATGAGACGGCATAACCTCAAATTAAACGTCGACAAACGACAGATCACTACTTACTCCGATGTTGTCATTTGGATTAAACAATTTTGAACAATATTAAGGGACAGATTCCTTAAGAATTATAAAACGAACTTACCGTTTTTCTTTAAGAAAAGGTGACAATCTTGTATCTGTTTTATAACTTTTCAATAGAACGGACAACACAATACCGAGTAGTAAAGGTTAGTACATACGAGTACACGAGCACAATACCGAGTAGTAAAGGTTAGTACATACGAGTACACGAGCACAATACCGAGTAGTAAAGGTTAGTACATACGAGTACACGAGCACAATACCGAGTAGTAAAGGTTAGTACATACGAGTACACGAGCACAATACCGAGTAGTAAAGGTTAGTACATACGAGTACACGAGCAAAATAGTTAAATCACTTAGTATATTTCACAACATTCCTTTATCTAGACAAAACATTGTTGGATGGACATATTAGTAGGATGTATTTCAATGCGGCGCTCTGTGGCTGCAGGGATTAATACCTTAAGCGTATTTTAGTTCTTTTACGGTATTTAAAAATGGCGCCGGGGTCCTCCGGCTGTTGCGCGTCGCTGCTCTTTTTTTTTAATTTTTTGCAGCTCGCATAAAATTTTTAATGCAGATGATGGACGCAGTGTTGACTTCAAGAAGGTTATACGTTTATGTTTATAGTGCTTACGTTACTTTTGTTAGCCTAACTAGATGCGACTATATTCTGTATATCGTCTGTGAACCGAATAACAAGACCAACCGACGTAAGCAAATAGGACGTAGGAAAAATGTATACACACCATGGTTAACAAGGAGACATGTCCTAAGTGATGTTTAGTGCCCAAGATTACATTAATAAGAGTCATATGAAGCAGAAAAACGCCATAGGATAGTTTATTTAGCACCGACCAGCCGCTCCACTCGAAGAAGCTACAATAAGTCTCTGAGGAAAAGGAAACGTCTCATTATATATTATTTACCGAACACAGTGGTAGTTGTGGCATTGGCAAAGGCGGCAAACGAGCAAGCGGTTCACCAGATGGTAAATGATTACCGTCGCCCACGTTCATCTTCAACACCAAAGGTGCTGCAGGTGCGTTGCTGGCCTTTAAGGGTATTTGGGAGATAGGAGGGATGATGTGGAGGGGAATGGGGAGGGGGACTGGGCCACCGGTTACCTCACTCACCGAACGAAACGCAGAAGCACAAGATGCCTATACTTCACGGCGGTATTCTGCGAGGACGTAGTACCAACCCGGTCGAGCCGGCCCATTCGACCAGCAGCAAAAGCCGCCGCTTGGCTCTACTACCTAGTCTCCTGCATTTAATTAGAGCATACTCAGATAAATCTTCGTTTGTCAACTAGCGTAGTACGTCAACTGTTCGTGCGAAATAGTTTCAAACGAATTCTCACACCTGCGTCTGCGTAATTCCAGATCGTAGCGAATGTTCGTCGAGTGCTTTTATTACCTACCGTTCAACTTTAACGCCAGTGCTGCGATCACAGATGCTGCGATGATGCCTATGACGAGACGATGAGTCGACGCATATGCCATTCTCACCGAAAGCGACAATCTCTCGCCGTCTTCGTAAAACATGCTGCCAGTGAGGAATATTCGGAATGCCGACAGAATGACACAGAATACAATGAGTCCTGAAACCTGAAAATTATCTAAATCTATTAATATATGTACCAATGATTAACCTATTAAGCGTGGTAGAGCCAAGCGGCGGCTTTTGCTGCTGCTCGAATGGGCCGGCTCGACCGGATTGATACCACAGCCTCGCAGAATACCGGCGTGAAGTAGAGGCATCTTGTGCTTCTGCGTATCGTTCGGTGTGTGAGGTAACCGGAGGCCCACATCCCCTCCCTAAACCCCTCCTCTTCCCGCCCATCTCCCAAATATCCTTAAAGACCGGCAACGCACCTGCAGCATCTATGGTGTTGCAGATGTATGTCGGTGACGGTAATCACTTACCATCAGTCTTTTGCATAAAAAAAAATCTATTATACTTAATTATTGAAAATATATTTATTTTAATTAAAATTTGGTCATTTTGGCGTATCCAATAAATCGAAATCAACGGGATACCTGCGCGTGAAGTATCTCCCTATTCACTTTGCGAGTGGCCGAAAGTACATGTGGTGCCACCTCCCGGTCATATTACACAACCGCAGTGCGAGCGTGTTTATGTAGGATCGTCCGCGTGGCGGTGACGCTCTCCTTTTCTGCAGGTGTAGGTGTAGTGCATTGTTTTTTTGCATCCCACGCGTGTGATAAATGTGTCATTGAAGCCATGCCTTGCCATTTGATATGGATTGATATACAACGACCTCATCGCATACGGGTTTAAGAAGTTTCCATTGCTTGGCGACAAACTCGAGGCGATGCTGTTGTCTCCTAGAGTCGTCCCAAATGGAAACCCGTAATATCTGTCTACCTCCATGTGTGTCACGTGTGATTGCTTAATCAAATATTATCTCAAGCATACAAAAAAAAATCTTTATACGAGTAGATGTTAACTTGGACTAGGTATAATATAATTATTTATGTCAAATTCGCATTTTGTTATTAAAACAATGATTACTTACTTTGTTAGACAGCAGATTATGATAATACTTGAAACCTTGAAAACTGTAAAAGATGTAGCCCATAAACATTCCGATGATGAAGCAAGGTAAGTGGATGTGACCAGGGGAATAAAGCCAACGAAAATTGTTGCTTTGTAATGTACGGTAGAACCTATGCAACATTCAGTTAAATGAATACAACAAAATAATATTTTACAATAATGGATGACGAATCGATTTTATGATATTAAGATATATAATAAAAGCAATACATTTGTATAAACAGGCCACGCAAATATTTCTTTCAAAAATTTCAGTCACCAGTTTGTTCAGAGAGCCTGAACAAACTGGTGACTGAAGTTGAGATTTCATTATACAAACTTACGGAGTCTGGCCGTCAAAATATAGTCTAAAACAACCCAACAATATAATGTTTGCACATTTACCGGTAAAAAGAAACCCTTTGACGATTCCTCTCCTTTTGAGAACACTGCTCTAACGTCGGCTTCTACCAGATACTTTGATTTTTTTTTTATAGAAGAGACGGCAAACGAGCAAGCGGTACACCTGATGGTAGGTGATTACCGTCGCCCACGTACATCTGCGACACCATGGATGCTGCAGGTGCGTTGCCGATCTTTAAGGATATTTGGGAGATGGGAGGGAAGAGGAGAGGAATAGGGAGAGGGTGTGGGCCTCCTGTTACCTCACTCACCGAACGAAACGCAGAAGCACAAGATGCCTCTACTTCACGCCGGTATTCTGCGAGGCCGTGATACCAATCCGGTCGAGCCGGCCCATTCGAGCAGCAGCTAAAGCCGCCGCTTGGCTCTACCACGCTTAAAAATGACGTTCAGTTTCCTGGTCACCTCAAAGCAAATTTCAAACCGGTCTCTAAAAATATTTATGTGCTCCGTAAAGGGACAGTATTGTTGCAAACGATTGCAACTTTACTGCTTGAGTAATATTTTCATACTCACAATACTGGGCAAGTTTGTAAGCGTAGTGTCCCCACCCTTGGACTGTAAATTCTACTGCCCATTACTAGTATATGGGATTTGGGTTCATCAGTATACGTATTTCTTCAAAATATTCATTGTCATATTTATCTGTCAAAGCCAATCCTGACAGACAAGCGATGTTTAAAAGAATTACTAATACATGGGCACTGGTAATGCAGTCCGCGTTGCCGGCCTTTAAGGATATAAGAGTAAGAGGGGACAGGGAGGGCGGAAGGGCTCCACCGGTTACGTCACTCAGCGAACGACTCTACTTCACGTCGGCATCCTGGCCAAGATACTACCCCGATTGAGCCGGCATATCCGAGCAGCATCGAAAGCCGCTTCGCTCTACTACGTTCGTACATTATATTAATTATAAAGTCATTCGTAACTGAAAACTTACTCAGGTTCCACTGTCATGGTTCCATCTAAGTCCTGTGACCATACGTGAAGAGCCGGTGCGATTATTCCGAGTAACATCAATGAACATAGTACTACATTCCTTCCACGATTTCTTGTCAATATGTGTGCGATTAATCCAATGGCAAATAACTGGGTATCAGCAGCTGCGTGCCTAAAAATTAATAAAAAAAAATGATTGTAACGTGCGTACTGTTTGTGAGCAGGCTGTTTGCTTGTCCTGTTTATCTCGGGTCTACAAATCCTGCATTAGTTTCTTTTACCTTCGTACTTTTTATCAAAGCCTATGTTCGAATAACATGCGAGACTATTCGTTGCTTTTTATTTTGTATAGTTTGGTAAGCTTAAAATATGTTAAAGAATATAAGTAAAACGAGGATGACGATGCACTTTCTTCTCAGTTAGAGGAACTTCATCACGAAGCGGAGATAGATTGTAAGAAAATTGCATTACTTCAATTCAATCCATGAATATTTCTATGATAACAATGATATCATCTTGGTCTATTTCCACCATATCAACTTCCGATTCAATCACATATACGGACATTCTTCACCACGGTATCATGGTTTTGATACCGTTCAAACCAGACAGATATAGATGATTTAAACTCTGGATAAAATAAACGGCTAAAGCTTGAAAAAACTGCATGAAATAACAGTCCCACTTGCCGATTTCTTCCACGACCACAATTTCCGAATACTATCGGCAGTTGTCAACAGCGTAAGAAAATATTACAGTGATGTAACGCGCAAAGACAGACAAAGACAAAATTAATTTGTGTTTCTCCACAAATCTTGATTTCGGTTAGCATCGGATCCAGGGGGTCCGATGCTAAGCCACACGGTCGTTATCGAAGAGGCGGTGACGTGATCTCATTAATGTTAAAATGAAATAACAGTAATGATTCAACGTCAGTATATAATCAGGCGAGCCACGGGTTCGTTTGCCACGGTTCCCCTAAAAAGAGGTTATCAAATTTTTACTATTTTTGTCGCAAATATAGAGCCAATGTTATTACAGGTTATGAGACATTTCGTCTTAATCCCCCATGTTTGTAGAAGTTTGCATTATCCATCTACCAGTAGGTGTGCTGTTACCCCCTTTGTCACGCCGATCAAATAGATAAATATATCTGTTTCGAATCATTTGCGTTCGTAGTTCGTTTGTGTTACGTTATTGAAGTACAAATACACACTGACCAAGTATGTACGGCGCACGTGCTCTCGGTGTTTACGTAATTGTTAAAGTACAAAAGGTGCAGCCACCAGTTTCCCCTGCAGTCGGCCACCACGCTGTTCGTGACGCTGAACTTCCAAAGAGGACCAGAGCCGAGGTGGCGCAACCATGTCGCTGTGAATGCCAATACCACGGCATACGAAGCAGATAGCCTGTGATCGTGAAAATTACATTCGGTGTAAACAGAAAACTTTAGTTGTTATTACAGTTAGTAATAATAGTTGGCAACTGTGAGATGACATAGGGAGTGAAGACCACCATGCTACTACAAGTGGTACAACCATGGTGATCCATCCATCATTCACCGACAACAACCACGTGGAAGGTGTGATAAACACTTGGCGTGATATTTAATTTTGTATCATAATTAACAATAATTTTTCGATGTTGGATATAATGAATTCATCGGAGATGTGGAGAAAACAGTAGGTGGTTAAATATACTTGATCTAGTATATTCAAACCTATGTCGAGCTGCAGAGTCCAATGTGCGAATGCCTCGCATACCAATCGTGCCGTTTAAGTACTAGGTAGATGAAGTCCAGGCATAATAATAATTTAGATATTTATTACTATTAATAAAACAATGTCACACATGCCAATAGTCGTAATTATGAAATATTTTCTCTATTAGACAGGTCTAAGCCCAGCAGCAGATCATTTGCAGGCTTGTTAAAGAAGTAAGATAATGGCCAGACTTGGTTTTACGTTTACCCACTCATAGCAAGTGGCCACTGCAGCCCATGTACACTTTGAAACGTTTTCAATCGAAGAAGGTTACAGATGCGATTTCACCTCTGAGGACTAAGATGGTATTCCACGTATGGTATTCCACACAGCTCGTCATTGTACTGGCTCTATATACCTTTTAAATCAAAACACAATAGAAGATGCACTGTTCTTTGGCGGCCGAAATGGGAAAGAGGGAACACATGAATTTGTTTTTTCTTAAATGTAACGCGATGAATACATAAGCTCGTAACATTTTCTCATTTTGATCTTTTTCACCAGGGCTTAAATGCGGCAACAGGATGATCCTCTGATGGCAGACGGTGAGGCTGCCGCCGTCTTAATGTCCATACCAACGGTACACCTCGTCCATGAGTTTTAGAAATCTCATGGGAAAACACATTCAGATGCAAACCCTCTAACCACTCGGCTATCAACTAAGAGTAATAATAGAGTGTAGGAGAATAGGAAAAGAACTTTTCTGTAAATGTCAACCTCTATCAGATGAAGATCTAGCGACTATTGATGGTGGAACATCCATCCGATCATGGCGAACCCAAATTACAAAGATTAGTATTGGGAAGGAGCATCTCTAGTGCGATGGTACCGGCAAATCTTTCATACTGGATGTATGATGTGCCAGCTTTGGTTGACCCAATGGAAAGATTTATATTCAGGGGTGGATTTTTTTGGTTTCTAAAGTCACTAACTTTAAATTTCGCCAAATGTAATTTAGCACAAATTGCCAATGGTTCTCGATGGAAACTTTAGGTACAATTGAAACATTGTGTAATAGTTTTCTTACCTCCACCATCTAAGAAACATAGTTTTGGGAAATGTCGCCCATGTTACTTCCTGTTTTTGAGTTTTTATTTGTAAATTGTAGACCATCAGAAAACCAGATAAAACAAAAAACAGCTGCATAATACTTGTACCGTTAATTACCACCTGATAGATGGTGGTTTCGTATGCCTGCAAGTAAATGTAATAATTTAGCAATATTTTTGATAAGATTTGAAATGAAACTATTATTTACGGATTTTATCGTGTACAGACAGACGTACTCTCTAAAATAAAATATTTTCCCACGGTAGCTAGCTAAGATGTATAGGGGGATCATTTAAAAAACGGTCGGTATGGATATTTTCCCTATAAACTGTATGACTTAAGCCAAGGTCCTAACAAGGCTGATTCGCGATTCGCTGGATGTCACTATACCACTGTGTGGTGTCCGCGTAAGAATAAGCTACCGCATTTCTTCCCGTGGGTATCGTAAGAGGGAACTAAGAGAACAGCTTTGGATATTGAAATTACTACAGACAGATGGCGGGACAACAAACTCGAAAAATACTAGACAAATATTAAATTGACTGATGACGTATAAGGAGGGATGTTACTGTGATCCCCAATCCGCTTGCCGAGAGTGCCTATTATTAAATCCTCCTAAGAGGAGAGGAGAGCCCTGCAGAGGACTGCTTACATGCTATTAAAGTGAATACTATGATCCTAATATTGAGCGATACAAAGGCCCAAGATAAATAAGGAATAATTTTTACCTCGCTGTTTCTTAAAACCATCCTTTCTAATCAAACATAACCCATAAATTTACTATGATGCTATTATTTACGGATGGTATGGCGCTTAATTATGTTTTTATGTTCCCGATGTTAGTATTTGAGGGATCTGTGAGAGTGAACACTGGGCGACCGTGCTTCAGCATGTCAAGCAAGTCCTGCGCGACAACAAGCTTCGGGTTCCGCGTCACCGTCACAGTGGCCGAGTACCTGCTGTACTGCCGTAAATCAGAGGCGTTACGGACAATATTGGATTTAAGACGGCTTCTATAAAAACGTTTTCCAAGTCGGCGAAAAAGATAAGTCAATATTTACCATCTGTCAAGTGCAATGTCCCTCTACAAGATGAAGGGTTGTGACCTTGGTCTCTCTTACATAGAGCAAAACAAAAAATCTGTAAGGACCCGCGTAAAAGAACACACACATAGCTGACGCATAAATACGTAAATAATGGTTTCATTTCAAATGTTTAGTGTTCGCGTAAATACTAAAAATCGTTATAACCTATAAATTTATGCTACGTATGCTACGTATGCTACGTAAATACTAAAACCATAATAACTTATAAATTTATGCTACGTACGCTACGTAAATACTAAAAATCGTTATAACCTATAAATTTATGCTACGTATGCTACGTAAATACTAAAAATCGTTATAACCTATAAATTTATGCTACGTATGCTACGTAAGTACTAAAAATCATTATAACCTGTAAATTTATGCTACATGTAAATTATGCGACTATTAGGGGGCTAACAAAGAAACATTAATTTCTAAAAAATTGATCCGAATTTTACGACTAGGACAACAGATTCTTTGAGGCCGCCATAAACTATGTTTTTAATATCTAGATGTTACAAAATATTTTTTTTGGATTTTACAAAGATTGTTTTTACCTTTTCGAAGTCTTGAGTATTATCTGTAAAGGTTGTCGCATTTACAAACATGACATGTGGAATCATCATCAAAAATGTTGCTAGAACTCTGAAAATCAATAAAAAAAGGAATTCAAACTTTTCCTACATAACATAAAATGAACTCTTACGCCTGTCTCCCCAAAGGGTAGACAGAAACTATGGACTTCCCTTTCACATCTACACATCTACGCATATAAGAACTTCGATTATGGGTTATCATAATTTTGTGTTATGATAACCCAACACATCGCCAATTTGGTCGATAAACTCCACTTATGGCATCCCTTGCCCACTCTGCCACTCGCTTCTGCAGCATAAATCTCTTTGTCACTCGTTTCACGTTCATTCTTTCTACTCTTCCAAAACCTTCTATTAATATATTTGAACATAATAATGTTTTTTATTACTTTAAACAGTGAACTCCACTAAACTTCTTCAGTTTTGGCTCCGAGGATGTAAGCAATTCCCAATTACGGCGGACAGAGAAAGCTAGAATGATCGTTTTAGCTGGAAAGTAAACGAAAATTAAAAACGATTTAGGCAAATGAAACAAAAGTATGCTGCCGATCGAACAGGTGAACTAAAAGCTTACCAATATCTAAATCTGCATCAACATTATGTTCGTAGAAGAACGCGTCATACAAAGTTCCAATTAAGTTTACAATTAGTAATAAACTAATTAATCCAGCAACAATCCAATCAATTGAATCTACTTCGGTTTCTTCATCAAGTCTATCACAATTGAAGACAGTTGCCAGTTTCGCTTGAATCCCGTAAGCGCTCCAAATAGATGCGTTCACGCATGCTTCGACGATCTGATTCAAATCTTCACTGTTATTTAAATTCTGATTTGTAATATATCTTTGACATGATTTAGTCACACATACGCCTCTCTCTACGTATGAATGATTGAAATGCTTTTTCCTTAACGCTGAATATTCCTTTAAAAAAAAAAAAAAAAAAAAAAAAAAAAAAAAAAAAAAAAAAAAAAAAAAAAAAAAAAAAAAAAAAAAAAAAAAAAAAAAAAAAAAAAAAAAAAAAAAAAAAAAAAAAAAAAAAAAAAAAACAAAGACTATGAGATGATAATACGACGCCCAGCAAGAAAAGACTTGGCAAAGACTAATTTATACCAGGCTTTGTGGTATGAACTGAATAGGATGTCCTATAAGAAACTAAAATTGTCAACTTAGGCGGCCTTATTTCGTTTTGAAGATTAAGTACAATAAAAACACATTGAACTCTGTGAGCTCTAAACAGCGATGCTAAGTGTTGACTGTTCCTAAAACAACAGAATAGGACAAGGCTAAGCCACGAACGCGACGTGACGATATATTACGAACAAAAACGAACCGTTCAGCAGCCCGTTCTGTGATGAAGTGCGCTTGACTTCCCGAATCTATTAGAGTGCGAAACGATTGGAGTTGGCAGAGGTATCGCGAACTTGAATATTGGCAGTGGGGAGAATGACAACTAAATTGTCACCGAGATTGGTTAGCTGTTCGTTGGTTTCGCTACCCGAAGCGGATTGGGTTTGAGTAGGAGAAGCCGAACAAACGGGTTGATCTTGATGAAGAAGAGTGTTCAGCATTCTTTGATAGTATGAGACGGTTTCAGACAATTAAAACACCATTGGTGATTTTTCGCATGTTCAATCTGTTCTGAGAAGGGAATTTGTTCGAAGTTGTTTACATTGACTGATAGAGTAATATTCCGAAAAAGGGAGCATTTGACGATTGGAGGCGTGAATGTACTAGAAGCTAATGAAAGAAAGAAAGAAACATTTATTGCACAAATACGCCAATAACAAACAAACATTGCAACACATTTAATAAAACAATTATTTAAATAAACAATGCTTAACGTTGTCTCCTCTAGACGCGTCGCGCGGCGCATGGGCCGAACAGACCACACCCAGCTTAATGCTGCAGTTGAGACTGCAGCCTGGTCTCCAGCGGGCTTGTGTATCGAGTGACGTACGGACGTTTGTATAAATACGGGGAAAGTCCGCGTTATTTTCAACAATTTTGTACTTAACTTTAGAAATGTCAGTAACAATAATAAAATGAAAACGAACTTAACTATAATGAAGGATAAATAGATTTAATAAATACAGCATAGCAAAATTGTGTCCATGACTTATGCGAGCTGTACTCTGTTCTGGAACCATACCTACCCCCATACATAATTACATAATTATAGCGTAATCGCAGGTATGTAATAATTAAAATAAAATTATCATATCAGTTACCATCCAACAGATGTCATATTTTACATAAACTATTTTTTATATCTTAGTACCTTTCTCCAATAGGCTCCTTGCCTGCACTCCCAGTCGCTGAGACTCTGTTCGTCAGTGTCGTATGTCTATAACCATTGAGGTACGTATATCTATTTTTACACTTTGTTTTAAATGATCTTAATGTTTTCAGACAACGAAGCGGTGGCGGCAGGTCATTCCAGCACTTCGAGGCTGCATACTTCGATTAGATTAGCCGACTGACAATTCGTCGGATGTTCGTGTGGGTTTGAAAGAAATACAGACGCGGATTTGGGCTTTGTCAATTTATTATTTGATTTTGCTGGAGTCTATCTCGCTCGAGTACCGCTACCCGCTGTTAGAACGATCTTTCGACAAAAAGTGTGTATCACGAGCGAGCGCTGCACTTTTCGAATACAAAAGGTTTAATAATTCTTTGGATTCAGGCAGCTCCGCAGAGGTGATGTTACGCACGTAGTCACGTCGCGTCTACGAATCTAATATCGATAAAAAATTATAGCACATAACGAAATCCCAATCTTTAGTCGGTATAGCCTAGCGTGAGTGAGCTGGGTTCGATCTCCGGTGCCTACACTACTATAATTGTTAATAGCAATTTTGAGTGCTGTATTTACCACGTGCTCAGCGGTGAAGGAATGCATCGTGAAGAAACTTGCATGTCTGAGAAATAATAATAATATTATTTCGAGTACTCGACACATATGTGAAGCCCATCAACCCGCATTGGAGCAGTATGTCGGGCACTCACTGTTATCGGGTCCTAAACCCTTTCTGATACTCGTATTTGAGAAGGAGACCTTTGCCCAGCCGTGGGCACTTACAGGCTGCTACTTTACATTACTAGGATCAAGAGAACGACGAAATTCATAAGGTGAGTTTGGTTTTAAGTCAATGTTAAATATTTCCTTCCAGCACGTGAACGCTGACTCACGTTCATCTCGGTATCTTTGGGTTAATGTCTGGAAGTCAAGAAGGCCCATTGCCGCTTCAGCTTGCTGATCCTTACGGCTATGTCGGTTAGCGTAGTTCTGCTGCGGATATCATCGTTGCAGACTCTAACGCGCAGAGATACACCGAGCATAGCCCTTTCCATAGCGCGCTGAGCAACTTTAAACTTCCTCATACGGGCTGCAGGGAAGGACCAAGTCCAGTCTCAGCTGATGATCATCTCTACTCAATTACGTTCATATAAGATCGGCTAGTTTTTTTTTTCCTTTTCTGCAGGAAGAATTTCTGCCGTGTCGCGGAGGTAGTTTACGTACATAACTTTCACATGGACAAATGCCCAGAACCTGAAAAATTATTGATAGGCCATAATGCCTCGTGCCGGAATCGAACTCGCGTTCCGCAGCGCCGCAACCAAACGCTTAGCCGCTACGCTACAGACATACGCTACGCAACAAACATGGATGAAGACATTCGTCATAAAAATCCAGCGCAGAGAGCGGTGGCATTCGATGGTACTCTGTATCTGAAACCAAAAAAAAAAAAAAAAAAGAGCTCCAGCTGATAAACTGATTCCCAGTTTGGCAGACATGTTGAGGTGTCCAGTGCCTTGGAAAAATAAAAAAAAAGCAACTATTACTTGGATAAGTGTCATGACTTCGTTTTGGGTATCGGCCACCAAATTGAAACGCGCCAAGCAGTAAAGACCGCCAGGCTGATGAAGACATTCGTCATAAAAATCCAGCGCAGAGAGCGGTGGCATTCGATGGTACTCTGTATCTGAAACCAAAAAAAAAAAAAAAAAAAAAAAAAAAAAAAAAAAAAAAAAAAAAAAAAAAAAAAAAAAAAAAAAAAAAAAAAAAAAAAAAAAAAAAAAAAAAAAAAAAAAAAAAAAAGCAACTATTACTTGGATAAGTGTCATGACTTCGTTTTGGGTATCGGCCACCAAATTGAAACGCGCCAAGCAGTAAAGACCGCCAGGCTGATGAAGACATTCGTCATAAAAATCCAGCGCAGAGAGCGGTGGCATTCGATGGTACTCTGTATCTGAAACCAAAAAAAAAAAAAAAAAAAAAAAAAAAAAAAAAAAAAAAAAAAAAAAAAAAAAAAAAAAAAAAAAAAAAAAAAAAAAAAAAAAAAAAAAAAAAAAAAAAAAAAAAAAAAAAAAAAGAGCTCCAGCTGATAAACTGATTCCCAGTTTGGCAGACATGTTGAGGTGTCCAGTGCCTTGGAAAAATAAAAAAGCAACTATTACTTGGATAAGTGTCATGACTTCGTTTTGGGTATCGGCCACCAAATTGAAACGCGCCAAGCAGTAAAGACCGCCAGGCTGATGAAGACATTCGTCATAAAAATCCAGCGCAGAGAGCGGTGGCATTCGATGGTACTCTGTATCTGAAACCAAAAAAAAAAAAAAAAAGAGCTCCAGCTGATAAACTGATTCCCAGTTTGGCAGACATGTTGAGGTGTCCAGTGCCTTGGAAAAATAAAAAAAAGCACAAATAATTGTTAATGGTTTTGCCACTTCCGCCTCTTTGCTGTTACCCAGAAGATAACGAATGGTAGACAAAAGATCTATTATAACATTTTTATTGTTACAGGTTCGTTACCGGAAATTTTAATAATTAAATGCCTATTTGACGTGTAACGTTAGAAGAATAACATTGAGAAAAAAATTAATTAGGCCGCTTTAAGCGATCTTAGCATTACATCGGATTGAACGCGAAGGGCGGTGAATATTTTTGTGTTTACGCAATCTCGTTGATATTGTTATAAACGTGGTAGAGCAAAGCGGCGGCTTTGCCGCTGCTCGAATGGGCCGGATTGATACCACGGCCTCGCAGAATACCGGCGTGAAGTAGAGGCATCTTGTGCTTCTGCGTTTCGTTCGGTGAGTGAGGTAACCAGAGGCCCACTCCCCCTTCCCATCCCCCTCCTCATCCTCCCTCCCATCTCCCAAATACCCTTAAAGGCCGGCAACGCACCTGCAGCACCTCTGGTGTTGCGGATGTACGTGGGCGACGGTAATCGCTTACAATCAGGTGAACCGCATGCTCGTTTGCCGCCTTTCCCATAAAAAAAAAAGAGCTCCAGCTGATAAACTGATTCCCAGTTTGGCAGACATGTTGAGGTGTCCAGTGCCTTGGAAAAATAAAAAAAAAGCAACTATTACTTGGATAAGTGTCATGACTTCGTTTTGGGTATCGGCCACCAAATTGAAACGCGCCAAGCAGTAAAGACCGCCAGGCTGATGAAGACATTCGTCATAAAAATCCAGCGCAGAGAGCGGTGGCATTCGATGGTACTCTGTATCTGAAACCAAAAAAAAAATAAGAAATAGACGAACATTTCCTAAAAAAAAGCACAAATAATTGTTAATGGTTTTGCCACTTCCGCCTCTTTGCTGTTACCCAGAAGATAACGAATGGTAGACAAAAAGATCTATTATAACATTTTTATTGTTACAGGTTCGTTACCGGAAATTTTAATAATTAAATGCCTATTTGACGTGTAACGTTAGAAGAATAACATTGAGAAAAAAAAATTAATTAGGCCGCTTTAAGCGATCTTAGCATTACATCGGATTGAATGCGAAGGGCGGTGAATATTTTTGTGTTTACGCAATCTCGTTGATATTGTTATAAACGTGGTGGAGCCAAGCGGCGGCTTTTGCTGCTGCTCGAATGGGCCGGCCCGACCGGGTTGCTACCACTACCTCGCAAGAATACCGGCGTGAAGTAGAGGCGGATCTTATGCTGCTGCGTTTCGTTCGGTGAGTGAGGTTTCCGGAGGCATCCTCCGCATCCCCACCCCCCACCCCTCATCCTCCCTTCCATTCTCCAAATATCCTTAATGACAGGCAACGCACCTGCAGCACCTCTTATGCTGCAGATGTACGCGGGCGACGGTAATCACTTACCATCAGGTGAACCGCTGGCTCGTTTGCCGACTATCCCACAAAAAAATATTATAATGACCCTGGCATATTTTGACACGGCGGCAACCGAAACCTCTCGACAGGTGTCAACTGTAAAGTACCAGTCTATCAATGCCCACTGCTGGTGAAAGATTGGAGCCGATTGGTCCACCACACTGCTCCAGTGCATCTTAGGTGCTCGGTTTTATTATATCTCAGACATGCTCACTCGCGATGTTTTACTTCACCGCCGAGCACTTGGTAAATGCAGCACTTAAAATTGCTATTAAGAAGCTTAATGATACCGGCTTCTGGGGATCGAACCCGGGTCACTCGGGCTCTGTGAAACTAAAGTTAGCGCCATGACCACTGGGCTAGCACGGCTGAATACTCTTTAGACGACGATGTTCGCGGTGAAGTTTTACTTAAAGACAGACGTAATTCGTTCGAAATGAAAACCAGACGATTTGTGTTGCGCCTTTTTTTTTTATAGAAGAAAAGGGCAAACGAGCGTGCGGCTCACCTGATGGTAAGTGATCACCGACGCCCACGAACATCCACAACACCAGAGGAGCTACAGATGCGCTTCCGGCCTTTAAAAGACGCCTGAAGAGCTCGGATCTTATCATCCGGGATTTCAACCTAAGACCCTCAACTTATCTATTGAGATGTGCACTTCACAACTTCACTTACTGTTTAAATGGTAAATCACTCCCGAACATTGTTTGAAAGTCAACAGCACGACGAATGTGAGCAACCTAATTTTGTTTATCATATTTTCTTTCACTTCTATCGTTAACAATACAACCCTACAACTGTGACGGCATCACTGGAAAGAATAACTGCGAACGTAGCCGGTACTGAATTTTATACTTTTTTAATTTCCAGTCACGGTTGTGACTTCTAATAATTCGCCGTTTATAAAATAATTAGCATACGATACGTGCTTCTAAATTTAAAAGAATTTGTATGTTTATGTCCCCACTAATAATACAAATATAACTCTATGATTGTATGTCTGATGGTCGATGTTACTGTTATTGCTTTGAAACAACCGAAATTGTACTTTAAATCATAGTCATCCGACCTTTTTTTTAATTTTTTTATAAATTACGGCCTCCGTTTGACCTCAATCTTGCCCGATCTCTGTTCACTTTGGCCTTAAAGATATCCAGATATCCAGATCCAGACCTTACGGACGCTTTACATCAGGTCAAAGTGATTGATGTGTGAGACGTCCCAGTGTCATTGTTCAATCGGACTACCGTCAGCTTTTGATTATCAATTAAGGTCCAGTCTACACAGATCCTTGGTTTAGGATATTTTTTTAATCATTACAAGATCTCAAGCCTGTGGTAAAATCCAGCCATCTTCTCTTTTAAATGAAATAAGATGTTTTTATTTTATGTTTATAATTTCAATAGCCTTGCTAATCATTCTTAACAGGAATCGGTGTCAGATTTGAAAGGCCTCAAATCCTCACAAATTTGAGGCATATCACATCTCATATAATGGTCGAGGTCCAGAATATGATCGCAGACTGTCGAATTCTTGAAGCGGAGATGATTTACATTTTAGAGATTTTATTACACATATTTTTTTTCAAAAACATTTTTTTTTATTCGAAAAGCTCTCGTGGGCATCAAAGTCTACATCGATGCGCAAAACGAGAGAAACTTCACAGAGAGAATGGAGTAATGTTATATTACAACTTATGATAAAACCAAAACAATTCCAAGAATATATAATATTATTCTTTATTTTATAAATTGTTAATTTTATAAAGTGATATGATGTGTGGTAATAACAGTGTTATTAGCATATCATTTTGTAGTAAGTTTAGGGTTCCGTACCCAAAAGGCAAAACCTTGCTCTATCAGGCTGCTGTCTGTCTGTCGAGTTATAGACCTGAGATATAAATATCTGGTGAAGAATATTTTCCCAGAGTCAAATATTGAATAAGAAATTCAATTAAATAATTTTTTGAAATGGGTCCCATACATGAAAAATTAACCGAAAATTTAATATCTTATCATGGCATTGCCATTGAGTAAAATACAAATACGTTTCTTTTCTTTTTCATCTTCATGAATAAGAAAATCCGGGCGACGGACAACATTGTCAGCTTCAATCCGTTTATATTACGGTGTTTATCTCAAAAACTAAACTAGTCATTTAAAGTACGGTATCTAGTAGATCCTAGACTGACTCGCTCGCGGCCGATTTTTTTTTTAAATAAAGGCCAACTACAAAGTAGGCTTATTAAGGATTTTTTTTTTAACAAAGCTTTACCTTGTTTACAAGGTTGCACTATATTATCAAGCATTTATTGCAATATTTTTTTTTTTATGGAAAAGACGGCAACCGTCAAGCGGTTCACCTGATGGTAAGTGATTACCGTCGCCCACATACATCTGCAACACCACAGATGCTGCAGGTGCGTTGCCGGTCTTTCGGAGGGGAATAGGGAGGGGATGTGGGCCTCCGGTTACCTCACTCACCGAACGAAACGCGGAAACACAAGATGCCTCTACTTCACGCCGGTATTCTGCGAGGCCGTGGTATCAATCCGGTAGAGCCGGCCCATTCGAGCAGCAACTAAAGCCGCCGCTTGGCTCTACCACGCTTGCCTCTGTTACGCATATACGCAAAAAGTTTTTAACGCAAGTTTCTAATATTAGCCAATTCTAATTTAGGTACCTCTGGCGTACATAACGTTTACAAAATAAAAGAAAAATTACGTTAGTGACAAAATATCAGTCTCCTTGAAAAGGTAACGCCTCGCAAGGCACCAAATCACCGATAATAATTATAAATTTGTCATCACATGAGTCATGACGCAGGCTTATTACATTATTGCGTGTTTATGTATGTCTGTATGTTTTCTATATTTCTTTCGTTTGAATATGATTTACACATACACATTTTTTATACTAAGCCAGTGATGTTAATAGGTTTTCGGTCTGATTAAAGATACGTCGTGCGACATAAAATATACGTAGTACCTATATATGATAATTATTTCAATATTTTAACGTAATTTTAGCCTGTCGCCGTAAACCGGCACTCTACTTAGTATGCCGGTTGTAACAACCAGCGCTGGTCTTACGTTTGGGACCGTTTTAGTGACGTCACGAAAAGGATTCACAACAATATGCGTCACATATACACCGCAGAAGTACTCGTGAGAACCTAAATACCGATAAATACTTATTAATTTATTACAATCGAAATACTTCAAAATATTTAACATATAAGATAACAAACAGCTGACCATTTGTCGTACAAGACCTTAATCTACACATAAATGAACCAGACTATACCGGGGGTAGTATGATAAAATGGGTGTCCCTCAAGGATCGATACTTGGTCCATTACTTTGCGAGGTTTATATACGGTATACGGTTTATAAAGTTTATTTCTCATAAAAATTACAATATATAATTCAGTAACATGGATTACTTACATTAATGTAGAGAACACATTTTATCCAACGAAAATTAGCAAGATATACATCACAAAACTACTAAAATTATGATTCTTTTAAACTTTAAACTTTACATTACCACTTTGCAATTAAAATTAACACTTTTCACACACAGTTACAAAAGACAAACACATGATTAGTTGACAAACTAAAATAGTAAGTTAAGAAGAAGTTAAGCGAAAATTAAAACATTGAGCAACATATTTAAGTCATTTTGTGCATTTTCAATCATTTTATCAATAGATTGACCAAAATAAAACAGAGAGGTATCAAGCTTATAAAGTAATATCACCCTTTAAGTTTAGTTCGAATAATTTCTTTATGTAGATTAGGAAAAGCAAAGGTCCCAGGATTGATCCCTGCGGTACAACACACGTGATTGGTTTCGTGCTACTTTGAAAAGTTCCTTTTTCAACTACCTGACTACGATTAACATGGTATAATTTAAAAATATCATTAGAACTGTCGATGTCACCAATGTTGAGTAATTTATGTAAAAGCAGATCGTGGCTTATTGTGTCAATTTTTTTCTTTAAATCAATAAATGAAATTTTTTGAATATTTATTTTTATATATAAGCCAATTGAAGCAGAAAGTGTATTATTAGGATATTTTTGCGGGATATCACTAGACAAAATTGTGCCAGTAAGTGTTCAGATCGCAGGTTTCGTGTTCATTAGAGACAATTTTATCGTCCAGTTGGAGTTCAAAGGGGCCAAAATTATTATTTAATTTATTATTATACTTTTAGGTGTTTCTTTACACAGTTCTTAAAATATTTTAGATAGTATTGTTCTTTTGCTTTTGAATCTGTATTGTGGTTTTATTTCTTTAAATTATAAAATGCTTTGTAACTCATCAGAATATTGGGTTTCTTATACTGGATATTGTTTTCAAAAGGTTTGGAGCAAAGAGTTTGCATCTTGACGCAGAAAACAAAATGCTTACAGTTTACACTATCAAAGTCGCAGAATGCTATATTTAACTTTGAGATTGCAAATCTACATATTGAAAGTTTCTCATATTGATAAAATAACATCGATATTAAGTATGTAAGTGTTTCGCTGTTAGAAGGGTGGGAAGGAACAGTTCACATCCGTGTGGTAACAGCCAAATTTGTTTAATTTGGATACTTTTACAATATTAGTATAGTATTATTAATATCATTATAGTATTTCTTTAGTTTCCACTCATTTATCTGTCCCACCTGGGACTGCTTTGCTATTACATTTGGTCCATCGTGTTGGTCATGCAATATTCAATATACAACCCTATATGTTTTAATAAGCTTATTAATAAGATGTTCAAAACACAGGGACATACTCTTACTTTACTTGAATGCCAGGAAACATCCTGAATATGTGTCAAAAAACTGGTAATGAAATGTTCTTCAGTAAATCAAACTTCACAGACTGTTAAAAACAGAACATGTACCAAAAAAAGTCTGAAAATCAGTACACCAGGTTGGCTGAAGACTTACAGATCCCAAAAGAAAAGTGAAACACCTCCCTGCAAGATATTGCTAGCATTAGTGAAATGTATGGAAATGTAAGAGCATTCATTAATTTGAAACACATCTTATCGACTGAAACGATGAATTATCAAACTAAAAAAGTATTTAAAGAATATCTTACATTGAACATTGCATTGCATTACAACGTAAGTTACATAATTAATTTATCTTTTACTGAAGTTTTCCAACACGTTAATACGCAATTGTGACGTTACGTATGGTGACGTGAAACACGTTAATACGCAATTGTGACGTTACGTATGGTGACGTGAAACACGTTAATACGCAATTGTGACGTTACGTATGGTGACGTGAAACACGTTAATACGCAATTGTGTCGTTACGTATGGTGACGTGAAACACGTTAATACGCTACTGCATAAGAACGGTGATCGATGTAATCTCAATATTATGTAATACTCTGTTACCTATTTTATCTAAAATTACAGCGAAAGCTATGCTCATCGCAATATATATTTTTTTATTAAGCTTGATGTATTCTGTTGAATTTGGCCAATTTAAAATATGTGACTGCAGTTCATATCACATACGCAGATCGTTGCTTTACTCTTTGACATTGTGTACCATAAAGTACTGTTTAACTAATAACGATATAAGATTATTTAAATATTAGAACTGTCGATGTCACCAATGTTGAGTAATTTATGTAAAAGCAGATCGTGGCTTATTGTGTCAATTTTTTTCTTTAAATCAATAAATGAAATTTTTTGAATATTTATTTTTATATATAAGCCAATTGAAGCAGAAAGTGTATTATTAGGATATTTTTGCGGGATATCACTAGACAAAATTGTGCCAGTAAGTGTTCAGATCGCAGGTTTCGTGTTCATTAGAGACAATTTTATCGTCCAGTTGGAGTTCAAAGGGGCCAAAATTATTATTTAATTTATTATTATACTTTTAGGTGTTTCTTTACACAGTTCTTAAAATATTTTAGATAGTATTGTTCTTTTGCTTTTTGAATCTGTATTGTGGTTTTATTTCTTTAAATTATAAAATGCTTTGTAACTCATCAGAATATTGGGTTTCTTATACTGGATATTGTTTTCAAAAAGGTTTGGAGCAAAGAGTTTGCATCTTGACGCAGAAAAAACAAAATGCTTACAGTTTACACTATCAAAGTCGCAGAATGCTATATTTAACTTTGAGATTGCAAATCTACATATTGAAAGTTTCTCATATTGATAAAATAACATCGATATTAAGTATGTAAGTGTTTCGCTGTTAGAAGGGTGGGAAGGAACAGTTCACATCCGTGTGGTAACAGCCAAATTTGTTTAATTTGGATACTTTTACAATATTAGTATAGTATTATTAATATCATTATAGTATTTCTTTAGTTTCCACTCATTTATCTGTCCCACCTGGGACTGCTTTGCTATTACATTTGGTCCATCGTGTTGGTCATGCAATATTCAATATACAACCCTATATGTTTTAATAAGCTTATTAATAAGATGTTCAAAACACAGGGACATACTCTTACTTTACTTGAATGCCAGGAAACATCCTGAATATGTGTCAAAAACTGGTAATGAAATGTTCTTCAGTAAATCAAACTTCACAGACTGTTAAAACAGAACATGTACCAAAAAAGTCTGAAAATCAGTACACCAGGTTGGCTGAAGACTTACAGATCCCAAAAGAAAAGTGAAACACCTCCCTGCAAGATATTGCTAGCATTAGTGAAATGTATGGAAATGTAAGAGCATTCATTAATTTGAAACACATCTTATCGACTGAAACGATGAATTATCAAACTAAAAAAGTATTTAAAGAATATCTTACATTGAACATTGCATTGCATTACAACGTAAGTTACATAATTAATTTATCTTTTACTGAAGTTTTCCAACACGTTAATACGCAATTGTGACGTTACGTATGGTGACGTGAAACACGTTAATACGCAATTGTGACGTTACGTATGGTGACGTGAAACACGTTAATACGCAATTGTGACGTTACGTATGGTGACGTGAAACACGTTAATACGCAATTGTGTCGTTACGTATGGTGACGTGAAACACGTTAATACGCTACTGCATAAGAACGGTGATCGATGTAATCTCAATATTATGTAATACTCTGTTACCTATTTTATCTAAAATTACAGCGAAAGCTATGCTCATCGCAATATATATTTTTTTATTAAGCTTGATGTATTCTGTTGAATTTGGCCAATTTAAAATATGTGACTGCAGTTCATATCACATACGCAGATCGTTGCTTTACTCTTTGACATTGTGTACCATAAAGTACTGTTTAACTAATAACGATATAAGATTATTTAAATATTAGAATCGTATTTGAAGAAGTAACCAAAAATGCAAATAATTTAAAAAAATTATAATGGTCAGAACAGAGGAAAAATGCATTCGGTGATACAGGGAACCACATAGGGTCCTATATTGTTTTCGTTGTATAATAATGTCATTTCAGAAGGGACCAGTAATAAATTAATTTTATTAGCTGTCGATACCACATTATTAATAAATGGCATTGGTAATGATCTGAATAATATTGAATTACATTTAATGACGCTGTGGGGAAAATTGTATATTTATATATTGACGTAGATAAGGAAAAAACAAACATCCAATTTTTTTGCTACTAAAAAATGGACTATGATATTAAATATATTGGTATACTTATATTAATGAGATCACAAAAAATCTAAATAGATCTGTCTATGCTCTATACATAAAAGAAGTGTCATATTATTTAAAAGCTTATCATAGATAATATATTACTTTATTATGTTATTATTACTTTGTAACAATGTCAATCAACAACTTACAAGATGATTTTTTGGACCAATAGGTGGGGTTACCATTCAAAAACGCTTAGTCGTTCGCCGTCTTTTCCATAAAAAAAAATACTTACATACGTCTTTCGCCGGTATTCTGCGAGGCCGTGGTACCTTTAATCTTTTGGGGACTTTTGAGAGCCGCGAATGAATATATGTAAATAATTCCAAAAAAAAACAATAACAATATTTGTTTATTTATGAATACGGATACTCAGTGACCTACGTGTCAATTTTTTTTTAAATTGCCTTGAACCTTCGCCTTAGCTATTGTTTTCTTTCTACGTCAATCAACGTATCATGTTGCGCAATAAAATGTTTGTTATTTTCCGTGCGATATCGGTACAAGAACCTGCCACCTTTTTTTTCTAATTGTGGCCGCCCTAAGGGTCTAAGTGAAAAGATTTGAAAGACTCATGGCAATCTGTAATTCAACTAACTTTTATGCAAGGTACATAAACATACAATTATAAAGCATAAACGCTTAATATATAAATATAGTGTGTCTTTTAATATAACATTATGTTTGAAATTAAACTATAATTTTCGGATTATATCGCGTTTAATTTTGTTTTTAAATTCCCGACGTTACGAATGTTCTACAGCGGCCGTGGTCACGGGGGCACTGAGGTGTTTGACGTCCAGGTGTCATAGTTAACACGGGCTACCTTCAGCTTTTATTTATAAATTTTTGGCAGACTGTGCTCACAGTATCTTTAAGGTCCTACAGTGGTATGGTTGATTTCAGATTTAATTTTGTTTTCAATAGCTTCGTAGCTATTACATCAGATTTGATAGACCACAAATCATTATATGATCTACAGACTGACAAAAGAATGTCTGTGTCGATACTAATCGTCGATAGGTTAATATGATGTTAATTATATTTGTATATATATTTAAGTTTTATTACGAGGATAGGGGAAATCCGCTCAACCGCACTGAAACAGCTGGTGGGCTTGTGGTACTTACAGACAAACATATCACTCCTTGCAGAGATTGAGCATTTCCATTTAGCATTCAGCATTGGCTAGAAAAGAGCCACGGTAGATTAGTGGTCAGGGCCCTCGGTGTGCCCACCTGCATTTGTCTGCATGTCTGAGAAATAATAAAAAATATTATTTTGAGGAAGCAGCGTGGCTGGTCTTTTCCCAATTTCACTTTTTATTGGCGAGACTATTAAGTCTCCGAAACCCATTTTTCGCCCCACGAGGAGATAAAACGTAGCGGGTGGCAAGTCTAGTCGCTATGCCATTTGCAAGACTTTTATCTTAGTCATCTCTCTCTCTCTCTCTTAGACAATAACGGGAAAAAGGGAGAGTTACACGGTAACGTGCACACAGCGCAATTGAAATAGCTTACTCGAGACAATGTGACAGGTGGTGAGCCTGTCGCCGCTGAGTAAGTTTGTCCGCGATTAAATCGATTTCAAACTTTACTCTTAGAACCTTGGCTTTGGCTTGTACTTCTTTCATCACCGCGAACATGCAAACCACCCTTTTATTTCACTATTTGTATTAATTTCCGTCTGAAAAACGACCACATCTGTCGACGACATCTCGAC
The DNA here is from genome assembly GCA_029286595.1 of Bhutanitis thaidina. Classification (NCBI taxonomy): domain Eukaryota; kingdom Metazoa; phylum Arthropoda; class Insecta; order Lepidoptera; family Papilionidae; genus Bhutanitis; species Bhutanitis thaidina. The sequence continues at coordinate 1,117,239 of JAGSMS010000041.1, read as the reverse complement.
GCAGCCTCACTTGTGTCACAGACGCTGAGCCGAGTGAGTTCGCGCACTTTTAAAACTGTGACCTTAACGTACGTACGTCTGCAAGCCGCCTTATATTTTTTCTTATAGACTCGCTTAATTTACGTGTCAATCATAATCATTACACTTACGACACGTTACCGAGGAACAGAATAAATATAAAATTCGAGACACGGCCTTTCGGCGTTCATTACACAGCTCGAGAGTGTGTGAATTGTTTTCTGTATGTGTGGTGTGAATGCGTGTATCAAGATGATTTTTGTAATTTTCTTCGTGTTATTATCTTACAATCAATGTAGTGGTGTGATTTACAATTTGAGTGGTAAGTGGCGAAGCATAACCCAATTTAAGGATCGCGTAGTTCCGCAAAGGTGCCAACGACGTGAATATGTGAGACATATGAGAAAATATACCACCATGTTCTCCAAATAACGTAAGAGGCTCTGTTGACCGAGTGTAGGCGGAAAGCCCATCCGAATATATCGAACTCAAATCCCACAGACTAGAGATGGTTCGTTGTATCTCTGGTTCAAGGGTATCGGCACCTCCAATCAAGCCTAGCCAGAGTGGTCATTTAATTTTAGTATTACAATGGATTGGACATCTGCGAACGGCTTCAATCTTACAGAAGATAGGGATTATATAGTTGATAATACGTCAATGAAGGTGACATAAGCAAACCAGGAGAAAGCCAAAAGTGTATGTGTGAAATATCATGTACGAGCAAGAAGACATTATATTCAAAAAATTTGATACCGATGCTCTAGTCTGTAACGTCTCGTATATGTGGACAACTGACGTTAGCAGCCATTTTGTGGACAGTTATCATTTATGTGAAACAAATGAAAAAAATCACCATTTACTTGTAAAGGGCGATTGACGGTAAAGAGACAAGCGCGGCTAGACTGATGGTATACTATTGTGCAGGGCGCTTGTTTTAGTTTTAATGCTCTGCAGAGAATAATAACATCTGAATGAAGCCCGCCAACCCGCACAGGAGCAGTGTGGTGGACCCTTTCCAGCTCCAAAACCCTCTCGGATATTTGAGAAGGAGCCCTTTGCCATAAGTAAAAAAAAAACTCTCCAAATTACATTCGGATTAAATGTACGCACAGCGAACATATCGCATGATGTGATGACTTACTCACTTGGTGAAACTTCATCATATAATAATAATAATAATAATGCTCCGAGCTTAAAAGCAGAAGGCGGTGCTTCTTGATACCGCTCGCATCGTCCGTCGGTTTCTTTCCCTTTCCCCCTAACCCTCGGTCTTCTGGTCTCCCCTGCCGAGGGCTTCCGTCTGGTTGGGTCATCATTTATTTATTTCTTTTACTTTGAGTATTTTAATTATAATATATATTAAATATAACTTATTTATTTTATTGTATTTTATGTATGTCCACATATTTATATATATCACCCAACCAGACGAGTATATATCTAAATAACCCCACATAATAACAATAATATTAATCTTCTTCATATTGACAATTATTATTATCTCTTGTACCAGTTTCAATGTTGGCATTTTTCTACTTGAGTAATGTCAAGTGGTTTTTTGTGAAGAGATTTTTACCAAACCAAGAAGCAGAGTAGTTCGTTTCAAAATTGTTTATTTCGTTGATTGGAAAACGTGAATGCGAAAGGCCACTTATGAAAATCTCGGACTGAATCTTGATAAGATTATGCCTAGATGAAATCCAGCTGGTCAAGTTTATTACATTCAATCTGGACGAATCTTTAAAAAAATAAATCTTGGCTGTAATTCAACTTTTTTTTTCTAGACACAGAGTACTACCGAATGCCTCCTCTGTCTTCTCTGGATATTTATGATGAGTGTCTTCATCATCCTGATGGTCTGTACTGCTTGGCACGTTTTGACTTGGTAGCGGACTCGCAAAATGATCTCATCACTCTGATCCAAGTATATTTTTCCATGATAAAAATGCTTCTAATATTTTCTAGTTAGACAAAGACTATAGATTTGTATTCTTATGATTGTTTAAATGAACTTTAGATTTATTTAATTTGAGTAGTAATTTTAAACCAAATGATATTAAAATTAATTTTACAGTCATTTATTAACCTATCGCCATTGTCTTCTTTTTACTTTTAAGGAATATTCTGCGTATAGAAAAAAACATTACAATCATTCATACGTGGAGAGGGGCATCTGTGTAACCAAATCATGTCGTGAATATATAAAAGATCAGGATTTAAACAAACCCGAAGATCTGAACGCGATCATCGAAGCGTGCGTTAATGCGTCCATTTGGAACGCTTACGGTGTTCAAGCTAAACTGGCAAAAATTTATAATTGTGATAGATATAAAGAAGAAGTAGAAATAGATTACGCTGATTGGATAGTGGCTGGATTGATCGGCATTTTGCTCATCGTGAACTTGCTTGGAAGTATCTATGACACATATATCTATAATAATGAGTATGAAATGAAAAATGAAACAAGTATTGGTAAGTAGTTCGCCGTTTGGTGGCATAGTAAGAGAATATCCCCATTTTATCATTGAGAGCCGTAACGACTGAGGGATAAGTAAGCGAGAAGATAGGTCGCTGCATCCATTTGGGCCAATCGCTACGATTCCTTTGCCAACGTGCATGTCAACCGTGGCAATTATTACTTTAATAAAATTAAAAATACATTAAGCGGCCTTATGATATTTTTTTTTATGGAAACGACGGCAAACGAGCAAGCGGTTCACCTGATGGTAAGTGATTACCGTCGCCCACATACATCTGCAGCACCATAGATGCTGCAGGTGCGTTGCCGGTCGTTAAGGATATTTGGATCACTCACTCACCGAACGAAACGCAGAAGCACAAGATGCCTCCACTTCACGCCGGTATTCTGCGAGGCCGTGGTACCAATGCGGTCGAGCCGGCCCATTCGATAACGCCGCTTGGCTCTACCACGCTTAATTTGTGCAATACTGTATAATATGACGTCGAAACTTAGAGCTCACCATCCGACTATTGTCGTGAACCACTACCAGTCTCTGGGTTTTAGGTTTAGCTGGAGTAGTGAACAGGGGTATTAATTACGTTAATATTGGACTTACTTTCCAGCAAATAGGATTTTTTTAAGTTTTTCCATTCACCGAAACTGGGAAGCCCTTCTATCTGCGGAGCCTACAGATTCAAGATTGCAGAAGATGAAAGGATTACATAGTCTAAAGTAATTATAGCATAATGATTTCTTGTATTTACCCGAACACTACACATTTGTAACTGCGACCATTATTTACGGATATTATGAAACACTGATGCTCTAAGAAGTCTGCAGACTATGATCATATCGGGGGATCGCCCCAATTACATTAGATTTGATTGACCACAAGTCCTCGCAAAGGCACCCCGTCTCCTGCCAATGCTGATTCGAGAGGCTATTGAAATAAAAAAAACAACCTAATTTCTAAAGAGAAGATGGCTGGTTGCCTACCGCCGGCTTGGAATCCAGTAATAAACAAAATTAAATCTAAAACCAAAGCATACCACTGCACGACCTCAAGATACTGTGAGCACATTCTGCGTAGTTAGGATCAAAAATTAATAAATAAACGCTGAAAGTAGCCCGAGTTAACTATGACATCTGGACGTCTAACACCTCGGTCCCCCCGTGACCATGGCTGCTGTAAAGCAATCGAAACTTCGGAAATATAAAAACATAATTATATCATTTAAACATAACCACTACGTCAACTTAGACTAAAATAATCTGAACTCGTTCTTGTTACTTTATTTTCAGAGTTATAGCAACATTTATGGTAATCTCGGCGCATATTTTGTTCTTGAATTCAACGAGTTTCTCGGATAATCCTCGGGACTTCGAAAAGGTGATAAGATTAATTTTTATAAAGCTGTCTTAAGTTGACTGATAATTACTAAAAAAAAAAGTAAAAGTAACAGCCTGTAAGTGCCCACAGCTGGGAAAAGGCCTCCTTCTCAAATACTAGGATCAGAGAGGGTTTCGGAGCCGGGAAGGTCCTGCCACGCTACTCCAGTGCGGATTGGCGAGCTTCACATATCCTCGAAATAATATTTTTTTATTATTTCTCAGATATGTAGGTTTCCTTACGATGTTTTCTTTCACCGTTGAGCACGTGGCAAGGGTTAACTTACATTAGCGTCTGTTTGCATGGCTCCGGTGATACGCAGTGAAGGTGACACCTTGGGGAGCCTTGCCTGCAGATGTGTTTGATAGCGTACCAGTGTCTGGCGATTGGGGGAAACCGTGGGGTTTGTTCACTGTCAAACTGTTCTGATTATGTCGGGCTTGTGCGTATAAAAAGGAACGTTGCACTCAGCGGTAAATGTAAATTAAACAATAAACATAACTGATGCCTCAGCATATATTCCCTTATATTTCTCTTTCATTTACAGGCGTACGAAACTATTCACTATCAGTTGGCAACCACTGGTTTGATGATTGTCGACGTGTTTTTCGTTATCTCCGGTTTGCTTTTGGTTTACAATTTACAAGTAAAGACTGAAAATCAAACAATAACTTGGACCATGTTTCCTAAAACAATACTCCAGCGATGGTGGAGGTAAAGCGATCAATTTCTTTGACATAATAAAAAATAAAAACCATATTTTTCTGTATATGCTATCTTTGTATCCACCTGCTGCACTCTGCTGATTTGCAAACAAGGCTCTGGCTGCCAATGACAATTCTGCATCAAAATTGCGATGGCGGTCTGATAATCTGTCACTTATGGATGCTCTGTTCCGATTTCATCACCAGCGATCCTTCTAGGTAAAAATTCAAGATGTAATAACTGACACAGGTGGGAGTTTTTGGATTATGGGTGACACACTCGTGGAGAAGACGATAACGTCAAGGTTGAAATGGTGCATCATCGCCGTTAATTATATTCTTGTAAATAATCACCATAGGCTTGTTGATGCTCCAGTATCCATTTGAAATATACATGTCGCTGTGTATGGACGTGTTGGCTTTCGGTTCAGTGAATTGATCTTGTTAAAAGTAATAAAAAATCAAAACCAAGAAAGCGCTCGTGAAAGCCGATGTATGTTTCTTAGAAGGTTCACCCATTCTGACCATGCTGGGCTGTTGAGCGCAGTGTGCAATGGTGACTGACACTAGCCTGTAGGATTTGAGATTGGCGAAATCGAATGGAACGTTTGGTTGCCAGAGCCTCGTTTGTTCGCTGCCAGGTTTTGCATCACATGCAGGTGAGGTTGGCATTTGGTATTTGATGGTACTTAAATTGCATTGGTTGACACAACAAAAATTATTCAAAATTCTGAATATAAGAAGTTTATCCCAGTAGTGTTCTTTTGTTGACACCCAGTAATGTCCTAAAAGTAAAAGTATTCTTCCTTTTATTTAAATGTATGTTTCTTAAATGCAGATTATCCGCTCCATATGCTGTGGTATTGGGGTTCACATCGACATGGTTACGGCATCTGGGCTCAGGTCCGCTTTGGAAACACACCATTGTAAATAGTATTGTCGCCGACTGCAAGAAGAGCTGGTGGCTGCATCTTTTATATGCCAACAATTACGTAGGCTATAGCATATGTGGTATTCATACTTGGTAAGTAATTGACCGATCTACTATTAGAATATAAAATATAAGTTATAATTTTACTATTAACGAGTTGCTATGATATTAATATCCTTCAATATGATCTTCTCTTACTACATGGTTTTTAACAACGATGGGTTTCAATTTAAAGTTTTTCTTTTATGGGAAAGGGGGCAAACGTGCACGCGGCTCACCCGATGGTAAGCTATTGCCTCGCCCACGTACATATGCAACATCAGATGAACTGCAGGTGCGTTGCCGGGCTTTGAGGAGGATGTTTGGGGATGGGAGGGACCGTGGCGAGGGGAGTAGAGAAAAGGGCCTCCGGTTACCTCACTCACCGAACGAAACACAGAAGCACAAGATGCCTCTACTTCAGACCACGGCGATGTAACCCTACATTTTATCATGAAGAGCATTCTTCTCTTCATCAAAGTTCAAGACATTACAAGAAGAAATTATTATATATAATTGTATCAACACCAAAAGAAATGAAATCCGCCGTGGTAGGAAAGTAGATAAGGGAATTAAATCGTGTAAGTCACACTCTTCAAAAGTTATCTTATAAAAGACCGAGGAGTTGGGTATCCTGCGTCTTTGATCAAGGTTGGCTACTTGGTACGCTTTATTTCTGTATCTGTTGGATTATGCTAATCCAATAACAAAAGTTAAAAGAGCTAATACACATAAAATAAATTAAACTATTATTTACGAATTTCATCGCCCCCCGTAACCACGGCTGCTGTCAAACAATCGAAACGTCGAGCAAGCGGTTCACCAGATGGTAAGTGATTACTGTCGCCCACGTACATCTGCAACACCATAGATGCTGCAGGTGCGTTGCCGGTCTTTAAGGGTATTTGGGAGATGGGAGGGAAGAGGAGGGGAATAGGGAGGGTATGTGGGCCTCCGGTTACCTCACTCACCGAACGAAAAGCAGAAGCACAAGATGCCTCTACTTCACGCCGGTATTCTGCGAGGCCGTGGTACCAATCCGGTCGAGCCGGCCCATTCGAGCAGCTAAAGCCGCCGCTTGGCTCTACCGCGCTTGGCACTACCGCGCTTGGCTCTACCGCGCTTGGCTCTGTTCGCGTAAATACAAGAAATCCTCATATAATATAAATAAACACTGATTACCACTTGATTGAGATCGATGACAATATTTTCAGGCATGTAGCGGCGGACACTCAGCTATTCACGATTGGCTTGGCCGCCTACTTGTTGACAAGAAAACGAGGAAAAAAAATTTTATTCACTATCTTGTTGTTGCTCGGAATGATCGCACCGGCGCTCCACGTCTGGTTACAGGACTTTGATGCTATCATGTTATTGCAACCGGAGTAAGTTTCAAGTAAAACAAAAAAAAAACTACTACACATATTTCATCATCATCATCATCATTTCAGCCTATCAGAAGTCCACTGCTGAACATAGGCCTCCCCCAAAGATTGCCACGAAGGTCGGTCCTGTGCCACCTGCATCCATCGACTTCCCGCAACACTGCGCAGGTCGTCACTCCATCTTGTGGGGGGTCGTCCTACACTGCGTTTGCCTGTACATATTTGATATCAGTTAATTCTACTCTAATCTTTTAAACTGTCTAGCACAATAGCGGCTTTTTCCTTCGTACAGAGATTAGGAATTCGTTCATTTCCATTTAGTTAGAAACAAGTTGTGAATATTTGCCAGTTCAAAGAGAGCTTTGTTTGGGAAGCGAGAGAACTAGTGAAATGGCCACTGGTGAATTGGACATATAAAACCGCGGAGGGTCTCATAGAAACTCTCAGATGATGCATTGAGCTTGTATCTATATAAAAATATAGTATATTTCCACGCAAACGTATGCAGACAAGCAAAAACACGTAGATCTATAAATAAACTAACACAGTAATATACAATGTCACACAGACAAACTTACACTCTCACGCTCACACATTCACACACACACATGCACAAACACACCGACACACAGTAAAGCAGCCTGTAAATGCCCACTGCTGGGCAAAGGTCTCCCTCTCAAATCAGAGAAGGTTTAGGTTGCCACGATGCTCCAGTGCGGGTTGGCGGGCTTCACATATCCTCGAAATAAAATTTTTATTATTTCTCAGACATGCAGGTTTCCTCACGATATTTTCCTTCAACGCTGAGCACGTGGTAAATACAGCACTTAAAATCGCTATTAACAATTTTAGTGGTGCCGGCACCGGGGATCGAACCCAAGTCACTCGCGCTCTATGAAACTAAAGTGAGCGCCCTGACCTCTAGGCTATCACGGCTCCACCGACACTTACGGACAAAAATTCACACTCACAGAAACATACTCTTAATATTTCTAAATAAGTTCAAAATATTTATTATAAAAATGATTCCACACATCATTGCTACATTTATAGTTACCTAATATAAATAACCTACTACTTATTGTTTGTGCATCAGCATTGACTTTGCTAAAATAGTTTACTTCCCCCATAGAGTGGGGGTTAGTATATTGTACATCTCGCGAAATCATTTTTAATAAATTTTTTTTTTGGTTTTATTTTTCATATAAACATTAACACCTGTAAACCATTCAGTTATTAAAAGCAGAGATTAAAAATAAAAAACAACAATGTGGCGGGTGGTGAATCTCGTCACGTTGTTTGCTCCCAGAGATTGCAATGAGATTTTCAAGGTCGATTTTCTAGGACCTTGGTCACCACTTACGATGGGCGGCCGTGGGAGGATAGAGTTGGAAGATTCCTTTACCACACGGAAATAAAATAAGAAATACCTTAAACATATGCACACAAGCCCATGATTGAATGACAGCCTGTGCTTTTGTGTCCCACGGGAAGACGTCGGGCGCAGAACCGGGATTTGTGACAATATTTAGACAAGGCCTTTGTTCAACATTAGACCTGTAATACACTGTAGTGATGAAGATAATGATGATATTAAATATATGTTTAAAATTAAATGAACTACTCTTCCCCTACACTTTAAATAATGCTACCAATTCAAACAAATAATAAAAAGGAATAATTTAACAAGATTAAACATATATGTTTAACCATCTAGAGAAGCGAAGTGTCGTCCATAATTTGAAACTGTTTTCATAGGTTCCTGCGCACCCTCATCAGCGACCATTTCAAGTACTTGCACATCCCGGGTCACAACAACCTACCCAGCTTCGTCATAGGCATGTCAATTGGATATTTCATTTACAATTCGGAAAAATTCAAGAACTATTACGACCAACTCCCTGATAAGGTAAAGCTTCAATTTGAATACACATACATGCATTTTATAACTATTACAGATTTCTTTGTCTAGTTTTTTTTTCCATCTGATTTTGCATTTGTTTTAAAACAAAAAACATTCAAGGCGGTGAACTGTGAGGTAATAATATAAGTAAGAAGCTCGATTTTTTTTTTCAGACTTCGGGTCTCTTTGTTATGTGCTCACCTATCGTGATCGGCAGATTCTTCCTCATCAGTCGAATGTTCTATGATGAATATGGGAAAACATCGCTTGCGCTCAAGTTGACTTATGCAGCGACACATCGTTTCGTCTTAGGTTGCATTATAGCATTTACTATCGTATTATTAATAACAAGATTGAATGGTACGTAATATTATATTATCGATACAAAAGGTCTGTTGTCTTTATACGATTTCATTCGTTTCCAATGTGTGTCAATTTTCAGAACGCTCTCGTCACTTCTTCGAGTGGCGCGGCTGGTTGGTGCCCAGCAAACTCTCCTACAGCGTTTACCTGCTGCATATGTACCTTATTTTTGTACTCCTCGGCCTCAATTATCAGTTGACACGCATTTCACTGTTAAACGTGGTACGTGCACATTGTTCTCTCCCCCTTTTTTTTTTGTTATCACGTAGTTTCTAATTCAAGTTCTTCACATAGAGAAGCACTTTAATGCACTTTCTTGTATCCGAAAAAATGCGAGACAGGTATAAAAACTTAGAAAGCTATGTTATAACGTGACGTACAAAAGATGGTGCCACCAGTTCCTCCTGCAGCTAGCCGATACGCTGTTCATCACGCTGTACTTCCAGAGCGGACCGGAGCCGAGGTGGCTTAACCATGTCGCTGTGAATCCCAGGACAACAGCATAGGGGGCCAATAGTCTGCGATAAAGAAAATCATCTAGGACTAAACATTTTGGACATAGTTTAATATCGATGCCGGGGCTGCGGCGACCAAACTCTCATCATCATTTCAGCCTATCAGAAGTCCACTGCTGAACATAGGCCTCCCCCAAGGATGGCCACGAAGCCCGGTCCCGAGCCACCTGCATCCATCGTTATAACGTTTATTGCAGTCATATTCGTCTAGAAATCAATATCATTCGACACTACCAACTTTTTATTTTTAGATTAGGCCTAAGTTTAAGGCATGTTGAGGGCTTAGAATAATTAATATTTTAGCTTTTAGCGTTTTTTTTTATTTTTTAGTACAATGTTGCGCCTACCACAACATCTCATCACACCATAGGTTGACTGGTGGATAATGCTTATAGGCATTAAGTCTGCCTTTTGTGCCCTAAATAAAGGAATGGCAAAAAGGTTAAATAAATAAGTAAGGAAAGACAAAAGCCTATCACATACTTATGTCTACGTTGTAGAAACATTACGTGCAAGCCCTATGAGACGACCCTCGACGGAGAATTTAGCAGCAAATACTTTGAATTTATTTCAGCCACGCAATTTCGTTTCTGTCATAAAATATCAGAGAGTATAAATTTACTTTCTGTAAGGAATAACTGCCAACTTAGTAATTTGGTATTTGTTACCATAGACTATTATAATTTTGGAGTATTTCTATATATTCTCATCTGGTTGGGCTGTATATATAAATATGTATAAATACAAATAATACCATAAATAATTATATATATAATACAATTAAATAGATAATTAAAACCCAACCAGATGGAAACCCCCGGCAGGGGAGACCGGACAGCCGAGGGTTAGGGAGAAAGGGAAAGAGACCGGCGGACGATGCGAGCGGTATCTAGTAGCACCGCCTTCTGCATTTGAGATCGGAGCGGTCCGTCACGGAGTCCCAGCCGCCTCAGATGTTCCTAGAGGCTGACTGGGATTAACCCATTCGCAGAGACGACGATCGGAATAATTTCAGTCGGCATAACACCCCACATGTCGGTCACCTCGTGAGCCATTTTTGTCTTCTTGTCTGTTTCGGCTTTCACGAGGTTCTCGCCATAGACTATTATTATTATTATTATCTAAAGCCTAAAATACTCATCATATGCAACTTTTCAGATAATATAGTTTATTTTCATTTTATTTATCGAATCGATATAAGGAAGAATTTCAAATAAAATATCATGACCATAAACTATATTTTAATTTTCAGATAACAATGTTTTTCGCTGTGGCCATAATGTCCTTTCTTATGGCCATACCATTATACTTGATTGTTGAAGCACCTATGGGAAGATTACTAAATATTTTTATGAATGGCAATACCGAAAAGCGAATAGTTAAGAAGTTTAAGTAACAGAGTCTTAAAATTAAATACGTAAATAACATTGTTAACTGCATTCTTTGTTTTATTAAAAATATTCAGTTTTTTTTTTTGTAACATGCATAAGGATTATTTATATGGGTATATGATAAACTCCTAGGACTACCAATATTGTTCAAAAACATTTTAATACTGTTGAAAGAGAAATCATTACAAACTGCTGATTTCGTTGGAGGTACAGTTTTATCCTCAAAATATTTGGACAATTACAGACAGACAAATATTTATGTTTTGTTATTATTACTAGATGATTTATAAAAATCAATCTTGCACACGTATATGCGCAGAACTACACGTAACAAATCATAGAAATAGTATTAAAAGTTGATTTGCCAACACAACGCCCATCTTATAATACTGTAAGAAAAGGAATGTAACATAATAAGGATATCCTCTTGGTAGAACGCCGACAACTTCCTTATATTCCTTATAGTTATACTATTGGCAGTTGACAGCTGCGCAGGAGATGTTTTGTAAATGTATGCAGTGTAATGCTTATGCGATTAGATCGGAGCCAGTCGACCAGAGCCGATACAAGCAGTTTGAACCCAAGACCCATATCACAGCCGTCAGGCACGCTCACCACAGAGCCACGTGATCGTGAAATATATTTATACTTTATGGTGTACACCAAAAGGATTACAAAAGGCGGACTTAATGACTTTTGGCATTCTCTAACAGTCAACCCAGGGCGTGAAGAAATGATAGGAGCATCAAATTTAAAATAACATAAATATCAAAAGGCTAATTGAGAAATATACTACATAATTAAAACATATTTAAATGTATAAGCATACATATCTACACAAACACATACATATAGAAATACATACAATAGTATATACATAAACATTCTTATAAGCCGCCGTGGTAGCCTAGTGATCAGAACGCTCACTTTCGTTTCATAGAGCGCGAGTGACCTGGGTTCGATCAGCGGGACCGGCACCCCTAAAATTGGTAATAGCAATTTTAAGTGCTATATTTACCACGTGCTCAGCGGTGAAGGAAAACATCGCGAGGAAACCTGCATGTATGAGAAATAATAAAAATATTATTTCGAGGATATGTGAAGCCCGCCAACCCGCACTGGAGCAGCTAGGCGGGCCCTTCCCGGCTCCTAAACCCTCGCCGATACTCGTATTTGAGAAAGAGGCCTTTGCCCAGCTGTGGGCACTTATAGGCTGCTACTTTACTTTTAAACATTCTCATACGCCATTAAGTTAAAAACTGATGGGTGGTATGACCGGCGAGTTCAACTTTCGTCGAGGACGCTTTATTGTTGTGGAAGGCCAGATGATGTAGGCAGAATATTAAGCCTCTTCTAGACGCAGATTTAATGTAAATATACGAAGGATCCGGGTATGAGTTGCCTGTTAAATGTTCGCTCTACGCCGACGATCAAGTCTTACTTGCGTCATCGGCTGGAAAGAATGAATGAATATGAATGTTTAAAAGAGAGGAGAGGATGAAGACAGTATGTATCAAGATTAGGGAAGATAGTTTAGAGCAAGTGAATGAGTTTGTTTACTCGGGAACAATGTTTACGAGAGATGGAAGGTAAGAATGTGACATTGAAAGGAGAGCGATGGCAGGTAATATGGTAAATAGGGCATTGCATACATTTATGAACAGCCAGACGATATCTCACAAAGCTTTTTTGGCTGTGCATAGAGGGGCATTGGTACCAACACTAACATATGGAAGCGAAAGCTGGATATGGCAGAAGAGGCATGAAAGCAGGATAAATGCAGTAGAAATGAGAGCGTTAAGAAGTATGATTGATGTGAAGATAACTAACAGGGTTGGAAATAATGTGATCAGAGAGCGTTGTGGCGTGAACGACGATGTAGTAACATGAATTGAGAAAGGGATGCTGAGCTGGTTTGGACATGTGGAGAGGATGAATGAAAGTAGGTTGACGAAACAAATATAGAGGCGAATGTAAATGGTAGAGTCGGGAGAGGAAGACCTAGGCGAACATTTCACCATCAAATCGGAGACGTTCTGAATCAGGTCAAGAGTACTCTAAACCAACGAGTATGCATGCGAAGATTGATGAAAGTGGGAGAAGCGAAAGACGTATGTCAGGACCGTAGCAAGTGGAAGAAGATTGTCTCTGCCTACCCCGTTGGGAACAAGGCGTGAATATATACATATACGCGTAAAGATATTACCTGTATCACCTGTACATCTTCGAATAATCTACTAAGAATTGGCTAATATTAGGAAGTTTTTTCTGCGTATATGCGATAAGATATTACAAATAGTTAATTATAATTCCGTTATTTTAAATGTTGAAATTTATAAGAAGATGTTATTTAATTTCACTTTTTAAACTTACTCTTCAAGAAAATGGGATTCAAATATTATTATTAAATACGATATAAAACGAGTATTGCACACCTGTAACCTCCTCAACTAAAACAATCTTTGACTATATATTTACGAATTTAAAAGATAATAGACACCTTTTTTTTTTATTTGTATGGTAAACGAGCAAGCAGTTCACCTAAAGATAAGTGATTACCGTCGCCTACGTACATCTACAACACCAGAGTCGCTGCAGGTGCGTTGCCGGCCTTTGAGGGTATTTAGGAGATGGGAGGGAGGATACGGAGGGGAATGGGGAGGGAGAGTGGCCCTCGCCGTGTCGCGTAGGAAACGCCGGTATTCTTCGAGGCCATGGTACCTACCCGGTCGAGCCGGCCCATTCGAGCAGCCGCAAAATCCGCCGCTTGCCTCTACCGCGTGGAGAAAACCGTAAGCCGTATATAAACCTCGCAAATTAATGGACCAAGTATCGATCCTTGGGGGACACCCATTTTAATTACTACCCCCGGTATAAGCAGGTTCATTTATGTGTAGATTAATGTCTTGTACGACAAAGGGTCAGCGGCAATTGATTGCAAAATAACTTGGGACATAAAGTAGCACGAGTGAAGAGACACGAGAGGTCCCCCGTTCGTATATATTCGATAGGGCGGTAATACACAGAGTGTGTGTGTGAGAAAGGATTGTGGTTCAAGTTACAAAAATAATAAAAAACTTTGTGGTGTTGCTGGAATTTTATTTCAATGCTTTACTACGAAACCTTTTTAATTAGACCTTTATTAGTGTCCTCATTAATCATAATCTTCACAAGTCTTCTAAGCGGTGCTTCCACGGTCAAATAAAACGGTAATGCTATCAAGAAGGACATTGATACAACTGCAAAATACATTGTTATCTGAAAATAACATTTTATACGTTATTTCTTCAAAATCACTGTCTTTGCAGATTTGTTGAAACAAGATGATGATGATGATGATGAGGATGTAGACCTCCTGGCCGATTTTGACCACGGCGACAATACAATTGACAGTTGTCATCTGTGCAGGAGACATTAGAGTGCTGTAAATGTACGCTAACCACTAAGTCACGTAAAAGGATAGCGCAAAGGGTTCAAAGTCGTTTCGCTAAACCGTACGTTTTGTAATAATCGACAGAGTAAATATTTAAAAATAATTCAGTCCTTTGTTACTGAGTTTATGTTGCCTGTTTCTTCTCCGTTTCAGAGGATTGTCATTACGAAACGGTGGTAGATATCAAAGAAAATGACGTTCGACAAGTGAAATGTATGTTTGTTATGTTGAATAAATGATTTGATTATTTGACATGCATAATATACAGGCGACTATTTTGACTAGATTATTTTGGCGTGTCCTCTATTCTTAATTTTTAATTGAAGATTTTTGAACTGCTGGAATTTAACGTTAAATTGGCGGTCTCCCATCATGAAGTGAATTTTTCAATCACTGTTTACATTCACGACTATACACTATCAACAATTTGCATCATAACTCAAACTGTGAAGACTACAAAATCTAATACACTACATATCAGTTTAAGAGTTAATAGAGTAAGAGAGTCCGACAAACGATGCCATATTTTTGTTTCTCTATGATTCCCTTATTCACAAAACAATAAGTTACTTCTTTCTTCTGCGTAATCAGATGAGATCAGAATTAGTATAAGCAAATGCTTGAAGCTTACTACATCTGCCTGTATTAGTCTACTGGTGAACATAGACCTCTTTTACTAATTTTAATAAGGGGTGTAGGTGGGAATATATCATCTACCGGCCATAAGAGCAGAAGGGGTACAAACGGTATGCAATACAATATAACTAGGCACAAAAACTAATAATTTACGATTTGCACAAATATCAGTTTCTACAGTCTATTTTAAACGTGGTAGAGCCACGCGGCGGCTTTAGCTGCCGCTCGAATGGGCCGACTCGACCGGATTGATACCACGGCCTCGCAAAACACCGGCGTGAAGTAGTGGCATCTTGTGCTTCTGCGTTTCGTTTGGTGAGTGAGGTTTGGTGGAGGCCCACACCCCCTACCTATTCCTCTTCTTCCCTCCGATCTCTCAAATATCCTTAAAGACCGGCAACGCACCTGCAGCATCTATGGTGTTGCAGATGTATGCGGGCGACGGTAATCACTTACCATCAGATGAACCGCTTGCTCGTTTGCCGTCTCTTGTTTGCCGTCGTCTAATTAATCCCGTTATAAAAAAAAGTGTACCCACCATGTCAAAGAATGAAACGTGCCCCAAATGGTGCTTGGTGCCCAGGAGTACACTAATAACGTTCATGTGAATCAGAAAAACGCTATAAGATAGTTTACTAAGGGTCTCCCAGCCGCGCCACTCGAAAAAGCGACAATAAGCATCTGAAAAAAAAAACAATCATGATTTTATTTATACCTTGTCCCTCCAGACTTGTTAAAAAAAAAAGATATGATGACGATGTAGACCTCCCGGACGATGTAGACCTCCCGGACGATTTTGACCACGGCGACAATACTATTGACAATTGTCAACTGTGCAGGAGACGTTAGAGTGGCTTCTGTTACGGACGCAAGGGGGAATATACCATCTCTTTCGCCAGATGTCAACCTCATCTGCACGAGGTGAATCCGGCGAGCGAACAAACGTGGCACTTGCTACCGAACGATCGCGGAACATCCATCCGGAACTTGCCGAACTCAAATACCACAGATTAATGATGACGAGGAGCGGGACGGGGGTACCGAACCTACGCTCACCGACCCGCTCACACAGCTTGGTGAATATGGGCAAAGCTTCCAAAAAACATACCTCGACTTTCACACGCGCTTTTCGGAGAGGCTCATGTTCAGCAGTGGACTTAAATAGACTGATGAAGAACAACAAATACGTTTTAACGAAACAATATCTAAATTTATGTATCCAATTGTCGGATGAATCTAATATAAATAGGAAAGCTTTTTAGTTTGTCGATGATCATCCATAAACAGATGAAATCCTGATAACATACTTTATATTTCTTTATATAAATACACCCAATTTATTTAAACATATATTAAAATATGAATCCAAATTGAACATTGTAAATGTATATTACTTTATTGTTGCATACCGTTCAAATAAGTCATCAAAACCATGATCGAAAACGCGGTAATGAGGCCTATGACAACACGATGCACCGCTGCATATAGCATCCTGGCCCTCAGCGATGGTCTCTCACCGTCAACGAAAAACATGCGGCCAGTGAGGAAAACTTGGATTGTCGATAAAATGACAAGACACACAATCAGTCCTAGAGCCTGAAAAATATAATATAATATTTAACTATTATGAGGTTTTTAAGCCGTGTTCTATTACGGCCACCTATGGTGGTTCTTATCCTCTCAAAACAACTATTACAATGAAAGGAGTTTTAGCTCGTTTGTTGCCGACATTGTCTAAACTGTCAAATGTGTTATTGTTATATCTGTCCAATACTCGGAGCCTCAGTAATGATTAAATTAGGTAGCCCATCGAAGTTTGACAGCGTCGCGTTGTATATGAATTTGTTTCTCGAACGAATGAAACATTGCATAAAAGTTAACAAAGCTTAGAAATTTTGTGAAAATTCATATTTATTATTTTCACAAATATATCATATGCACCTGTGTTCTGTTCCTGCAGATAAACGAAAGGAGGCGTTAAATATTCAGAAAAGTCATTTCACACTTAAGTCTTTAACAACTTTATTATCTTTAAATACTGCGATTTTTATTCAGACTGACGAAAAACATTAAAAATGTAAATCTCGTAACAACCTCACCTTGCCTTCACTAGTTGTCTTTTTCCTCCTCTTCCTTTTCTTTTCTATCTTTTTCTCTTCTCGATCTTCTTTTTGCTCTTACTTCGGACCTCTCACTCACCTCTATACTGTCCACTAGCGCGCTCTAGTGTGCTCCTTATGTAGTCCCGAATTTCGATCGTATTATTATTTTCGACTATTCCAGAAGTATATTCCGGAATAGTCGACAGCAAAGTTTAGTTAACACGGACTGGTTATTTATAAAAAAAAATTGTTCTTTATACTTGTCATTCGAAGACGTAGAGTTGAAAAGCCGTTGTCGGGCTTCTGTGACCTAATATTCATAAAAATCACAAAATTACATTGGAATTGAAAACAGAATTTGAAAAAATTCTGTTTTCAATTCCAATGTATTTCAATTGCTAATTTATTGTATATTCAAAGCATTTGAAGTTCAACACTCCGTTCATTGTAATAACTGGTTCGGGATAACACTACTTTTGTTTTCTATCAGAAAAATTTAATCGAATTAAATTTCAATTGGTTGCAAATTTAAATCTGTTATCTGTATGCCCATTTTTTTAAATTTAAAAATGTTACCTTATTACTGAGAATGTTATAATACAGCTTGTTATCTTTCAGATTATAAAGAAGATAGCTTATATACATTCCGAGGATGAAGCTGGGTATGTTGTTGTGAAAAGGGAAGTGTAACCAACGTAGGTCATCGCTTTGTATTGTACGGAAGAACCTGCACAACATTGAGATAAAGAAACAAATACAGCAAAAGCCAAACTGTATAGAATAAATAAAATGCGACAGCGGCGTAAGCATCTGCCATCCCCTTCGTTAGACGTTATAAGAAGCGACCATCCTTTATGTGTCAGAAAAAAGAGTAAAGAGGCTTCGCAGTAATACGGGATGCGGTGGAGTGGCAGATCTAAAAGCCACCACGCTATTAATATTCTAAAAATAAAACTCAACTTACTCAGGCGTAAGTATTAAAGTGCCATCTAAGTCCTGTGTCCACACGTGAAGCGCCGGTGAGACTATTCCGAGCAACAATAATATAGACAGAACAATATTTCTTCCACGATTTCTTGTCAATATATATGCAGCTAATCCAATGGCAAATAATTGATTGTCCACTGCAACGTGCCTTAAAAATAATAAAAATAGCTCAAAGTTCATCGGATATTTCCCAGATTTGGATTTGGATATTTTCATGTATGCAATGTCGAGTTTGAATATCTCATTGAATTCAGAGACGGTATCTCTTTGGCTCATGCTGTTAGAATGCACATGATGTCTATACTCTCTATAAAGCACGTCGTTCAAAAGATTTATTTAAATTAATACCATTTGTACCGTAAGATGAAGGTAGTTCAGATTAATGTAAAAGCGTTTATTTACCAAGTATGTAATGCGCACGTGTTTCCGGTGATTAAGTAATTGTTAATGTACAAAAGATGGTGCCACCAGTTCCTCCTGCAGCTAGCCGATACGCTGTTCGTCACGCTGTACTTCCAGAGCGGACCGGAGCCGAGGTGGCGTAACCATGTCGCTGTGAATCCCAGTACAACAGCATAGGGGGCCGATAGTCTGCGATAAGGAAAATCATCTAGGACTAAACATTTTGGACATAGTTTAAATCGATGCCGGGGCTGTGGCGACCAAACTCTCATCATCATTTTAGCCTATCAGAAGTCCACTGCTGAACATAGGCCTCCCCCAAAGATTCCTCCCCCCAAAGATTTGAACGAGATGATTGAAAGAACTATGGTGACAAGGATTTGCAGTTTCTAAATCTCACAGACTAGGG
The DNA here is from genome assembly GCA_029286595.1 of Bhutanitis thaidina. Lineage (NCBI taxonomy): Eukaryota > Metazoa > Arthropoda > Insecta > Lepidoptera > Papilionidae > Bhutanitis > Bhutanitis thaidina. The sequence continues at coordinate 1,098,167 of JAGSMS010000041.1, read as the reverse complement.
AGTACGACGCACATCACTAGTACCAAGGTACCAGTGTTGCGCTCACCGGCCCGCTCGCCCAGCGTGGTGAGTATTCAAGAAAAGCATTCTGGTTTTTGCAAGGGTTTTCACGGAAAGGCCTATATCCAACTGTGGGCATAAACGAGCAGATAAAGTTACCGGTTTCTTCAACGTTGGTGTACTCATTTTTAGCGTATAAATGAAAACTTGTTGATCTAAATTTAAAGAGAAAAAGTTTCAAGTATTTACATCTGAACATCTCTTAGTTTAATTAAGATTATAAAATACATAATGACTACTTGTCTTACCTCCACCATCTTAGGAAGATAACTTTAGGAAACATGTACCACGTAATTCGTAGATTTTCAGTCTTTATTTGTAAATTGTAAACCATCAGAAACCCGGACATAACGAAAAATAGTTGCACAATACTCGTACCGTTATAAATCACCTGATAGTGTGCTCTTTCGTACGTCTGTAAATAAATACAACGGTTTTAGAACATATTTTAAAGTTCAGCACACACGAGTACTCCAGAAAGAGGATTTTCTCCAGAAAGGGGAGTATATCATCTTTGTTTTATTTTCACCTCTCTCTCTCCCAAGAAATTTTCACAGAGTACCGTTGTTGACTCATCTGCATTCATCGGAATCCCGCAATACTCTGACAGTCCGTCACTTCATCTTCCGAGGAGTTATTCTACGCAGCGCTTGCCTCTACGAACTGCCACTCGAGAACCTTTGTTGCCCAACGTTCAGTCAGTTCTGCGAGGTATGCGCTTCACACTTCAGCTTAATCCTTAGGGCTATGGCGGTTGTCCTTGTCTGTTTTTTTTAGATTGGAATGAAAAACGCCTCACTACCGTAACTATACTGGCTCTCTATACTATTCAAACTGCTACACTGCTGTAGCAGTCATCTGAGTTGCTCCAGTGCGTAATATCTCAATAACTGCATAGCTTTTTCCAGGTCAACCCAACTCTCCTAACTTCTCCTAGTACAGCAGTGTAGCAGTTTGAATAATTTGGCGGGACCAACTAGTAAAAAGTTCCGCTGCGGATATCGTTGTTGTAGATTCTATCACGCAGAGAAACATCGAACTTAGCCCTTTCTTTGAGTTTCAATTGAGCACCTATGAGCTTCCTCAGACGGTATTAAATGAAAGACCACGATCGAAACCGAGAGCGTAAGTAGTCAACACTCACTAATTGAATTCTTTGACCTAGGGGTTTCGAAGAGGACCTCTCCAAAAAGATGTGACGTGTATAGAGGAGGTTGGAGGCCACTGCGAGGCGAATCCATGGATATCACCCCGCCCGCTTACAACCACAGCGCGTAACGTTCTGTCAATGTTATGTTTCTACCCTACAAATACTACACAACCAGTGACTATCTTATAATGTGTATAATAAAATAAACATACGTCATGGAAGAGTATTGTGTTAGCGGTACAAATTAGTGGCATATATTCCTGTTGGTGACGGTCATTCGATTTGATATTCGCCATTTGTGTTATGTTGAAGCAAATTTAATAACAATGTTGTCCTAACCTTTTCATAGTCTTGAATATTATCCGTGAATGTTGTTGCATTTAGAAACATCACATGCGGTATGATTATCGACAGTATTCCTATAACTCTGAAACTCATTAATAACAATGTTAATGAAATTTAACATTTTGGACGCAGAAACGATATAAAGCTTAGTGTACAGGAACGATAAAACCTTGTCTCGCTAAGACCAGCAAATATTGTGTGTATTGTGCTCCAGCGTGGCTACACCTGTGAAACTTTTTTTTTTTTATAGAAGAAGGGGGCAAACGAGCGTGCGGCTCACCTGATGGTAAGTGATCACCGACGCCCACGAACATCCACACCACCAGAGGAGCTACAGATGCGCTGCCGGCCTTTAAGGAAGGGAACTTTACGAACCTCGCATTATTTAACTATTATATCTTTGCAGCGCTTAAAACAGTTTCCGTGTTTTGTTTTGACACAACTTTAGTTGTTTTTTTTTTATCAAGAAAATGAGGCAAACGAATAAACGGCTTACCTGATGGTAAGTGATTACAGATGCTAACTTACATCTCCAGAGAAGTTGTAGGTGCGTTGTTGGCCTTTAAGGATATCTAAGAATGGCAGAGGCGAATGGGTGGATAGAGCGGGCCTCCAGTTACGACACTCACCGAACGAAACGCAGAAACATAAGATTCTTCTGCTTCACACCGGTATTCAACTGCTATAAGAAAGGATATTGAAGCAGAATGAGTTAGAAATGCAAATTATACTTTCAAAAAGGACTGGATATAACCTGGAGACAATTACAAAGTAGCTAAACCCTTAGTTTCCATTAAGCTTACAAGAGGCTCGCACGGAATGGTTGAAATGCAGAAAAATATTTATTACATTTGAAACTACATTTAAAAGCGATAACAACTATCAAATTTGTAGAGTATTTAACTCTCCAAAAGCATCATGTTTTTTTTTGGATAATCAAGCTAAAAGTAAGGTATATGCATATACATGTAGATACAGAACAGGAATATAGTTAAAATTAAAGAAGAGTGATCCAACACTGTGATATATGCGAGCGTAACAGTCAAAATGACATCTATTTCGAACCGCCAGTGATCTGTGTATTTTTAAGAAATTAATATATCAGGTGTAGATAAAATTATTCTTAAATAAAATTTAACCCTTGTAGTACCAATTGTTACTCATTACTGTACTTGTAATGATAATTTCCTTTTCAGTCACTAAATAACCTTGACTCTTTCATTCAATGTTTTGTTACATATTCTAAGACGATCTTGTGTGTAATTTATCAATATTAAAAAAGGTTTTAATAAGTTACAACAAGTCAGCACAATTTGAATTAAAGAACAATAAATATGTTATCTTTTCTCACTTTAAGCAGTGAATTGACCTAAGCCTCATCAGCCGTGCATCTTTGGACTCAGACGATGTAAACAATTTCCAATTACCGCGAATGGAGAAACTCAGAATTATCGACTTTACTGAAAAATAAACAACGATTAATGAAGAATTAGGGTTAGCTTAAAATAAAAAGCTCAACGAATTTCCGAATTTCAAACTTACCAACACCCATGTCTTCTTTTGTATCATTGTCATTGTTTTCTTTGAAAGCGTCATACACAGTTCCGAGCACGTTGAGGATAAATAAAAAACCAATTAGCCCAGCAACAGTCCAATCACTAAAATCTATTTCTGTTTCTTCATCATGCCTATCACAATAATAAACAGTTGCCAGTTTCGCTTGAATCCCGTAAGCGCTCCAAATAGATTCGTTCACGCATTTTTCGATGGTCCTATTCAGATCTTCGCTACTATTTAAATTATGATTTTTTATATATTTCGAACAGGATTTGGTAACACAGACGCCTCTTTCCACGTACGAATGATTGAAATGTTTAAATTTATCAGCCGAATATTCCTGTAAAATACAATATAAAAGTGGTTACGTGTCAAAGGATTACAATATGTTAATAAATGTTTCATGAAAATGTATTTACAATCTCATAGTACTTAAGTTATAATAGCAAGAAATTACTAGAATTAAAAACGGTAAAATTATTAACAATCCTTTACAAATTACGCGGACATTTAATTATTTCTTTACTGACTGACTGAAAAATAATGATATACCAAATAAGTATATATCTTTAGGGGAGGCGTATTGTTCAGCAGTGGACTTGTGGTTGGCTGAAATAATGACGATGATTCAAATAAATAGGCATGTAACAATACTAATTCAACATTTATGTTTGACTCCCACATTACCGTTGTTTTTTTGTTTAAAAAAAAAACGTTACCTTCCGTTGTAGGAATTTCTCCTGTGTCGCGGAGGCAGTTTACATACATGAATTTCACATCGACATAAACCCAGACCGGGAGCTATTATTTGTAGTCCATACGAATTCTAGTACCGTGCGGGAATCGAACCCGCGACCCACAGCGCCGCAGCTAAACGCTTAGCCACTACGCCACCATTGCCGTCAAATTATACCGAGAGTATTGTATTATTCTTTCAAACACTTTGAAAAACACGAGTATTATAGTAGTCTGTAATTTGAGACACTTAGTCAAATTACAGATTACTACGTAGGAAGTAGGAATTTCTCCTGTGTCGCGGAGGCAGTTTACATACATGAATTGCACATGGACATACACCCAGACCGGGAGCTATTATTTGTAGTCCATACGAATACTAGTCCCGCGCGGGAAACGAACCCGTGTCCTATAGCGCTTAACTTAGCCATTACGACACCGAGCTGTATTCCAGTTTGACAGATGTGCTATATAGGATAAATGAAATAAAAAAATTAAAACTGTTACTTGGATAAGCGTCATGAGTTCATTTCGCGAGTCAGCCACCAAATCGAAACGAGCCAAGCAGTACAGACCGCCGGGCTGGTGAAGGCATTCGTCGTATATGTCCAGAGACGCGAGCGGTGGCATCCGATGGTACTCTGTATCTAGAACAGAAAGTTAAATAATTAGAAATAAGCAGTATTCACACTGCCGACCACCCTCGTTAATTCATCGCATCGAGAACTTTCCATGGACTTCAAAGCAGTGAAGTACAAAAATGTTTACATTACGAGTATGTTTGTTTTAGAATACATTTTACACGCTACAAGCTCGTATCTCGATAACAGATGCCTTCCAATTTATTTAATGACGCTGTAAAGTAAAGAATTCCCACGTTCAACCATTACATTCGGCATAGTTAATTATGTGTCCTTAATTATAAAACTCTAAATTAAAGTAAAACTAGTTAAATAAGCACTAGCGAATATAAAACTATGGTTTATTAAAAATATATGTAGCTTTAAATAATTTCAATTTTCAAAACTTTAAACGATATGCCGCCATTTCACACGTCTATTATTTTCATTGTGGTCGTTGAATACCACTACGGAGTGGAGCTTTAAAGTTGTTATACAGTGTGGAGACACTTCAAAAGCTCGCTACACTGAACACATACACTGGAAACAAAAAATATTATCGTGTCTAAAGATTCCCGAGTGGACCCCGTCGCGAATTGTGAACCAAATCCGGAAGCTAAAAGGCCGGCAGCGTATTGTCCATAGCTCCTTGGTAACGGACGCGCCCTCCTTACCCATAGCCTTAACCTCAATATAGATATTATAGGTCCCCTAGAAGCGACTAGGATACCTATGCAGGGAAATCACACTCCAGACATCTTAGACATTGCGCTACTAAAAAACGTAACCTTACCGTTGCATTCTATAGAAGTGCACCACGAACTCCATTCTGACCATCGTCCGGTCATCATGTTGCTAGGACAGCCTCACGCTGAAGTCACTAGGACTAAAATCGTTACGGACTGGCGTAAGCTCGAGAAGCATCTCGAGTCTACGAACTCTCCGGAGCTAGCCCACGCTGCCACCGACAGGTGATCCACTGCCGCCAAGCTCAATAAAAGAGGTCAAGGAAATTATCCGCGACCTTAGACTCCGTAAGGCTCCAGGAGCCGACGGCATTTCAAACCAAATATTAAAAGCTCTTCCTAGCCCGCTACTATACTTAATAGTAGCGATATTCAACGCCCTCCTTGACAGCTGCTCCTTCCCGGACGCCTGGAAGGAGGCCCACGTTATAGGAATTCCCAAAATAGGAAAACCTACAAACCTAGCCTCCAGCTATCGCCCTATCAGTCTCCTCAGCTCTCTGGGGAAAATCTATGAACGCATAGTTCTCAATCGAATAAAGGACAATATTCAGTCCTTAAATCTACTTCAAATGAGCAGTTTGGCTTTCGAGCCAAACACTCTTGTATTCAACAAGTGCACCGCTTCACGGAGCACGTACTGAGCGCTTTCAAGAAAACCCAAAAATCGGGTAGGAGCTCTATTCTTCGATGTCGCGAAGGCATTCGACAAAGTTTGGCACAACGGCTTGCTATACAAGCTATACACACTAGAAGTGCCAGACAGGCTTGTGCACATCATTCAAGCCTATTTGTCAAATCGCACTTTTCGCTATCGAGTCGAGGGGACCCTCTCGGACAGCAGGCCCATAAGGGCCGGCGTTCCGCAGGGCTCGGTTCTCTCGCCTACCCTCTACACGCTCTACACGAGCGACATCCCAAAAAACCAATAAAGTCGAAACGGCTCTTTTCGCCGACGACACCACCCTATACGCCTCCGATACTAACGTATCGCGGGTTCACATTCGCCTCCAGGCCGCAGCCAACGCACTTAGCGATTGGTTCAGGACATGGAGAATCGATGTCAACCCGGAAAAAAAGCAAGGCAGTCCTGTTCGCAAAATACCCCGTTTCCAAACGCAAGGTATCAAGCAAATTCTCTTCGATATCACTATTCGGCAAACCCGTACCATGGGTGTCGGAAGTGAAATATCTAGGTGTCACCCTAGACAACAGACTTAGCTTCACTAAGCACATCCGAAACGTAAGAAATAAGGCGGCCTTTGTGTCCGGTCGCCTATATTACCTTACGAACAAAACTGACAAAATGTCACTAAGACATAAATTACTACTATACAAAACTTGCATACGACCTATAATGTCTTACGCAAGCGTAGTATTTGCCCACGTCCCGAAACAGCGACTGAAATCACTCCAAGTGATTCAGAACCGCTTCATGCGCCGAGCAACCGGCGCACCTTACTACATGCGGAATGCAGACCTGCACCGCGACTTAAATCTGCCCACTCTGGCGGCCCTCTTTAAAGAAATATCCACAAGATATTTCGCAAAGTTGAAGGATCTCCCTAATACGTTAGTAGCAGCGCTAGGAAATTACACTCCTGCGCTTAACGACCCGCCTGACAAAAGGCGCCCCAAGAACGTCCTCATCGACGAGGACGACCTTATCACAAGACACAACAATGCGTTCGCGGACACAACGCCCGTTCACATTACCATACAGACTACACAGACAGCTCACATGTCTCACACACACCGCGCTGTTCCCCGTCGAACGCGCGGTCACAGATTCACGCCATACACGAGGATAACTCGTGTGCAAAGGCGTTTTTAACATCAAAGTTTTGCCCAAATTAGATTGCAACCCAAGCCGAGGTTTTACCTCCCTAAGAGGGGCCCTTGGGTTGTCGTCAGCCCCCCCCTAGTTTTTGTCGAGAGTCTCTCTTTCGTTAACAGGGGTCCGAGCGCGACACAGCGTCAGCAGCGTCGTCGTTCCTTTTTTTTGTTTATTAAACTTGCGGGCCTCCTGCTCGCGAGTCTTATCGATATAGCTGTAAAGGCCACTGGGCCAACAGCAGATCTACCGTGGGGGTTTTAGTCGGTCCGGCATCTTCAATGCTGATCCCGACATAACCAGTCACCGGAAACGGTGACGGGTAGGTGCGAGCACCTTTCCCCCACGTTAAACTAAAAAAAAATCCATAGCTCCACTGGTGTCGTGGATGTTCCGTGGGCGTCGGTGATCACTTACCAGGTGAGCCGCATGCTCGTTGTGCAGGCTAGTCTTGAAATTCACTGGCCCGATTTTGATCGGGTTTTTTCAGATATGTTTCTCATGACCTTAACAATGACATATGCTCATTATTTTTTATTATTTTCTTACACTTTTTTTTAATTTCTAACCCGCTCAAATATTATTATTATATAATTTTTTTTATTATAATACGCAGGGTACAACAGCTAGAATTTTATAACTAAAAATTTGCAGTAAAATCTCTTTGGTTGCACTGTTTGTATGTGGCTGGTTTTGATACCACTATATAGATGACATTTTAAAAACAGAGAAATAAAAATAAAAACGGTTTCCCGCCATTTTTCTATTGGTTCACGCATTTTCAGTACTTTAGTAATTTTGATGTTAAAGATAAAGCTCGCTCTGGTTGACCTGTTACGCATAAAGTAGATGCCATATCATACGACATAGCTGAGGAGCTAGGGTTTAATCGCAAAACAGTGTTGAATTTATTTGAAAAAGTTCGGACGTACAAAAAAGCTCGATATTTGGATGCCACACGAGCTCACTGAAACAGAACCTAATGTATCGTGAACTCATTTGTGAAGGGTATCGTTCCTTACCGGCTTTTACCGCCGGGCAAAACCATCGATTCGAATCTCTATTGTCAACAGATTCATACTAATGAGATTCGAACAAGAAATAGATAATAAACGGCTAAGGGTGTGGTTTTTCATCACGATAACGCCGGAGCGCACATATCTTTTGCCACTCAGCAAATATCGAGAAAGCTGCGTTAGAAAGTGTTAACACATCTACGGCTTTAAGCCCTGACCTTTAACCCACAGACCTGTTTCGGTCGGTTTGGGTTAACCACAAGAAACTGTCCAAACCACTTGTCGCGGTTTTTTATTCACTAGTCTAAAAAATTTCTACAGCAATGTTATTATCTCTCTACCTACATAACGGCAACATGTTATCGAACAAAATGGGAAATACATATTATAATAAGTTGTAAACAAACTAGGTGAAAAAAATCTTGTATTTGTATATAAAAATGGAAAAAAAAAATTCGCCGATCTCATGTACATTACCTGAACAGTTCAAATTTGGTCCAATGGGGATCAGGCCAATAGCTACTTTAGATTTTTACTTACGGTTTAAATGGTAAATCACTCCGTAAGACTGCTTAAGAGATAAAAGTATGATGAAAACAGGTAAATTCATCTCGCTAGATCTCTTGTTCACATAGATGTGTTCAATTTACGGTTAATGTTAGCCGCACTCATTTATTTGAAAACTGAACGCTGTAACAAACTAACCTGCTTTTTATACTTATAGCTAACCGACCTCAGTTTTAGGCCTTTAATTATTCCCAAGGTTATGAGAATTGAATCTCATGTATAAGTATAAACTAGAAAGACATTAGTTAATAATCTCTGCCGCCAAACAGCAGTGTAACCAATGTTGTGTATGCTGATAGTTTGAAAGTTATGGAGAGACTATGTAATTACGGGCTGCATGGCATCCCATCATAGTCCTCAGGGTCGACTATGCATCTGTAACCATCTACGATTGAAGTTGTTTGCCGGTGTTCATAGGTAGCCAGCCCAGTGCCGGTACCCTCGACCAGTGACGCTATGGTATATTGTGAATATACACTATATTGAAGTGAAAGCACTACCCTGTCTGAGAGTACTTCGGTACCTAAATGATTAACATTACGTGTTGAGACTTGTTGTATAGGATTAGTTTTATTGGCATTCAAAACTAAATTATTAGCGTTACACGTATAAAATATTTTGCATTACTCACCACGTCGTCTATAACAAGTTGCTGCTTGATTTTAAAGATTGATTACTTTATTATAATGATTTCTCGTATTTACCTATCTACGCGAATACTACACTACACATTTGATCTCCTGATCGTTGTAGACTTTATGGTCAATATTCAGTCGCTAGTCAGGGCTGTGTGAATTGGCCGTTTCACTTCTATTTTGAAGACTTTTCATTTCAATATTCGTGTTCTTATTTTGTTGTTTTTAAACGTAATGACTTATCTGTAAAACATACTTTTTACATATTCTTTGAGTCTTTCACTGTATAGTATGGCATTTCGCTGTAAAGTTCACACAACCTTTGCCCATTTCGGTCAATTCCTACTGTTGCCCATTTATTAAAAGGCTAGCTGGTGAAGATGAATGTTTAAGAAGTAAAAACATTGAATTAATTTCTTTAGATATTAAATAACGCCATGTATGCACTCTAGCTATTATACGGTGAACTCTCCCAAACACTAGCGAGGCTTCTTTAAAGCTGTGGGCATATATTTTGTCAGTTTTCTTGTCGTGGTGTTCTTCAATCGTAACAGTTCTTTCTGTCTGTGTGGAGCACATTTCAGTGTACACGAGCGTATCGGAACAGCAACCGTGCCGCGGGTCAGGTGGCTCGCAGGCGACAGCTACAGTTTGTTGACAATCCACTAATAGTTAATTACGTTAAATGCAGCCGAAGGAACCAAAAATAATGAACCGAAAATGATTTAAATATACTTTATTACAGAATTAAAGTTATGTAAATAAAATAGCGTCGAACGAGATCAATGCTAGACCGACAATCAATTTATTTTATTACATCAGTAATAAGGTAAAGCCGGAAGCGCGGGTTATATCCGATGACGTCGAAGCCGTACGTTCTGTTTAGTTGCGCCTCGTGCTCCTAGGATGTATCGGGGTCGCTGCTTCGTAAGATCTGTAGATGTTGGGTTCTTACTAATTACACACTGAGTTCCGAAGCATGTAAATATTTTTTTTAGACCACTGAGATAACTTTGAAACCAGTCAATTACTGATGAGGATAAGTCAAATGCTACACCACTAAAATTGTTAATAGCAATGTTAAGTGCTGTATTCACCACGTGCTCAACGGTGAAGGAAAACTACGTGAGGAAACCTGCAAGTCTGAGAAATAATAAAAATATTATTTCGAGGATATGTGAAGCCCGCCAACCCGCACTGGAGCAGCGTGGCGGGACCTTCCCGGCTCCTAAACCCAATATGATTACTAGTATTTGAGATGGAGGCCTTTGCCCAGCTGTGAACACTTACAGGCTGTTATTTTTTTTTTTATAACTTTCCGCATGGAGCTTGAGGCCTGGTTTTTTGGATTAGAAAATGTATGTATATAAAGATATAAATGCATTTAATTAGAAGAAGTGATATACATAATGACGTCTCGGTGACGTCAGCGTTTAGCTGCGGCGATTTGGGTCGCGGGTTCGATTCCCAAAAGGGACTAGTATTTGTATGAACTACAAATAATAGTTTCCGGTCTGGATGTTTGTACGTGTGCAATACATGTATGTAAACTGCCTCCGCGTCACAGGAGAAATTCATACAGCGGAAGGTAACGTTTTTTTAAAAAAGATAATTTAAATATTTGTAACACAAGCTTGCAATACCAGATACTAGATTCCATTGATTCAGTAAGACGTACATTGAGCAACCTATAAGTTTTAACAATAAAATCCCATTTAGTGTGCAAAGAGTGAGAAAGTGTGAGAAGAAGTGCAAAGTATCTAGCTAATACTTTATCTAATGAGCTGATCGCTTCCAAGCTTATTCTAAAACTTGAAAATTAGGGGATTACCTACGGAGTTACTTTCGTCTGTTTCTTCTCCCTGAGACATCTGCTCTCCTATCTCCTCATTGACAAGTGAAATGTATGTGTCTATGTCAAAGAATAAAGCATTTGGTTTGTTTTGATTTGTAACCGGTTGCAATTAAATGACTACATTTGCTATCTAACTTAAGTTCTTGCTCTATGGTCTTATCATGACACGTACTTTTCTTCTAACTTCGTTGACATTAATTTATGTATGTATTATTCTACTTTTTGGAATAATTATAATTAAGATATAGACACGCGTTAGAACAAACTCAAAAGCAATAGATTTGATAGGCCGTCATTGTATTTACTTAATTGACGTGTGAGTGGGAACCGAATCGTGGTCCAGCAATTTTCACAAATAAAGTGATTATCATTTTTTATTCACTGTCAAGTATTATCAAGATGAACGCGCAACAAATAAAAAAAAAAGGCAAAACATTTGCACTTTTTTTTTGGAAAACAATAAAACGATGAGGGTGACTTGAGCTTTAATTTTTTCCATCACTATATTCTCGAAGCATGCTTTTAGTAGCGTATACTATGGGATTCTTATTTCAAGTCATTGTATGCATGTAACGCATAGGGTATTGGTAAAAAAAAACATAAAAGAGGTGATATGTATCTATTTATTTATTCATTATTGTTAGCCTTAAGCTTAAGGTTACAATGGGCGGACTTAATGCCAAGTGGCATTCTCTACCAGTCAACCAATCTATTCCAGTATCTATGTATGTGATGTATAATTACGAATGATTTGATGAAGGTATTTCATCAAATCATTCAACTGCCTCCTCCGTCCGACGAACCTCGTTACGAAACCGTGGTAGATTGTAAACAAAAGTAATAAGAATATTTATAGACGAACGTTATTACTAACTTTCTTACGCCCCCATTTGTCATTAGTGTGGGCATTTGTTAAACATACTAGATATTAACGTTTTAATCAAATCGATGAGACGACGAACGACGAATCGGCTGACAAAGCTGGTGGCTATAATTTACAGAATAGTATCGGTATTCACGGCTAGTACTTTAAGGAAGTATGAGATAGTTTCAGATATGTTGCTCTAGTTGTTATGTTACTGGCCATAATGGAGGAGGTCATTGTGCTCGTTATGTTTCGCGCACAGCCTGCGCAAGAGAGAGGCAGATCTTTTTTTTTATAGAAAAGGCGGCAAACAAGCGGTTCGCCGGGTGGTATGTGATTATCGTCGCCCGCGAACATCTGCGACACCAGAGGTGCTGCAGGTGCATTGCCGGCCTTTAAGGGTATTTCGGAGATGGGAGGGAAAATGAGAGAAGAGGGGTTAGGGGTTGGGAATTGGGCCTCCGACTCACCGAACGAAACGCAGAAGCGGAGAGTACCTCTACTTCACGCCGGTATTCAGCGAGGACGTGGTACTACCCAGGTCGAGCCGGCCTAATCGAGGAGCAGCAAAAGCCACCACTTGACTCTACTACCTTAAAATTATGGATTTCCGCACAGTAACGCCCAATTCTATTTACTATCAGTGACTAGCTAACTCAGGTTCAGACGACTTTTAATATAAATATAGCAATTACATATGGAAAACCCTTAAGTTTTTATTAGCAAATGTCGTCGTAAAAAAATCCAGTAAATACACTCCCAGTACATAATCGTATATATTAATCATTTTAATAGAGAGAAGAGGCAATGTTAGCAAAAGACTTAATGTCAATATACATGTAATTCCAATATTGAGATAAAAAATGCATGTAATTGACAAAAATAATTTAATTATGAATGTTTTGACGAAAATTGGGTATTACCTAACCCAATATTATTTAATACTGCAAATTCGCTATCTTATTTTTTACATTTTATCTCGGCCAAAAATGTATCTACAGACTCATCTGCTTCTATTAAGCAGTTTAATCATTTGACATCTAATTTGGAATCCATTCCAAGTAGTTTATTTAATAAATCCAAAGTAGTTTATTTAAATAATCCAAGTAGTTCAGTTAATATAAATACAGAATGAATTCAAATAAATAATAAAGAGAATTGTATATTTTTACAGAACATTGATATTAAAAATTGTATACAACCGATGCATCAAAATATTCAAGGGTTTTGTCAGTATATTAAAGATTCAGAAATTGAATTGTTTTTTTTTAATAACAATGATATTGATACTTCAGGCATCACTAAACATTGGCTATTATACTCTATATTTATATTTAACTTCAGTAAGCTCCACGGTGATAGTTCTTTTAATAGACAAAAAGCACAACATGGTGGCTCTTCAATATTGCTGACTAGATTATTCTCATATAGAGAACGTTTAGATATTGTGAGCCTCTCTGTTTAGAGAACTATGGAAATGGACTGTGTTTAATATTGCTGACTAGATTATTCTCATATAGAGAACGTTTAGATATTGTGAGCCTCCCTGTTTAGAGAACTATGGAAATGGACTGTGTTTAATATTGCTGACTAGATTATTCTCATATAGAGAACGTTTAGATATTGTGAGCCTCCCTGTTTAGAGAACTATGGAAATGGACTGTGTTTAATATTGCTGACTAGATTATTCTCATATAGAGAACGTTTAGATATTGTGAGCCTCCCTGTTTAGAGAACTATAGAAATGGACTGTGTTTAAAATTGCTGACAAGATTATTCTCATATAGAGAACGTTTAGATATTGTGAGCCTCCCTGTTGAGAGAACTATGGAAATGGACTGTGTTTAATATTGCTGACTAGATTATTCTCATATAGAGAACGTTTAGATATTGTGAGCCTCCTGTTTAGAGAACTATAGAAATGGACTGTGTTTAATATTGTTGACTAGATTATTCTCATATAGAGAACGTTTAGATATTGTGAGCCTCTGTTTAGAGAACTATGGAAATGGACTGTGTTTAATATTGTTGACTAGATTATTCTCATATAGAGAACGTTTAGATATTGTGAGCCTCTGTTTAGAGAACTATAGAAATGGACTGTGTTTAATATTGCTGACTAGATTATTCTCATATAGAGAACGTTTAGATATTGTGAGCCTCTGTTTAGAGAACTATGGAAATGGACTGTGTTTAATATTGCTGACTAGATTATTCTCATATAGAGAACGTTTAGATATTGTGAGCCTCTGTTTAGAGAACTATGGAAATGGACTGTGTTTAATATTGTTGACTAGATTATTCTCATATAGAGAACGTTTAGATATTGTGAGCCTCCCTGTTTAGAGAACTATAGAAATGGACTGTGTTTAATATTGCTGACTAGATTATTCTCATATAGAGAACGTTTAGATATTGTGAGCCTCTGTTTAGAGAACTATAGAAATGGACTGTGTTTAATATTGCTGACTAGATTATTCTCATATAGAGAACGTTTAGATATTGTGAGCCTCCTGTTTAGAGAACTATAGAAATGGACTGTGTTTAATATTGCTGACTAGATTATTCTCATATAGAGAACGTTTAGATATTGTGAGCCTCCTGTTTAGAGAACTATGGAAATGGACTGTGTTTAATATTGTTGACTAGATTATTCTCATATAGAGAACGTTTAGATATTGTGAGCCTCTGTTTAGAGAACTATAGAAATGGACTGTGTTTAATATTGTTGACTAGATTATTCTCATATAGAGAACGTTTAGATATTGTGAGCCTCTGTTTAGAGAACTATGGAAATGGACTGTGTTTAATATTGCTGACTAGATTATTCTCATATAGAGAACGTTTAGATATTGTGAGCCTCCCTGTTTAGAGAACTATAGAAATGGACTGTGTTTAATATTGCTGACTAGATTATTCTCATATAGAGAACGTTTAGATATTGTGAGCCTCTCTGTTTAGAGAACTATGGAAATGGACTGTGTTTAATATTGCTGACTAGATTATTCTCATATAGAGAACGTTTAGATATTGTGAGCCTCTGTTTAGAGAACTATAGAAATGGACTGTGTTTAATATTGCTGACTAGATTATTCTCATATAGAGAACGTTTAGATATTGTGAGCCTCTCTGTTTAGAGAACTATGGAAATGGACTGTGTTTAGCTTGAGCACCTCTTCATTGTCAGCGTTTACAAGTCCCCATGTGCCTTGTATGAATGTTTTGAAATAACTATGGAAGAAGTATCACTTAAAATTTATAAACAGAATAAATCCGTTGTCATCATATGCGGATACTTCGATATTAATCTCATAGAAGGCTTTTCCATCAGTATTTACAGACAGACAAACAGTTTATTACACAGATTAATAATTCACAAATTTATGTTGTATATTTTCCTAACGACAGTACAAAACAAAACACAGAGAATTTTTAGTCAACAAGGACATCAAACATCTATGTTTAAAGATATTTTTGCAGAACGTAACGTGTATGCACTGGATTCCTTGAGATTACTTACGAAAATTTATGGGTCAATAAAAATAAAAATAAAAAACAAACTTTGCTAGAAATTTTTTATGCTTTACTACGTAACCTTTTTCATCAGACCTTTTTTAGTATCCACATTCATCATAATCTTCACAAGTCTCCCAAGGGGTGCTTCCACGGTCAAATAAAACGGTAATGCCATCAAGAAGGACATTGTCACCACTGCAAAATACATTGCCATCTGAAACAAACATTTTTTCTGAACAAGACCTCAAGGCAGTGCTGATGACGATCATGTCCTCCTGGCCGATCACGATCACGGCGAAAACTTCCGAGTGCAATTGGCACTTGCAAACCGCGCGGGAGATACTATAGCGCCGTAAATGTACGCTCAAACACAGAGACACTCACTCGTCTTTCACTTTCCATATCTAATGTAACGCATATGCAATAAGATCTGAAGGAAGGGTCAAGGTTCAATGTGCACGCATGAGTTACATAACCTAATGCTTATATCAAGTTAGATCAAGTCGTTTAGCTGCACGGACTAAAACTTGTTTATTATTCTCAAACCATGGTCCCGAACAATTTAAAGAAAAAAAAAATAGGGCTTATTTGATAATTAATTAAAATTTAGTTTCATAGAGCGCGAGTGACCTGGGTTCGATCCCCGGTGCCACTAAAAATGTTAATAGCAATTTTAAGTGCCGTATTTACCACGTGCTCAGCGGTGAAGGAAAACATCGTGAGGAAACCTGCATGTCTGAGTAATAATAAAAATATTATTTCGAGGATATGTGAAACCCGCCAACCCGCACTGGAGCAGCGCGGCGGTCCCTTCCCGGCTCCTAAACCCTCTCTGATACTCGTATTTGAGGAGGAGGCCTTTGCCCAGCAGTGGGCACTTACAGGCTGCTACTTTACTCTTTTTTTTCATCATCCTTGGCAGACCGGACCTTAATATGGAGGAGACTGTGGATGCCGTTGCCAACATTAACCTTGTGGGGTCGAATTAAAAATTTACAACCATTTTATGAGATTCTGAACCCATACTATTATCTCCACAAATATACAAGGGTTAACTATAGACTACCCGCCTTCTTTCTTCTTGCTTGTCAATTTAGCTTCCTTGTCTCTGACCCAGAGTTAACAATATGACAAAATAACTTTTACATCCTTACTTTACGTACATATCAAGATAAGTCTTAAACTCTGTGCTTACAATAGTATTTTTTACATACAATAGGTTACATTAGACAGCAGAAATGTGGATTTGTCACTTGTTAAGGGTTTTCTAGTCAAACAAGGTCGGTTCGTCACTCTGTTCACCTGTCATGCCCCCGCAGTGTCTACGACGTTTATATTTATGAATGTTATAAAACCATCATCATCATCATCATCATTTCAGCCTATCACAAGTCCACTGCTGAACATAGCCCTCCCCCAAAGATTGCCACGAAGCTCGGTCCTGAGCCACCTGTATCCATCGACTTCCCGCAACACTGCGCAGGTCGTCACTCCATATTGTGGGCGGTCGTGCTACACTGCGTTTGCCTGTACGTGGCTGCCACTCGCGAACCTTTTTTCCCCAACGGTTGTCAGTTCTGCGAGCTATGTGGCCGGCCCATCGCCACTTCAGCTTGCTGATCCTTACGCCTATGTCGGTTACTTTAGTTCTGCTGCGGATATCATCGTTGCAGACTCTATCACGCAGAGAAACACCGAGCATAGCCCTTTCCATAGCGCGCTGAGCAACTTTGAGCTACCTCATACGGCCTCTTAAAACTATGCGTAGTTTTAAATCTAAATAATTATTATTGTTAACTTTTGTATCCACATACTAATGAGAAATTAAACAATAATTGGCTGATGATAAAACATAAAATTATTGAACTCTCAAGAAATAATACTAACGATGTATCAAAGGAAATGATTGACTACATTAACGAAAAATTTCTTTGTACATTAAGGTTTTATAGTTTATTTATTTATTTATTTATTCTTTATTGTGTCCCTAAAAAAAAGAAAGGAATAAAATGGGCGGACTTAATGCCTTTTGTCATTCTCTACTAGTCAACCCTGGGTGAGAAAGAAAACATGTTGGCAGGTTCAAAATAAATAATACATATAAATTAAATATAAATATTACCTAACATACATAATACACTATACATAAACATATAATACATACATAAACAAATTAAATGTGGAGAGAAAAATCTCAGATGGCATTTGCCTTCAGATAGTGACGACGGAGCAGGGTTTCGAAGGAGTTTTGGTTCGGAGCTTTCTTGATGTCATTGGGGAGAGCGTTCCAGAGAAGTGTGGCTTGAACGGTGAAAGAAGAAGAAAAGAAACCAGCACTATGTTGTGGAACACTAACCTTCAAGCTGTTTGAAGTTTTCACGATACTTAAATTAATAAACTACAACTAAACGATTCTGAAATAATTGGTGAATGTCACCTTTTTGCATCATAATGAATCACATCATAAAAAAGTGTACCCACCATGTTGAAGAATGAAACGTGCCCCAGATGGTGCTTGGTGCCCAGGAGTACATTGATAACGTTCATGTGAATCAGAAAAACGCTATAGGATAGTTTACCAAGCACCTCCCAGCCGCGCCACTCGAAAAAGCCACAGTAAAAATCTGAAAAAAAAAAAAGAAAATCACGTCATGTTATATTTTGATATATGTAATTTTATCTTAAGCTGTTGCTTGTCGTCCAGAAATCTTAATCAATCATACGGATCTAAGGTGGAATATACAAACTCTTTGCTCTTCAATGCCAACCTCACCTGCACGTGGTTTTTTTTTTTATGGAAAAGACGGAAAACGAGCAAGCGGTTCACCTGATGGTAATTATTATGATGGTGATTACCGTCGCCCACGTACATCTGCAACACCATAATGCTGCAGGTGCGTTGCCGGTCTTTAAGGATATTTGGCAGATGGGAGGGAAGAGGAGGGGAATAGGGAGGGGGAGTGGGCCTCCGGATACCTAACTCACCGATCGAAACGCACAAGCACAAGATGCCTCTACTTCACGTCGGTATACTGCGAGGCCGTGGTACCAACCCGGTCGAGCCGGCCCATTTGAGCAGCAGCTGAAGTCGCCGCTTGGCTCTACCACGCTTGCAAGGTGCCAATTCAATGCCAACCTCACCTGCACGGTTTGATAACAAACGTGGCACTGGCAACCGAACGATGGTGGAATATCTATATAAAAGTATTCCGCTGATTAGATTTTAAGTTTGTTGACGACCATACATAATCCAGATGAAATCCTGATAACCTTTTTTTTTTTTTTTGCACCATTTATTTTGAAATCAGAATCCAAATAGAACATTATGAATATTTCTTAGTTTATTATTACTTTTAAACTTACCATTAAACTTAGTCACCAAAGCGGCGATCGAAAATGCTGTAACGATGCCTATGACAAAACGATGCATCACTGCATATAGCATTCTGGCCGCTAGGGATGGTCTCTCACCGTCTACATAGAACATGCGACCAGTGAGGAACACTTGGATTGTAGATAAAATGAGACAACATACAAACAGACCTGAAACCTTAAAAATAATAGACACAGTTAGTGCATGTAATATTAATTTAATGTTGAAACATTATACTATGTATATATATAATGTTTAACAATAATTGTTAACTATTATGACGTTTCCTAGCCGTGTTCTATACTACGGCATGTTTCTTAAGTTATAATGAACCTGCGCAGTGTTGCGGGAAGTCGATGGATGCGGGTGGCTCAGGACCGTGCTTCGTGGCAATCTTTGGGTGACGTCTATGTTCAGCAGTGAACCTGCGGTGGGGTGTAATGGAGGTAATTACAATTAACAAAACAACAAAGAAAAGAACGCACGCAATTACGGCAACTTAGACAGTGTTTTCAAACCAATTATAAATGTTCATTGCCTTCTTAGTGATAACGTATTGTATTGCTACGCAGAGTGTTCTTATTTTATTATCCTTTACTCTTTATGTTCTTGTAAATATATGGTATATATTGTGTATTTATATAGATATGTTAGAGTTTATATATGTTTGTGTATATATCAATGTATATTTATTATATCATATTTTAATTTCTTAGTAACTTGCGTACACACTTAATCCCTGCTCACTGGTCATTATTTCCTCTGCGAAATGGTTGCCTGGTAGAGATCGCTTCTAAGCGATAAGGCCGCCAATTGTACCATTGTGTGTTTTATGTTTCTTTTTATTTATTTATTTTTCCTAGTATTGTTAATTGGTGTACAATAAAGTATTTGTTCGACAATAATTGCACGGCCCTTACGGTCAAACGCTTGATATTCATGTATTTCTATTCTAAAAGGATCGCTTTCATTAACGTTTTGTTCTCTTGACATTCTCCATCGACATCTCCTTACAACACTACACGAATATATAAATTGCGTTAAAAATCCGTTATCTGAATGGGAATATTTTAAGTCTTAGACATACCTTGTTATTGAGGATATTATGATAGCGCTCGATATCTTTCAGATTGTATAGAAAATAGCCCATATACATTCCGATGATGAAGCAGGATAGGTTGTTGTGAAAAGGGTGGTGTAACCAACGGAGGTCATCGCTTTGTATTGTGGAGAGGTACCTGCACAACATTCAGATAAATAAATACAACAAAGTTAAGTAGAAGCGGCGTAAGAATCTGCGATCCTCTCCCGTGGACATTATGAGAGGCGACTGAGGGAAAAGTTTAGAAAATCTCCGTAAACCCGACGATATTACAATATATTATATTCTTGGATTACCGTCTACCTTATTAAAGTCTTATATATATCGTGCTTAATAAATAGCAGAAAAGTTATTTGTAAAGTAGTTTACTATAAGTATGTCATACGCCGTTTTAAAGCCTACTTTAGTGCTTCCAGTCACCTCACTCATCGAACGAAACGCAGAAGCACGAGATGCTTCTACTTGCACGACGGTATTCGTCGTTCTCGTATGATAGAGGGTAGTTCACAAACAGATTTATCCTTTGCCGTCTTCCTTGATCTCAATTGTACACTATGGCTTCATAAATGGACGTTCCACGTTATCTAACTTAGGTGTATTTATGGTATATGTTTGTGGTAAACGAAGGTGGAAGTGGTCTACTCAGATTTCGACAAAACATTCGACCGTGATCTTGATCTGTGTCCGACACTCACTCGGTCGAATGCTTACTCGAAATCCGATTCATACTATTACGGAAACATTATGAACAAGGCTTCCGTGGTAACGATAGATCGAATTATACCTTCGAAATCACTCACATGCATTAGTTGTGGGTGGCTTTTGTTCTGATGTTATTAACGTAACATCTGGTGTACCGCATGGCACGATTTTAGGACCATTACTTTATACCGTCTGTTTGTATGACTTTAGTACTTGTGTTTATATGACGCGCAAATACTTAATTTATGGGGATGTCACTAATATTTGCAAATACTTTTGTTTTATTTTTTTGGCTACCTAATACTATGTTACATTGGCTACCTAAATGTACCATTTGTTAGTGGCCATGAGCTTTTACTGGCTTTTCCTTTAGTCTTAGTTAGTTTAGGATGAGTTGTAGTGGCAGATTCTCTTAAGCAGCCACCAAGAATGCCAGCATGCTATTATTATTATTAAAATACAACACAACTTACTCTGGTGTAAGTACTAAAGTACCGTCCAAGTCCTGAAACCACACGTGTAGCGCCGGTGAGACAATCCCGAGTAACAATAATAGACACAGAACAATGTTTCTTCTACGATTTCTTGTCAATATATATACAGCTAATCCAATTGTGAATAATTGAGTGTCCACTGCAATGTGCCTTCAAAATAATCAAAGTAACTTAAGCTTTGTATTTAATTTTAACATATTGTGCTAGAAGATATAATATCATTAGCTTGGACGATTAAAACTATCTCACACATTCAGAAGCCACTAAAAAAATAAGAAAAAATTATTCGTTCCTATATAAAATTACAATAACATTAACAATAATTCCATAAGACTTCATACATCAACAAAATCATACCGTGTAATTTTTCAGACACGTCTCAACCATGTCTTGGATAAAAATGAGATGGTATGATTTTATCAAGGAATGATGTCTAATTTTTGCGAAATGTTTTATGGAATAGCGGCGCCTGAGCACACACGGCACACGCCTAGGGGCCAGTGCTGGGCCCGGGGTTGTGCCTGTGTGTAGTTTATTTCCAAGGCTCTGCATTAATGCGTTATTAACACTATTACGAAGTACGGATAAACAACGTAATTCGGCATTTTAAACAAATAGTAATCATTGTTACATGATCAACAACAATTAGCTCAACAGAATAACAAGACTGGACTTGAATGGGACCTTATTGGCATTGAGTGATAATTTAATAGTACTAATTTACATAATTATTTGAAAATAGTAAAAAATATTACAAAAGAAATAAAAAAAATTAAATTCAAGCGCTTTTTGCCATGACTGATAGTTTAATAATGTCCTTGACAGGAGCGGCGACTTGACAGGATTTCTTAGACGGCGCATCGGCGACTTCAAACGCTGGCAGCGGATAAGGTCATTGACTTGGTAGTCGTTGACCAAGTTAACTAGTAGCGCAAAAATATCTTCAAGCAAAATAACGAAAACTTAAAAGATATCTTGTGACTTAACTACTGTACTTATATAATTGATATTTGGTGTATGAATTAAAAATAGGCAATAAAATTTGAGATTAATATTTAATGTACGTTCAACCTGTATATTCAAATATTCAAATAACAATAATAATACTAATATGAATACATTTGGTGTACATATTTCCTTAAGCCAAGTCTCTTGCTCCAATTTTAAAATATATTTGAAAAGTTTCCTTTTGTATTAGATAAAGGTACTTAGTTCAGAAAGTTATTAGTTCAGATTAATGAAAGAACAGTTATTTACCAAGTATGTAGCGCGCAAGTGCTATCGGTATCTAAGTAGTTATTGATGTACAAAAGATGGTGCCACCAGTTCCTTCTACAGCGGGCCACTACGCTATTCATCACGCTGTACTTCCAAAGTGGACCGGAGCCAAGGTGGCGTAACCATGTCGCTGTGAATCCCAATACGACAGCATAGGCCGCCGATAGTCTATGATAAAGGATAACACATTAGAAAGAATGAAAGAGAGAAAGAAATAAACAATGTTCATTCGATGCTACAACACAACAAAGACGTGACAGTTAATACACGGTATTTAATAAATGGGTATGTTGGATTATAGCAACGAAAAGGCATTCGACTCAGTGTTATGCTGCAGCAGTGCAGCTGCAGCGCTGATATTCCGCCGCTGCCCTTGTTAAATTTCGGGAACAGTTAAACAGATATCATTTAAAAGAACAAACATAACTAAATAAAGACACAAAATATTGATGTTAAGGGAATACAATATGAAATTATTGACACTACCTAATCATTATACAGATCAGTGTCGTTCTAGTTTATTATATAGCAATGGTCACACTTTTATTAAAATCAGTACACTTAAAATAATTCATATGCCGATTCTGAATCCTACAGACTAGGGAGCACGAGCACACGTGACTAGTACGAAAGTCCCGGCACTGTGATCATCAAACCCCTTGCTCAGCGTGGTGACTATGGATATCTTTTCTAGAAATATTTTCTGGTTTTTGCTAGAGGCCTACGTCCAACAATTGACATTAATATGCTGATAAAGTGTATCTACCGGTGATAAAGTGTATCAGAGTGAGAGAGCTCATTTTTACCGGTACAATAAAAACTTGTTAATCTAAATTTAAAGGGAAGAAGTTTCAAGTATTTACTCTTGAACTTTTAGTTCAATTAAATTAAGCATATGAAATACATAGTGACCTGTTAAGTTGTCTTACCTCCACCATCTTAGGAGCATAATTTTAGGAAACATCGTCCACGTTATTTGTTGATTTTCAGTCTTTATTTGTAAATTGTAAACCAACAGAAACCCGGACATAACGAAGAATACCTGCACAATACTCGTACCGTTAAAAATCACCTGATAGTGTGTGCTTTCGTACGCCTGTAAGTAAATGGACTGATATAGGAATATCTTTTATTCTGTGTGTAGCTGAAAATGAAATATATAAATTACTACTTAAAATATTATCAACGAACTCAATGAAGTTTATTATCCTAGTACTACTATCGCCGTTACAGATTCTGTCACGCGGAGACACATCGAGCATAGCCCTTTCCATACCACGCTCAGTAAGTTTGAGCTTCCTCATACAGCTTACAGTGAAAGACCATGCCTCGGTCCCGTAAGTCATCACTGACAACACGCTCTGGCTGTACACTTTTCTCTCGAGGTTTTAAGGAATACTCTACAAAAAGGTGTGATCCATTAAAAATATAACGAATTCAAATTGAACATATCAGTGATTTGGAAAAGTTGGGAAACGTGCGCACAGGAATAAGCTATGTGACAGAGTATAAGACAGGTAGATACAGAACGCACTGAAGCGACTCAAAGAGACAGAAGGTAGTTGGGATAGGAGTCGAAGAGTTCACATCTTTCTACTGGAAGCCCTGGTAGAAAACATTTGTTCCGGACTCTCTTCCAACACTAAGGCGGTAAAACGGAAGTAGCCAGTGGAAAATTGGCTTAAAAACATACCGATAAAGACTACCTAGGTAGCAACAGGAGAAAGATAGCCTAGCGACAGGATCTTAGCTGGCTCCTTCGAATCCAATTAACGAAGAACAGATGAGGCTGTTCTATCACTAAGGATTTTGTTAAAATATTGTAAAGGGGTTATTCTGTATAACGAACGAGGGAAATAAAAGAATGTTATGATGCAAAGTTTTACCAATTGCGATTGATTGATAAGGGGGCAAACGAGCAAAGGGACTCACCTGATGGTAAGTGATTACCGTCGCCCACGTACATCTGCGATAACAGAAGGGCTGCAGGTGTGTTGCCGACCTCTAAGGGTATTTGCGAATTGGGAGAGAGAATGAGGATGGGGCATGGGGAAGAAGAGCGGGCCTTCGGTTACCTCACTCACCGAACGACATGCAGAAGCATAAGATGCCTCTACCTCACGCCGGTATTCTGCAAGGCCGTGGTATCAATCCGGTCGAGCCGGTCCATTCGAGCAGCAGCAAAAGCCACTGCTTGGCTCTACCACGTACACGACATCCAGCGCGTTAACAACTGCCGGTAGTATTCGAAGATTATCACCAACGACGAAATAGTACAGGTAGAGATGATAATTATTATAATAGATAATTGCATCCCAAATCTAAGTCATAACGTGGTATTATCGAATGATTCTACAATGGCCAGTTGAAACCCATTTAACTTTAATATCTCAATCCTCAAAGTATCGTTCGAAGCTGTATATAAAAAATAAAATAAAAGATTTTAAAACAAGTATTGTCATAACCTTTTCGAAGTCTTGTATATTGTCCGTGAATCTTGTTGCATTTATGAATAGCACATGCATTATGATGGTCAACAATAGTGCGAATATTCTGAGAATCAATAATAATAATGTTAATTCAATTTAACTTTTTTTTTTATGGAAAAGGTGGCAAGCGGTTCACCCGATGGTAAGTGATTACCGTCGCCCACGTACGTACACCTGCATCACCAGAGGTGCTGCAGATGCGTTGCCGGCCTTTAGGGGTATTTTGGAGATGGGAGGGAAGAGGAGGAAGGGGATGGAGAGGGGAGTGGGGCCTCCGGATACCTCACTCACCGAACGAAACGCAGAAGCATAAGATGCCTCTACTTCAAGTCGGTATTCTGCGAGACCGTGGTACCAACCCGGTTGAGCCGGCCCATTCGAGCAGCAGCTAATTCCATACATATATATATTCACGCCTTATATCCAACGGGGTAACGCTTCTTCCACTTTCATCAATCTTCGCACGACGTATATCAGGACCGTAGCAAGTGGAAGGAGATTGTCTCTGCCTACCCCATGGGGAACAAGGCGTGAATATATACATACATATATATATAACTTAATACATAAATAAAAATATATATAACTTAACGAATAAACCACCATTAAGTAAAATTTTAGGTATGTGCCTCCGCCGGCTTCATAGGAAAAAACGATCTGTTTTTGATCAAACTTTGTATGTAGGGTTCTATTTGGTTTCTATACGTTACGTTGAGTAACATCTCACGACAAAATGTTAGTTTTATTCTTTTACCCTTATTTAATAGTTATTGAAATTTTTTTTTTATAGAAGAAGGGGGCAAACGAGCGTGCGGCTCACCAGATGGTAAGTGATCACCGACGCCCACGAACATCCACAACACCAGAGGAGCTACAGATGCGCTGCCGGCGTTTAAGGAAGGGATAAGCTCTTTTCTTGAAGGTCCCTAAGTCGTAACTGTTCGGAAATACTGCTGGGGACAGCTGATTCCATAAAGTCGTAGGTTGAGATGTAAACAATACACGCATTTACTTAAAGCTTATAAGTTCCATTTTTAGGTAATAATGTAGCTATAATTCTTTTGTCTATGTGTTAAGTGTCTGGTTTCGATGATATGAATATTAAAACGATAAATATGTTATCTGTTCTTACTTGAAACAGTGAATTGATCTAAGCCTCATCAGCCGTGCATCTTTGGACTCAGACGATGTTAACAATTTCCAATTACCGCGAATGGAGAAACTCAGAATTATCGACTTTACTGAAAAATAAACAACGATTAGTGAAGAATTAGGGTTAGCTTGAAATAAAAAGCTCAACGAATTTCCGAATTTCAAACTTACCAACACCCATGTCTTCTTTTGTATCATTGTCATTGTTTTCTTTGAAAGCGTCATACACAGTTCCGAGCACGTTGAGGATAAACAAAAAACCAATTAGCCCAGCAACAGTCCAATCACTAAAATCTATTTCTGTTTCTTCATCATGCCTATCACAATAATAAACAGTTGCCAGTTTCGCTTGAATCCCGTAAGCGCTCCAAACAGATGCGTTCACGCATGTTTCGATGGTCCTATTCAGATCTTCGCTACTATTTAAATTATGATTTTTTATATATTTCGAACAGGATTTCGTCACACAGACGCCTCTTTCCACGTACGAATGATTGAAATGTTTTAATCTACTCGCGGAATATTCCTGTAAAGTACAATATTATGGGTATGTTGTTGTTGTGTTACGTGTCACAGAATTACATGTTAATTAATATTTCATGTAAATATATATCTATATACTCTCATAGTACTTAAGAGGAGTATATATATACGGTTATGGACCCGCGAAGGATTCGACAGGATATTCAAGCGCGGGTTGGTCATATCTTGATACATAAGGCGACGTTAGCTTTGTCTTAAAGCCCCCGTGTGTCCTGGGTTATGTGATGTCGTTATAATACACTTCTTATTGTAGGCTCAATACGAATTTATGCTTTTCCGTAGGCGGGATTAAGTTTTTTAACTTATTCACTTATTCTCCAGACGACAGTTTCTTTCGCCGTCGAACACTCACTGTCCAATCAAGTAACAGTATTCCCATATCAACTCACACATAGATCGTAATTATATCAGAATAAATTCAGGCAGACTTGCATCTTCTACCTACGTCACAAGTTTTTAACTTACGACCTAATTATATCACTTATCTGCTATATATTTATACTCGTAGTACTGCAAGATTTAATGCTTGCTACAACCATAGATAATAAGAAATAAACCGAATATTTAATTCCAATTATATCCAGTAAGAGAGGCGACAATCAGTTTGGAGTTTCTATGGCTACGTATATGACCCAGCCAGGAAAGTAATGCATTTGAACATCATGCCTAATGTAATGAAAATGTTATTCGTATAATATTATTTATGATTACGAAACATTTTTTTTTTTGAACACATTTATAATAAAAAAAAATATTTGTTAACCTTATTGGTAATCCTTAATACATAAATAAAAATGATATTAAAAAGCAAGAAATTACTAGAATTAGAATTATGGACGGTACAATTGTCAATAATTCATCATTTATAAATTGTCAATTGACAATCATTCTGACTGCTCGGTGGCGTAGTGGCTAAGCGTTTAGCTGCAGCGCTGTGGGTCGCGGGTTCGATTCCCGCACGGGACTAGTATTTGTATGGACTACAAATAATAGTTCCCGGTCTGGGTGTTTGTCCATGTGTAATTCTTGTATGTAAACTGCCTCCGCGACACAGGAGAAATTCCTAAAAGCGGAAGGTAACGTTTTTATTCAAAAATGAAAAAAAAAATGAAAAAAAAAAATCATTTATAAATAGCTCGGACATTTAATTATTTCCATATTGACTAAACTAAAATGACTCGTAAAAATAATGATAAACCAAATAAATTATCATGTAATAACTGTAACTCAATATTTATTACCCACACAACATCGTTTGACATAGATAATGAACTTGTTACGATGGAATTTCGACAAATGTATTGAAGTACGCACGTAATAAAATGTCTTCAATACTTAGTTACGTTATTAATTTGTCTCTCTAGTGGTACATTTCAGAAAAGATTAAAATACGTGCTCAGCGGTGAAGGAAAACATCGTGAGGAAACCAGCATGTCTGAGAAATAATGAAAATATTATTTCGAGGATATGCGAAGCCCGCCAACCCGCACTGTAGCAGCGTGGCGGGCCCTTCCCGGCTCCTAAACCCTCTCTGATAATCGTATTTGAGGAGGAGGCCTTTACCCATAGTTCACGAAGAAATTAATAAATTTGGATTAAAAAAATAAACAAAACCATAAATAAAATGCATGTAAAAATTTAAATTAAAATAGTAATCACATAAAAGTGTCAGCCAAAATAACTGGGAATTCATAGTAAAGAACTTAAAGTGTGGGTTATTAATATGTTAATTATGTGTGGCATAATTAATTCAAGTAATATACGGATTCCAAGAGAACTACCGCTGACAAACTATTGTCCAGTTCGTCGGACATACCTGGGAATGAATGAAATAAAAAAAATTAAAACTGTTACTTGGATAAGCGTCATTAGTTCATTTCGCGAGTCAGCCACCAAATCGAAACGAGCCAAGCAGTACAGACCGCCGGGCTGGTGAAGGCATTCGTCGTATATGTCCAGAGACGCGAGCGGTGGCATCCGATGGTACTCTGTGTCTAGAACAGAAAGTTAAATAATTAAATATAACCAGTATTTACAGTACCGTAATTCCTTACCTTAATTTTTATATTGTACTTCATTAAAAATTAGATAAGGCTGAGTTTTTGTTCTAGATAATTTTCCCACGTTCAACCAATACATTCAGCATAGTTAATTACGCGACCTTTATTATTAAACATCAAAGTGAAACGAGTTAATTAAGCTAAACCGTTGTACATTAAAAAATATAACTAGCTGTGAACTTAATTTTAAAAAAAAAATTATTTAAATTTGCTATGTGTTTATTATGCAAGAAACTTCGACCGATGTTCGGCCATTTAACATGTCTATTATTTCTCACTGTGATTGTTGAATCACATTATAAAGTGGAGCTTTAAAGAAAACGGGATTGCAATGATAGCTTTCCACGAAGTTGATATGGAGCCGTCAGTCATTTCTGAAACGCTTCAAAAGCTAGCTGACAGCTGTATGTTTGTGTATCGTTATATCGGCAAAGATATCCTACGCGGAAACAAAATATATTATCGCGACTAATGAAGGTTTCCCGCTTGGACCACATCGCGAATTATGAACCAAAACCCGAAGCTAGATGCTTAACCTCGATATGCAGGACCTGCACTAAAATCGGTACCTACAGTTTAAGAGAGTGGATCGATCGAAACGGTTGCTGTCCCGATACGCCGATGGAAGACACAGAAATGAACTTTGTAGATGAAAAATAAATGTTACGATTAAAGAACTCTACAGCTGACAAACTGACATAATGTATGCTCATAGCTATGAAAAAGCATCGCAGGTTGTTGGAAAAGTTCAACCAGATCATCATGCATCAATCATTGTTTGGTGGTGGGTATGACCTACCAAGGAGTCGCGTAGCTTAATTTTTGTGATAAAGGAGTAGAGACTTTGGTCATCGTTAAACAAGAGAGACTGTATCGGATTGGATAGTTCTTAGTGATACAATGATCAAAAATGTTCCGTCAATTTTCTACCAACACTCTAACTAAGGTACGAACAACTCAAACCCGGCTCGAGAACAATGTTCCAGACTTCATTACGGCTGGAGACTACAGACTGTGTTCAGTACTAGAGGACATAGCCTGCTCAAAACATTACTCCGACATCGAGTCCGTCAAGAAATCTTTAGAGCTAGCAGTGGTTAACTTCCCCGTGGAGACATCGCGTAAATCTATAGATTCGTGTCCAGAGAGCTTAAAGTCCAGTACCAAAACCTAAGACAGCCACTTCTCTACCACTAGTTCTACTAATAATAATAATAATTAATCGCATCGACTTCGATAAATATATACACATAAGTTTAATTATTATTACACTGTTTCATGTGTAACTAAACTTTTTTTTTTTATGAAAAAAATAGGCTTGCGTTTGACCTCAACCTTCCCCGATGGAAAGCGAAGATGAGGCCTAGGATGGTACACGCTTGCCTAGATGTCTGTTCACTCTTAGTGAGAGTTCCACTCCTTAGCCGTCCGCATAAAGAAAGAAGAGGCAAACCGCGTCGTGCGGAATGGAGGAATGTCTACAACATAAGGGTGGAACTGCTCGGCGCGTCTAGTCGTTCGGTGATGGAAAGGGGAAGGGGGTATTAGGTTATGCAACTTACCACCATAATAGGTACATATTTATGTATGTATATCGGATATAACTGGGGTTCAAGCAAATAGCTACTTGACAACTTTACTTACGGTTTAAATAGTAAATCACTCCATGAGACTGCTTAAGAGTTAAAAGTATGATGAAAACAGGTAAATTCATCTCGCTAGATCTCTTGTTCACATAGATGTGTTCAATTTACGGTTAATGTTATCCGCACTCATTTATTTGAAAACTGAACGCTGTAACAAACTAACCTGCTTTTTATACTTATAGCTAACCGACCTCGGTTTTAGGCCTTTAATTATTCCCAAGGTTATGAGAATTGAATCTCATGTATAAGTATAAACTAGAAAGACATTAGTTAATAATCTCTGCCGCCAAACAGCAGTGTAACCAATGTTGTGTATGCTGATAGTTTGAAAGTTATGGAGAGACTATGTAATTACGGGCTGCATGGCATCCCATCATAGTCCTCAGGGTCGACTATGCATCTGTAACCATCTACGATTGAAGTTGTTTGCCGGTGTTCATAAGCTGCTGTAGCCAGCCCAGTCCCGGTACCCTCGACCAGTGACGCTATGGTATATTGTGAATATATACTATATTGAAGTGAAAGCACTACCCTGTCTAAACTTCGGTATCTAGATGATTAAAATCACGTGCTGAGACGTGTTTTATAGGATTAGTTTTATTGCCATTCAAAAGTAAATTGTTGGCGTTAAACCAATGAACTGTTTTTGACATAGCATTATTCGCCACGTCGTCTGTAACAAGTTGCTTGAATCTATAGATTGATGGAGTATCATCAGCAGATACTACATCATCTTGTTTATCGCCTACTAAGTAAGGTAAGTCATTAATTTCGGTAGGAAAAAAAATGGGCTGAGAACCGAGCCTCGGGGTACGCCCTTTGTTAGCGACCCGGAAGAACTCACACCATTGTCCGCTGTTCACTCAGTTTCGTGATAATAAGTTGAAGCGCTATGCTTCTTATATCATAAAGATGTAGTTTTCCGATAAGAGTTTCATGGTGCAGTTGTCCATATAGCCCGCGTTACATTTGCACTCGAATATATTTTTTACCCAGAACGCTTCCGTCATGTCAATTTAATTGCCCCTGATTACTAAGACATATCCAGGTTCAGATGCTACATATCCATTTAATACAGTCAACGCTGCTGCTTGAGTTACAGTCAACCATACGCTTGCCAGAGCTTATACAAGTCATTCAAAGTTATTACAAACGTCTATAACATGATTTTTTTTAGTGGAAATATTGATCAATTGATCTATGTTTCCTCCTCCTTTCCTCCTTTCATTATTGCTGATAAACATAATATTATAATTTATCGTTCATCTATTCTTACGATTATAAAAGTATTTATTTATGTATTTTATATATTTTTTTTATTTATTAATACTTTATTGTGCCCCAAAAAAAAAGAAAGGAATACAATGGGCGGACTTAATGCCTTTTGGCATTCTCTACCAGTCAACCCTGGGTGAGAAAGTAAACATGTTGGCAGGTACAAAATAAATAATACATATTAATTAAATATAAATATTAAATATATAACCCTTATAACATACTTACATACCTATAATATAACATACATAATACATACATAAACAAATCAAAAGTGGAGAGAAAATTCTTAGATGGCATTTGCCTTCAGATAGTGACGACGGAGCAGGGTTTCGAAGGAGTTTTTGTTCGGAGCTTTCTTGATATCATCGGGGAGAGCGTTCCAGAGAAGTGTGGCTTGAACGGTGAAGGAAGAAGAAAAGAAAGCAGTAGTATGTTGTGGAACACTAACCTTCAAGCTATCTTTTTATACGTTCGTATAATAATTATAATTACCTATTAATATTAATTTATCACTACAACGTATTTGTCTTCATCACGCAGGATTGACTGGTAGAGAAATTCACGAGGTCGCCCACTGTTACCCTTTAGTGCAAGGTGAACAATGAAGAATAAATAAAAAAAAACATTAAATATATATATTTATATACAAATCGGTAAAAATATCGTTGCTCCTCTACTATTTTGCTGAAAATGTTTTAAACATTGTTATTTGGAAATTATATCTTCAAACTTTATTCTGACTTCTTAACCAATCGCTTTTTGGAATTGCCATGCTTCAAAATACTGAGTATTTTTCCCATCGGTGCTTCTACCATCAAGTATAATGGTACGGCCATAAGGAAGGACATTGTCGCCACAGCGAAAAACATTGTTATCTGAAAATAAAAGTATTGTTTTTAGTTATACCATGTTTAACATCAAATTGTTGCATATACACAACACATTAAATTATATAGAAAAAAAAAACTATGGTGCCTTAAAACTTGTTGGAGAAAAGCATAGATAAAAGAAAAGAATCATACTACATATCCAGCATGCGTTTATATGGCAACAAGTACCAAATAACTAAGTTGGCAGTTATAAAATATTCATTCTGAACACTAATACGTCTGTCCGTTACAATATATGATAAATAAAACAGCATCGCCGCGGACATTGTGCGACAGATCTCAGTATTCACCTGGTGAATGTGTTAAAAAAGAACTGGTGGCGCCATCTCTCTGCCACATGACATTACACAATCGTGTGTGCTTATGAACGAACGGCGGTAATGCTCGCTTCTTCTGCTGGATGCATTACTCTGTTTGCAATTAAATGTACCAGCGAACCCAGGACTGCCTGGACACCTAGTGCGCACGTCAATTTTCACATATTCCTGGTATATATCGTGAAGCTGCTGTCGACCGCATAGTTTAACGTGGTAGAGCTAAGCGGCGGCTTCAGTTGCTGCTCGAATGAGCCGGCTCGACCGGATCGGTACCACACCCTCGCAGAATACCGGTGTGAAGTAGAGGCATCTTGTGCTTCTGCGTTTCGTTCGGTGATTGAGGGAACCGGAGGCCCAGACCCCCTTCCCGTCCCCCTCCTCTTCCTCCCTCCCATCTCCCTAATACACTTAAAGGTCGGCAACGGAACTGCAGCACCTCTGGTGTTGCGGATGTACACGGGCGACGGTAATCACTTACCATCAGGTGAACCGCTTGCTCGTGTGCCGCCTTTCCCATAAAACCCATAAACGGGCGTGGTACCAATCCGGTCGAGCCGGCCCAATTTTGCCCAAAAAAACATTTGTAGAAAGCTTCGTTCTTAAATATGGAATTGTAAAAGTGTTAGCCGAACCGGTTGTGGTACAGAATTAATGAACTCAATTAGCATCCTAATAATTTCAATAAAGACACGTATATACATCTGTATATAAAACGGGCATTGTATGTTGTTCAATGGGGAATTATTATATTGAAGATATAATAAGTTAATAAATGTTAATATTGAAGTTTGTTTGTGTTTGAAGTTGTTAATGTAGAATAAAATTGCAGGCCGTTAGAGGAAGCTCAAAGTTGCTCAGTGCGCTATGGAAAGGGCTATGCTCGGTGTTTCTCTGCGTGAAGGAGTCTGCAACGATGATATCCGCAGCAGAACTAAGGTAACCGACATAGCCGTAAAGATCAGCAACCTGAAGTGGCAATGCGCCGGCCACATAGCTCGCAGAACTGACAACCGTTGGGGAAAAAAGGTTCTCGAGTGGCAGCCACGTACAAGCAAACGCAGTGTGGGACAACCCCCCACAAGATGGAGTGACGACCTGCGCAGTGTTGCGGGAAGTCGATGGGTGCAGGTGGCTCAGGACCGAGCTTCGTGGCAATCTTTGGGGGAGGCCTATGTTCAGCAGTGGACTTGTGATTGGCTGAAATGATGAATATTGAAGTTAGTGTGTGCGATAACACGATCTGGCATTCTGGAATAATTAAGCGACCCCAACGAGGGCTGCCCTTCGCAGACTTACACACTTAAATTGTATACATACTAAGGCCAAAGCGAACAGACACCTTCGAGGCTAACGTGTACCATCCTAGGCCTCATCTTCGCCTTCCATCAAGCAAGATTGAGGTCAAACGAAAGCCTATATTTTATAAAAAAAAAAAAATTGATATAGATATTGCTTAGATTATATATCTAAATTACGCAGAAAGGTTATATTCATAATGTAAATACTAGGAACAGACACAAGCTTGTGATGCCAGTTACTGGACTCCATAGAGTTAGCAACTCATTCATGGGGGCAATGTATACGTTTCTACAACAAAACCCCAGCCAGTGCGAACACTCTTCCTATCAATAAGTTTAAAAAATTTGTTAAACAAATACTTTATTGTGATATAAAATATCACTTTATTATATTATTATAATCTTATAAAATACTTGGATGATAATAACCCCTGAAAAAGAGTTGATCCCAAGCCATTTCTGTACGTAAGTTCGTACAGAAATGGCTTGGGAAGCTTGGCTAGTAAAAATAGTGAAGTATTAGATTAAGGAAAAAGTTTTCCATGTTTTGATAACATTCCAATAAAAGAGGATACCTTTCGATTTTCTTTCGCCGGTTTCTTCCCCGTCGAAGAAACCACATTACGAAACGGTGGTAGCTTATAAAAAAAATATGTTCAATAAATTATTTGATTGATTGATTGTTCAGTCAGGGGCTGTTCTGCAAAGCTTGTAGATAAAGTGAGTCAAAAGACTTTATTTTGAATTCGAGTCGAATCTATTTGAAATAGATGTTATTACTTTCTGAGTTTGGACGGGTTTAAATATCCTTGTCTCTTATCATTCAATTTATCTTTCTGTGTAAACAGTTACAATGAACATAACATAAGTTACACACGAGATAAAAGGATATGAAAAAAAATTTATATTTTACATATGACCATATACATCAAAATAGAAATAAAAAAAGCACATACCACATTGAACACTGAAATGTGTGACAGCTGATAATTGAGGCCTTCGATTACATGGATAAGGTATGGATGCAGCAGGTAAACGCTGTAGGAGAGTTTGCTGGGCACCAACCAGCCGCGCCACTCGAAGAAGCGAAGTGTGCGTCCTGAAAATTGGAATAAGGAGAAATTAAAAACATGAAATACAATGGCAATTTTTTTTTATTTGTTTAGAATATTACGTACCTTTTAACCTTGTTATCAGTAACAAAATTTCAAATGATAAAATGAAACCTGCGATGAAACGATGTGACGCAGCGTACGTCAATTTGACCGCAAGGGACTTTTCTCCATGTTCTTCGTAGAACATGCGACCAGTGAGGAAAAATGCAATCATCACGATAGGTGAAGTCCATATAAAGAATCTCGAAGTCTGAAAATATTGTTGAGATTAGCTAATTAGGTTCCTCTAATGGGGAAGAAACAGGTGAAAGGAACTCGGTAGATATCTATTTTTTATTTTACATCAATAATAACGTAATGCGAATAAAAGGCAAACAAATACAAGGCATGGTGCATAGGTAACTGAAAGCTCGCTACACGTACACAGGAATCCACGCAATTGAAGCACAAAGCGCACTGCGAACTCGAGCAGGGCAGCGTCCACAAGCAGCGCACACAGCGCAAGTTCACAAGTACGACCCACATGGTTATACTCACTTATAACCACTCACCGTACATTAATAATTGTGTGTTGCATCAACAGAAACTCGACAGCTACGACACGTCTTAACGTGCGAACCGAACTCTTCACTCTCTTATACCTTAGGATGAGAGAGTCAAAGATTGAGTTCGAATAAGGGACGACAATCTCAACTGTTGGGTACACGTGCAGGTAAGGTTAATATTTGGAGAAAGAGATCGTATATTCCCTCTACCTATACGTACGTATACCGTGTTAATTTTCTAATAAGATGCAGTGAAAAAGATTAGTGCCAGTTTTTTCAATTTGTCCCAGACGATATTAGTTGAGCCACAAACGTGTGTAGGTTATTATCAACATGCATGTATTATTAAAAATGAAGTGTTACCTTATCGGGAAGCAGGTCATAATACTTCTTGAAATTCTCTGAATTGTAAGTAAAATATCCAATCGAAATGCCCATGATAAAGCCGGGTATGTTGTTGTGACCCGGGATATGTAAGTACTTGAAGTGGTCGTTCCCAGTAGTACGCAGGAACCTATGTCAACAATTACAATTATGAAATAATTTGCAGGAATCATGTATAAAACTTAACTTTAATAATTGAAATGAAAATACTTCGGTGTTCCCGAATGAATAAAAAGTTATGGATTTACGTAAAGGTTTAAAATTGTTAAATTAATAATATACATATGAAAATTAAAGTTTAATATGGTTAAATTGTTTATTTTTATTGTTAGGATGTATACGACCTTATTGACATTTAATGAAAACTTTGTTAGTACATGCTAGTAGCAATAATCATTAGGAAACAATGAAAATTGTTTTTACAAAAGAAATAAAAATACCCTCTTCGAACATCTTAAATAGACAGATAGACAATAGACAAATAAATATATCTTGAGTAAAAACAACAACATTAAAAAAAATCTGACTAAACTATTGTATTTATGTAATTATTATTTGGCGTATGACTTAGAAATGGCATGTAAAATATGTGCTCAAATTTAATGTCGAAATGTCGCATACAGCTTGTGTATATATAGGATTAAGAAGAAGAATAATTTTACAAAATCTATTTTTAAACATATACAGAGGGTATTGCGCCAACCCATAATGACGTTTAAGGTAATATAAACAGTTTTGTAGTACTGGTTTTTTAAAATTTCATTGTCAATAGTTTTCTTAAATCATCTCTGTTTTCGGCCAAAGCGTCCGGAGCGGAAACATTTACACTCGTTTATTTTAACTTCAGATGCCGTCGCTTGCGGCGCTTGAATGTTGTCAGCTGCGTCGTGGATGTTATGATTGCGAAACGATTTAAAATAAGTTAAAATAGCTATTTATAAGTCTTTATAGCCGACATAGCCGTAATGATCAGCAAGCTGAAGTGGCAATGGGCCGGCCATATAGCACGCAGAACTGACAACCGTTGGGGAGAAAAGGTACTCGAGTGGCAGCCACGTGCAGGCAAACGCAGGGTAGGACGACCCGCCACAAGATGGAGTGACGACCTGCGCAGTGTTGCGTGAAGTCGATGGATGCAGGTGGCTCAGGAGCGAGCTTCGTGGCAATCTTTGTGGGAGGCCTTTGTTCATCAGTGGACTTCTGATAGGCTGAAATGATGATGATGATGATGATGTAATATGTAAATAATGTATTTAAGAGATTTGACCTTAGAAACTTACTCTGGGTTAAATAACATAATCGGATCAAGGTTCTGTAACCAGACGTGGAGCGCCGGTGCGATCATTCCAAGTAACAACAAGAAGGAGAATACAATTTTTTTTCCTCGATTCCGCGTCAATATGCAGGCAGCCAAGCCAACCATGTATAATTGTGTGTCCGCTGCGATATACCTGAAAATATAATAATAGGTATCTGTATTAGTAATAGTTATTAATATTATTAAACACGTACTTGATTATAAGCCCTTTCTAACTCCAATTCATATTTGAAGACAAACTAAACCCTCTTAGATATTGAGAAGAGTTGCTGAGCTGTGGGGTCATATTACTTTTATTATTGAACTCAGCAGAGAGACGTGCCAAGAAGTCATTTAACAATCCAAATCTGGTTCCTGATCTTAGTCACGAGCGATAGTTTAGGGCGACCAGCCTCTCGGTGTTTAACAGGATTCATTTTGGCGTGTGCGCGGGACTTGCACGTTCATATTTCACAATCTCTTTCCCACCACGGCGGGTTTCCATCATTTTGTTTATGATACACTAATTGTTAATAATTAGCATGAATCGGTGTTCCCTTCCGATGTCAATGGGATGGGAGGACTCCAAGAGAAAAGTGAATAACAGCTTCCTGAGTTAATGCTGTACCGTCGTCGGTAACGTTACTATCTACTGCACCGGGACGTTGCGTAACTGTGGTGGTAATCGTAATAGCTATCGGTTTCAATTTAAAGTTACCACGGGTTCCACTGTCTGACTGAAAATAGCCGAGTTAAATAGCCAAGTCTCTATTGCGTGATATATCAAATTGTTACCGCTAGAGTTAAGCAATAGAGGGACTGGTAGGATTGTAGGTAAGAGCTCGCTTATGCCAATAAGCGAATAGCAATTCAATTATTTATAAAAATTTTAATCGAGGGTGGTAGAGCCAAGCGGCGGCTTTTGATGCTGCTCGAAAGGATCGGCCCGTTCGGGATGGTACCACGACCTCGCAGAATTCCGACGTGAAGTAGACGTATCTTGTGCTTCTGACCTCGCTCTATAGAGCGGTGCACAGTTTGCTTATATATATATATATATATATAATACATCGTTTGTGTGAGGAACGCTGCAGTTAAAGCAGTCAGGTAAGTTGCATGCAATACCGCTGGTCTCTTCGTACAAAAGTACATATAATGAACCAGCCTCTGCAGGTGACCGGAGCTTTCGTGTTGTCCTCGTGGACTTATCCAAATAGTATTCGTAAGTTCATCATAATGGAAGACCAGCGCTAGCCAACCGCTAGACCAGCTACCAGCGCTGGTCGCTGGTAGTGTCCAACCATCATATTCTGGGTTGAGACGACATATGTTTGTTAAAATTTGTTTATTTATTTATTTATTAAATCTTTATTGTATACCTAAAAAAAAAAAAGGAATAAAATGGGCGGACTTAATGCCTTTTGTCATTCTCTACCAGTCAACCCTGTGTGAGAAAGAAAACATGTTGGCAGGTTCAAAATAAATAATACATATAAATTAAATATAAATATTACCTAACATACATAATACACTATACATAAACATATAATACATACATAAACAAATTAAATGTGGAGAGAAAAATCTCAGATGGCATTTGCCTTCAGACAGTGACGACGGAGCAGGGTTTCGAAGGAGTTTTTGTTCGGAGCTTTCTTGATATCATCGGGAAGAGCGTTCCAGAGAAGTGTGGCTTGAACGGTGAAGGAAGAAGAAAAGAAACCAGCACTATGTTGTGGAACACTAACCTTCAAGCTGTTTGAAGTTCGAAGTTAAAATACTGTTATGTTAATTCTAGTCAATCCAAGGTATGTAGGTACTATGTATATTGTATGTCGTTATTTCTGTAGTGGTCGCCACATATAAACGTACTTTGGAAGACGCAATAATCAAAGAGATTTTACGATATTGATGGACATTAATATCATAGCATCTGGTTAATACTAAAATAATAACTAAGAAGGTAATAAGTCAATTATTTACCAAGTATGAATACCACATATGCTATCGCCTACGTAATTGTTAGCATATAGAAGATGCAGCCACCAGCTGTTCCTGCAGTCGCCGACTATACTGTTTACAATCTTGTGTTTCCAAAGCGGACCCGAGCCGAGGTGACGTAGCCATGTCGCTGAGAACCCCAATACCACAACATATGGAGCAGATAATCTGTTTTGAAGAAACATACATTTATATAAAATTAGTACTATACGTAATAATGAGTACCTCAAAACTCCTTTAGTTTTGGATTTCAGTCAACCAGCACCTTCACCCGATGGTAAGTGATTACCGTCGCCCACGTACATCTACAACACCAGAGCTGCTGCAGGTGCGTTGCCGGCCTTTTAGGATATTTGGGAGATGGAAGGGAGGGTGAGGACGGGAATGGGGAGGGGCAGTGGGCCTCCGGAAATGTACATGTGATATTCGTAAAACTTCAAATTGTAGTAAAAGGTAACAAATCATTCTTAAACCCAATATTGCAGGAAGAAAATTAATATGAGTTATTTGAGTCCAAAGAAGAGTACATGGGCACTTACCTCCACCAACGCTGAAGCATCATTTTAGGAAACAAAGTCCAAGTTGTTTGTTGATTTTCCGTCTTAAGTTGCAAATTGTAAACCATGAGCAAACCGGACATTATGAAAAATAGCTCTACAATCCTCAAACCAGTGGTTGTCATCTGATGAGTTGTAGTTTCATACGCCTGTAAAAAAAAGAGAATTATTGCCAAGGCCTGGTTGTTGTATATTTATATTAAATTATTAATAGGGTTCATATATAGATACAGATACATACTTGTAGAATGCCATAAAATAAAAAAGATACGCTGAAATAAAACGAAGTAAATAAATAAAACCCAACCAGATGGAAGCCCTCGGCAAAGGAGACCAGACGGCCGAGGGTTAGAGAGAGAGGAAAAAATATTCTTGGCTGTGCTTGGTCCATCAGCACGATATCAAGCTTGTTCGGAATCTTTCTTCTTGCAAGAATCGGCCCGGCCGTGCTGATGGACCGGTCCAAACAGAGCCTGGCGCGCTCTTTTTAGAGCACGACGAGCACTTATAATGAGGCACCCTCCGATCCACAATACCGTATTTCAGAGCGAGCTCTTGATGTAAAATCCTGGCTACTGGGTTATGTCGGTGCAGATAGTCTAAATTAGAAAGCGCCGAACAACCGGAGATAACATGCCAATGAGAAGCGACTCCCCGGGACGGCGGCAGGCTCGACAGAAGTCAACGATGCCATCACTTAGGATGTATCTCCGATAGTTTGTTCCTCTTAGTAACCTGATCCTGTATTAAAATTTATCATTAAAATATCATTTTGTTGTTTAAAACACATTTGTCGCTGTAAATAACGTCCTTTTTTATACATACAAGCCCTTCACAACCTGACCTGGTTACATAAAGCTTCCGTTTTGCTTTCTCTCCCGGTTCCTGGTGGCGGATCTTGTCCATAGTTCCGTCTATCAACAACATGCTTAGACCGCGGCAGGCAGATTGGCGGATCGTAGGGCTCGCGAAGGCTATTTGGAGCGACCACCTTGGGTCAGCCAGGCCAGCCTAAGTTTGGCTGGGTATCTTGGTTCTTTTGAGTTAATTGTTGGTGACCATACCACGGCCACAAGGCGGAAATCCATTCGGAACAATTTTTTATAAAGTTTTAATTGCTAGTAAACTCAAAACAGTTCTATAAAATAATATTTTATCACCTTTTCGAAGTCTCGAGGATTATCTGATAAACTCGATGAATGAATGAAAAATAAATGAGCGAAGATCACAATTAATGTAGCTAATACTCTGAAATAAAGTAAAAATAATAACATCAGCTAACTTTAATCAAAGTTGACCATAAATAAGTTTAATAGATTGGTATAATTACTTAATACAATGAAATGCCGTTAACTTCTTCAGTCTTGGGTCTGTGGGCACTTCAGATGTGAGACTTTTCCAGTTCCGCATGATGGAAAAACTTAAAAGGGTCCTATTTACTGGAAAATTATCAAACATTAATATTTCTACCAATTGAGCCTAAAAGCTAGTATCGGGTAATGGTACGATAATATTCGAATGGCGGTTCAAACCTGCGATGCCATGTTTAATAATCCAAGCCCCATAAAATACCATTGAACTAAAGGCGTTCAAAATATTGTAGTCAACTGCTAAATATTGACATTTCTTTAAGATAAACTAATAGATAATAGCGTGGCACGCTTCACACGTCTCGTGATAAATGCATATGCAGAGGCTGGCACAACTAATTGCTGCAACCTATCTACTCTTAAGCTGTAGTATGCTCTAACTCTGCCACCACAAGGCGAACTACTTACCAATGCTTGCTTCTTTATTCATTTCGCGTTCATTGTCACAGAAATACATGTCATAGATACTTCCTAGCAAGTTCACGATCAGCAAAATGCCAATCAATCCAGCCACTATCCAATCAGCGTAATCTGTTTCTACTTCTTCTTTATGTCTATCACAATTATAAATTTTTGCCAGTTCAGCTTGAACCCCGTAAGCGTCCCAAATGGACGCATTGACGCACGCTTCGATGATCGCGTTCAGATCTTCGGTTTTGTTTAAATCCTGATCTTTTATATATTCACGACATGATTTGGTTACACAGATGCCCCTCTCCACGTATGAGTGATTGTAATGTTTTTTTCTATACGCAGAATATTCCTTAAAAAATAAAACAGTAAAAGAACTGATTGAAAATCTAATATATATTGGTAATTACCAACAACTGTTAATTTGAATGAACGCATATTATTATCATTTGAATTTAATTATTTCTATAATAAACCAACTTCAAAGTTAACTTAAACAACCATAAGAATTATTGAAATCTTTAACTTAACAAATTCATTCAGACAGATGCCAGATGCCACATAAAGGCATTAATCTTAAAAGCAATTTAGACATTTAAAACTATACTTGGATTAGTGTGATGAGATCATTTTGCGAATCTGCTCCCAAATCGAAACGTGCCAAGCAGTAGAGACCATCAGGGTGATGAAGACACTCATCATAAATATCCAAAGAAAACAGGTGTGGCATTCGGTAATACTCTGTGTCTAAAACAAAAAGAAGTGTGAAAATTAATATCCAAAGAAAACAGGTGTGGCATTCGGTAATACTCTGTGTCTAAAACAAAAAGAAGTGTGAAAATTAATATCCAAAGAAAACAGGTGTGGCATTCGGTAATACTCTGTGTCTAAAACAAAAGTGTGAAAATTAATATCCAAAGAAAACAGGTGTGGCATTCGGTAATACTCTGTGTATAAAACAAAAAGAAGTGTGAAAATTAATATCCAAAGAAAACAGGTGTGGCATTCGGTAATACTCTGTGTCTAAAACAAAAAGAAGTGTGAAAATTAATATCCAAAGAAAACAGGTGTGGCATTCGGTAATACTCTGTGTCTAAAACAAAAAGAAGTGTGAAAATTAATTGACCCAAACCGATAACAAGAGTTTGAAATATTTTGATACTTGCATCAGTAACATAAGTTCATAAAAGTACTGAAAATTGATAATGTATTCACATTTTATTCGGAGTAATACCGGGGGCACCGGTTAACTCACTCGCCAAACGAAAAGAAAAGCAAAAGATTGATTCTTCACTTAGGTCTGGACCATTTGAATTTCTCTGCCTTATCTGGTGTTTTATACCTTTACCTGAGAAATCTAATCCTGCATCCTTTTCTAGTCTATTATCATCTCAATCTATATGGCCGTTTCATTTTAAAGTTCTGGAGCGTCTTATATACAATCGGCGCTTTCCTACGTGTCAATTCGCATCGCAATGGGCCGGCCACATATATCGCAGAACTGACCACCGTTGGGGAATAAAGGTTCTGTCAGCCACGTACAGGAAACGCAGTGTGAGACGAGTGCAAGACGGATCGACGACCTGACTCAGTTTTACGGAAAGTCGATGGACGCAGGTGGCTCAGGAACGAGCTTTTTGGCAATCTTTAGGGAACTTTTGTTGAACGGTGAGCTTGCATTTAAATTCATTTCAATCAGGTTTCCGTCCCGGCCATAGTACTGTCACAGCCTAAGTCAATATTACCTACGCACGTATTAATGTAAGATAATAGATCGGGACCATTCCCGGAATGGTAAATTAACTGTATAATCAGTGCGAGATTTTAGCAATACTTTTAATACTGTTGATTTTAACATCTTACTGGGTTTTCTTGGCTCACTTAACATATCTTCAACAGTAATTGATTGGTTTCGAGTACCGGCAATGTTGGGAATCAGCATTGAGGAGACATTCTCTTCTATAACTGCTGGTGTTCCACAGGGTGGCGTATTATCTTCTTTGATTTTCGCTATTGTTATTAATTCTTTATTAATCAATTTAAGTTCTTTTTACCACCTTCAAGCAGATGCTCTTCAGATTTACACCCTGTCTTCGCCGAATGACTTAGCAGTATGTATTGATGTTATGAACGTCGATCTCGCTCGGATTTCGGAATGGAGCAAAGTCTAAAGGTTCGATTAAAGCGCTATCTTATAAAAATTTTAACTGAGATATCTAATTTGCCTTTGCTAAGCTATTAACGATGGAAATGTAATCCCCATTAGTATTCAAAGTCAATTCATAAGTCATTATCATAGACAAAACACTTTCATATTTACTTCAATTACAAGAACGGAACGGAAACTTTTTGCCTCTGCCGGATCTTTACGAAGTATACGAAACTTTCTTCCTACTGCCATTAAGAATGCGCTTGCACTTGTTCTCCTTCCAATTCTTAATTATCCAGTTTTCATCGTAATTTAGAAAATATAATCCGGTTGGTTTATATGTACATTACACATACAAAATTAGTTTATATCTATTACAGATCAGTCGGTGGGATGCCATCGCGGTTCTCTAGTATATAATTAGTAATACCAGCTAATTTAGTTAT
This sequence comes from Bhutanitis thaidina, assembly GCA_029286595.1. Lineage (NCBI taxonomy): Eukaryota > Metazoa > Arthropoda > Insecta > Lepidoptera > Papilionidae > Bhutanitis > Bhutanitis thaidina. The sequence continues at coordinate 1,053,769 of JAGSMS010000041.1, read as the reverse complement.
ATTAAGTACTTCTGTCTGTACAGGCAAACGCAGTGTAGGACGACCCCCCCACAAGATGGAGTGACGACCTGCGCAGTGTTGCGGGAAGTCGATAGATGCAGATGGCTCAGGACCGAGCTTCGTGGCAATCTTTGGGGGAGGCCTATGTTCAGCAGTGGACTTATGATAGGCTGCAATGATGATGATGACGATGATGAAGTACTTTTGCAGTCACACATTATTATATTGTTATATGTAAAAAGGCCAGGTCAAGAGTACTCTAAACCAACGAGCACGCATGCGAAGATTGATGAAAGTGGAAGAAGCGAAAGACGTATGTCAGGACCGTAGCAAGTGGAAGGAGATTGTCTCTGCCTACCCCATTTGGGAACAAGGCGTGACTATATGTATGTTATATTACTATGTTTTCTTTTTATATTTCGTATATTTTTTAGACACAGATAAATATATATCTAGCTTTACATTACCTGTTACAAACTAGTGTTGGATATTAACTCAATTATGAATAAAATACATATGTAAATTTAATTTGTTACGATAAGCTTCAGAATAATTTTCCATACACATATACATATTAATTTAGTTAAAATTTAATATTTGCTGCAATGTATTCATAACTATTCTTACCTTAAATATGACGCGTCAATGGAAAGAATTTTTTTTTTATTTCGTCGTGGCAAAATTATAATATTCAGACAAAAACAACATTAAAATTGCATTGTAAAATGAATAATACAAATTAGTTATGTAATAAATAACTAACGCAAACATGATAAAATTATTGTTCTCTTCTTAGTTTAAAGTTTAAACGTATAAGAAGCTGTTTTAGACGCTGCCTTTTTGATTCATACAAAATCGTATACAATTGCTATTCTACTACGTGAAAAAGAAGCCAGTGACCAACCCTAAGACTAACATATATTTAAATCAAGGAAAAACATGTATGTCGCCGGCCTTTAAGGATATTTGGGGATAGGAATGTGGGCTTCCGGTTTTCTCACTCGCCGAACGAAACGCCGAAGCACATGATGCCTCTACTTCACGCCGGTATTCTGCGAGGCCGTGGTAAAACAGCCTCACAGCCCGTTCCAGCCGGTACAGCAGCAAAAGCCGCAACTTGAATCTATCACGTATAAATAAGTATTGTAAGTGCGGATAAGTCTATGTACATTATGAGCTTGCTAAAAGCCTTTAATAAACCCGTTGCATATATTGTTTAAGATGGGAACTCTACAATACACCGCGTGGAACGAAATTATATTTCTTACTTCGAAGAAGGAAGAATATTCATTCATAATTGTGTGTGTTTGCATTGTTATTAATTCGGAATCAATCAACAACAGGGACACAATCCCGAGACCCTCGGTCCGGTAGCCCAGTAACAGTATAGTAAGAGAGAACAGTACTTACCATTTAAATGGTAAATCACACCCGAGCATTGCTTAAGCGAGTATAGCATGATGATGATCAGCAACAGCATTTTGCCAAATTTGTGTTCTTTTACACAGAAGACCATTGCAAAATAACCCACAAATTTACTTCGTACCAGCTATACTTCATTTATAAAAATGAACGCCTAGGTTTGGAATAGCGATTTTTATCCAATCTCCTGGTTACGGTTCTTACACTTTTAATAATCCACAGCGTAACAATAAATAATAATACGCGTAAATAAAAAAATACATCGTTCACGGTCTGTTGGCGGTTCATAAGGAAACTACAGAATATAAATACAAAAACACATCAGGGCCGGCTGCCCTAAGCAGCCCCAACGCGGGAAACGACAACTCACCTCCATTGGCCATGCCATCCACTCACTTGGCCTCCAAACCCACATGGGTAATGGAGTCCCCGGTGCCCGCCGTCAGGAAGCACCAGCACTCCCGCCAACCCACGGCGGAACTGGTCGATGACTACATATCGACAGCGGAAGGTGGAGAAGAGCGGCGCGTCGTAATATTCAACATTCCTCTCCCCCCCGCCAGAGCCGCGACTCCACCTCGGGCGTGGACGACAAGAGCGGCGCAAAGGAACGCCGCTTACTCTCTCCCCAACAGTTCACCAATCCTCGTCCGAGGTGGACCAGACCTCTACGCTAAATGAGGCCATATAGGTTCCACTCAAATGACAGAAAGAAAGAAGAAACATTTATTGCACATTACGCCACAAACATGCATAGGTACATTAATACTTGTTAGAGGTTTAAATAAAAACAAAAACAAAAAAAAACATATGAATATAACAAACAATATACGCAACCTAATGCGAGGATAAATTAAATTAAATAAAAACATAGCAAACTAGTTAATAAGGAAAAAAAAATTGAATTTAAAATTAGAATTGTCACTTGAGCCGTGACGCATTGGGTAAACAGATCCCACTCGGCTTAAAGCTGCAGTTGAGTTACAGCGCTGGGCTTCAGTGCACCTGAGCGGCGAGCGACGTACGGACTTCCGTCTGTATTCATATAGAATCCTTTCATAAAAATGGTTCATACGTATTATACTTTTGGAATAAACACATTAAGTATCATAAGAAACAAATGTAATGTCTTTATACATTTGTGGAATCAGCTGTCGCCAGCGGTATTTCCGAACAGTTACGACTTAGGGACCTTCAAGAATAGAGCCTATTCCTTTCTTAAAGACCGGCAACGCACCTGCAGCATTATGGTGTTGTGGATGTTCGTGGGCGTCGGTGATCACTTACCATCAGGTGAGCCGAACGCTCGTTTGCCTCCTTCTTCTAAAAAAAAAACTTCATCGCGGGTATCTTTACTTATACGTATAGAATGAGTTATTTTATTAAAGCTCTTTATGGAAGCGATTGAATCAGGATAGTGAAGAAACTGTGGATGAAGATATCTACTTTTGATTGTCTTACACATATAAATATATAAATTACCAATAGCATTATTATAGTATATTTTTTCTTTTTATTTTAACCTTCTGTGGCATACTTCAAGTATTTAAGGCGTAGCCAGTAATTTAGCCGACTCTGCTCGCCAATGCCACATGTCTGTATCCATATACTTCATATGCATATCTCAGCCAAATTTTTTTTGAGAAATCATAAGATGGTTTTTATTATGCACTTTAAATAATTGTACCAATTTAAGACTTCAGACTTCTTATATTTCTTTACAGCAAAGCTGCAGAGCTAAATATATTTGCAAGTTTGGATATATGGGAGCCCCAGTGCAGTTTTGAATCAATCAAGTTACAAGGCCTATTTCTTCACCATTTATAAGTAGTACATTGGTATCTAAATGCTTAACATTCAGTGTTGACAATTTCAGTTTTAATGTCATTTAAAAGCCAGTTATTAGCGTCAAACCAATTAACTGTTTTTGACATAGCAATAATGCTATGTCTAAAAAGTTCATTGGGTGCGACAACTTGTGATTATTCACTCGCATGATTTTCAAAATTATTGAAGTGTCATCAGCAAATAATACTGTTTCATGTTTATCCCTTCCTAAGAAAGGTAAGTCAATATGTAATTAAGAAAAATAAATGCGTCTATAATCTAGTCCTGCAGAACACCCATTGCTACGGTCGAGCCGGAAGTTCTAGTATCGTTTATTTAAATGTTTTTAAACCTTTTACTCGAATGTTAGATAATAAGTTCTAGCTCTGTAATTCCTCTGTCATTATGGTGTAGTTTTATGTTTCACGATGCAACAATCGAAAGCCTTGGAGAGATCACACACGGCAAGCTCAGATCGACTTGATCATTTGGCCTTGCGAAGAGAAAGTTGCCATGCCGAATTCACCATGGGGAATGTTCTGAGGAACTGTTCGAAATGATCCCATCCGCTGATTTCCTCGATCGAATTCAAAGTTCCACCGACACCAGCTAGACGCCAGATATCCCACCGCAGTGCGATTCTCTCGGAATTTCTGCTACGCACTTTGACTTTGTGGAATCAGCTATCGCCAGCTGTATTTCCAAACAGTTACAATTTAAGGGCTTTCAAGAAAAGAGCCTGGTCATTCCCGTAGCAAATCTGCAGCTCCTCTGGTGTTGCGGATATTCGAGCGGGTCGCTGATCACTTATCATCAAGTGCGGCTGCATGCTCATTTTCCTCCATTTTCTATAAAAAACGGAAAAAACCAAGGCATCCTGTGACTTCTGTCATGCCCCAAATATATACGAAATTCATTATGATGCAAAACAAGTTTATTTCAATGAAACGACAAATACTCTTTAGATTACTACAATGAACTGTTTAGACAGTTAAAAATAAAGGATTGTGGGTCAAACTACAAAAACATAGAGTTTGTGGTGTTGCTAGAACTTTATTTTAATGCTTTAACTACGAAACCTTTTTCATCGGACCTTTATTGGTGTCCACACTTATGAAAATCTTCACAAGTCTTCCGAGCGGTGCTTCCACGGTCAAATAAAAGGGTAATGCTATCAGGAAGGACATCGATACCACTGCGAAGTACATTGTTACCTGAAAATAATAGTTTTGTGTTTGACACTTAAGCTTCTATATATATATATATTTATATATATATAGAAATATATATATATAAATATATATATTTCTATATATATATTTATTTTTTTTTTTTTTTTTGGCGGTAGGTGTAAAATAAGTAACATCTGATTTGTGAGCTCCACTTTAATATTTTCATTATAATTAAATTAAAGTATAATTTTGTTAACATTTAACTCAATTTAGGTTTTATTAAGTGTTTGCATGGATTGAGCTAATAATTATATCCATGTGAAGAAGTTTACAAGACTTACATCGCCCATCAGCACTACTTCTATAACAAGTGTTAGCACTATTTTGTTCACTACACCTGAACACATAACAATCCACAATGGCAAATGTCAACACCATGCACAAGGAATTAGAAGTCAGCTGGACACAGAAGATGGCTGAATTTGAAGGACGTTTAAATGCAGCATTGGTTCCATCCAATCCCACACTGGTACAACTGAGTACTGAATTCAATATGTTTAAAGATGTTGTGTGTAATATGTTGGCTCTTCTACAGCAACAAGTAAAAGCATGTGTTACCACTGTAGATGAAATGGATATGCGACAGCGGCAAAATATACTGCTGTTTCGTGGCTTGCGGAGGATCCTGCTGTTAATGTTCAAGATGAAATACTGGAACTTATCCATAGCAAAATGGGACTTTCGCATATAAACAGCTCCTTAATTAAACGGTGTCATCGACTTGGGTCTCAGGGTAGTGACAGGGTTAGACCCATTCTAGTCCAATTTCATGACCACTTCACTAAATCCGAGGTGTGGAAATCCAAGGCTAAACTAAAAGGAACTTCTTTCACCTTATCTGAATTCCTTACAAAAATGCGCCAAAATATTTATCAGAGGGCCTGCAAACAGTTTGGTATGCGGAGTGTCTGGACCCTAGATGGCACTATTTATATCAAACTTCCGAATACTACTCGTGCCAAAATCTCCACTGAAGAAGGCTTCGATATTCTAGTCACAAAATGGTCCACAGGATCGCCAAGGACCGGTAATTCTAACTGTGATAGCAAGTCTTCATCACAGCAAAATGCTTCAAAATCCAGTCGCCAGCAAGAAGTGATACGGCGCAAGCAAGGAGTCTCTGCAGCGGTGTTGAGTGATGACAGCAAGAGGGCACGGCGTATCATTTCCAAAAAATAGGTAATTCACTGCGAAGTGCGTGGGAATAACAATGTTGGTATATAAATGCACGTCTTACATTTCTGTTAATATACCTCTTACTTAGGCCCATATACAATTTTTATTAAAAAAACAGTTATTAGATAGTAAGTTTTGTTATCAATACTGGTAGACCTAATCTAATTGTTATTTAGTTTACTCTAATAACTAGGTAGGTATACTATATACGAAATTGTTTTTGTTTTCTTGCTTCAATGTTAATTTAACAGTTGTCATGTGTCACAGATTAATATTACTCTATGGTTACACACAGATAACTGATAAGTTATTAGAGATGCGTTCAATGTGTGTTGTGTGTTGCAATGCGTTCTGAAAGTTGGGTCAAGCGCTCATAATTTTTATTTTTATTCCTCGATTTTTTGTAAGGTACATATTAAATGTACCCTATAATGTTAACATTCTATATTATTTTTTTTTTTTGTTTTATCTTCAGTTTATTACATTACTTACAGCCTTGCAATTTTGTTCTTTTGGATTATAAAGTTCAAATTATAATATGCTTAAGCTAAAATGTTCATGCCATAGACTAAAATGTTTGGTAGTGTATTAAGCACCATATTGTTGATAGTAATTTATTTAAAATTTTTGGTGATTTTGTAAACGGTCAACTGGTGGGTGATGCATAGTTTATGCATTGGTTTATAACGTTGTATTTTTAAGTTTTGTCTTTGTATTCGTTTAGTATTATTTTGTATTTATTTTTATATTATTATTATCATTTTTTTTTTTTTTTTTTAATAATTATGTCTAGTGATGGCTCTTTTCATTCTGTTAATGACTCAGATACTTCATTTGCCTCTTGTTATGACGAACTTTCAGGAGATACTATACCTGTACTACGGGATGAACTAAACAGAGTTTTTATCCCCCTTGATAAAGCATTCAATGTGTGTCATATTAATGCCCAAAGCATTCCTAGCCACTTTTCTTACTTTGAGGATGCATTCTCATCTAATTGCATTCATGCAATCCTCGTTTCAGAAACCTGGCTGAAGCCTTCTTTATTATCTTCTTTATATCCTCTATCTGACTTCGTCCTCATTCGTAATGACCGAACAGAAAAAGAGGTGGTGGGGTTGCTATTTATCTTAGAGCAAATATTTCGTACAAGATAGTCTTGGCTTCCTCTTATCCCTACTCCGCCTCAGCAGAGTTTTGTTCCTCGAAATTGATATTAAGGAGTTAAGGCGATTTTAGGGTAGTGTACTGTCCTCCTACCTTAGAATATTTCACTGCTTTAGAGACTGCTCTTGATACCATTGGGTCTGACTACACACACTACATGATAATGGGTGATTTTAATACCGATTTATTGAGAAATAACTCTCGTGCTCTAAAACTTCGGTCGATCATTGAATCAGTCAATCTCTTCATTCTTCCATTACAGGCAACTCATCATAATTTTGACACTAATGATTCATGGATTGATCTCATTATTACTTCTTCGCCTGACCGTGTGATTAGCCATGGACAGCTACCCGCCCCAAGTTTTTCACGTCATGATTTGATCTATTTTTCCTATAGAATAAAACCTCCTAAACACAACCCGACTTTTCTGCATTTACGCAATTTTTCAAGATTAAATACCGACAAACTTAAAAATGACGCATCCCTTACTGACTTTACTCCTTTATTAGCAGCTTCCACAATTGATGATAAAGTCTCTTTTCTCAATAATACTGTTATCAATATCTACAACGTTCATGCTCCCTTACACAAAGTAAGAGTAAAGCGTCCTCCAGCCCCTTGGATGACAAGAGGCGTAAGGGTGGCAATGACAAGACGGGATCGGGCGTTTCAGAAATTTAAAAGACAACGTTCAGAAGAGAACTGGGCTCGCTTCAAACTACTAAGAAATAGATGCAATCAGATGGTACGAAATGCTAAACGCCGATATATCCACGATAATATTAATAATTCGTCGGCAGCTGATGTGTGGAAATTCTTAAGATCTCTCGGTTTCGGAAAAGTGATTTCACCGGATTATGGTTCAGATCTTAAATTGGATGACATTAATTGTCATTTTGCCTCGACTTCTTTGTTGGACCCTGCAATCCGGACTCAAACAATTCTTTCCATAGGTTTAATGCAACCTCCTTCTGTTCCTTTCTTTCAATTTTCCCCTATTACTCAAGACGAAATTATGAAAATTATTCATTCAATCAAATCCAAAGCTGTGGGCTGCGATGATATAAGTAAGGTAATGTTATCTATGATCCTCGAGTACCTGCTTCCCGTCATTACTCATATTATAAACTTTTCCCTTGACTCTGGTCAGTACCCTATCCAGTGGAAAAAGCTTATGTACGACCAATTCCTAAAATCCTTAATCCTGTATTGCCAAATCATTTCCGCCCAATTTCAATTCTCCCGTTTCTATCGAAAGTTTTGGAAGCCTGTGTTCATAAGCAAATTTCTTTATTTGTAGCAAAACATAACCTACTGAATAATTTTCAGTCGGGGTTTCGTCCTGGTCACAGCACCACCACTGCACTGATTAAGGTTACTGACGATATAAGAAAAGCGATGGATGAGCAGAAACTCACAGTGGTGGCGCTTGTTGACTTTTCAAATGCTTTTAATACAGTTGATCATGATATCCTTCTCTCAATCCTTACATTTCTTCGATTTTCATCCCCGGCCTTGGAATGGTTTTCATCCTATCTTCGCGGTCGCCAGCAATCAGTCCGATTAGGACAGCAGCTATCTGCATGGGCTGATCTAGAGTCTGGTGTACCGCAAGGCGGTATACTTTCTCCAATAATGTTTTCTTTATTTATAAATTCTATCACATCAGTTGTCGACTGTTCGTACCATCTGTATGCTGATGATCTTCAGCTCTATATTCACTCTAGCATTAAGGATTTAAACAATGCTATTAAAAGTCTTAATGATAATCTCGATGCCATCAGAGATTGGTCACACAGATACGGAGTCTCTGTCAATCCATCAAAATGTAAAGTGATGGTTATGGGTAGTGCAAGAATGCTCGCAAGGGTGGATTATGGAAGTCTTGCTCCTGTTCTCTACAACGGCCTTATCATCCCATACTGTCATTCCATGAAAACCTTGGTTTACATCTGGACCACACTATGACTTGGAATTTACACATCGGTGAAACCAGCCGTAAAGTCGTTGCCACTTTGCGCTCTCTTTATCGTCTCAAGAATTTCCTACCTTTTAAAACCAAACTCTTGCTGGTCCATTCACTTATTCTACCCATTATCGACTATGCAGATGTGTGTTACCCAGATCCACCGCAATATCTTCTTACTAAACTGGAGCGCCTTCTCAATAACTGCATAAGATTTATTTTCGGTTTGCGTAAGTATGACCATATTTCCTTCTATCGTTCAAAGCTAAAATGGCTTACTATTCACCAAAGGCGTAGCTCCAGAATCTTATCAGTACTTTATTCCGTTTTAAACGATGCAAACTCTCCTTCGTATCTTAAGGATAACTTCAATTTTCTTTATTCGAGTCATAACCGAGTGCCTCGAACTTCAAACAGCTTGAAGGTTAGTGTTCCACAACATAGTACTGGTTTCTTTTCTTCTTCTTTCACCGTTCAAGCCACACTTCTCTGGAACGCTCTCCCCGATGATATCAAGAAAGCTCCGAACAAAAACTCCTTCAAAACCCTGCTCCGTCGTCACTATCTCAAGGCAAATGCCATCTAAAAATTTTCTCTCCTCATTTAATTTGTTTATGTATGTATTATATGTTTATGTATAGTGTATTATGTATGTTATATTATAAGTATGTAAGTATATTACAAAGGTTATATATTTAATATTTATATTTAATTTATATGTATTATTTATTTTGTACCTGCCAACATGTTTTCTTTCTCACCCAGGGTTGACTGGTAGAGAATGCCAAAAGGCATTAAGTCCGCCCATTGTATTCCTTTCTTTTTTTTTAAGGGACACAATAAAGAATAAATAAATAAAAAAAAATAAAATATATCTGCAATATTACTCAATTTAATACTTATATATAAAAGTGGGGAAACGTTTATGTATTTGGCTGTATCATCATCATCATTTCAGCCTATCACGAGTTCCACTGCCGAACAAAGGCCTCGCGCAAATATTTGGCTGTATAAGGTGTATTAAATATAGACAGGACGTGAGCTTTCAAAGTGACTTGTTCTTTGAATAAATATAAAGTGACGCTCTATCCATTCGATAGATTCAATTTGACAAGTAACGTTCTTTGAGATGTCTAGTATATAAATATATTGTGTAAAATACATCGAAAACATATACTAAATGAAATACCTAAATACTCTAACAGACGGGAGCTTTCAGCGGTCGTACTATCAAGACGTTTAAAAAAAATATTAAACAATAAATTTATTAAAAGGATCATAATAATCCTGGAAGTTGATCGCTTCTTGGATGCTTCTATAAGCTGTATTATATCATCATCTTTATTTCAGCCTATCACAAGTCCACTGGCTGATCATTGGCCTCCCCCGAGGATCGCCACAAAGCTCGGTACTGAGCCGTCTGCATCCATCGACTTCCCGCAACACTGCGCAGGTCGTCACTCTTGTGGGGGATCGTCCCACACTGCGCTTGCCTGTACGTGGCTGCCACTCGAGAACCTTTTTTCCTCAACGGTTGTCAGTTCTGCGAGATATGTGGCCGGCCCATTGCCACTTCAGCTATCTGATCCTGACGTCTATGTCGGTAACCCTGGTTCTGCTGCGGATGTCATCGTTGCAGACTCTGTTCGCTCTCGCGCAGAGAAACACAAAGCACAGCCTTTTCCATAGCGTGTTAAGCAAATTTAAACTTCCTCATACGGCCTGCTGTGTATTGTATAGGATATTACACTACTACATTAACTAAAAAACATAACAAAGACAAAGATACCTTCGGAGTTTATTCCGACTGTTTCTTCTCTATCAGAGTAACCTCATTACGAAAATGTGTTAGGTGAAAAAAAATACTTTCGACAAATTTATGGTCCTTTGACGGAGAATAATATTTTTTTTTTAATCTGATCGGTTCTGCTGAAAATATTTATTTCTTCGTTTATCTTAATTAATTAAACTTAATAGATCGATAACGTAAATATTGTTCATCGCATCATCGACTTAACGCACAGTCCGCCATGGTTTTCAAAGAAGGCGACTAAAGTCCTCCGCTTTCAACAACAGACAGACGGACTCTTTACTGAGCTTTCCTTGTACACCAAGACAATTGGTTGCTTTATTCTTCTGCTTCATTTTTGCTCTCATCTAGAGTCTCATCATTGCGCTTGCGGACACGCCCAGCCTACTACATCAGCCTACTGGTGACCATGGGACCTCGAATAAAGCAACAGCAAAGGCACGCATACATTTCTTGTATGCTGTAGCTTCTTTTAACAACTTTGACCGGGTGTGTAGGAGGGAATAACGATCGAAGGGAAGGTCTGAGACGCGGTACCCAATACAGTACAGCCAAACGCTAAAAGCAATAATTCATAGATGTAAACCATTTTGCGTGTCAATGTATCTGATTGAAAAAAAAATGTCTACCTACCATGTGAAAGAATGAGGCGTGACCCAAATGGTGTTTAGTGCCCGATATCACACTAATTAAGTTCAAGTGGAGCAGAAAAACACTGTAGGATAGCTTGCTGAGCGTCTCCCAGCCTCGCCACTCAAAGAAGCGACTATAATTCTCTGAAACGAAAAGGAAGTCGTCGCGTCATATAACATTGATCATCAACTTATATTAACATCCAAATTTATTTCAACATTATGGACGAAAGAGCCGTGGTAGCCTAGTGGTCAGGGCACTCACTTTAGTGACATAAAGCCCGTGCGACCTGGCTTCGATCCCCCGGTGCCGGCACCGCTAAAATTGTTATTAACAATTTTAAGCGCTGTATTTACCACGTGCTCAACGGTGAAGGAAAACATCGTGAGGAAACCTGCATGTCTGAGAAATAATAAAAATATTATTTCGAGGATATGTGTAGCTCGCCAACCCGCACTGGAGCAGCGCGGCTGGCACTTCTCGGCTCCTAAACCCTCTCTGATACTAGTATTTGACAAGGAGGCCTTTGCCCAGCAGTGGGCACTTACAGGCTGTTACTTTACTTTTTTTATGGACGATGTGCTAGTTTATTATTACATACCATTCAATTTCATCACCATAGCTGCGATCGAAAACGCTGTAATGATTCCTATGACGAAACGATGCAGCGCTGCATATAGCATTCTGGCCCCCAGCGATGGTCTCTCACCGACAACGAAAAACATGCGGCCAGTGAGGAACACTCGGATTGTCGTTAAAATGCCTATACATACAAGGAGTCCAGAAGCCTGGAAAAATATAAGTCTTGGTTATCGCATGCCGTTTGGCTCTACAACGCTAAAAGCGTGGAGCCAAGCGGCGGCTTTAGCTGCTGCTCGAATGGGCCGGCTCGACCGGGTTGGTATCACGGCCCCGAAGAATGCCGGCGTGAAGTAGAGGCATAACAATAAAAGGCACACTCCCCTCCCCATCCCCCTTCTCATCATCCCTCTCGCCTCCCAAATAAGGATATTTGGGAATAGGCCGGCAACGCATGTGCAGCACCTCTGGTGTTGCAGATGTACACGGGCGACGGTGATCACTTACCATCGGGTGATCCGCTAGAACGTTTACCGCCTTTTCCATTTAAAAAAAAATCCTAAAGCTAATTCTATCGACAATAACACGGGGTGAGTTAGCTTGGGTTATAAACATACGGAATCTTGGACCATTACCTTGTCGGAAACAGCATTACGATAAGACTTGATATCCCGCATGCTGTACAAGAGACACCCCATAAGCATTCCGACAACGAAGCAGGGTAGGTTGTTGTGGCCGGTGATATGCAGCTGGAGGTTGTCGCTCTCGAATGTACGGAGGACCCTATGCAACATTGAGATACAAAAATAGTTATCTTTTGACAATGCTAACTATACAAATGAAGAGCCGTGGTAGCCTAGTGGTCAGGACGCTCACTTTAGTTTCATGGAGCGCGAGTGACCAGGGTTCGATCCCCGATGCCGGCACCACTAAAATTGTTAATAGCAATTTTAAGTGCTGTATTTACCACGTGCTCAGCGGTGAAGGAAAACGTCGTGAGGAAACCAGCATGTCTGAGAAATAATGAAAATATTATTTCGAGGATATGTGAAGCCCACCAACCCGCACTGGAGCAGCGTGGCGGGCCCTTCCCGGCTCCTAAACCCTCTCTGATACTCGTATTTGAAAAGGAGGCCTTTGCCGAGCAGTGGGCATTATAGGCTGCTACTTTACTTTTTTTTTATACAAATAAATACACTCCTTAGTATGTATGTATGTAAAGTTTGAAAGGATTTAACCCAAAAGCGAATTGACTGATATCGATGAAAATTTTATAAAATGTTATAATTCAATCACGCTGAAATGACTAAACAGGTCTAAATGAAATTTAGCAGCGATGCTAATAATGGTAGGTATATAGCATACGGTTTTACAGTTTCTCAACTTCAAATGATATAAAAATTTCAGACAACGCGTTCGCAGCCGCGGGCATCCTAAATGTCCCGATACTGGGCAAAGGCCTCCTTTAGAGGAGATTATTCTTATTCTTATTGTTTAATATTTAGATATTAAAAGGGGCGCTGCTCCAGTGTTGAGAGTGTCAGACGTTGATCACTTCCAATTTCACTTAACAGTTTCAGTGGTGTCTGCACCGGAAGACGAAACCGAGTCACACGTGTACTATACGAGATTAAAGCAAGCGCTCCGACCACTGGACTACCGACTCTTATTCAGCAATGAGAAAATCTATCTAGACATGTAATAAAAAGTTGCTTAACATTTTTATGAATAGATAAATAAGAGAGAGAGAGAGAGAGACAGGACTTACTCAGGTGTAAGTACCATAGTGCCATCTAAGTCCTGCAACAGCACGTGAAGCGCTGGCAACGCCATCCCGATTAACAGCAGTGAACACATAACTATATTTCTTCTGTTATTTCTCGTCCACATGTACACAGCTAGGCCAATTGCGAACAATTGAGTGTCCACCGCCAAGTGCCTTGAAAATGTAAAAAAAATATCTTGAAGTTTAATTTTGCTCTATGTGTGTGTACTTATTCTAACCGTTCACATAATTGACCTCTGAGATATCATAGAGATACAACAGATGGTTGCTTCCGAGATCATGATCGAATTAGTTTTTTTTTTTTCTCACGTGGTTAAACGTGCTATCCTGTTGTCCCTGGAGGCAGTGACCTACTAAAATCCGAAGAATAAGAAAGAAATACGCCGTCAGCTGCCTTTGTGGATTCGACGGATGAGAAGAGCGAGAGTAAGGTCCAAAAACAACTTAAGGAGGAAAAAAGGAAATTTCTGTAAAGCGCTGCCAGAGAAGGCAATTGTAGATCGCGATGTATAATCTGCATTTCGCATATAAGGAAGTATTAGAGAAGTTTTTGGGCCTGGTAGAGCCAAGCAGCGGCTTTTATCTGCTGCTCGAATGGCCTGGCTGCGGTCGCGGCGGTACCACGGTCGAGTAGGCATCTTGTGCTTCTGCGTGTCGTAACCGGAGACGCGCTCTCTCTCTCTCGCCAACGACTCTTCTCATACTCCCTACCCATTTCCCAAATATCCATCGAGGCCGGCATCGCACCTGCAGCTCCTCTTGCAGGTGCTGCAGATGTACGTGGGCGACGGTAATCACTTACCACGAGGCGCCGGCCGCGCGCGCTGCACGAAGCAGTTTTCAATCACTTTTGTGAGTGACTTTCACACAGTGAGTTGACTTTTGGGGGGACATGCACCAAAACTTTACTTGAATTCGACATATCCGGGGGAGTTTGTTTACAGTGACACGTTCGGAAACTCCATGTAGTGGAGAAGACCACTTTGGTCTTTTCAGAATTTACATAAATCCTCCATGTCCTTAACCAATCTATTCTCTGACCTCCATCCCTTCGGCTATGTATTGCAGTCGACAACCTAACGTAAGCATTTGTTCTTGGATTTAATCCTTGCTATTTGAATCCTTTAATATATACATGCGTCTTGGTTGTGAACAGGTGCTGCAGTCAAGTCTGCTCGAGTTCACAGTGCTGTTTATTTTATGATGAAATGAAATTGAAGATTGTAAAAAAAAAATTGACATTGACAGACATTCGACAAACGAGATTATCTTTCTAAATAAACTAAACTTCATTTCAAAGATATCTCTTTCTCGGATTTCAAAATACCTTTTTTTTAATTTAACAAAGCTTTCATTTGTTTTCATATTACGAAGTACGAACAGTGTCTCATTTACCAAGTATGCGTTGCGCACGCGCTTTTGTTGTCTAAGTAATTGTTAATGTACAAAAGATGGTGCCACCAGTACGCCCGGCAGCTAGACGATACGCTGCTCACGCCGTACTTCCAGAGCGGACCGGAGCCGAGGTGGCGTAACCATGTGGCTGTGAATCCCAGGACAACAGCATAGACGGCCGATAGTCTGTGATGAGGAGAGGCAATTTGAAGACAATACTATGATATTTACAACTGTCGACGCTATTGCAAAATGCAATTTGATCATTTTAAAGGAATTTTCAGTCACATCTTTTAATCGTTTTTACAAACTTAACTACGTTCTCAGAAGTTATTTTAACCGATGGAAACATAAAATGTAAATTTGCTGGGCTAAGGCCTCCTTCTCAAATACGAGTATCAGAGAGGGTTTAGGAGCCGGGAAGTGCCCGCCGCGCGGCTCCAGTGCGGATTGGCCGGCTTCACATATCCTCGAAATTATTTCTCAATCATGTAGGTTTCCTCACGATGTTTTCCTTCACCGCCGAGCACGTGGTAAATACAGCGGTTAAAATTTCTATTAACAAATTTAGTGGTGCCAGCACCCGGGGAGCCAACCCAGGTCACTCGCGCTCTATGAAACTAAAGTAAGCGCTCTGACCACTAGGCCACCACGGCATATGGAAACATAGGCGAAGGATTTTCCGTTAATGATACGTTTTCATCGTATAATATTTAAACTATTAAACTAGTTGCGGGAAGTCGATGGATGCAGGTGGCTCAGTACCGAGCTTTGTGGCGATCCTTGGGAGGCCTATGTTCAGCAGTGGACTTGTGGTAGGCTGATGGTGATAGATGGTGACGGTGTCACCGCCCTAATGTCCAAGCTTAATATTAATATATAATAGCCACTGAGACTTTCAAAACTCATGTACGATTAGTATTATATAGAGTTTAGTAGATACATTGGTACAAGCCGACCACACAGGGTATCGACCTAACCGAGGCTCCTGACTTGTAGGCAGACCCCCTACGAGGAGTTTTGGTATTGCGTTTCGCCATTCTCCCTATCCTCCTTGACTCTGGCGGGGACCCCACCGCAGAAGCGGCCGTGGTGGGGCTACGGGGGAGAGGATTGTCGGTGTTACGTTGAGCCGTTCTCCCTACCCTCCGAAACGTGATCGGCGGCGAAGCCATAGACCAGATCCGGCGGGGGTGCCGGGAAGGCTGAGGCTTAAGAGCGCCAGCCTTCCTGATCCCCATGGCCTCCGGCTGGCGGACTCGGGGGGTTCCGTTCCCCTCGTGGGTTTGGAGGCTGAGTAGGTAGGCGCTTCTGTGTTCCGGTGCGTCTAGCCAGGACGGTGTGGGAGAGGACGTGTTCTCTCCCGAGAAGGGGCCGCCTACAGCGGCCGGCACTGGGTGGGGGGGATCGCAGATGTGTGCGAAAGCGTTCCGGTGACCCTGCCGACATGCGGCGAAGGTGGAACACCACGGAGTTTTAGTCGGTGCGAACCCGACATAACCTGTCCTTGCCCCCGAGAGGGCGGGTATGCGACAGGCATTTGCCCATGGAAATAATTTTTGAAAACTTTTTTTTTTAACCACTTGGCTATGTTGACTTATTATATATGAAATGAATTAATTCATAATGACATTATAAGTTGTCTTACCTCCACCATCTCAGGAATAGAATTTTAGGAAACATCTTCCACTTCATCTGTTGATTTTCAGTCTTTATTTGTAAATTATAGGTCATCAGTAGACCAGAGATGACGAAAAATATTTGCACTGTACTCAAACCGTTAAAAATCACCTGATAATGTAAGCTTTCGTAGGCCTGTAAGAAAATGCTTCAATTGAGGAATATTTTTAAAGTGAGTGTGTGATTGAAGGGGGAATATAATGAGACCAATATGCAATGAAGACGGAATGATAACGGAAAATTGCACAGAAATTGGTTGAAATAATTTCAATATACCAGTGACGTACACCACATAATTACTATAAAGTTACTGGAAATACGCTTATCAACCCCAATTAACTTGCGGGCCTTTCTCTACCGCTGAAGCTGTAAAGGCCACCGGGCCAACAGCATATCTATCGTGAGGGGGGTTTCAGTCGGTCCGGCATCTTCAATGCCGATCCCGACATAACCAGTCAGCGGAGACGGTGACGGGTGGGTGCGAGAACCTTTCCCTCACGTTAAACTAAAAGAAAAATGTCAACCCCGTCACGACGAGCCTCGTTAATACATGAGCGGAGGTCGTTGTCTACAGCTAGATCAACACCAACACCTGCTCACTCGTTCTGTACGATTCATGGGTTCGCCCGTCACTGGTCGAGTTGAAATGGATAGAATCGTAACACTTGGTCCTTCTTCCCTTCCCAAACTAAACTATCAGCGTACTGTAGCAATAGTTGCGTGGTTGATGAAAGTTCTAGTGGTAAACGGCGCCTTCCCGAGACCAAGAAGGCCAAGGATGATTTCGAAACCATTAGTTTTAGTTCAAGAAATAATAATATTAAATAATAAAGTGTAAAGCACACGGAAGAAGATCAAAAGGAGTGG
This sequence comes from Bhutanitis thaidina, assembly GCA_029286595.1. NCBI lineage: Eukaryota > Metazoa > Arthropoda > Insecta > Lepidoptera > Papilionidae > Bhutanitis > Bhutanitis thaidina. The sequence goes on along the minus strand of JAGSMS010000041.1, from coordinate 1,036,226 downwards.
AAGAGATAACACAGATTTACTCAAGCAGAGAGATAGAAATAGCACAATTATCTAGGTTTAAGCGTAAGCGCGGCGGAGTTGCAACAAGCGACAGGCGTTAGCAGATATCGTGTCTGGGGACTGACCGGCGCAGGCGCAGCCGTTGCTGAATGCCGAACCGTTATCTTGCAAAAACGTTTGCTCGAGCGCGCGCCGTCATAAGGACAATCGGTGTATTAAATAATTGTGATATGAATGAAAATACTATTACTTATTATTAAATAAACGATATATTACTTAATATAACATGTGTAAATAATAAATATGTATGTGTGTAAGTACACCACGAGTGTATAATACAAAATAATGTTATATAAAATAAGTTACCTATCGTTGATATGTCGTGAGGCCGACGACCAGAAAATCGTTGCGAATAAATGGCCGCTTTCTTATAAAACACGCCTGTTCACCTGTTTAGACAATAGACGTAAACCTACTTGCGCATACGCAGCCGGCCGCTGAGCTCGGCCCTCCGGTCGACCGCTCACCTCAGCCACTGCATGCCGCTTGTTCTCTAGACTAATTACGCTAAACTTAGAATCTATAAGTTGTAATCTTTGTTTCTGTAATCTGTTTGTTATTTTGTCTAAACAACAATACAATTTTTTTTCCAGTTTGACTGTTTATATCATAAGGTGTTCTGAGATTTTACGATTGCATCTGATCATTCACCAATATTAATCATTGTATAGTATACAGGGAATGTAAAGGCATAGAGAGTGAGTGCCTCGGTGTTTGCGAGTGCACTTACGGCACAATAATATTATAGTGCATATATAGGCTGGTATACTGCGCAGTTGACAACTGCTGCATAGTATTTGGAGGTTGTGAACGAGCTCGAAATCGACCAGGAATACATAATTAACATCATCTTCAAATTCGGTAACACGCATCCCAAGACCAACGGGATCAGTTTTTCGTCACGTTATGAGATTATCATTTGGTCATTCTGCAATGGTCACTAGGGACCGATAACAGCTTTTAAACGACTATATCAAATATAGGATAGTATAATAACTATTGTACCAACCTTTTCGAAGTCTTGTGTGTTATCATTGAATGTCGTTGCATTTACAAACATCACATGGGGTATGATCACGCAGAATGTTGCTATGACTCTGAAATTCGACGACAAAAACGTAAATTTTCTTTTTTGTTTTATATTAGATATGAATAACAGATCGTTAAATATGTCTTTTTACTTTAAACTGTAAATTGATCTGAGCCTCATCAGTCTAGGGTCCGATGGCTCTGACGATGTAAGGTATTTCCAGTTGCCGCGAATCGAGAAACACAGAATGATCGAGTTTACTGAAACATAAACCACGTTCAATAAAATTTTAGAGTTAAAGTAAAATGAAACGCTTAACGAATCTACGATATTTAAACTTACCAATACCGGTATCTTTCTTCGAACCGTTGTCATTGTCGTCGATGGCAACATCACGAATTGTTCCAAGCGCGTTTAGGATAATCAACAATGTAACGAACCCAGCGAAAATCCTATCGGAATAATCTATATCTATCACCTCGTCATGTCTATCACAATTGTATACAGCTGCCAGTTTCGCTTCGATGCCGTAAGCGCTCCAAATGGATGCGTTCACGCATTTTTCGATGACAACTTCCAGATCTTCGCTGCCGTTTAAATTATCATTTTTCACATACTTCGCACAAGATTTTGACACGCACACGCCCTTTTCCACGTACGTATGATTAAAGTGTTTCAATCTGTTCGCCGAATATTCCTGAAATAGTGAAGGACGAAAGTAGTCGGATGACAAAATGTTTCTTCACGTTGATAATTATTTTTTTTTAAATATACTAGTACCAAGTAAGTGGTATGTATTGACGGTTTCGGTGCACCACGGTGTACGCTAAACTATTCCAGCGGAGTTTGGCGAATCATGCAGCTTTCCCCGCGACATTTTCATTCGCCGTCGAGCGCCGTTGTAAATGCAACAGATAATATTGCAATTAACAATTTTCTCTCCAATCTCCACCTTTGTCCCCTTCAGTTATATTTCAGTTGATTTATGCATTCTTATTATTGTCAGCAATATAATAATCCCATTGGAAAGATTGAAAGCTTCTTACAACCTTTGACAATGAAGTCAATTCCATTTTTAAGAGATCCATTTTAGCATTCCTTCTGGTTCAAAATATAATATATAGTCTGCATGTAGTAAATGACATGGTTAATGTATAAAAAATTGTAATCGTGTAATATATTAACATATATAATTAAATCGAATAATAAATTCATTCATCATTTCATTTCGGAATTCGTTTTTAATTTACACCGTTTTGCAATGAGGTTCATCTGAAGGAGAGGAAACAAACGAAAGTCATGTTTGGTTTTATTTCCTGTTTTTTGTAAGCTGATCCATATATTATACAACGATGGAAAACTCAATATAATATACAAGAACATAACTCATGATGTGTTGCAACAAAAGACATTCTATTTTTTTTTTTATATAGAAAATGCGGCAAAAGTGCAAGCGGTTCACCTGATAGTAAGTGATAAAGCAGAAGCACAAAATGCCTCTACTTCACGCCAGTGTTCTACGTAGCCGTGATACCAATGATTTTATGAAAAACGAATGGAACAATAAAATAACGTAAAAGGTGATTATAAAAAGAATACCGGAAAAGAACTTAAAGCATGGATCACTATTTAACTTAAATAATTATCTAGAATGAGTTGCATGATTCAATCGACAATCGTAAGGGCTCCACTGCAGCTACCCCTGACAAACTGTTTCTAAGGTTGGCAGACATGTTAACGTTAATTATTTATTTGCTATGGCTGAGAGTAAAAAAAAAAACTCTTACTCGGATAAGCGTCATGAGTTCATTTCGCGAGTCAGCCACCAAATCGAAACGAGCCAAGCAGTACAGACCGCCGGGCTGGTGAAGGCATTCGTCGTATATGTCCAGAGACGCGAGCGGCGGCATCCGATGGTACTCTGTGTCTAGAACAGAAACTTAAATAAATAAGACAAATAGCAGTGTTTAACACTTCCGACAACCACGTTATTCTATCGAATCGAGAACATTCTGTGGACATCGGAGAGGCTAAGCACAGAAACGTTCACGTAACGAGTGGTGGAGCGAAGCGGCGGCTGTTACTGATGCTCGAATGAAGCGGCTCATTCGGGCTAGTGGAACCGCGACCTCGCAGAACACCGGCGTGATGCAGAGGCATCTTTCGCTTCTGCGTTTCGTTCGGTGAGCGAGATAACCGGAGGCCCACTGCATCCTCCCTCCTCTGAGATTGCAGATGTACGAGAGCTACGGTAATCACTAAGCACCAGGTGAGCCGCTGGATCGTTCGCCCCTTCTATCATAAAAAAAAAAACCGTTACTGAATCAATTATACGCGCCACAAGCTCCTCTACCACGAAAACGAATGGCAAAGCTTTAACGTTAACATAACCAACAATCTAATAACCGGAAATTTACATTTGTATATCGTTAAAAACCGATAAAACTACCGTCCCTTGTACCATTCCTTAACGAGCTGTCCGGATTTGTAACGGTCGAGCTAGTTATTTCAAACGTTAGCTCGATAGATACATTCCGAATACGACCTTAATTAAAACGACAATATTTTAAAACGGGTTAATTTAATTAGAATGCGTAGATAAAAGTAAATTAAAAGTAGTGGCCCATTAACACCCACTGAGCAGGGGCCTCCATCTCAAATATCTGAGAGTGATTTTTTTTTAGATCGTGTTTTACAATTCTCGACGCGGGTCACGGCGTGAATTTCCAATTGAAGCGATAACATTGTTTTTGGTTTCTTTTCATCGGATTTGGTCGAATTCTTTCCTGGCTTTGACACTGTTCACACCACGCCTGGTCCGGCACGGGATCGCACCGGTCCGTTATGGTCCTCGACGGAGGAATCGTTGCTGTTACTCCCTTTGCTCCCTCTCTCTCTCTCTCTTTCCCTCGCTTTCGAAGCTTCTTAAAATTTACTGCCGGCGCCGTATCCACTTCACTAAACCAGTCACTGCTGTTTTGTTTTCTTTAACGCCCACTCACTTTTGCTATTGTCGTCTACAAACCGTCCGATGCTTCTTACATAGTAAACTCATTTCGAATTTGATTTCAGATAAAAAAAACTCTTTAAATTAGCACTAGCACATGAGAAGAGAGATTTCACACCTTTACTTACTGTTTAAATGATAAATCACTCCATAAGACTGCTTAAGAGATAAAAGAATTACAAAGGTGAGCAAATGCATCTCGCTACATCTGTTTTCTATTTCTTCACATAAATGAGCTTTTCAATGTACAGTCAATGTTACCCGCTCTAATTTATTTGAAAAAATGGACGCCTCAAACACCCAACCTCATTTTTATACTTATTGACATCCGGTCACTCTTCTTAAGACTTAAGTTATTCCCAAGGTAATGCGATTAGAACATATTTTTAGAACATATTAGAATTAGAGAGATGTTTCTTAACAGTCTCTAGTCGAGTGGATATATTTTGGAAATGTAATGCAATTATATAACACAAATTACTCGTGTTAGCACCACACTTTTTCCGATGGCTGCCGTAGAAGGTTACTAAGGGAAAAGCTGCTGACAAATCCGGCGACCATGCCCCCACCCATAACGACATATCTCCCAGAGTGGTGAAAACTGGGTTATCGTGCCGGTAACCCAGTTTTTCGTGGAGCCGTGGAGGTCCATAATAATTGCTTTCACTTATGGAACAAATAAAAGGCTCACTCCCCCTCCATGGCGGTATTTCCGAACAGTTAGGACCTTCAAGAGAAGAGCCTTTTCCTTCCTTAAAGGCCGGCAGCGCATCTGTAGCTCCTCTGGTGTTGCGGATCTGAGTGAGGATATGGATCCCTCCTCATGCCTTCCTTCCCATCTCCCAAATAACCTAAAAATCCAGGAATGCACCTGCAGCACCTCTGGTGTGTCGATGTACATGGGCGGCAGTAATCACTTACCATCAGGTGAACTGCTTGCTCGTTCTTTTATGAAATAAAAATATAACCCTTCATGTACAACACTAGACGTACAAGAGATCTCTCGGGATATGGGAGAGTGGAAGACGGTTACCTTTAACTACAATGTATTCAAATTATTAATGGGTATAAGCAACAAAAGCAACCCTGTTAAAATAATACAGAAACGATACTTTGCCCTTTTAACGTTTGACACTTTATTTGATTTTCAGTGTACCCCTTCTCGGCGTATTCAAGATCGGAGTTGTACAGCGTAGGTTTTTACAGAATAGTTACAGATTAGGGACGCTAAGTAAGTACCTTTCCTTCATTATAACTACATTTTTCTTTCGACAGACAGACTTCAACGTGATTTATTTATTTAATCTTTATTGCATTACATTATATAGAAGGCGGATTTATGCCTATAGGCATTCTCTACCAGTCAACCTATGGTGTGGTGAAATTTTATGGTAGGGGCAACGAAGGACTTAGAAACTCATAAAACAGAGGACTAAATTACTAATATATATTTATACATGTTGCGACCGAATAAAGCGGCTGGGCGTTAATCTTTTTGGAAGAAACCGTTAATCAACACTGTCTTCATACTTATAGATTTTAACATTCACAAGAGCTTTAAAGTATCCTTAATAAAATATTCTTGACTTTGACTTTAAATAAGCGTGGGAGAGCCAAGCGGCGGCTTTAGCTGCTGCTCGAATGAGCCGGCTCGACCGGATTGATACCACGGCCTCGCAGAATACCGGCGTGAAGTGGAGGCATCTTGTGCTTCTGCGTTTCGTTCGGTGAGTGAGGTAACCGGAGGCTCATATCCCCACCCTATTCCCCGCCTCTTACCTCCCATCTCCCAAATACCCTTAAAGACCGGCAACGCACCTGCAGCATCTGTGGTGTTGCAGATGTATGTGGGCGACGGTAATCACTTACCATCCGGTGAACCGCTTTCTCGTTTGCCGTCTTTTCCATAAAAAAAAAAGAAAAAAAATCCTTCACACAGCCACCGTTTCTTGGTCATTACTGAGTTCTAAATTGAACGTGTGAATGAGTTAATAGTGTACATATATCGAATATTGGACTAAGTTAATGCTGAAGAGCGACAATGGGTACTATTATATGTGTTGTACAATCTAAAACCTGCGATAGTATTCAGAGCTTGTCGTCACAAGTCGCAGTCGGCCAGGAAGTCATCGTCATCGTAATCGTCATCATTGCGAATCTTTAAAAAAGCAGACCAGCGAATGAAGAATGTTAAACAGAGCGTATACTATACAAGAAGCGTATCAATACATGTATACAATGTGAATAAAAGAATATATTAGGTTGGGGGGAAAAGTTTTTTCCTACTTTATAACTAAAAGGTCAAAACTACTTGTCGCAGTTTTTAGATCAGAAGTCCCGAAATTTCTACAGCAATGGTATTATGTCAATACCTACATAATGGCAACAAGTTAAGGAACAAAATGGCACATATATATTATAGTCAAATGTAAATCAACTATGATAAAAAAAGATCTTGAATCTGTATATAAAATACGAAAGACATTTTTCCCGACATATTAAATATATGCACAAATATATGTGACATTTGAATATAAACTTATGCCTTCCACATTCATACTATCAAGGGAAAAAACTATTCTTTATAAAAGGTAAGCATTGTTGGTACCCAACGCACGGATTCTTGTCCCATTCCGAAGCATCGTTTACGTGTCGAAGTCTTTATTTCGTCCTTTTTTAACCATTTTTTTCGATCTCTGCTGTCGTGGATCCTTTGGCGGGTGTTCTATCACCTTTCAATTCGGCACATCAAGCTTCAACTGTAGAATAAGGCCGAATATTTAGGCCAAGCGTATCTTGTAATGTTTCAAGCGCAGATTCTTAATAACAGACTTCTATTTTTCAAAAACCAATCTATCTGTTTATTTTTTAGCTATCTTGCAGACATTCCCGGTATTTACCAGCCAGTAATGATTTTTTTTTAATTCGAAGGATTTTGTTTCGACCGCATTTTCACTTTTTCCTTTACGCCCCTTGTATGTGGCACTCGAGCGTGAAAATAAGGAAAAGAAATAATTAAAGGCAGGAAAACATTTTAGCTGTTAATTACCCTCATTATGACCGGTACAATTTGATAGGGAATATTTTAATATAATAATTGTTCACGCTCATTATGTTTTGTAATAAAAAAAAATATTTATAATAGCTATAGAAGTAGATTAATGGCCACTTGCACCTAACCTCTATAATACAATTATCACTGTTTGTTGTTTAAATCATCCTCTGTCTCTATCAGCTTGAAACAGTTGACGGAAATAGAACGATGTTTTTATTTGAAATGAACGCGTTTAATTTTGTTTTTATATTTTCGACGTTTTAATTTTTATGACATGAAATTTTTTTTTTGTAAGGAAATGTAATTCTATTCTTATCTAATTATTTTTATATGTATTTTAATTTTTAATGTATTGACTACGTTAATTAATTTTTATATTTTTCATAATTACTATTTGCATGCTATTTATAAAGATAACAAAACATGTGGATTAAAAAGAATGCAACGTACTAAAACTTTTTGTTTGATGATGATTGATTGATTTTGAACAACACTAAAGGTGATGTGATAAACACATCACCTTTAGTGTTGTTTTTATGTTCCACCCGCCGTGGTCACGGGGGCACTGAGGTGTTAGACGTCCAGATATCATCTCGGGCTACCTTCAGCTTTTAATTACCGATTTTGAAAGCCGGTGGTAGCACCCAGCCATCTTGAAGATATTAAATCTAATGTAATGGTTGGGGCGATCAAGAATATGAACACAGACTGCAAACGTCCGAGAGCGCTGATATTCAACACCAGCTATGTGTTATTTCAAATGTATAGTGTTCGGCGAATATAAGAAATCATTATCTTAATACCGATTGTAGATTTATCTTTATCTTGTTTAGATTCAAAGGTGTGTATTGTTTTATGGTGTAATAGAGTCTATGTATCACATCATCCTGAGGCTACCGATCGAACACTAGCCAGCCAAGCGTGACGATTAAGCAAATCTTCTTTTTCGGTGAGGTCTATACCCAACCGACACAGCAAAGATTGTGGGGAATACTTTAAAAATATAATAAATATGTGGAGTAGCTAGAATTTTGTTACACTTCCTTTTTATTCGTTTTTTTTTTTTATGAAAAAACAGGCTTGCGTTTGACCTCAATCTTGCCCGATGGAAAATCGAAGTTGAGGCCTAGGATGGTACACGCTTGCCTAGATGTCTGTTCACTTTGGCCTTTAGTATCTATATTTATGAAAATCTTTAACACTGGCCAAATAAAATGCAAAAGTGAAAATGTGCACGTGCATTTGCGTGTGAGAATGATGGAACCTCATACATGTCTTTATGGGGGAACAGATTAAACAGATCATAAGTAAGTTAGCATTATTTAGGAACCAATGAGAAACGCCTGCTGTTATTGTGATATTTTTTTTTAATTATATTTATTAGGCAATCCAACAGCGATTTACCAAATTGCTTATACATCACTTTTAACAATAAATATATCCAAATATGTCAAAACTTTATTAACATAAACATTTTCTTTTTCTAAAAAACCTTCCTCTGTAGGAATTTCTCCTGTGTTGCGGAGGCAGTTTACATACATAAATTCCACACGGACAAACACCCAGAACCGGAGCGATTATTTCTAGTCCATACAAACACTAGTCCTCGTAGACCCGTGCGGGAATCGAACCCGAGACCCACAGCGCTAAACGCTTAGCCACTACGCCACCGAGCAACTTGCAAATTTTGGTTTGTGGGTGTGTGTGTGTGGGTGGGTGGGTGGTATATATTTGCTAATTCAGTTATTTGACATTAATGTATGTGAAATATGAATAAATACATATTCATTGGATCTTATTGACTTGAAACGTTTTTAGAAAGATGAGATATGTCTAGGCTAAAGTTGCCTGCAGCATCTAGTGTTGCAGATGTACGTGGGCGACGGTAATCACTTACCGTCAGGTGAACCGCTTGCTCCTTTGCCGTCTCTTCCATAAAAAAAAACTCTGACAATCACTACAACATAGGCTGGTAAATTTCGTTAGTTTCGTTTTCGTAGGTTTACGTTTGCGCACGCGCACTGGTGTATGGATGTGTGCCTGTATGTATGTGTGGGTGTGGGTGTTTATTAGGTTTTTATATAGATAATATAATTTATTTACATACCTACATAGAAATATTAACGAATTCGTTTTTCAGTGGTTTCGTGATTTAGATTACTTTTTTTTTTAATGGGAGAGGCGGCAAACGAGCAATCGGTTCCCTGATGGTAGGTGATTACCGTCGTCCACGTACATCTCTCTGCAACACCAGAGGTGGTCCAGATGCGTTGCCAGCCTTTAAGGGTATTTGGGAGATGGGAGGGAGGGAAAGGAGAGGAATTGGGAGAGGGAGTGGGCCTCCGGTTACCTCACTCACCGAAGCACAAGATGCCTCTACTTCACGCCGGTATTCTGCGAAGATGTTGATATCGGTTAATTTACAAGCATATTTTTTTTATAATTTTTTTTTATAAGGATTACTATTTAACTAACATTACTAATATTCTTGTTAACCCTCCAACTAAGCATTAGAGCTTGTATTTGGAGTGGTTCACGACAATAGTCGAATGGTGGGCTAGAACCTGCGACGTCATGTTTCGCAGTCTGCACCCTAACCCATTAGGCTATTGGCGCTTTCATTTAGAATATAGTACCATAAACTTTTTGAATAACACCTTGAATTTTTTTGTAATAGATATTTATCTATACTAATATATATAAAAATCTATGTATTATGTTTAACTTTTAAGTTGAACTTAAAAACAAGTTCACATATCGTAATGATTTTTTTTAATATTCCTTTTGATTCCGCAGCGACATAGGCATTTCAGCCTCCTTAATGTTATTAATTGGAAATTTTGTATGTTCATCGTTCAATCACATTCACCTATAGGACTGAACGTAACTCAATAAGAACGAAATTAAGCTGAGATGTTGTTTATGCCTTGGAATGGGATAAAGGATGCTTTAGGATAAAGTAGCGGTAGCCTAGAAGCCAGGACGCACGCTCTAGTGTCAAAGAGCGCGTGTGACCTGGGTTCGATCCCCGGTGCCGGCGCCACCTATATGTGAATCCGCTCTGGAGCGGCGTGGCGGGCTCTTCCCGGCTCCAAAATGTTTGAGAATTAGGCCTTTGCTTTGCTTCGCTTACAGGCTGATGTAAGTGCCCACTGCTGGGCCAAAGGCAAAACTTTTATACTATTTATCTCAATTAGGAGATTTCTGAGATTGGGTCCATGTAGGTGAAGCCAATAAATAAATACAATTACTTCTTATTATTTTGCTTTCTGTTTTAAGGAAACATAAAAAATCAAAAACAAACCTTTATATTCACATTTTGGCTTCCGTGATGCAAGTTTTACTTTTACGTTTAAATTATTTTTTTTAAAGTTATGCTTTTATTCGCGCGTTTTGTAAAAATCATGAGAGTGAATTTTTACGATGCGCGCGCACATCTTCATCATCATTTCAGCCTATCAGAAGTCCACTGCTGAACATAGGCCTCCCCCAAGGATTGCCACGAAGCTCGGTCCTGAGCCACCTGCATCCATCGACTTCCCGCAACGCTGCGCAGGTCGTCACTCCATCTTGTGGCGGGTCCTCCTACACTGCGTTTGCCTGTACGTGGCTGCCACTCGAGAACCTTTTTTCCCCAACGGTTGTCAGTTCTGCGAGCTATGAGGCCGGCTCATTGCCACTTCAGCTTGCTGATCTTTACGGCTATGTCGGTTACTTTAGTTCTGCTGCGGATATCATCGTTGCAGACTCTATCACGCAGAGAAACACCGAGCATAGCCCTTTCCGACATCTAAAAATAACAGGATGAAGTTGGTTTCTAAATGTCTCTTAAATTATATTGGTAACTATTATGGAGACTATAAACTATTACAGTGTACAGTCTCCATAGTAACTATATTCAAAGTGGTTATTCAAATATTTATGAATCTTTAACACACGTGTTTTACATCAGTGGAGATAAAAAAATATTCATACATAAATATACATGTGTGATTTTAAATTACATATATGGTGGTGAATGATCATTTAGTGTGACTATTCGTGATAAAAGTGGTTTTTTATATAAAAAAAACATTCGAGCATCAGCTTAGGTTCCGAGACTGGGTGTTTGTCCGTGTTCAATATATGTACGTAAGCTGTATCCGCGACCAAGGAGAAATTCCTACAGCGGAAGGTGAAGTTTGTAACTTAAAGCATTAGGCGGACAACTGCAAATAATATTATACTTACTTGGGATGATTAGAAGGGTCAATGTTGTTTGAACTTTGATCTATAGTAGTTTGGTATCAGCATGACATCAATATAAAATACTAAGCATTACATAAACACGATACTAATTTAGTACGATAAAAAAAATATCGCTCTTGTATCTTTTGCGTCCGTTTATCTCTAATATCACTTCTACAGCGTAACAACTTTACGTAATTTTCTTTCCATTCGACTCGAGTTTTCTCAGAGTCGTTCTCTTTGATGTTAGGAATATCTTCAGGAGTCCAGACATCGGTGCTTCAACTAGCATATAGAAAGGAAGCGCCACCGTTATGGACATCGACACCACCCCCAAGTAGATCACCAGCTGAGAATGAAAAGAAATTAAACGTCAATTCATATTTGCGATTCTTTTTCTTTTTTTTATGGTAAAGGCGGCAAACGAACAAACAGTCCACCTGATGCCAAGTGATTACCGTCGCATCTGCAATACCAGAGGTGATGGAAGGTTGTTGCCGGCCTTTAAGGGTATTCGGGACATGGGAGGGCGGATAAGGAGGGGGACGGGGAGGAGGAGTGGGCCACCGGATACCTCGCTCACCGAACGAAACGCAGAACCACAGGATGCCTGTACTTCACGCCGGTATTCAGCGAGGCCGTGGTACCGATCCGATCGAGCAGTAACTCAAGCCGCCGCTTGGCTCTACCACGCTTAAAATAAACCGGCGTTTTGGCGTGTCTGAGTCACTTTTCACCTTTCCCGGAGAAGGAAACCTCTGCGGCCGGACCTTTAGCTCTGAAAGTTCGGATTAGTGTCTGAGTTTTGAAAGCTTTTCTCTTACAAAAGCTTTCCTTTCGAGGCTTTCTTACGACTCGCAAAGGAAAGAAGGAAAGTGGCAGATCAGTGCTATCTGCTTAGCGCGTTTGGTGCTAGATATAACTTTCACTTGACAACTCCTTGCTCTTATAATTTTTTTTGCAAGGAGCAATATGTTTGTGTTTATTACAATACAGAAAACTAAGTATCGAATGTTATTCGAAGATTAAGTGTTCACTTGGGTAAACTGAGTGCACACTTGAGATCACAATCTAGCATTGCAAAAGGAAGCTTGACATACAAGCTTCCTTTTTGTTACTAACAGTACTAGGTCAATTCGAGTAAAACAGGCTTTTAAATTTTTATCGTCCAGCGGAGTCTAGCGGTTTTTTTTCTACCAATATACCGCTCAACTCTTGAACAAAAGTGGCAGCACTGTGATGGGTTCCAACGTCTAGCACTCCTGGCTTCTTATACTACAAGACAGTGTAGATAGTAAGGATAAAGCGCAACAAATTACATACCATATTGAAGAAGGACACGAGCGTCAGCTGCGTCCGTATGCCGAGGAGTACGTGCACGAAGTTCATATGCACCAAGTAGACGCTGTAGGAGAGCTTGCTGGGTACCAACCAGCCGCGCCACTCAAAGAAGTTGCAGAAACTCTCTGAAACAAAAAATGTAATCTGATCAGATTGTAACTTTAATACACCCTTAACCCTTGCTCACTGGTCATTATTTCCTCTGCAAAATGGTTGCCTGGTAGAGATTTCTTGCTTCTAAGCGATAAGGCCGCTTTGTGTATTTTATGTTTCCTTTTATTTATTTATTTTCCTATTTTTGCTATTGGTGTACAATAAAGTGTGTTTCCATTTCAATTTCAATTCAATTCAACTTTACTATTATTATTTCTTTATGTTTGTATGTTTGAACGGACGCCGTCCTTTAGAACCTTTCTGGTGGCAGCAGGTGAGATATGAAAGATAAGTTCCACCAGCCGTATTATCTCTTGCAACTATGGGTATGTCGAAAAACATGGATACATGTTGCCAAAGCCAACATATAAAGGAATATATACGAAACTATCATTCTAGGCGTTAACCAACCTGATATGCCAAATCTGTGCAGGATTTAAACCGGACATCCGGTTGGTTTTAGGTATTGTACGCGGTAGAGCCAAGCGGTAGCTTTTGCTGCAGCTCGAATGGGCCGGCTCGACCGGGGTAGTACCGCGACCACGCAGAATACCGGCGTGAAGTAGAGGCATCCTGTGCTTCTGCGTTTCGTTCGGTGAGCTCGAGGTAACCGGAGGCCCACTCCATCCTCCCTCCCGTCGCACAAATATCCCTAAAGGCTAACTCACCTGCAGTTCCTCTAGTGCTGCAGATGTACATGAGCGACCTGAGCCGCTTGTCCGTTTGCCCTTTCCCAAATAAAAAAAATATATATATATATATTACCATTAAGCCTCATGGTTAAAGCCACCACGGCCATTCCAACTAAACCACCCATGACCAGTCTGTGGGTGCCGGCGTACAACATGCGCGCAGCAAGGGGTGCGCGGACGCCGTCTATGAAAAACAAACGCCCAGTGAGGAACAGGCCGCAGATCGCCGGTATTATCAGCCAGCACAGCATCCCCCACTTCTGTGATGATAATAATTCACTCATTGTTATATTTACGCGATAACTATATATAGAAATAAAGTAAATTTTATTGGATTTTATCAGGTTAAATTTCAACGTTTTAATCGGCTACGTTCCGAGTGCTTTGCAGCACACATGGTCGTGGGAGAACTGTGGTTCAAACACCCCGTAATGTCAAAGTTAACCAGAGCTACGTTCAGCTGGTACGATCTAAGCAGAAGGAGCTCGTAGTAACTTAAGGTAGTCCTGTGAGTAAGTATTGAAGCATACTTTGGGCTGGCGTAGTGGCTAACCGTTTGGCAGCGGCGCTGTGGGTCGCTGGTTCGATTCCCGCACGGGACCAGTATTTGTAAGCATCAGCCTCCTTGGCGTACTTCTAAACTCGTACAGTGTGTTAAAGCGAACGCCTTGTCCAGGTGTGTATCTAGAGGGGATAACAATGCATACAATCCCCCCTTCGAACTTTAGTCACTGATCGAAAAATTAGACTGAATTTTCGTATCTTCAAATATTTCATAAAAAATGCCCCTTGTGCGTGCGATATTTCTTAGAATTAATGTATTCTACGTATGGTATTTACTTAACTTATATTTAGAGACATCCACATTATTCTTCTGCCAATAGTAGACCAGGTTGCCAGAGCCGAGGCCGATGACGTAGCAAGTGACATTATTGTGACCGAGGACGTGCAGGTAGTGGAAGGTATCGTTGATCCAGGTGCGGTAAAATCTTGAAGGAAACCGAAAGAATGTTGAAATTGAACTTGTTTCAAACATACAAAACGTAACATTTGTAGCAAGCAGTTATTGTTACCCACGCCTGAAGCTGCTGTGCTCCAAAATTATTCAGTTCAGTTATTCATCGCGATTATCCGATAATAACCAAAACATTAGTACAATGCTCAATGACCTCAATAACGTCTCCCAACAGGTTGGTCTTAAGATGAACATGGACAAGACGAAGTTCATGTCAAACGTCCATGTCACACCAATACCGGTTGTTGTTGGGAACAATAGGCTCGAAGTTGTAGACGAGTACGTATACCTGGGACAAATTGTCCGATTAGGTAAGTCCAACTTCGACTCAGAGGTCAATCGACGAATCCAACTCGGCTGGGCTGCGTTCGGGAAACTACGTCATATCTTCTCGTCGAGTATACCGCAAAGCCTCAAGACGAAAGTATACAATCAGTGCGTGTTGCCAGTGATGACATACGGATCCGAGACTTGGTCCTTCACTGCAGCCCGTATGAGGAAGCTCAAAGTTGCTCAGCGCGCTATGGAAAGGGCTATGCACGGTGTTTCTCTGCGTGATAGAGTCTGCAACGATGATATCCGCAGCAGAACTAAGGTAACCGACATAGCCGTAAAGATCAGCAAGCTGAAGTGGCAATGGGCCGGCCACATAGCTCGCAGAACTGACAACCGTTGGGGAAAAAAGATTCTCGAGTGGCAGCCACGTACAGGCAAATGCAGTGTAGGACGGCCCCCCACAAGATGGAGTGACGACCTGCGCAGTGTTGCGGGAAGTCGATGGATGCAGGTGGCTCAGGACCGAGCTTCGTGGCAATCTTTGGGGGAGGCCTATGTTCAGCAGTGGACTTCTGATAGGCTGAAATGATGATGATGATGATATATATATAACCAAAATATCCTTGTAAAGGATTGAACGAATATTTTTAGTGGTGAATTCTGAAGTGAGTGGAACAGGAAAAGGAAGAACGACACAGGATTGGTTACTATCAGGAAGACCCGTGGAAGATCACGTGCGAGGGACAGCGCATCAAGAATAAACTCTGCTTACTCCCTTTGTAAGTGTTGAAAATAATTAGAAGTTTTTTTTTATGGAAAAGACGGCAAACGAGCAAGCTGTTCACCTGATGGTAAGTGATTACCGTCGCCCACATACATCTGCAACACCATAGATGCTGCAGGTGCGTTGCCGGTCTTTAAGGATATTTGGGATATGGGAGGGAAAAGGAGGGGAATAGGGAGGGGATGTGGATCTCCGGTTACCTCACACACCGAACGAAACGCAGAAGCACAAGATGCCGTGGTATCAATCCGGTCGAGCCGGCCCATTCGAGCAGCAGCTAAAGCCGCCGCTTGGCTCTACCACGCTTAAAAAACGGCCTTTTTATTCCAATCTCGCAACCCGTGTAGCTCGTAACAATATGTCAGTTGATATAATTGATATACTTACGAACTAAAGCAGATATCCAGTGCGCTTTCAAAGCGCTTTTCTGTCTGTCTGCACTATCCCCTAAGAATAATATGGGAACGGCTCTCAAATTTACTTTAAATTGATCCGATGCTCTCCCCAATGCTTGCCAAGAAGCTGTACACCGCGAACATACCGGACGCACCACACATGTCTATCAATAGACAGTTTGTGAACAATAGATATATCTGAGCGAGTATACCTTTCCTCTTTGGTGGAATATTAACTAGTATTATAGCAAATAGCTTACTCGGGCGACATCAGAACCAGCGCATCCAAGTCCTGCAGCCACACGTGTAAGGCAGGTGCCACCATTCCCGCCAGCAGCAACAGCGAGAGTGCTAATGATCTCCATCTCGACATGGTCGCTACGTACACCAGTATACCTATCACAAACAGTTGAGTGTCTGCTGCCACGTGCCTAAAAAAAAAATTAAAAGAAGTCACGATATACAATGTCGTTAGCCGAAGACCTCCACAGACACACAGAGTGTTTAGGTGGCATATCACCGACATCCTCTCCGTGGAGCGCTAGTACCAAATAAGTTCTCGTGGAGTTTGGGTTGGAGGGACCGAAAACCACCCCAGTGTTCTACATAGCTTTAAGCCACGACAGCCGAGTGTTTAGGTGATATGGCACCTAAACAGTAAACCGAGATCCTCTCCGTGGAGCGCTCGTACCAATGAGATTCTCGAGACGTTATGTACGATTTGTACCGTTGCTTTAGACACCAAAACAGCGTCAGGCTCTCCATCTGTCATGTTGTCACGAATAAGCTCTGGTGGAGCTTGGGTTGGAGGGACTGAAAATCACCCCAGTGTTCTACATAGTATTTATGGTGGCGTTTGAGTGTTGATGTTTGCTTTCTTCGCGGTGTTGGCGATGTGTTGTGGCACCGTAAGAGAATCAGCCACTCCGACTCGTCTTGCAGGTCTTAGGAAAGTCGACTAAGGAAAGTTTTGGACAAATTTCCTAGCCCATAGATGGCTCGATAACCATTTAGAAGGGCATTAGCGTTTAAGTTGCAATTGCCAAGCCGTTAGCCGAACGTTGTTACGTTAACTATCTACATCCTATTAAAGAGGAAGCCTAACAACGCTAAACTTGTGCAGATTTCCTTTAAAAGAAACAGATCCGTTTTGTTAAAAGGTCTATAGGGCTTGTTTATGACACTGAATTGACAAACGAGCTGACAAATCCACCTGAACCTTAGTGGATCTCCAGGGGGCTGCACATGGAGACCTTTAAGCCACTAGAGTGTAACAATGCCTCGTAACCCCTTAGGAATATGATGAAATGCCACACAGCCTGTAATTATATTGGCTCTCTATATCTTGAAAAACATAGCACAACCGTAGTTGGAATGAGGATTGGTGGAAGAAATAGAAAGACTATTAGTATTGAGTAAGGTAATAATAGCTTACCAAGTCTGCAAGGCGCATATGCTGTCGCCGGACTGATAGTTGTTTAGGTAGAACACGTGCAGCCACCAGTAGCTCCGGCAGTCGGCCACTACGCTGTTGGTGACGTAGTGCTTCCACAGTGGACCCGAGCCCGTATACCGCAACCAGGTTGCTGTGAATGCGATCATAGCTGCGTTGGCCGGGGTCAATCTAAAAGTTCAGCTAAATTCAATTTCTTTTTATCTTGCAAGTCTACGAAATAGTTGAAGATCCAGGTATAGTTACAATGCAGCTGCATGTACAGGTTTTCGTTCTAACGGAGGAACACACTTACAGAATACTAATAAAATAGAAACATTTACGAAAGCTGTGTTTTGTTTAGTGTTGTTTTAATAATGTTCATTTTCAACGCGCAAACAACTCACCTGATGGTAAGTGATTACCGTTACCCACGTACATCAGCAACACCAGAGGAGCTGCAGTAGCGTTGCCAGCCTTTAAGGATATTTGGGTGATAGGATGGATGATAGGGAGGGAAGTTGGGGACGAGGGACACGGCCTCCGGTTACCTCACTCACTGAAAGAAACGCAGAAGCACAAGATGCTTCTACTTCACGTCGGTGTTAGAGGTCGCGGTGCCAGGCCGGTCGAGCCGGCCCATTCGAGCAGCAGCAAAGGCCGCCGCTTGACTCTTTCTCCCCTGACTATTCTAGTCCAGATCATGTGGAATCCGCTGTCGCCAGCGATATTTCCTAACAGTTACGACTTCGGGACCATCAAGAAAAGAGCCTATTCCTTCCTTAAAGGCCGGCCGCGGATCTATAGCTCCTCTGGTGTTGTGGATGTTCGTTGGTGTCGGTGATCACTTACTATCAGGTGAGCCGCATGCTCGTTTGCCCCCTTCTTCTATAAAAAAAATTGCACAGATCCGATCGCCAAGAAAGTTTTTTTTTATGGAAGAGACGACAAACGAGCAAGCGGTTCACCTGATGGTAAGTGATTACCGTCGCCCACATACATCTGCAACACCATAGATGCTGCAGGTGCGTTGCCGGTCTTTAAGGATATTTGGGAGGTGGGAGGGAAGAGGAGGGGAATATGGAAGGGGTGTGGGCCTCCGGTTACCTCGCTCACCGAACGAAACGCAGGAGCACAAGATGCCTCTACTTCACGCCGGTATTCTGCGAGGCCGTGGTACCAATCCGGTCGAGCCGGCCCATTCGAGCAGCAGCCAAAGCCGCCGCTTGGCTCTACCACGCTTAAAGTTATTGTTATCGGTGAAGTTTTTCAACAAAGCAGCAAAAAAGTTATGAACAGAACAGAAGTTAAACAAAACCAATTGTCACCTCCACCACCTGGAGAACAGTAATTTCGGCACCAGCGTCCAGCTAACCGCCATGCTCTCGGATCGTATCTGAATTAGGTAAGCTTGTAAAAATGACGCGATCACGAAGAAAATCTGCACGATCATCAGGCCGTTGTATATCAAGTGATAGTGGAACGTCTCGTACGTCTGAAATTTTATTGTTTAATTATAACATGTCGTATATAAGATATCTACAGTCTGATAATAATGAATGAATCAATGAAATATACTTTATTGTACACACAAAGATTATTTAAAGAAACAAATAAAGGCCTTATCGCTAAGTAGCGATTTCTCCCTGGCAACCCAGAAAGAAAAAGGAAATATGAACACAAGTATCGGGTTCGGGTGTACACTGATGTGAACATATAATATGCAAATACAATAAATACAAAGATATACATAATATGAATATATGAAATACATATACACGTACATACTATTACAGGGATACAAGTCAACGACATTAAGGAACAGAAAACAAAGATTAAGGAGGCATAAAGTATTTTTTTAACAGACGCTTGAAAATAGGTAAGGATTGTGCTCGCTTAATATGAAGCGGAAGAGAGTTCCAAAGCCGAACAGCTTCAATAGAAAAGAATAATAATACTTGAGAAGGAGGCCTTTGTCCAGGCAGTGGGCACTTACAGGATGCTACTTTACTTTTTTTAACATGTCGTAAGAAGAAAATTCTTTCTCAAATTTTACAAAAACAGGACTACTGCCCTAACAGACCTCTTAAATTTAAAAGTCGATGGCATTTTAATGAACAACATTATTTATATAATCATAATATATTTACAATTATTATTATTTCTTATACTACGCTCTTGCACTTTACCATACTCGAACAAATCGAACGGTTACTGATAAAAAAAAATTAAAAGTAATATAAGAAATAATATAAACTGTCATATGATAAAGTGACAACAATCGGAAGTATATATGGTAATATTTTTTATATGATTATTAATAATCAAAATAAGCCGACATGTATCCGCTTTACTCGTATTATTATAATTGAAATAACAAATTCCTTTCCATTACATTTTTTTTTTAATTTGAGCTAAAGAATTCGTTATAGCGGTAGATTTTCTTTATCGTACACAAAATTTGTAAATTATATTAACTTGAACGGTACCTCTGAGGAAGCCACAAATATTTAAGAGTTTTGGAGCCGAGAAGGGTCCGCCACGCTGCTTCAGTGCGAGTTAGCTGGCTTCACATATCCTTCAAATAATTTTTTATATTATTTCTCAGACCAGCAGGTTTCCTCGCGATGTTTTCCTTCACCGCCGCGCACGTTGTAAATGCAGCCCTTCAAATTGCAATTAACAATTTTAGTGATGCCGGGACCGGGGATCGAACCCCGGTCACTCGCGCTCTATGAAACTAAAGAGTGACAGTACCACGGCTCTACTGACTTATTTAGTTATCTATTTACTATTTATTAAACTTCATATACATGAGAATGTATATAGGCGGACTTAATGCCGGAAGCATTCTCTACCAGTCAAAGTCAAGTTACTCCTCTACCTCTACTAAGTTTTTTCTCTCGAATTCTTTTAAATTCTGTATTTCATAATATTTTAATATATCTAAGAAAATACTTTACCTTCTCAAAGTCATGCGGTTCGTCGATGAAACCCATCGAGTTGATAAATATAACATGCGCTATTATCATAAAAAAAGTCGAAATAGATCTGAAAGTAAAAGTACCACGTTATTTACCTCATTCATCATCATCATTATTTCAGCCTATCAGAAGTCCACTGCTGAACATAGGCCTCCCCCAAAGATTGCCATGAAGCTCGGTCCTGAGCCACCTGCATCCATCGACTTCCTGCAACACTGCGCAGGTCGTCACTCCATCTTGTGGGGGGTCGTCCTACACTGCGTTTGCCTGTACGCGGCTGCCACTCGAGAACTTTTTTAACCTCATTCATAAGTTTGTGAAATTTGAAAATATCGTTTAATATCCTTGTATTTACGCGAACGCTACATATTAAAAATGAAACTATTATTTTACGGATTTTATCGCGTTTTGTTTAGATTTTTAAAATCCCGACGTTTCGGGGGTGAGACGGCGGTTAACCCGACTACCGTCAGCTTTATAATTATTAATTATGGGTCTGATCTACCCTGATACGTATGCTTGGTCTTGGATTTAATTTTATTAATTACCGGATCCCAACCAGGCAGTGCCAGTCATCTTCTCTATTGAAATTAGGATATTTTTCATTTTAAATATGTTTAAGTGCTATGAAGGTCACACTTTGCGGCGATATATGTTCATCTTGTTTCTATGTCAATGAACATTAGTAAACTTAAAACAAATTAAAGTATGATATATAGTATGATATAAAGTACATTTATATTCAAGGTTATGTTTATATTAATATTCAACGACAAATCTTATTCATTAAATTTAGTGTTTTTAAATTCATTTATGATCTACAACTTATATAAGAAATGTAAATCATACATAAAACATTAAAGGCCTCTATCGCTGCTTCTTCATCAGCTTATTTAAGTCTCTTCTTCATCAGCTTATTAATGTGCCGGCAAACAGACACAAGTTTCTCGGTTTGTCCATACACACCTTGGTCACCTTGGCACATACCTCCGCCACGGTCCGACTGGCCGGCGAGCGCACCTCATATACCTTCGCACAAGTGGCGTTGCTCCTCATCACGAGTCTGCGACATTTAGGTTTGGGGTATTTGGATGGTATTGAAGCTTTCGGTCAATCGTCAGAGACGCTTGTACTCTAGCTGGCAGTGTGAACCACGTGCACGAGAGGTTGTTATTTGAAGAACAGATTGATTGAAATTTGCTTATATCTCATCATTTATTTCCTGAATCCAGTCTAATTTCATAAATATGCTATAAATAAAATTAAAAAAGGGTACCCATTTTAATAAAATCACTAAGAAAACTTTTGTTTTGTGTATAATGTATACTACTATACTATAAATGGAGTATCATCAAGGAGAGCTTGCTTAGACAAATATATTTTTTTTTAATTTTAGGCAACTGCAGTTTTCACTTATGCGTTTTTTCTTTTAATTACTATTGTACGTACCTTTTTTATTAATTTTTAGTTGATAATGTAGAACTGACAACCTTTGGGGAAAAAAGGTTCTCGAGTGGCAGCCACGTACAGGCAAACGCAGTGTAGGACGACCCCCCACAAGATGGAGTGACGACCTACGCAGTGTTGCGGGAAGTCGATGGATGCAGGTGGCTCAGGACCGAGCTTCGTGGCAATCTTTGGGGGAGGCCTATGTTCAGCAGTGGACTTCTGATAGGCTGAAATGATGATGATGATGATGAATGTATAATTTTCTCCGCGAGAATGAAATCTTAAATAATGAACTACAAGTATGAATAACGAGTACTATAAAAATCCTTAAAACTGACCTTAAACCGTGCAGTCCGTTTAATATCTCAAATCTCGGATCAGATACCTTCGAATCTATTAAGTCTCTCCAATTCTTGCGCAAAGAGAAATTTAACAAAACTGTGTTTTCTGAAGAAAAAAAAAAGATCATTCATGTTTTAAATCGACGTGTTATTATAATATAAATTGCCGAATACGAACAATGTTTATTGTAAAGTGTAATTAAAATTATTCTGATTATAGTAATTTATCTCGAGACATATTTAAAAACTTTGACAATAGTAAATTAAGTTTGTACCGTGAACAAAAATTATATGTCATTAAAAAAATTAACACCTTAAGATAAAATAAAAACATCGTAATCGTCCAAGGTATCGCGTTGTTAGCAGCAGTCGTTTCGCATTTATCGTCGCATCTAGAATACGAATTGAACAATTACCTTTCATTTTGTTTCTATCCGAATCATTGTCACAGAAGAAAACATCATATGAAGTTCCCATCAGTACTAAGATCACCAATACGATAAATACAGCTGCTACATACCAATCGCTGGCATCTAAATCTGTTTGTTCGTTGTGTTTATCACAATAATACACACTCGTCAAATTTGCTTCTATTTTATATTCAGTCCAAATGGATTCATTGAGGCATGCCCCGAGGACTGCTTCTAAGTCCTGTGTTTTATCTAGACTTTTATTCTTGACAAATCCTTGACATGATTTCGTTACACACACTCCTCTTTCAATATATGTGTGATTATAATGTTTGGAAGTGTGGGCTGAGTATTCCTGTAAATCATTCAATGTAGTATCAATTGTTTATAATTATATTGGAAGCGCCAATAGCCAAATGGGTTAGGGTGTGGACTACGAAACATGACGTCTTAAGTTCAAGCCCGCCACTCGACTATTGTCGTAAACCGCTCCAGATACAAGCTGTAAACTTAGTTGGAGGGTTAACAGGAATATCAGTAATATTACTTAATAAATAGCATTGCTAGTATTCTTGTAAAAAAAGAAAAAAATCATTAATTATTATATCAGCGTAAGAACCTGCCATTCCCTTTCTTCCGTCAATGTCGTAAAGGCGACTATGGGACCTTGAAAATTGTAACGACTACAGATGGCGGTATAACTAAAAAAATGCGAGACCAAAATTAAGCAGACCGATAACCGACAGCAGCGTCTAAGGTGCGAGATGTCTGGATCTGCGATAGTCAATCCGCTTACCTTATAAAAGAGGCCTACGTCCAGCAGTGGACTATTTACAGGCTGTATTATACAAGCCTATCACACAGTAGAATAATCAGAGATTAAAGTTTTTGATTTGGCCCTGTCCAGAATTCTACAAACCACTTTTCCCTTATCGTAAGCAATAACGTGTCGGATGGCAAGCCTCGTCACCGGGTTTACTCCCGAAAGTGTTTGGAGAAGATTAATCTGTCGCCTATCGTACGCCATAGAAGAGACACTGAAAGAGAGGGGAGGGGGGGGGAGAGGTTTCTACGCCGCCCTCACATGATGGTATTACTCTTTTAATTGGCACATCCCCACACATGACGATTCGGTATTTAAAATTGTAATTAATTTAACCACTAAAGTAGTACATTTTAATTTTAAATCCGATTTACCTAGCGCTCGATGACGAGAGGAAAGCATCGTAAGAAATTGCGCATGTCCATGAATGAAAGCTTAAGTGGTTTCAGTCAAGTGGACCGTCAGTGTCAATGACTAAAAAGAGTGTCGAAGCAAATTTATACTGCGGCGTATGTCGACCAAATAGGCGATACATTACAGAGGGGCCAAATCAAAAGTACCCATAACTGACTAGCATGCGTGCGTGATGTCATTATCATCATCGTCATCATTTCTGCCTATCAGAAGTCCACTGCTGAACATAGGCCTCCCCCAAAGATTGCCACGAAGCTCGGTCCTGAGCCACCTGCATCCATCGACTTCCCGCAACACTCCGCAGGTCGTCACTCCATCTTGTGGGGGTCGTCCTACACTGCGTTTGCCTGTACGTGGCTGCCACTCGAGAACCTTTTTTCCCCAACGGTTGTCAGTTCTGCGAGCTATGTGGCCGGCTCATTGCCACTTCAGCTTGCTGATCTTTACGGCTATGTCGGTTACCTTAGTTCTGCTGCGGATATCATCGTTGCAGACTCTATCACGCAGAGAAACACCGAGCAGAGCCCTTTCCATAGCGCGCTGAGCAACTTTGAGCTTCCTCATACGGGGTGCAGTGAAGGACCAAGTCTCGGATCCGTATGTCATCACTGGCAACACGCACTGGTTGTATACTTTCGTCTTGAGGCTTTGTGGTATACTCGACGAGAAGATATGACGTAGTTTCCCGAACGCAGCCCAGCCGAGTTGGATTCGTCGATTGACCTCTGAGTCGAAGTTGGACTTACCTAATCGGACAATTTGTCCCAGGTATACGTACTCGTCTACAACTTCGAGCCTATTGTTCCCAACAACAACGGGTATTGGTGTGACATGGACGTTTGACATGAACTTCGTCTTGTCCATGTTCATCTTAAGACCAACCTGTTGGGAGACGTTATTGAGGTCATTGAGCATTGTACTAAGCTCCTCCAGCGATCCTGCCATAAGAACTATTTCGTCGGCAAATCGAAGGTGAGTGATGTATTCGCCATTGATGTTGATACCGTATCCTTTCCAGTTCAGCTGCTTGAAAACATCTTCCAATGCAGCGGTGAAGAGTTTCGGGGATATGACATCCAGGGTGATCTTACACCTTTCTGCAGTTGGATTGGTTTCGTACTCTGATTCTGTACTCGGGTAGACATCGTAGCCTCATTGTACAAACACCTCAGCGTGATGTATGGATGTGCAAGAGGCGAGAGAGGTACGGGAGCTTGCCTTATGGAACTCCGTAATCTATGTCTACCAGTGTAGGTGACACTAGGCGCGAGTAAAAATAAAGTGCCCACAGCTGGGCAAAGGCCTCTTTCTGAAATATCTGAGAGGGTTTTGAAGCCGCAGCTCCAGTGCATCACATATCCTCGAAACATAATATTTTCCTTCACCGCCGATCACGTCTTAAATACAGCGCTTAATATTGCTAATAACAATTTTAGTGGTGCCGGGAACGGCGGGTCGAGTTTTTATGTTTATTTCCAACGATCATAAATAACATTTCTAGGACATAAAAAGTTATGAATAATACCAACTTTAATGAGATTCATAAGTCCGTTGGTCGGTCCCGCGTGGAGGTCCAGCCGAACCAAGCAGTACAACCCATCGACATAGGCCAGACATGTGTCATAAGCGTCCAGGTGAAACAAAGGCGGCATACGTTCATATTCTGTATCTTTATAAACAAAATCATAAATTTAACTTAACTAGACATGTAAATGGTAATGTTAATTATGTTTAATTATGCACATATTTTTTCTAACCTCTTAAATGTATATACCAATAACCTCCACCACTTAAGCTATGTCTGACACTCTTATATTTCGGTAATTTTCCTTAATCTATTCTGTGGCAACGGAAACGCAGTGTATACCAGCAATAGTCCGTGACATGACGTAAATAGCTCCCTATGTTATGATCTCTGATCTAATATCTAAGTATATTATTCATATTATGCTGGATATATAGAATAAATCAACAGTGTGTCTAGAACAGATTGAACAGTACGATAATGATTTCTATTGTTTAACTTGTTCAACTGAACAACTTCTTGGTGAAATATAGCTGAAATAGCGACAAAACATTATCTAATATGATAAACAATGTCTGTACGTTCACATGAGAAAATGTATTACATAATGCTGGTCAAAGACTACTCTCATTATTTGTAACAGAGTTTTGGAGCCGGTAATGGTCCGCCAAGCTGCTCCAGTGCGGCTTGGCGGACCATTACCGGCTTTAACTTCATAAGTCCTCGAGATAATATTTTTTATTATTTCTCAAACGCGCAGGTTTCCTCGCGGTGTTTTCCTTCTCTGCCGAGCATGTGGTGAATTCAGCGCTTAAAACTGCAATGGACAATTTTAGCGTTCCCAACACCGGTATACGGTGTCCAGGTCAACTGCGCCCTGCGATCCTGCCGACCCGCCCGCCCAGTTAAATGAGTATGGGCGAATATTCCATGATTGCTATGCTGACTTATGCATCAACGCCTACATCGAAAGACCTTTGACAAGCAGTTGATTTATACAGGCTGATAGAGAAAGAAAGTAGACCACTTCGACAACACTTATCCAAAGTTATTTTGACGCTTCTCAAAACATGAAAACACAAGAGAATGGGTCCAATAATACTGCCCTGACGAACACCATATTGTGAGGACTTCACATATGTTATTACATATAAACACTAACATATTAAACGTTTAAAAAGGGGTACAGGTCCTACCAGGACCCAGGTCCTAGTCGCTAGGGAATAAATCCGATTGGGAGTCTGTAATAATAATATCTATTTCTTAAAAATAGGGTTATGGCCCTCTGTTTAAGAAATATAACTGAAAAAACCCAGGGAAACAAGGTTTTGAGTATTATGAGGTAATTCGATAAGGAATATCGTTACGTTACAAACATCTCACTGATCGACCTAAGTAATTGATACTTGAATTATGCGGATAGATAGCCCATGCTGAAGTTTATCTATGCTTGTTGAAAGTCAAGCAAGCAATCGGGTTATATTCCAGCAAATCACAGTTCAGATTCGTTTGTGGATCGACTCGGGCAACTTGTGAGAAGTTCGGTGATTTCGGAGAAACGCATCTTTGATTTTTCGACAACTACCGCACTTTGACAGCAGGAAAAACTCTTCGAGTGTCATAAATCCTGATATAACACATAAAGATAAATTTTGATTGTTTCAAAGTTATGACACGTCAGGGGTTTAGGGAAAAAAATTGTTATTCATAATAACAGAATGCCAATACTACTATCTAAACTGAACAGTTTTACTGTCCCTGCAGTATTTTAAATTTAAACCAACAAATTAATGTAACAAAAAAACCAAGCTTAGGATCGGGCAATCAATAAAATTGGATCCGAGACCAAGCATACCAATGCACGACCTACATGATACAGTGAGCTCATTCAGCTCATACAGTGGCCTAAAAATTATAATTAGAAAACTGTTTGAAGCTAGGTTAAACTATGACATCTGGACGTCAAACACCACAGTCCCCCCGTGACCATGGCTGCTGTAAAGCACCGGAAATTTCGGGAATGCAAAAAAAATCCGTAAATAACAGCTTAATTTTAATATGCTGGTTTCGCCTCGTTTAGTTTCGTTTCTTATTTTTAGCAGTAAAGATTTTCTTATATTTCAATGAACAAATAATTGAGTAATCCGAAGGGAGTATATATATTACCTACCATTCAAATGATAAATCACTCCATTGCAGGTTTTCGTAATGAAAACTATATAACATAGCGCACTTAAACATATTTTGTTCACTATTCGCTTCATAACGAAATACACAACACTTGTTATCCGAAGTACTGTAACGGCAGACAACCACGGTGTGATTAAACGAACAACTTCTCTTATATATAGCGGCACGCTTTTTAATCAATGCCGTGTCCCTGAATACATAGTTAGGACACTTTCAGGTGTTATATACCATGATATACGAATGGTCAAAACATAAAACGATCTCTTGTTGTATTTAAGCGAACCAAATGCGCAGTGCATTTGATATTAAACTATTATATACGGACTTTATGCATTGTTATTTACTTTTTTTAAATCATAAACATGTATATTAAACACTTTAAAATATGTAAATAAATAGTTCAATTTAAATCGTTAAATAAGACCAGATCGAACAAAAATTCGAACGCGAATTGATGTCTAAATTTCTTTGCCTCTATTTAAATGTCGCAGCTTTTTTTGGATGTATTTTGAAAGACTTTTAAATTAGAGCTGCGATGACAACCTCTGACAAGTTCATGGCAGCAGTACATAATCAATGATCATGTGTTATCCTATTATGAGAAGGCAGCTGGGTCCTTGAAATAATCAGGTAAAATGTTATTATTTCGACGATCCTAGATTTTAGATCATTTGAAATGAAACGATTATTTACGGATTTTGTCGCGTTTAATTATGTTTTTATATTCCCGACGTTTCTACTGTTTTACAGCAGCCGTGGTCAATGAGGTGTTAGACGTCCAGATGTCATAGTTAACTCGGGCTACTTTCAGCTATTATTTATTAATGTTTGGTCCGTTCTTCGCAGAATGGGCTCACAGTATCTTGAGGTGGTTTTAGATTTAATTTTGTTTATTATTGGATACCAAGCCGGTGGTATTACACAGCCATCTTCTCTATTGAAATTAGGATGTTTTTTGTTTTCAATAGCCTCGCGAATCATCCTTGGCAGGAACCGGTGTTCTTTTGCAAGGATTTGTGGTCTATCAAATCTGATGTAATGGTTGGAGCGATCAACGAATTCATCAGATTGCCGACTTCCTAGAGTGTCGGTGTTTCACGTCAGCTATGTGTTCTTTCACGCGGGTCCTTACAGAACTTTGATCATATGGTATAAATTCTGATCTAAGATCTAAGTATATTATATACTCACTCCTGTCACCCTTAGGGGTAGGCAGACATTATTCGTATTTAAATTTGGCACAAATCAGCGAAACCTAACTGACTTATGGAACCTAACTTTTGCCTCTTCGAGAGATAAAACGTGACGGGGGGCGAACCACGACGTCATGTTTTCTCCTAGAGTTCGATAGGAGATTTTCGAGACTTTTCCCTATGTCACCACTTACGACATCCACGTGAAGAAAGGGATGGCAGAGGCTGGTGGTCTGCAGCTTAAATACAGTAAAGCTGTAGCCTGTATATATCCCACAGCTAAGCACAGGGTAAAAGCCTCCTCTCTATGTTCGAGATAATTCTGGAGCCGTCAAGGGTCTAACACGCCACTCCAGTGCTGGTTGGCGAACTTTTCGAAGAAAAACTTTTTTATTTGCCTTTCATATTTCTAAGACATGCAGGTTACCTCACGATCTTCTGCTCCATCGCCGAGCACGTGAAAAATTCAGCACTTGATTATTTCAGCTTTTTTTTCCGTTCCGTCTTTTGCCCGTTATTTTTGTGAAGGAATGTTTTAATGTCCCAGAGGCGACAGGCCGTTTTTACTTTCGTCACATTTATATATTTCCTTATTGAAATAAACAATGAGTGTAATGTTAATATCTCCGGCGTAGCGTTGTATATGTTTTCCGTTCATAATAATGAAAAAACAAACGACGTAAGTGTTTATCCATTAAACCATTTTTAAAAAATAAAGATGTCAATGCATCAGTCTCCCGCGTAGCGTTGTTTATCCGTTCATAATAATGAAAAAACAAACGACACAAGTGTTTATTTGTTAAACCTATTTAAAAAAAAAAAAAAAAACCTTAATGTCATTTGTTTATTAACTTTAATTCGTTTAGGCTTAATTTAAAATCCACGTGTCCAATCATATTTCTGTTAAAAACAATGAAACTAAATGCAATAAAAAGGTCTTGCCTTTGAAATGTCAAGACTGACTTATTTTTTTATGGGATTGGGTGAGACAAAAACAGTTCACCTGATGGTAAGTGGCTCCTGCAGGTCATGGAGCTCTGGAGCATGCAATCGATGAAAGCAGCAGCCCCGGTGCCGGCCTTTAAGGATCTTCGGAGAGGGAGAACGATAGAGTGGAAGGGGAACCTCTCTCACCGAACGAAACGCAGAAGCACTAGGTGCCTCTGTGTAGTGCCGTGGTAGCCTAGTGGTCAGGACGCTCACTTTAGTGTCATAGAGCGCGAGTGACCTGGATTCAATCCCCGGTGCCGGCGCCACTAAAATTGTTATTAACAATTTTAAGTGCTGTATTTACCACGTGCTCAACGGTGAAGGAAAACATCGTGAGGAAACCTGCATGTCTGAGAAATAATAAAAATATTATTTCGAGGATATGTGAAGCTCGCCAACCCGCACTGGAGCAGCGTGGCGGGCCCTTTCCCGGCTCCTAAACCCTCTCTGATACTAGTATTTGAGAAGGAGGGCTTTGCCCTGCAGTGGGCACTTACAGGTGCCTCTAATTTGGCCTATATTGCCACCACGCCTCATCGGTGTTCATGTGTTCTGCGAAGGTTTTGGAAGAAATTGGATTGACCGGAAAAGACACTACAGACATTTATCTATTTCCTGTCGTTTCGGTTTCCTCTTGTTAATAGAAGCGTGTGAAAAAATTAAAATGAACAACTTTATCTTTGTCGTATTTTATATCTGGTAACTATGTCGTGTGGTTGTTTCCTGTGAGAGCGTTGTCTGTACGGTACGTCAGAGAGACATTATTTTTTACCGCGCTTTTTATATCTTGAATTTATAGGTAGAAAGAGAAAGAAGCCTTGGATGCTGCCGAACGATCACTAAGTAGCATCCATTTGCAACACCAGAGGAGCTGCAGGTGCGTTGCCGGTGCTTTAAGGATATATGGGAGATGGGAGAGATGATGGAACGAAACGCAGAAGCGTAATATGCCTCTATATCACGCTGTTATTTTGCGAGACCGTGGCGCTACCCTGGTCGAGCCGGCCCATTCGAGCAGCAGCAAAAGCCACTGCTCGGCTCTACCGCGCACTGTACTTAATACGTACAATTAACGTAACTTCAAAAACAAATTAAGCGCCAATAGCCGAATGGGCTAGGGTGCGGACTACGAAACATGACGTCGTATGTTCGAGTCCGCCATTCGACTATTGTCGTGAACCACTCCAGATACAAGCTGTAATGCTTAGTTGGAGGGTTAACAGGGATATTAGTAATATTTACTAAATAAAAAGAATCGCTAGTATTCTATTTAAAAAAAAAACAGGGGGCTATTAGGTAAATTGCCCCTCAGTTTGTTTTACTCTCACTATGATTTTCTTTTACTCTACTATAATATTGTTTTACTCTACTATAATTTTGTTTTACTCTCACTATAATTTTGTTTTACTCTCTCTCTATAATTTTCCGCGTGCAACAGCATGTAACAGACATTGCAAATTGCTTACAATTTCTATACTTTCTTATGCTTTGTTGGGTACCCCTGAGGGTAGGGCAATAGTGGTTGAATTGAGTCGATAGATGCTTTAAAATTTTGTCTTTATTCGATTATGTCTTTGTTTAATCTTACACCCGCTTCCTTTCCGTACCTGTTGTAAGTAGATAATATTAGATTATTAATATATATTTGTAGATTATTGTACATTTGAACAAAAAAAGGGGCACGTGTCGAACGACATTTAAATAAAAATGACGTGACGAAAGTGAAATGTACGTTGCTTACGTTGAATATGATCATGATTTGATTCGATTTAGAAGCCTTGACAATGTCGTGTCAATCTCCAGTAAAAAACTTACTCCTTTCAATTTCCCGAAGCAAACGAGTTTTTTTTTTTAATTGATTACGTTCGTTGCCTTTTTTCAAGGGTCGATCGTAGTCGACCGGACCTCGAAAACTCACCGGCGTCCCGGTGTGCCAGTCCATGCCGGACTTCTTTTTAATTACCCATTTGTTTTAAAAGTTAATTAAGTTTTAATGTATTAAATTCATGTTGGTATGTAATTAAATGTATATATCAAATTACTTAATTGCATGTAAATTAATTTTAATTATTCTAGTTTTAATATTTAACTTACACGGAAATTATATTAAAGTTACGCAGGAATATTACTGTGTTATTCACAGAAAGAACAATTGTTAAGTGGAAGGTGCATGTTGAGGTTTCAAAGTGAGTGGTTAAGGAAGTGCAATCGCTATTAACTGTCAGGGCGCTCGATTTAGTTTCATAGAGCCCGAGTGACCTGGGTTCGATGCCCTGTGGCCGGCACCACTAAAATTGTTAATAGCAATTTAACGAGTAAGTGCTATGTATACCATGTGCACGGCGGTGAAGGAAAACCTCGTGGGGAAACTTGCACATCCGAGAAATAACAAAAAAATATTATTCCGTTTCCTGGCTCCAAAACCCCTATCAGATATTTGACGAGGCATTTGCCCAGCAGTGGGAACTTACAGGCTGCAACTCTTTTTAATGGTAATAGCGGCAAACGAGCAACAGGTTCACCTGATGGTAAGTGATTACCGTCGCCCACACACATCTGCCACCCCAGAGGAGCTACAGGTGCGTTGCCGGCCTTTAAGGGTATTTGAGAGATGGGAGGGAGGATAAGGAGTGAACGAAACGCAGAAGCACAAGATACCTCTACTTCACGCCGGTATTCTGCGAGGTCGTGGTATCAATCCGGTCGAGCCGGCCCATTCGAGCAGCAGCTAAAGCCGCCGCTTGGCTCTACCACGTTACAATACTCTACTTTTATATATATATACGTATGTTTTACTAGGTACAATAATATATCTCTACGTGTAAGTATAGTATGTAAAGTGAACAGACACCTTCGAGGCAAACGTGTACCATCCTAGGCCTCATCTTCGCCTTCCATCAAACAAGATTGAGGTCAAACGTAAGCCTACTTTTCATAAAAAAAAAAGGTTTTTTCTATTATACAGGTTGACGTGGATACAATAAATTTAACGTCAGCTTCTACTGGCCATTTCTAATTCAAACACCAAAATGTACATACCTGTCGCTTTTTTTTTTATTTAAAAAAACGTTACTTTCCTCTGTAGGAATTTCTCCTGTGTCGCGGAGGCAGTTTACATACATGAATTGCACATGGACAAACACCCAGACCGGGAACTATTATTAGTAGTCCATACGAATACTAGTCCCGTGCGGAATCGAACCCGGCGACCCAACGCGCCGCAGCTAAACGCTTAGCCGCTACGCCACCGAGCCGTCATACGCCTACCTACATTCAATAACGGCTACACTATATTATTTTTAGGTTCTTATTCATTTGTGTTAGATTTCCTTGCGATGTATTTTCAAGCGGTTGAATGACCGTGAAGTCAACAACGAGGATCGAACCCGGATCACTCGTGTAGTTAAACGAGCGCCTTGACCACTGAGCTAGCGGGGCTAACGCAACGCAGATATGTTAATATAATAAATAAAGTTATAGTACTTATGTATTGCAATTTATTTCGCAAAGAACATTTACATACAAAACAAACCTATTAAGTTGTATTTTGGGTTTAATATTTGACCTTCATTATGCCGTTATCATTGCTATGCAAATATCTGTCGCCATTTTATTGTACTAGCTATGCCGGCGACTGTGTCCGCTGGATATTATTAATACTTAACCAATAAAACAAAACATACCAGCTCAGTTGAGTTCATTCGCCTCTTGAGCAGTAGAGAAGCTGTAAAACTATTTCGTATGAGGAAGCTCAACGTTACGACGGCGGGCAACGTTGCAACGGGTAAGCCACCTACCGTCGGCGATAGAAAGTTCTCGAGGGACTCGAATGGGAAAACGCAGTATACGACTACCCACAAGATGGAAGGACGACCTGCACTGTGTTGCGGGAAGTCGACTGATGCTGGAGAACAGGACCGCGCTTTGTGGCCATCTATGGGCGAGGCCTACGTTCAGCTGTGGACTTGAGACAGGCCGTAATGAAGATGACGACAGGAACAGCTGCTGGACCGAGATCTAATTTTTGACCTGATAAGAATACGCCACGCTGTTCCAATGCGGGAGAG
Source organism: Bhutanitis thaidina (assembly GCA_029286595.1). NCBI lineage: Eukaryota > Metazoa > Arthropoda > Insecta > Lepidoptera > Papilionidae > Bhutanitis > Bhutanitis thaidina. The sequence goes on along the minus strand of JAGSMS010000041.1, from coordinate 1,002,373 downwards.
ACGTCCACTAAACTTTTTTTTAGTTAGAATTAATTTATTTCTCAAAATGTTGTACCTATATACATTATATATACTAAACACACTCCTTTACTGTTCAGGCTGCACTACTCTGGAATTCCTTGCCTGAAGACATTAGGAAAGTGTCCAGCAAGTTATCGTTCAAGAGACTGGTACGTGAACACCTCTTCAAGACATCCGTTCCCACTTAGTGGAATTGATATCATCGGTCATTGTAATTATAATAATATTTTGTATGCTGTATGTATGTGTATATATATGTATTCATATTTGTTTATATGTATTTATTCCGTCTTTATATAAATAATTGTATGTGTATTTCATATATTTATTTATGTATCTTTTCTTTCTTTTTTTTTAAACAAATTTATTGTTCGGCACCCTTACTATATCTCTCCACGCCCCGGGTTGACTGGCAGAGAATGCCAAGAGGCATTAAGTCCGCCCTTTATAATACTATGTTTAAAGGTATTTAAATAAAGTTTAAATAAATAAAATAAATAAATATACACATTGATTTATTTTATTTATTTATGTTATTTAATCACACAATCTGTCGATAATGGCGTGCCTACGCCAATCATAAATAATCATAAATAATAATAATATGGCATATCAACAAACAATTTTAATTGGTCACAATTTATAATGTCAATTACATTTAACACATGTCAAGTAACAAATGTCAAATTGCAATATATATATAGGACTGGCAGTCGTAGTACTGCCCCTGCCGGTAGATGGTGCCACTGGTATGAGAAATAAAATGTATTAATAACTCGCTCAAAGCGCTATCGGGTCTAGATTTCTTAACTTTCTTTTTTGGTCTTTAACCAACATATATTGTGAATATGAGCCCTGTTGGTCCCTCAATACAATATAATAGACCGCAGCGAACTGTAGCTATGAACCATCGTCTCGACTGTACAAATGTATTGTAGAAATATGATCACAATCGCTCAAGTCGTTCCAAAATTACACGATCACTAAAAGACACTCACAGACATTTCCACGGAGGGGCGATGCGGCCGAATCCAGAGACAATCCAGGCTTCTCCTATGACTATAGTCTTTGGGTCAACTCTCAATGGTCACATATCATCATTATTTCTTACAGCGTCTAAGATATGAGATATTTTTTCTATCGGTATGCAGTTAAATACACGTTATCAGTCCACCCGAAGCTATGTGGATGGACCCCATGGACACGTTATATACTTAACAAGTCAACGCAGCCCGTAATTGCACTGGCCACTACCTTACGTACACAAACCTTAGTGCCTTGCGGCTGATGCTACTGCTCGATACCAACGTAATGTTGACTTACATAAGGACTGCAAAATACCGACGATCAAATAATTCTTCACGGAAACGTCACGGCGCTACTTCGAGTCGGCCGTCGTACACCCTAACCCGCTGGTTGCAAACGCCAACAAATACGCCCCGATCTGTAAGCCGGACGACGTAACAACACCAACCGAGCGACTGACCGACCCAGTCACGGTTAATCCTACTTAAGCACACACTGTACATACAGTTAGGAGTAGCAACAATTACACAATCCCCCGCCGACGCATAAGGGCGTATCGAGCCAACAGAACACCCGCGTACACACCGTACGCCTGTGGTTCAGAGCGGTTCTTTCCGCCCAATTCTATCGAAACACCTCGGTCCATAGATAGCTTACTGTAAAGAGGTAAGCAGTAGATATACATCTACTTAAACCCTTTTGCCTACCTATTGCTAACCTATGAAGCTGTAAAAGCCAAAACGGCTAACAGCAATAACTTCATCAAAGAACAAAAAAAAAAAAAAAGGGTTTCCGACAGAATACCAGCGCTGTAGTTGTGGTTTACCATTGCTACAGTATTATGCTGAGTCGGACACCGTTTTGTTGCTGCAACCCAATAAAATATTTTAGCTATTATTTTTTTACATTAAGTTTACTTATGTGTTACTTGAGTTGTGGCAATGAATAAAGTACTTTCTTTCTTTCTTTCTTTCGAATACATATAATACATATATGCTAATGCTCGTATGGGCCAACTCGACCGGGTTGGTAGCGCGGCCTCGCCAGAATACCGGCGTGAAGTAGAGGCATCTTGTGCTTCTGCGTTTCGTTCGGTGAGTGAGTTAACCGGAGGCCCCATCCCCCTCCTCATACTCCCTCCCGTCTCGAAAATACCCTTCAAGGCCGGCAACGCACATGCAGCACCTCTGGTGTTGCAGATGTACGTGGGCGACGGTAGTCACTTACCATCAGATGAACCGCTTGCACGTTTGCTGCCTTTCCCATAAAAAAAAACCTCTCCTCTTAGGAATAGGAATCTACCACTGGTGACTGCAACTGTGGGAATGCAATCGCCATCGCCATCGCCGCAATCACACTTCCCTCCTACTTGACGAAGGTATATGTCCAATATTGGTTTGTTAAAATGTGTTTAATGATGATTCATAACCTATAATTTATCTATAGGTTTATGAATACGTGTCTATGAACATACAGACATAAGAGAAACATCTATTTATGATTCTGTATTTCTATAATCTAACAAAGATTTACGATTTGCATATTCTAGCATGAACGTCTTGTGAAACAATCAAATTAGACTTATTAATGTTTTTACATTACATGGGTTGCCTATTGGTTATCTGTCAAAAGGAATAGTATTATTTGATTATCCTATAATTTAATTAAGCGATTCTGGTATATATATCTATATGTACTGAAAAATATATTGGTATATATAATTGGTTTCGGACGAATGAAATGTATCCAACTATATCCAATTTTATTTAGATAGGTGACATCCTTGAGAAAATTGATTTTCACACAAATAAATAAAATACTTTTTAATTAAAATTGATAAAAACGCCATCTGTTGGAATGTTGAGGTACGAAGAGCCTTATCCGCCATGACACAAAAAAAAATAAAACAAGTTAGTTTTTTTTATCACTTCCAAATCATAATTCTGATTATAGTTAAACATGTCTTTAATAAACTAAACCATGTTAAAAATTAACACGCTTTTATTCATAGGGGTTGGATGTCACACGGAATGTACGTATTTTTTTGGCATGGCTCCAGTACATCTAGCATGTGGCGCTTCGTTAAAAATGTCATTATTCTATAGCAGCAATAGTTTGCCGATTTCATTAAACTTCTTATCTGTTACTACTTAATTGGTAAACTGTAGTATCTCATAATGGGATTATTTATATATATTTAGTTATACAGTTATATATTTGTATACGTGTGTTCTTGCGTGCTTTCCTGTATGTATATATTTAGATATACATGTAAGCCGAGGTAGCCGAGGTCGAGTGGTAGTCTAGTGGTAAGAGTGCCCACTTTAATTTCATAGAGCGCGAGTGACCTGGATTCGATCCCCGTTGCCGGCACCACTAAAATTGTTGATAGCTGAGTTGATATTTTAAGTGCTGTATTTATCACGTGCTCGGCGGTGAAGGAAAACATCGTGAGGAAACCTGCACGTCTGAGAAATAATAAAAAAAAACTTTTTCGAGGATATGTAAAGACCCGACTCCGAAAACCCTCTTCAGAAATATGAGGAGGCCTTTGCCCCGCAGTGGGCACTTACAGGCACGTGTGCGTGCGTACGTTTAAATAATCAATGTAGGCTGTTCTATTCTTAATATATAGTTAACGTTATATTTATATAACCCAGATTTTTTTAAACAAAACGAGGCATGCGGGCCCACCTAGTGGTACGTGAATACTGACAACCCTGTACATCTGCAACACCAGAGGAGCAGGAGCGTTAGTTAAAACGCTTTTTGTATATATGTTAGATGTTTATTAGTGAGCGTTTTTGGACACCTTTTGATAACTGTCGTGTTTAATCTACTACTATATTTGTCTGTGGCGATATCCAATACTCCTCTACTGGGATTCGTAACCAGATTATGCGAATCGACATCGCTGCGTGAATGTTCCGACATGATATATCAAATGAAACAACCAACCCGTACAGTATATTTCCTTTTATTATCTCAGGAATTATTTTTATATTAATATAATATCATAGTTTTATTACAATGGATATAGTTCAGCGGGTAAATGACGCATGCGCGAACGGTGGTACCTGACCATACCCTTCGTGTGTACGCACAGTTAGAAATAAACTTTAGATAATAATTAACAATGACACACTCAAGCATCTTTCCAACCTCTTCACAGACGCCATTTCCTTCGATAAATAACTGAATGTAACCCTTTAAAACAATTTAGTACTTTGAACTGTTTTAGATTGAAAAGCGCTCGGTGTGACCAGTGCGGGAACACATAAAACTACCATAGCGCGGGTAAATATAAACGGTCGCAACAAACTACACAGCCTTAAAACGAATTGATACGCAACGTCTTAAAAATTAGGTCGTCATTTCCTCTACCATCTACTTCGCATCAACATCGCGGAATACCAACATCCAGTGCATACATAATTTGGTCTTACATGTGACAACAGAGACGTGTGAAATGGGATTAGTTCACATGAACGTTATAGACATAGTAAAAGAATCTGTTGATTATAGACAATTCCCATAGACAACACGTGTATTGCCCTACATTCTAGCTTATTGCAAACATTTACCTTCTATATAAACATTTATTTAAAACTTTACCAGATAAGTACGTAGTAGAATTTCTCTATCCTTGCAATCAACTATAACGATTTAGTGCAATTACATAATTTGTTTAGAACCTTAATAACAAAAAAAAAACATCGACAAGGAGAAAATGGAGTACATAGCGCACATCAATTATTACACAATCTGTAGGTCCCCGTTTAGTTTAAAATGTGTAAAAATACGTTAGCTTACACCGTAAAGTACAAAAGCGAATGCGCGATATATTACTTTTGTTATTATCGACAATAATACTCGTGGGTTTTAAAAAAAATATCAGCCGTTATGAAGAAATTGTAATGTGGCGAAACACCCGTATCCATTGTTACCAATGTCAAACTTAAATACGATATATTTTTTTTTTAATATAAAAGCTACAGGTACAAAGCACATGAATGCGGGTGTACGCTTGATTACCCTAGTCCTACAACTATAAGTAACCATGAGTTCCCAATCTTCAAAAAATGATGCAAATCTCCACGTATAAACGACGATATCGAATTATCTACTTCTAAGTTACACCAACAAAGTCTACGTACAACGCTAAATCTCAAAATCGACAATAAACAGTTTTGTAGCAGAGCAAAAGAAAAAGTTTCTGTCGCGAGGAACAACAGACTGAAAACAAGAAAACAATCAACTACTTTAAAATTAGTTTTAGACGCTGAATTTCAATCAATCAAATAAAGATTCCATGGAACATATATTTGGAAGAGAAAAAATCGCTACATGTTTACCACATTGAAACTCTTTAATATAATAAAGCGTACATATTTACTTCAATACGACCTTGAAAAAGCAATCACATAAAGGACCAATATCCAGCTCCAGTTTGATATAAGTAACGTATCGTAGAGATTAGCAAGAACAGAGGTATAGTTGTTGATTGTCTAAAAACATGTTACGTCCTAAAAAAGAAGTTCATCATCATGCACCCACACATTCACTAAATTATTTCGTTGCATATTTAAAAAGCGCCGAATACAAACGTGCCCGTATAAAGTCTGTGAAAAGTATTTGCTAAAGTAGAAAACGCATGGGAGCACATCTTACAATACACATACAAGAGACAAGTTATTTTCTACAATCATAAATGCTTAATCATAATTAAACGGTTTAGTATCAAAACATTAAAACCAATTTTTGACTGTGCAAAGCTCCGCTTGATACAGGTTGGATAAGGATTAAGAGATTAAATTTATCCTGATATTATACATGTCATTCGTAGGTGTCAGTTCAAATATTCAATTAAATAAGTATAGCAGTTTCGTCACAGGATACGTAACTAGTTCTTATTACTTTAACTCTATATTTTGAGTCAAAGTAGTTCCAATAGTACACTAGGCCTATGAGATTAAGGTCAAGGCCTTATAAACCGACCGCGCCGATGTCCGCTGCATGCGCTTCCAGTCGGCCGACGGTCTGAGAGGGTTTACTGACCTGTCTATTATAAATGAAGCTAGCATTTTATTTGGATTAATATGCTATTTAAGATTTTTCGAAAAAGTTTTTTTTTTCACTGTTACCAAAAATTAATAGTACGCTAAGCAAATTTCCATTAAATATTATTACCGATGCATCCAACCTGTATACACAAATCTTAACGCGTGATGAGTGGTCGTGATCGAACACGAAGCGTGACATACCGTCGCCACCTGCACACTTGCAATTTCGCACAACAACCTGCATCTTGCTCAGCAAACCATGTACGAAACAATACCTACCCACGAACAGGTTTAGGAAACTGACAGTTATGAAAACAACAGATAAGTCATGAAGACAGGTTCACAGGTTTATTAGACGTTTCCCAGGACCACCATCGCAGATCAACCGCGTGACAATGAAGCGTGAAAGGTCGATTCCTTAAGTTGTATTCTATCAAATATATTATTATTTATAGCTTTTAATACACATATACACGTCAACGTTCAGAGTTTAAAGTATTATTTGTATCGCCATCACTGAAAAGATACATTATATAATTGATAACAGATACGGGACGAGCGCGTCGCGTGGACGCTCATTATTCTAACGAATATATCTAGGAGGGGGGGAGTATATAAACTTACATACATACAGAATTGACAAAACTCCATTCAACTACCAACTTAACGAATAAAGCTTTCAAACAATAACAGAACGGAGCTTGATAAGTTGCAACTCCGTATAATTAATCTTTCGCCGCCATCTATAGTAATCCAAAATGTTAACAAGACATTGCAAAGCACAAACAACTCGAGTTTTATTTGTACTGTGATTTTATGAGAAACAATTTAATTATAAATAACTAAAGGAATCCTTTATTTAATACTCGAAAATGACAAATACCAATGAACGATAATTATCAAATAACATTTCAAATATTCATAAGACTGTTTCGTGCATATCTACAATATATATTTTATACAAATAGTAATTTAGTGACACCGACTGGCAACACTAAATTTAAAACGTCAAGCTGAAGCCTTATCGGCTATACCACAAACATTCTGCGTAACATAATTACCATTTGAAATCATACCATGTTATTATCCCAAGACACGGTGTCCAGTAAACGAAACCATGTCTTGGATGTGAAAATTAAAATGGTATGATTTTTTTATTTTACGTGGATAAACTTCACACGGAATTGCGGTGAAATATTTTAATGGCATAGCCGATATGGCCGCTGGCGTCCACACGGCGCGCCGAACCTCAAACAACAGCGCCTAAGAAAGAGATAACAATTTTTAGGATTAATACCTATAAACACGTGGTATGATAGTTACACTTTAGTTTACAATTAGATAAATTATTAACTAATAACTATATAATACCGCTTGCGGAGACACCTGTAAATAATAGAGTTACAGGTTCGCGTTGCTGTGTCCCAGCAAGCGCGTGTACTAGAGTAATTATTGTACCGGGTGCGGGCGTCCACGGCCCGTGCGCACTCGAGCCTGTGTTGCCCGATGAAGTCTACGTGGCTAAGTGAACCTCAAGCTAGAAATACTACTATTTTGGTAGGCGATGATATATATGTGATGATTTTAAAAAACGCCCTTAACATATGTGATTAGGTACGATTATCTTAAAATGCTATATCGACAGCTCGCAGCTCTAGTAAGAGCAGCTCAGTTTTTTTTTTTGTTTATTCTCAAGTCAATATATTTCATACGCGCGAAGCATATTATAATGGATCATAATTTATACGCATTAAGGTCGATAATAGCTAGATGTTTATGACGCGCCCAAACGTTTACGCAACAATACAAGGATTTCAAAGGCACGATCACGTGTGTCCATAGTGATGACCCCCGCCCTCAAAATTATCGTTTGACACTTCCAATAATCCAATCATACGAGGACTTTTGAACTACGCATAGTACTTTTCCCGCATATTCCATTGTAATTTAAAAAAATTAAAGGGGGAAAACCGTATTTCGATTATTCACAATACCCAACAACATTATAAAAACAACAATATACACAAATAAAATGCACAATTTCTTGGTTTTAATCTAACATAATGCAATACAAACAACGTATCGTGGAATTTTCTATACAGGATAGTTTTCAATATTTACAAAATAACTTAGTATAACTAACGGCGTGTAAAACAATTTGTAAACAGCGCAACACACAAACATAATTCCGATTCCTATTAAACATATTCAAAGACATTCAACCTTTTTTTTTTATTAAAAATATTCAACCATTTTTTTTCCTGTTTCTAGGTTATCCAACATTTACTGCTTCTTTCTATTGTTCTATAATACAATAATTATGATCAAGTGCAAAATCATTTTATCAATACTCAGAAATTTATTAAATTAATAAAAAAAATACTAAATACTTGAATTCTGTTTGTGAACTCCGCTTCCCTACACTACTCTAAGAAAATAATTAATAAATAACAATTTTCAAACATTAAAAAAAAAACTTGCTTAATATATTCCACAACAACAGCTTCGCCGATGAATGAAACGATGAAAAAAATGGGAATAATCACTACACTATTCATAGGATGAAGACCGTGAATTAGCATTGTATTTGCATACCGTGCGCACTTGGAGAACGTACGTTAAAAATGCAAATGTACAGTTCGCAGAAAAACGTACAGTTTGACGTAAATTTAAGTGTACACAAATCTGCAAACAGCCGAAGCTATTATGCTCAGGAATTTGAACGACATTAGACAAATAAAAGCGACTGCCAGACTGAAATGGAACTAGGCGGGACAGGTGGTCCGTATGCATTCGAAAAGGTGAGCAAGAACCACTCTATGGAAGCCTACAAATGGTCGAGGGCGTTGCGGCTGACCTCGAAAGAGGTGGCGTGACTCAATAGCTAATACCTTCTCCTGTGAAAGGACTAAATAATAAAAAATTTAGACTCAAGAAAAAAAAAAATATGCGTAACTTTGACTTCCTTATTTTGCACACTGTCCTGTTAGGCATATGAAAATTACGCGTAAGCTATAACATTTGCTCTGTTCTTCAAATATTGGAATGATATATTTTGTAATGACTAGTCAAATGTTTTTTTTTTTATTTTAATTTTTTTTATTCTGTTCTTCCATTAGAATAGGCACAGGCATAAAGATCATACGGCCATAAAATTTGAAACATTTATTAATTGATGCAAAATCCCTAATAAAGTTTATAGGCAAGTAGGAATTTTATCGGATGCGCTTTTAATTATTGTTGTATAAAAAGTAACCTCCATATAGCCATCAAAAATGAAAGCAAGTAATAAAATCAATCAATGAATATTTACAATTGTATCTATTTACCCCTCATTTATTGTTTTTAAAACTTAAACGATGGATACATTTAGCAAAGCGGAGCCTCCTAAAAATCTTAAGTTAACGGAATAACATTTTGGCTAATTATGACAAATCTAAAATTCTCTGGATATTCTTCTAAGGAGAAATGAAAGAGCGAGACACAAATATCGCAAAATGACATTTAAGACCGATGACTTAAAATGCACAAATAAGTAAATTGCATCCAGCCTCCAACCTTTCGACTCAATCACAAGCGAACTTAACCTTTTTCTGTATGAGCTTAAGGTCACTTTTCCTGTCTCGATATCGCCAAAGCCAATTGCAATTCGGCATCTTCTTGTCTTCTCCTGGACTCGGCCTCGGCTTCGAGTCGCTTGGACTCTGCCGCAGCCCAAGCCCACTGCTGTTCCTCGGACGGCAGAAACTCCGAGCTTTTCGCCTCTGTAGATGATGTTTTGGCCTTCTTTTCTTTGTTCTGCTTGGGCCTACCTATCCCACCTATCGTGTGGACTAGTGACTTTGCGTATTTCACCGGCTTCGGTGACTTCTCCTTTTTACTAGGAAGCGTGTTAGTTGGCCAGGTCTCGTTGAGGTTCTTATTCGCATCGGTTCCCCAGTCCGTTGCCCAGTTTTCTGTTTTGTTAGACCAGTTGTCAGTTTTCCAGTCGCTCGTCGAATCTTTGGAAGCGCTAGACGGCCAGGCGTCGGGCTTCTGGGTATTCGGTTTCGCCCAAGCGTCGTCCGATGCCCAGTTGTCGTTGGGCCAAGCGGCCCAGCCGTCGTTGTTGTTCGTCTTGAAATCGGACCGTGTCGCGAACGGATCGTAAGCGACGGGCGGGGCGGAGACGCGACCGCTCCGCCTCTCCGGCAGCGCGAAGCTTCCATTGACGGTTGAAGAGGGGGAAAAGAAATCGTCCGTTTCGAAGCCGGCGACGGACGTGGACCTGGCGAACGGATCGACCTTTTTCGATTTGGCGACATCGGCGAACGGGTCCTCTATATTGAACGGGTCCTCATATCTGTAGTCTTTGAAGGGGTCGTCGGTGAATTCCATCGGTTTGGCGCGGTCGTTCTGGACGCAACAAAGTGTGTGAGTGAGCTGGCGTATGTTTTGCTGTATGTGTGTGGGAGAGAGAGAGAGAGAGAGAGGGGTGTACGCACGTGTGAGCCGGCCGCTGCGTCCGCTTAGCGCTGCAATGTGGGGACAAGCACGAGCGTGGTTAGCACGTTAGTGAACAAGTGGGATGGTCATGGAGAGGGGGAACACTTTGCGACGAGACTGCAAGTTCATTGATTGTTTTAAATCCTTTAAAATAGATTATTATTGATTAACAATTACACTTGCCATTTTTGTAATCAAAAATTAATTAGTTATTGAAATGTACTTAATCGACAAACTGAGCTTGCCATCTAGATGGATTTAGATGTTACCCTTCGAGTCGCGAAGTGTTCCCAAGACAATACAGAGATATGTACATAGAGATAAATAGTAGGTTATCGAAAAGTATATATTAAATATGAAAAAAAAAATCAGTTAAATAGGAACAAAATGGGATGAAACAAAACAAGCCAACCACAGAGCTACCCATTTAAGTGTGAAGGTTAGAATAGGGTTGTCAATCAATAAATAATTAACAGAATTACTATGAATGCATTAAATAAATCAATATCGCATGCAAAACAGATATTTAACAATTCGTAATGTTTATATACAAGCAGGTATAGAGTACCCTGGATCTGGGTTACCAATTTATAATACTGGTCAGATTAAATCAAAAATCTCAAACCGCTGACATTATAGCCGGTTATTTGACAAAGCCCGAGATTCCATTTTCAAAAAGGAGTCGAAGTGTTTTTTTTTTTATATGTATGATATACAATGGGAAGAGATATAAATGATATAAAGAGCCAATACTAGTGTTGCATGCAAAAATTACACATTACTTCCGTTTCAAAACAAATGTATACTAAATATATGTAAATAAACCCGCAATTACAACTAAAGGCAATTGTGATATAAAGAGATGTATTTCGTGATCAGCTGTTGCGCAGCGCTGGTGGGATTACCACCATTATTTAGCGATCAGTTTCAACTTGAATTCAAGCCCGACACGACACTTTGACGTAGAGACAAGTCTCTACGGCGGGCGTGATCTGTCAAACTGTCAAATCCGTTGTCAAACTTCGAACCGATCGCTGTTACGATTACCACCAGCGTTACGCAATATAGGTCTTTCGCCCGCATTCATTGACAAGGTACATTGACTTCAAAACGGACAAGACGAAGCAGTGACAATTATGTTAACTACTGTAATCACCGAAGCACATATAAATATGTAAATATATATACATTAATAACACCATCCAACTAAAAATAACTGAAATCAAAGCCACTGGTCACAAAGCACGCTAAGCGGAGCGACTAAAAACCTAACACAACGTGCAATTGTTACAAACGGACGCACAGACTCGAGTCACTCTATATGTTAATCGAATATTGACTGATCAAATCAATCTAGAACGATGCAATTAGATCCGTAAAATCCAAGTGTACGTACTCGAGTAGGTATTTCCGTTAACAGAACAATAGCAAATTAAAAAAAAAAAAGAATATACTTTCGGAAGGAGCTGGTGTAACTCACACATGCACACGTATAAACACCACACACGCGTATACAAATGTGATATACGGTTACAGACAAGTATATACATATATTGTTTTGACACGTCGACTGATAATCTTTGTGCAACAAGTGGCGCATGTGTGAGCGGTAGCCAGCCGTATTCCGGCTAATTTTAAATCTATCACCACGTGGTTCCATAGTGTATGATTTTTTTTTTTATTTTTGATGCTTCAATACCAATAAATAAAACACAAGTTAATTTATTAACAACTTCGTGATTCAATTATTCCATTTCCTTATATACATACAACTTCCTCATTAATTATTCAAGATTAAGTAATCAGGAAGCTGTATGTATATCTACAAATATGTATCCCATGAGCCATGTGATGACGATTCCGCAGTGTAAAATTAAAACGAGAACGGCATTCAGCGCAACGGAGAAAGTAAAATTGCATTCTGACACTGAAACCATGACAATGTCAAAAACCATCTGTCAAAGTTTTATTTTAAAAAAAAAAAGATCAAAGCTGCCAGCGACAGTTAAGAACAGAATCGATTTTCTCAAAACAGACAATTGTACTACGATTTTTGGTTCAAGCTTCGACTAGACAAATGGATAACATTTAAATATAAATTAAAAAAATTATCATTAATAAATAACTATTTTATTTAATTTGCTTTTATTCAAAACAGTTTTTTACAATGTTTTCAAACTTTTTTTTTTATAATAAAAAGTATAATTTATTTCTTATTTACAGCAAAGGCATAAACGAAAAAATGGTCTACATCTATTTCTAAAATGCAAACATAACAAAATAAGAAATGCCATTCTCTAAAAACAAAGACTAATACAGACGTCTTGGACAACATTACCTACATTTTACTTTCTCTGCAGCGTTAAAGAAAACAAAATAAGAAATCAATTTAGCTGAAAATCCTCGCAACTGTCAGCCGATTCGCTTCATGCCGCTACACTATTTGGTAAAAAAATAAGGAGGGGGAGGGAGCAAACAATTTTTCTGTGTAAGAAAACAATAGAAAATCTGAAAAACAAATTAAAAGTAAAAATATTTTTTTTTCTGTTAACAGTACAGCCAGGCAGAATTATTTTTTTATAATTAAAAATGATACGCTTTCTTTTTTTTGCAAAAACTGTACGAATAGCAACAGCGCAAAATAGCCGTTTGATGCTGCTGTGTTTCGTACGGTGAGTTATTGAACCGGAGGTCTATTTACTAGTGACGAGGCAGTCCGTTTTAGTCCTCAGCACAGGGCTCTGCATCTGCGGGGTGTGTGCTGGCCGCAGCACCCACATATAATCAAGTGGACCTTGTCCTCTTTCGTCACCCTTATTTGTATAATAATACAGAGGGTAAAAGACACATACAAAAAAATTATTTGAATTTATCAATATTTATGTTATTTTACGATGGTATGTACTTGTATTTCTGAATACCATCATTTTGAATAAATTTCTTTATTTTATTCATGCAATTTTTTTGTCTGTAGTTATATAATTAAGACGACACTTAAATGGAACGTTTATATGTTTATCGATAAGTAAAACTGTGAAAACCTTCATCTGCATGACTGTACTTAGTATAAATAATAATAACACTGTTTGAGCTTTTATAAAAGATTTTTAAAAAAATAATTTTTTATGTCAAAACTTAGGTAAACATATGTATGTGAATTTTTAGATTTTTATTTATTTATGAGCAACTAAGTAGCATATTATGCTATTTTATTTAAAATAATTATTATTCCATTAAAACTACATTCCAAGTGGAGTTCATAGACTTATTACTTTTAGCATATTAAGACGGTAGGAAAAAAAATTTCGCATAAAATTAAGAGTCTTAGAAATGTCCTGTGCATGCGTAATTCTCAAAAAATATCGTCAATAATCTAAAAACCGTTCGTATCCGGCTCGAAGGATCAGAAAAAAATTAAGTTGCTGTCTTTTTCTTTTTGTTATATGAATGAATGAATGAATGAATGAGTACAAGGCGTCGTTGCCCAATTACATAAATAATCACATATTTTAAAAATCATTTATGCATTTCCTGTATTCGTATATATTTTTGTTCTCTTCGTTTTTCTAATTGTAAGGGAATTCGATATGAGTTAACGTATCTATTACATAACATGAATTTAACATTGAGGTGTGTACAGAGTTTCATAAAAAGAATACATGTGACAGATGAAATTGAGTGCGTGAGCACCAACCGACAAAACTAAAATAATGCATGAGAAGTCGTACATGCGCCGTAATGAAAATAAGTATTGCGCGAATCTGATTAAAAAACTAAATAATAATGAAAAAATTCACATACAAGATGTAATTATTAGAGGCAAGAGCGAGTGTAGAGCATACCTTGTGTGGGGGAACAGGGCGCGGTGGGGCGGGACGCGGGGGCGGCGTCTTGTGGCGCTTGGTGTCTGCGGAGGGTGCGGGGGGCGCGGGGCTCGCGGCGAGGGGCACCGGGCCAGCGGAGGGGGTCGCGCCCCCCGCGGAGGCGCGAGTCGGTGCGTGCAGCACTGCGAATGGATCCTCCTCCCACGCAATCTGCAATCGAATGTTTATAACAACGTTTAACCGAATAATTAATGAATAGATTTCTTTTTTATTGAGGATATGAAGAAAGGAGGAGGTTCTAAATTCAACATAGTTTTCTTTCTTTTTCCTAGTTTAATTTTATTTTATTCTTTAAGGATTGAAGCTCTAATGAACGTCAAAATCTATATAGGAAAAAGAAGAGCTCCTAATTGAAGAACTGGCTTGATTGCCATGCTACAATGTTAATTATTATTATATTAACATGTTTCAAACACATTTTAAATATACACATACTTTAAAACGGTCAAGCGGATCGGCGATCTCAGGCCCAGACACCTGGCACCTTACAGGCTTCTGCACATCATCGGTCTGCTCAATTTGGATTTAGTGTTTTTCAAGATAGTTATCTGGCCATCAGGCGAAAGCCTTTGTGATTTTACAGTATTTTCCCTTAGTCGCCTCTTACGACCCTCTAGGGAGGAAAGGACGTGGCGAATTCTTACGCCGATACCACACGGCACCCATCCGACTAATCAAATCCTAATGCCACAGACAAGTAATGAGAGCAACATCGCTCGTGCTCTGGTTCCGGCACTGGGTTCACCAAGCCGTTCGCCCTGCGTGGTGAGTACGGCCGGCAGCAGTATACTCACATCGTTGGTGCTGGCGGCGGGCGCGGCGCTCGGCGCGAACGCGTCGCCGGCGAACGGGTCCGCGTTCGCAAACTGCTCTCCGAACCCGTCCTGCAACAGACACACGTGTAACCCACACGAAAGCCGACATAACCACTTACGTCCATAGGGGTAGGCAGATATCCCGAATTTCCATTTGACACTCAGCGTAGCATAACGGTCTTCCGGAATTCACTTATCGCTGACGGCTGGCAACATTCGTCACTGGGTTTGCACCTGGAGATTGCGATGATAATTTCGATGCTTTTCCCTAAGTCGCCTGTCACGGGAAGGGGGTGGCAGATACCTACACCACGCGACTTAGACCCGTTAGATAATTTAAGGTCCAAACATATGAAGTTAAGTCACCGTCAAAAAAATAGGTAATTATTACCTACTAATTAGACACCAGAGGTTTCATAATAAATTATTTTGTTTCAGACTTAACTTAATCTTCATCTGTAATGATAACATTTGTAGATGCTTAAGAATTCTATCAATAATTATGTCGCCATTTTTCTTTATCGTACGTGAAAAGCAATCAGAAAAAATATAAAACACAGAGCACAAAGCGTTCACGTAGAAAAGAAATTGAAACATATATTTGGTCCTTCGAGCCCGATAATCGAATATTTTACGTCACCGGCAGTTAGATATTAAAGGTAATTGTTGTGTAAATATGTTTTGAGACAGAGAGAAAGAAGTGCATATCACCTGAGCAGACGCGACGCCGCCGCTGGGGGCGAACGGATCGCTCGGCGCGAACGGGTCCGACGCCTGACCGTTTGTCGTCGCTTCGGGGAAAGGTTCGTCGTCCTGTTTTTTTTTTTAAATAGTCAGTTATGTATGGATTGGTATGTGTGTGTTTTGGTCTGCCTAACTATATCTAATATTTCGGCAGAGAAAAATGCATCGTGTGTAATAAAAGAAATTTGTGAACATTATTATTCGTCAATTATAATTCTTTAATTTGATTGAAAAACTTTATTAAATTGATACACAGATTATATTTGGAGTCAAGGGGCTACTTACGAGCGAGTCGCCGCGCGCGAGGCGCTGCAGCTGCTGCGGCTCGTGCAGTGGCTGCAGCGCGGCGGGCGCGGCGCCGGCCGCCATGGCTGCCAGCGCTGTCTCCATGGCCCGCTCGTGCTCCTCCAAATGGTCGATTTTTATCTTTGCCTGGAACAAGGGACGGTATATTATAACCTGCCTATATATACCGCATACAAATCGCCCTTGTGTAATTAAGGGCTGGGCGTGGGGATGGGGCTAGCACCTGGCTGAGGGCTAGCACGGTGCGGCGAAGCTGCGCGGTGAGCGCTTCGGCGTGCCCCGCGGCGTCGCTGAGCTCGGCGTGCAGCGCGCGTTCTCGCTCGCGTAGTGAGCTCGCGGCTGCGCGGCGGCCCGCCACCTCCGCCTCGGTCTCCACGGCCGCCGCCTCCTGCGCCGACACCTGCGACCGCAGCTTGTCCACCTGACAAATAATAAAGCGACCTTACTGTCACCTTCTAGGCACGGCTGTAAACTGACATCGTGTTTGATATGCATGCTTATAGTATCCTTGACGCACATGACAAAAATGCGTGTCAGAAATAAGTCTGACACTCATTTTACAACTTCATAATCAACTCATCAGTTCAGACTCTAAACCCAATTTTCCGAGATCATTAATAAGAAAACAATTAAAACCAAACCTAACCCATTGTGCGTGCTTCAATTAGGCTTCGGTTCACCTCATACTAGCACCACTGCACCCGTTAATATGACTGATCAATTTTAATAATACACTTATAATTTACATATTTCTCTTCATAAATTATGTTTCGTCACATCTGTACCGAGATAATACACTAGGACCCAAATATTACTCAGGGGTAATTATCTAAAAAGGTGGCTAATCAGAGAAGAAATTCATATAGCCTATCATATAGTCCACTGAACAGTCCAGATGTAATCCCGTTGGACTACAAGTTGTGTTCAGTACTGGAGGACATAGCCTGCACAAAGCACCACTCCGACATTGAGTCACTCAAGAAATCTCTAGCGCTCGCAGTGGTGTGATTCCCCATGGAGACCAGTCCGTTCCTGGCTCTGTGGCCAGATAGATTAAAGGCCTGTATCAACGCCTCTCCTAACCTCGCTATGAATGCGAACAATATGTACATAGATTTTATTATCACACGGTTCCTTTGAAAAAAAATATGCATTTTAATGCCTAACACAGCCTATAGACTAATTATAGATGTCTGTAAAATTTAGACAAATATTTCACTCACTTGTGTCTTCAGGTCATTTAACCGTTTCTGCGCTTCACCTTTTTGATTCTCCAATTGTTTCAACGTCGCCGTTAATGTGTCTAGTTCACTCTGAAACAATATTTTTAACATGTTTTTATAGTTTAAAGATGTCATCATGGTGCACAATATTTAAACAATTGCTATTCAAATTTAGCTTAAAGAAGCTCATATCAAAAATTAACCACCCTAAACTACTGCTATAGTACGTATTTATTAACTCCTAGATAACCTATGAGGAATTTAATAACTAAATCCTCTCAGAATACCGGTGTGAAGTATGCTTGGCGCATGTTGTGCTTCTGCGTTTCGTTCGGTGAGTGAGGCAACCGGAGGCCCAGTGCCCACCTCCCCAAACCCTCACCTCCCTTCCCCCCAAATATCCTCAAAGGTCGGCAGCGCAGCAGCTCCTCTAACATTGCCGATGCAGGTAGGCGACGGTTATCGCTTACCATCACGTGAGCCTGTAGTACGTTTGCCTCCTGTTCTTATTTAAAAAAGTTTGTAAAGAACGGCGTCGCAGTGAGCATATTACGGTCCGACGCATGCGCATTGGAGTAATCGCGGAGTGGGAGATAAACAATACGATTCATTAATGCACATGTACCGCTCGCACCGTACAAGTGGAGTTTCGAAGCGAAAACTGTTTCATACTCTTTTCCTTTTTGGAAATAGCTGCCATATTATTATAACGTTAAGTTTCACATTGCTGCTAATTTTTCTATCCTGCTGTCCATTGTATATAAGGCCGGCAACAGCACCTGCAGCACCTCTGGCGTTGCATATGTACGTGGGCGACGGCAATCACCTACCATCAGGTGAACCGCTTGCACGTTTGCCGCCTTTCCCGAAAAAAAAAATACCCCAGTCACTTTTTTATATCACTGTACTTGAGCAACCGCTCGGAAAGTCTGCTAAGTTTCAGAGCGGCACAGTTATGTAACATGGGCCGCCCTGGACACCGGTATTAAAGTGTCAGCAGTGCCAGTTCACCTGCAAGCTATCGGCCTCGCCCTCCTTGGCCAGCAGGTCGCGCTGCCGGGCGGCCACCTCGGCCTCGAGCGCGAGTCGCTCGCGCGCCAACGCGTCCGCCTCGCGGGCGATCGCCTCCATCTCGGGCGTCGGTTGCGGGCCCAGGTTCAGCGCCGGCTCCGACTTCTGGAAATATAGCGAGGAATATAATAGGAGCCTCTACGAGCCTCGTATATACGAGCTTCGGTCACGGTTACCTGCGAGGGCTTGACTTTAAGGAAGAGCCTCTCCAGAAGTATTTCTTTTAAACTTAATACTTATAGAAGAATTTAGTTCTCCTTTTATTTTCTTAGGTTATACGAAATGTGCCTTTTTAAGATGACATTTATACCAGTAGGGTATAAATGGAATAAATCTGGGTATAAAGTAGTTAAGGTTAACAACAAAGATTTAAAAAAGATACATAAATAGATAACAAATAAAAAAGGTAACAATCTGCCACCAGCCTTTCTTTGCGTAGATGTCGTAAGGGGCGACTAAGGGAAAAGCCTTGAAAATAGCCAAAGGCAACCGATAGATGGCGGGATAACCAGCTCGGGAAAACACCGGATTAAAATGAAGCAGATCGATGACGGGCACCTGAGTCTATGGTGCGAGGTGTCTGGTACTGCGATTGCAAACTTGCCTGGTGATTATGGCAAATCGTGATGGGAGAGGCCTGAGTCCCACAATTTCAATTCTAGGTTGTTAAGGATACCAGTGACCATAAGTAAATACTATTGTTTATGAAAATCAGATGGAGTGACGACCTGCGCAGTGTTGCGGGAAGTCGATGGATGCAGGTGGCTCAGGACCGAGCTTCGTGGCAATCTTTGAGGGAGGCCTATGTTCAGCAGTGGACTTGTGATGAATGTGGCTGAAATGATGATGAAAAACAGCAATCTTCTATAATCAACTTAAAAACGTTTACAGAGTAATCAATGTCCTTGTGACACCTCTGTTAATTATGCACTGCTAACTTTTTGAATTTGAAAGTTTCGAATCAATAATATAAGTGATCTATCGATTTAAATTCTCAATGAAATTAAAGAACTAAAACCGTCCTTCATTCGAACATTTGAAATTTATAACTGCCAACTAACGTTCCGTCAGACAACGTCAATCTGACGTTTAACAAAAATGTACATGTTGCGAATTGTTATTCTGGGAATATCATTGACGCTTGCTAAATTCGATCTCAAAGAGACAGTTAAAGTAACGAAAGAAGAAAACGAACAGATGCACAATGACCACCATAATAATCGACCAGTGGCAGGTATTGTAACAGAGAAATATCATTATGTTGACGTCGTCGGGCGTAGAAAAATTACACCGAGTAAAGCGAAAATGAAATAATCCGCTATAATTGGTTGGATTATCGCGGTAACCGACTTCCTGGTTAATCTAGAATGGTGGTTCTACATATTTTTTATGTGGTTGAGCCAAGCGGCGGCTTTTGCTGGTCCTCGAATGGGCAGCCATTACCAGCGTAAAGAAGAGGTGCATTCCTCTCCTCCCCCCCGGTTATTCTCATAACATGGTAACACACCTGCACCTCTGGTGTTGCAGATGTACGTGGGCGACGGGAATCGCTTACCATCGAGCGAGCTGTTTGCCGATTTGCCCCCTTGCGCATTAAAAAAATACATTTGTTGTCATCAACAAGGCGCCTGGCTCTACCGAATAAAAAAATATATCGGACCATCCACTCAGATTGACAGGAAGTCGGTTTCACCTCCTGCAAGCGCGCCATGTCTGTCACAAACACAAGAGAACATTGAAACGCCAAAGTCCAGGGTGGTACTGAACCTGAGCTCACGTAACTGAGTAACAACTAATGTCTGTCCGGTGTAAGCCCAGGCAGGCTTGTACAGTACTATGTACCATTATGTACCTATGTACAGGGGTAGTGTTAAAAACCACAACTATATTCTGGTCTATGCTGGTATATTTGAACACATTACATGTTTAGGGCCATAGATGGCGCCATAGAAACAAGAGTTTGTTTGTAGAAATTTACATAAGATTATAAGAGCAGGTTGAAGTGTACTTCTTTAGCAGGTAGTGTAAATAGGTTATTAATTTATTATATATATATATAATATAAATAATCTTATATAGGACATTATTTAATAATTTTGAATTATACATGATTGTATGAGATTCTAAAATCAAATCCGCGTTCGATTTTTATTTGTTTCAGATTAATATTCGTATTTTTTTTTTACAAAGGATACCAACTTGACTTCATCATTACAGCCCATCACAAGTCCACTGCAGGACATATGCCTCACTAATAATATAAGAACTTGTTAAAATTATTAAATAAGTACATCTTCCTATTGTAATACAACTAGTAAATATAAAACAACGGGCATGCATGCGAAGATTGATGAAAGTAGAAGAAGCGAAAGACACAGGACCGTAGGAAGTGGAAGAAGATTGTCTCTGCCTATCCCGTTGGGAACAAGGTGTGAATATATAGATACACTAGAAATCAGTGCTGCAACCTCTGCAGCGTTAAGCTGAGTTGGAGACCTGTATGGTACTCATTTCAATTGACTGTGTTAAATGTTATATTTTTATTATCATTTCCTCGTTTAATCTATAAAATTTATATTTCTTACATTCTAAATATGTGTACCAAATAAATCGTTCTTTCCAATAACGAGGATTTGTCATAATCATCACGCTCGGCGAGCGGCGATTGGCGATTGGCGATTGCAGTGCCGGAAGCATCGCACCTTACACTCTGCTGCACGTCATCCACGTGCTTAATCTGTGGTATTATTCGATAGAAAGGGGAGGAGGGGAGGGGGGTGTCTAATTAAGACTTAAGCTCACGTTTCGAGTTTACTCCATTGCGTGAAATATCATTACAACGTAAGAAACTATATGAACAGGTTCAATCGAGTCCGCCACCGGCGAAATCAAAATCAGTCTGTTGGACTGGCTGGAAAGGAGGCACGTTCCGGGTACGATCATATCAGCGTACGCGGGGTCCGCCGCCCGGGTTCCTTGTGTCGGCTCGTCGCCGATGGATCGCGGTAGAACATCATGGTTGTACACAGAGGTGAGATCGATGACCTGCATATAGTAGCAGCCTGTAAGTGCCCACTGATAGATAAAGGCCTCCTTCTCAAATATCTAAGAGGGTTTTGGTGCCGGGAAGGGCCCGTCACGCTGCTACAATGCGTGCGGGCTGGCGGGCTTCACACCTCCTCGAAATAATATCTTTCATTATTTCTCAGACATGCAGGTTTCCTCGCGAGGTTCCTGGTGCCGAC
This sequence comes from Bhutanitis thaidina, assembly GCA_029286595.1. NCBI lineage: Eukaryota > Metazoa > Arthropoda > Insecta > Lepidoptera > Papilionidae > Bhutanitis > Bhutanitis thaidina. Next base: position 980,490 of record JAGSMS010000041.1, on the reverse strand, counting down.
ACCAGGGATCGTGAGTCACTCGCGCTCTTTGAAACTACAGTGAGCTCCCTGACCACTGTGCTGCCATGAAGGGTTTGAACCTTCATTTTGTGCTTATTATTTTCAAACACAACGGACATCGAGTATTGGTTTTTTTTTACCAAATTTTCGATGACTGCGTGTGCGAAGCGGTACGGAACCAAAAAAAACAAAATTTCGTCCAGTTTTTTTTTTTTAAGTTTCCGTACCGCACGATATAATACGCCTACGATCTTTTGAACCTTAATAAGCGTGATAAAATTTTCACAGAATATGTTATTATGGCAGGAATCCGAACAAAATTGAGGGGGAAACCCACAAAAATAAAACGTTTTATTTTTAAATTTTTTTTTCTATCTTACAAACTCAAGCGCGAAATATGGTATGATTATAGTGCATATTATATATATATATATATATGTTGTGTGGTTGTACGGAAACCTCCTCGGTCCGCGCATCCGACTCGCATCTAAACAGGTTACGAAAAGTAAAACAAAAAAATTTAACATTCCTATTATGTTTCAACCATTAATCACGAGATTTTTTTTTTACATCCATCTATATGCTATATGATTTCAGTCTTGGCGAAATCTCACATTCAGACATATGGAAGTAAACGACGCAGCGGTTGCAGACGGCGAACTGATCATATTCCACGTGAGCCCAGCAGACGCAGGAGTGTATCAGTGCCGGATCGGGACCGGCGTTCGAGGTCTGGTGATCTTAGAGGTTCTCGACGACGAGGACAAATATACTGTGGTAAGTACGTTGGTTAAATACTAAATCGGGTATCCTTACAGAGGAGATAATAATGCCCTTTGTACGCGGTAGAGCCGAGCGACGGCTTTTGTTGGTGCTCGAATGAGCCGGCTCCACCGTGGTAGTACCAGCACCTCGCAGAACACCGGCGGGCGTGAAGTAGAGGTGCACACTCTCCCCCTGCCCCACCCCGTCCCCCAAATCATCCTTATAGGCTGGAAACGCACCTGCAGCTTCTCTGTTCGTGCATATGTACATGAGCGACGGTAATCACTTACCATCAGGTACCAATAGAAGAAAAAAAACAACCAAATGAAAACAACATTGGATAACTTGTAAGTTAAAAAGAAATCGACATGCTACAATTAAGTCTTGTGTGTCGCAAAGGGCAGGATCGACAATTGACAATCGCAATGCTCTCAGCGCGTAACCACCTAAACAGGTGAAGGCACAGTCGTCCCGCGGGCCCTATGCGTCTCCGCCGCGCCCGCTCACGTCGGAGCTGGTGCTGTTCAGCTCGTGGTCGGCGTGGAGCGGGTGCAGCCGCTGCGGCGCGGTCGGCCGGAGGCGGCGTTGCGGCGTTTGCTACGTGCGGCACGGGGGTGTGGCCCGAGACACGGTATGCTTATATAGTGAAGAATATTGAAAGAAAGAAAGAAAGAAAAACAGTGTATTCACGGCACAAGGACAGCACAAATTCTATTACAGAAGAAGAGAAAAAAGTAAAAAAAAAAAAGTAAATTAGCCAGTAAGCGCAAAGGCCTCCTCAAATATCTGAGTGGGCGTAGGAACCGGGAAAGGCCCGCCACATATCCTCGAAATAATATTTCTCTCACATGCAAGTTTACTCAGGATGTTTTCCTTCACCGCCGAGCACGTGATGAATACAGCACTTAAAATTGCTATTAAAAATTTTAGTGGTGCCGGCACCGGGGATCGGACCCGAGTCACTTGCGCTCTATGATAAGCCTAGTGGCCTGACCACTAGGCTTATCATAGAGCACTCTGATAAATGCGTAAATATACAAAAATAAAACGATTAAATATACATAACTTAAAATAAATACTACAATAATATTAAAAACTAAGCAAAGAGTTAAAAAAAAATGCGACATTTGTATGATGATGTCTACGTCACGGTATATCTGTATGCGACGCAATTATACAAATGAACACAGATTCAATCGATAGACACAGATACCGATCGAACCGATGTCCCGGCAAGCCCATTGCTAAATACTTCGTCAGCTCTTATCTCGATCGTTCGCGATCGTATAGAATCGATATTAAACATCGATTCCTTACGCATCGTAATCATAACTGTCACTAGAAAATAATTTTTTGTAGGCGGTAGAGCCAAGCGGCCGCTTTTGCTGCTGCTCGAATGGGCCGGCTCGACCACGGTCTCGCAGAATACCGACGTGTAATAGAGGCACCTTGTGCTTCTGCGTTTCGTTCGGTGAGTGAGGTAATCGGAAGCCCACTCCCCCTCTCCCTCACCCCCTTCCCTCCTCCCGAAATATCCTTAAGGCACCTGCAGCTCCTTTGGTGTTGCAGATGTACATGGGCGACGGTAAACTTACCACCAGGTAAGCCGCTTGCTCGTTTTCCACTTTACCATATAAAAGAAAAAAGAACTACCTAGAGTAACGAAATAAATGTAGCTGCTCAATATGCATGTTAACATGTATTATTTAGAGGACGGGTTAACTTTCTAAGCACTATACCCAACCGGCCTGTGAATAGTCTATTTTGTTCTGGTAATTCGAGATGGTTAATTCCCGCCATCTGTCGGCACCCATCTCGATTTTTAAAGCTTTTACATTTGACGCCTCTCACGACACCCAAGGGACGAAAGTGGGTGGCAGATTCTTACACCGATATCCCGCGGGGGGGATAGCCAGTACGCCCACGACTCCTTAATATACCTACAGGCGGACTCTGTATAGGTGTACAGTGTTGTCAAACTTACTGCACCATCCATCAAACCGTCCCTAACATTTGTTTGTTATAACAGAAACACCCCATTCCCAGTTGCAGAGCAATGCTGCGCCTCTGTCTACTACAGCTGAAGAAGACCGCGCCTTACTAAAGGGCGATGATATTAAACTGTTTCAAGGTTAATATTTTCAGAATTACTTATTTTATACAAAATACAAATAACAAGGTTTTTAACACACTGAAGTTTATATCCAAAATGATGCTATCGAAATATATTAATACATTATACGGCAATATTAAACGCGTTATGTTTTAACGATATAATGCTGTTTTTTGGAGGATGGCAGTGAATATAGAAGAATATAAAAGAAAGAGAAAGAATATATGAGGCATATTTGTTTCGTCAACCTACTTTCATCCTCTCCACATGTCCAAACCAGCTCAGCATCCATCCATCATCCCTTTCTCATTTCGTGTCACTACATCGTCTGCCACGCCACAACGCTCTCTGATCACATTATTTCGAAGCCTGTCAGTCATCTTCACATCAATCATACTTCTTAACGCTCTCATTTCTACTGCGTTTATCCTGCTTTCATGCCTCTTCTGCCATATCCAGCTTTAACATTTATAGATGTTTATATATATATATTGACACTAGAAATACGTCAATAGAAGAATACTGTATGTAAGAAATGAATAGGTTGTAAACTTGAGTTTGTTGGGCAAAGGCGAAATCTCAGTATTCGTCCACAGCATTTCCAGGCGGTATACCTTGTCGATCGCCCTTGCTGCCGGAAGCAATAAAGGGTTCACCAGCTCTCGGTTTACGGAACAATGAAATCATGATTGGACTTTGCAAGGTATTGAGAAACATTTTCTAATTGTCTTTTCAACTTTTCTTTTTTTTATTATGGGAAAGGCGGCAAACGAGAAAGCGGTTCACCTGATGGTGAGTGATCACCGTCGCCCACGTATATCTGCAACACCAGAGGAGCTGCAGGTGCGTTGCCGGCCTTTAAGGGTATTTGGGAGGCGGGAAGGAGGATGAGGAGGGGAGTGAACCTCCGGTTACCTCACTCACCGAATGAAACTGGATGCACAAGAGCCTCTACTTCACGCCGGTACACAGACTGTACTCTGTCCGTACTCTAAAGAACATTCTCTATAAATGTGATGAGTCTGTACATTAAAGAACATTCTCTATAAATGTGATCCTCACTTGCACGTGATCCAGCCCGTCAAAGAAGCGGCTGTCGACCGACACTGAAAGTGGATAATAAATCAAAATTTTTCAGCCCCGAATTTCACCAAACTAGACATCGTTCATCATCATTTCAGCCTGACACAAGTCCACTGCTGAACGTACTGAGCCACGACGACTTCACAGTGGAGATCGTCGTCCCCATACTACGTTTACTTCAATAAGTGGCTGCCACTCGAGGACCTTTCTTCCCCGACGGTTGTCAGCTCCGCGAGCTATGTGGCTCGGTCCATTGCCATTTCAGCCTCATGATCCTAACGGCTATGTCGCTTATCATCGTTCTGCTGCGGATATCGTCCTTGCCTATTCCATCGCGAACACCGAGCATAGCCCTTTCATAACAACTTTCGGCTTCCTCGTTACGGCTCGCGTTAGTTAACCGAGCGCCAAATTTATTTACAAGGTTAGCTTACGTTTAAGTTATAACTTATTTCGTTTGTAAACATAATTGTACGATAAATTTGAGTGTGCTGGCGAAATACAGTTTCTGTTTTGACTAATCATTCATTCATTCATTCATTCAACTGACATTCCGCGCACGTACGATCTGTCAGTCGTCTGATTGTAACGAGACACGATTACTTTCAATTCATTACTGTATATCTTCAAGTGAACATGTTGTAGCAGGTGCAATTTTTTTTGTTCTATATTATTTTAAACTAGGTGAGAATTCGTGTTTTATATCTCACAGATTAATTATATTTATTATTTATGGATTTGTTAGTAAGTAATTTTCGTTCCATATGCCAAAAGAAAATCTCTTTAATGTATGTATGTATGTATGTATATATTCACGCCTTGTTCCCAACGGAGTAGGCAGAGACAATCTTCTTCCACTTGCTACAGTCTTGACATACGTCTTTCGCTTCTTTTACTTTCATCAATCTTCGAATGGCCTTTTTTCAGAACGCCTTCAATTTTCGTGAAATGTTCGCCTAGGTCTTCCTCTCCCGACTCTGCCATTTACACTCGCCTCACATATTTGTTTCGTCTACCTACTTTCATTCATACTTCTTCACATGTCCAAACCAGCTCAGCATCCCTTTCTCAATTCGTGTCACTACATCGTCTTTCACGCCACAACGCTCTCTGATCACATTATTTCGAAGCCTGTCAGTTATCTTCACATCAAAATCGTACTTCTTAACGCTCTCATTTCTACTGCTATTATCCTGTTTTCATGCCTCTTCTGCCATAGCCAATCTCTTTAATGCTTTCAATTAAACTAGTTAAACGATTGTATTGTGAACAACTTTTGTATTCCTATTTCCTGACGTTACCAACTAGTGACGCTGTGCCACCGGTGCGAGGGTTTCGCCTCTGGTCGTGGTCGTGGTGTCACTAGTTCCTACCCGTTAGTCCAGCGTGTCTGCTGCACCACGAGTATGACTGAATACTCCACGAAAGTTATGTGGCCGGTGCTAGAGTTTTTTTCTAGAATATGCCCATGCCCAACACCATGCAGAAACTATAACCTTCGTAATTTACAATCAACAATATGGAATCTAAAATACCGTTTACAGTTATTCTATTTTATATTAAATAGGTTCCGTGCAAAAGTAAGATATTCGAAATGCGCTCGAGCGCGGGGAGCTGATCGAACGGGCGAACAACAGCGAGGGCTTCTACTCACTGCACCAGTGGGAGCCCCCCCAGCCGCCGCCAGTGGTTCGAGACATTATATTCGCCGCCATGGGAACGAGAGTTGTCATCCGATGTCCCGGGTAAATAAACAAACCTGAGGGTAATAACTACTTTGTGCAATTGCTCTATCGACATCGGACACCTTTGACATCACTAGAGGAAGGGCACCGGCGCTGCGCTCCAATCTTCTAAGATATACCTGCCGCTTTTTGCTAGATCTTCCTTGGACATGTCTATATTCAGCAGTGTACTATAGATTATCAATTAAACACTTTATTGTCATGTCATTATGATTCAATTCCAAGGCGGCTAGCTTGTGAGGGTGGGGAGATCAGCAACGATGACATTGGAGAAGAGACGACGATAATTAAAGCGGTTGCAACCAACATATACACAGTATTTACGTGGTAGAGCCAAGCGGCGGCTTTTGCTGCTGCTTAAAAGGGCCGGCACGACCGGGTTGCTACCACGGCCTCGCTGAATACCGGTGTGAGGTAGAGGTGTCTTGTGCTTTTGCGTTTCGTTCGGTGACTGAGGTAACCGGAGGCCCACTTCCCCCCCATCCCCACCACCCTCCTCATCCTCCCTCACATCTCCCAAATACCCTTTAAGGCCAGCAAGGCACCTGCAGCACCTCTGGTGTTGCGAATGTACCCGAGCGACGGTAATCACTTACCATCGGGTGAACCGCTCGTTTGCCGCAGTTCCCTCCCATAAAAAAAACCCAGGTGGGGGGGGGGACAAGCAGACGACGCTCAACCACGTGTAGTGTGAGCGCAGCGACAATAGCAAATGCTTCCTTTGGGAGAGGGTCTATATTTGTGAATTGTTTAAAAAACTAACTAAAAATCTCATACGTATCCTTTCGATACATTGTCATCTCATTTAGCACTACGTTAAGAGACGTCCCGGCGACTTGGAGGGCGGGCGACGAGGAAGTCGCGCCCAGGAAGCTGGACGGGAACAGCGATGGAAGGAAGCATCTCAACGCGAGAGATCACATCGTTTTCGTTGCGGTCCGATTCTCCGATTCAAACGTTTATAGGTAGGTAGGTGTGCCTATGTGTCCTACTGTGCGATGGCGGCATACGTAAATTTCCCACTACCCGTCTTAACCCGTGGAAGTGCGTAAAAGTCACCTTGGAAAAGTGCCGGGAAAAAATCTTATTGTCTCCAGAATATTCATCTCTAATATGACCAGACCTAACTTCTCCATATCGGTGAAGGATATCGAGCACCGGTGAAAGTTATACGGAAAATTCGACTCATTTGAGAATTTTATCGCATTTAATTATCTATTTATATTCCCGGCGTTTCGGTTGCTGTACAGCAGCCTTTGACAATGAGGTACTGAGGTGTTAGACGTCCAGATGTCATTGTCAACTCGAGCTACCTTCAGCTTTTATTGATACTGTGAGCATATTCTGCGTAGACCGGACCATAATTAATAAATCCAATATATACAATATAGCTTTTACTGAGTTACAAATTATCCAGTTAAAGAGTTAATCTGTAGCTCAGAAATTTCGATGATTCTCCTCCCTCGAAACCATCAAAGACGCCGAAATGCCTACTTGCTAGAAGCTACAGAACCATGTCGCTATAATTTTTATTGCAGTTGCTGGGAAGAGCAAAATTTGGCAGGTGTGATAAAATTAAAAGTTTTCGAACACACGCGCTCCGCGTACGGACGCCGCCTGACGTTGCTTGGCTTGTTTGCCTGTCTGTGTATTACGTGGAGGTTAACGGAGAAGGTATGCCGCTACCAGCGGCGTCGGAACATGTGAATTTGAATAAGTCAGCAGTCTTACGACTAATAAATATATGTATAAAACCATAACAATCTTTGTATCTTTCATCAGTTTCTTATCTGCGATACTATTGTAATATTCGTGCAAACCGTTTATGCTAAATAGCTTTTAAAGTCAATAAATAAAGTGTATTCAAGAATGTTTAATTATCTGGAAAAGAACGGAACAGAAAACGGGGAATAATTGTGGACAAGGATGACATCCCTGTGGAACTCTACTGGTTTATTGAGAAAAGGCACAGTGATACGTGTTCAGTGCTAACCCGATGTTTATAACAGTTGAAATATAAAACTAACTAAACTAAATTTTAAAGTATTCTGCATAATTTTTATCGATAAAAAAACGCTCGATCGATCGAAAATCGATGATTATCGATTTTGTTAATCGATTAGATTGCCGAAATATAGAAGCCTCAATGAACCCTAGTGAACCCCACACTGCGTGCGTGCGTTTCTTATACTATAATATGTTAGATCAAAATCAAAAAGAAATCGAAGTTCATTAGAAAATTCACAAAGCGATTTGGTTTCCGACGATACGCGTTACACGAAAAGTCACAATTACCGTGAATGTGGTAATTGTTCAGGTACACACGCTCGAAGGTGTCAACCTGTATACGGTATCTATTGAGGAGCGGACGACGTGCCCGCGGGGGGCGAACGTACCTGCGGGGGGGCAGACGGCTGCAGCAAGGCCGGGGGCAGCGCGGGCGGAAGCGGGGCGCCCCGCGCACTGCGCTGCACGAGCCACATGGCGGCCGCGAACTGCTCGCGCGACAGCTTGCCCACGCCCCCGCTGTCGCACAGCGCCCTGCGAGTCAACACACATTGTCATCGTCACACTTATGTCATAGCTACTTACGCTCTATGCTTACGCTGTAATTTGGGGCCAAAGTTTTTTTTTAAATTGTACAAATGCCAACCAACCCAAATGAGAAACCATCCAATTATCAATTATTACCATCCATAAGACTGATCTGTCATGGTGTCTTGTTTGACGTCATATCTAACACTGACGTCACCAAACTATAACCATACGACAAGATTTTAAATCACGCACGCTGTAATACGTGAGCTTTTTGAATTTTTTTCTATTTTCAGGAAAAAATTACTCTTTTTTTTACACGAACGCCATTTTGCGAAAAAATATTTTTTGGAAATCGCTCTCGTCAAACGTAAACTACATCCCTACTCTTTAAGAAATATATACCAAGGTTTTTAAGGTTTTTCAGATCATCGTAGATGGTGGTATCGTGTCAACCACGGCAGCTTTTTTTTGAGTCTCCACTTTACGGGCCTTTCCTTTTTTGAATTTTGACTTTTTTTACATAATTTTTTTGTACTCTATAAACATAAATCAACAACTGTTAAAAACGTTTACCGTTTTTTATGTACATCGTTTTAAAAAAAACACCTAAAATTTGGCCTTCTAGACTAGAATACTCACTTAATTAGTGATCTACGTCAAGTTACCAATGGGGTAATTTTAAATAATTTTATATAAACATTAAATGTTTTTGATTATTTTGAGGCTTTACCTACCAGATGTGCGCGAGCGTCTGCTGCGCCAGACCGCTGCGCAGGAAGGTGTCGCGGATCTCGGCGCCCGAAACGAACCCGTCGCGGTCCAAGTCGGCCGCTTCGAACTGCGCATCGTACTGAGCGCGCTCGCTCGCGGTAGGCCCGACGTTCGCCGCGCCGTTCGTCGCGCCGTTCGTCGCGCCACTCGGCACAACGTTCGGGACAACGCTCGGGGGCGTCGGTGTTGTCGGCTGCAACGCAAGCGCTCGCGTATCAGAATTCGCACGACGTAACGTATTCTGAAAGTCTAATAAGCGTAATGGCGGCATCTAGGCAAGAAGGCATGTAGTGTTGTTGTCATAACAGGCTTATGGTTCATAATGCGATAGAAGCTATGCCTGGCATTTATTTTTAAGTTCAGGTTTATAGTCATTTTAGCTTTAGGGGGATCTTTAATAACTCTTTTTTTGGCTAGTAGTTTTTTTTGGCGAAAAATGCTATTGCACGATCTTAATCTAGTTGCACAACAGATAAAACATAGGACCATAGAACGAGCCTTGGGGTACTCCGTGTGGCAATATTAAATCTTGATATGAATCTTTGAATTAGGTCGAGCTGAGAATGATTGTCTCGCTTTAATTTGTGACTTTAAAACAAAAATTCACTAATCCCTGCCACACCCTGATTAAATGGGCTGGCTCAATCACATCGTCCAACCCTTTAAAATAGTCGATATAGATTGATATGGTCTCCTTGAATTGGTTTTAAATTAGTCTAAATGTTTCTAAATGTTCTTGCCGATGAGTTTCCCTAAAAATCTGGTTGAATGGATCTTTTTTTAAGTACTTCTCTATTATATAAAGCACTAGCGAACCCCTCCGACTTCGCCCGGAGAGATCCTTAATATTATTTGTACTAAATGTGTTATACATATAAACCTTCCTCATGAAATGCTCTCGATGATGGTAAAAATCAAGTTATAACCGAATACACAGACAAGCGCGGTTTGCGATATTGTTTTATATTATTCAGTGAAGTGCATTAATCATAGTAACGTACACTCGAGAGGTCCAGCAGCCCCTCCAGCAGTGAGGCGTTGGACTGTGGCGGCGGCTGCGGGCGCGGCGGCGGCGCGCGCGGCTGCGGCGAGGGCGGGCGGGAGGGGGGACGCGAAGGGGGACGGGAGGGAGGACGCGAGGGGGGGCGGGCCGGCCGCGCGCGCAGCTCCGGCGGCAGGCACGTGGGCACTGCGTGCTTCTCCAGCGCTTTGTAAACGAGGTGCATGGCCTGCAGACAAGAGGCATCATAGATAGACTTTATCGAGGAATGACCTAACACGGAATTTTGTGAACTATTCATGGTATAGCGGATAAAGGGGCCCAATTTACATTTGTGTTGAGTTCCCTTGGAAATCGATGTACATTACATTAAATATATTAAGGGATATTCCATTATACAAAGCACCGTCAAATCAAAATATAACATTATTCGTAGTTGTCTATGCCGAAACGGCGAGCATAAAATGAGAGGCTGAAGGTGTCAACTGTCAATCTCGAAATTAATTATCACTATGATTTTGTTGTATACTCTGCATATACTCGAGAAAGTTATAAACATCATAAATATGATATTAAACTAATGAAAGTACCAAATACTACCAGGCGTCGCTTCGGTCCATATTTATTCAATGTCTACATTAATGACAAATTAAAAAAATATTGACATGCAACATTAACGCGTTATAAATAATGCAGGTTTTCATTCAATTAATCATAAAATAACTTACGACAATGAACTCGTGCCTGTCCAGCATCCCGTCTTTGTCCTGATCAGCCAGATCCCAAATTTTACCGAGCGTCTCCATCGGCAGTTTCGACTCCATCAAAACTCCTTTGACCTGAAAGTTAAAAAAAGTTACTTTTACATTTGATATATCAATACGTAATTACATAAATAACAAGCAGTAGTACCCGGAGTGGGCCGCGTTAAATATGTAAAAAAAATTATAAAAATCAATGAAAATTGAGACTATGTCCTTTGCAGCGTCATAAGAAACTTAATTCCTAAAAAAAAAAAAACAATTAAAATCGGTCCAATGGCTTTGCAGATAGCCGTACCCATTTATATATTACATGTACGTATTTATAAGTAGTACATCGTATAGATACTTGCCACAAAATGTTACTTTTACACTGGTTATGTGAATGTTTAAGATATTAGTAAATTCAACAATAAACATGTAGCTACACAGTGATATTGTAGACAAAATTAGCATTCTTTAACTTAAATAAGCATCGAAAAACTCCAACTTATATGTTAAAGGGACAAAGATATGTACCTTGTTACCGGGTATTAAGCCGTTATTGGGTTGCAGCGAGTCGAACAGTTGGCTGTACTTCTCGCGTTCAGCCGGCTTGATACTCCAGTCGCCCGTGGTAGCCGCTGGGGCGCTGGGCGGCGGTACTTTGGGCATCTCGCCCTGGAGAAAAGAGCACAAAACATCAAGCGTGATAGATTTTGACAAGAATAACGACCGCACGTTAATGAAAAATACAGATATATCCATCTATATAAATATAAAGACGGGTCTTCTTCTGTTATATCTAACTGTTGCAATCTAACGCTTGGCAAGTAGGTTGCCGATCGTAGTATCAGATGTCTCGCACCTTCGATGCTGCTGCCCGCCATTGGTCTGTGCCCTTTTTTGAGATGATTAATCCGTCTATCGAACACCTAATACATTTTAAAACGATACCCACGTGATGAAAGCTATCCCAAATAAGCGTGTTTTTGTGGATGCTACAAAGTGATTTTTAAACTCACTACTTTAGGCGGAGGCGCCTCGCTGTGTATGTTACTCATGTTAATATCCTTTCCGGCTTGCGCCAGCGCCACCAATTTGAGCGCCACGAACAGCCCTGCCTGAAACAACGAACGAATTATAATCACGTAGTGTTCAAAAATTCAAGGTAGCATCTCATAAATTTTCCCCAACTGGGTCAGTCTACTTTCGATACATGGAACCGGGATAGGTCCGCCACGCTGCTCCAGCACCTACCTCCTCCACGACGAACTATACTCTCAAAGTAATATTTTTTTATTATTTCTCAGATATGCAAGTTTTCTCGCGATATTATTCTTCACCGCCGTGCACGTGATAAATTCAGCACTCAAAATTGCTATTAACGAATCATTCTCACAATTGGACTCCAAACCGAATTCCGTGAAAGTCAATACAACAGACAAAGATAAGTGAAGAATTTGGCCAAAATTCTCTTAAATTTCCATTCCACACAAGTTCTTTTAAATAATTTATGGTGAAACAAAAGCCTTTAAATTAATTACCGCATTATGTAAAAGCAAGAGAGTTATGTTTTTCACCAAGACCGGTCAAGAGCAAGGTAGACACGCGCGCTGAGAGTTCCGTAACATTTTATTTTAACTACATTTAAACTACAAGCACATACTAATGACTTAAAAAATAATCGACACGAATATTAATTACTCGTAAAAAGCGGCGATGATATGCACAAAAATTTAATCGAACATCTGACAAAGGTTCCATAACCCTGTACGTTCCGATCCTTAAGAACATCAGAAAAACAACAACCTACCTTAGGCACTGTCAGAAATCGAACCCATGACCTTCGCCACAAATACTGATCTGATCCGTCACAAATTACGAAGTTAAGCTGTCAGTACGGTTGACAATTCACGTCGCACTACGACAAATAATTGCTCGCACTCCGATAACACTATCTCAGTACGTAACTAAATAGCGTCCGGGCTGTCGCGGGCTAATTCAATATTTAAATTATCTAACATGTCGTGGGATATTAGTTTTATAACGGCGCAACTCGTTAAGAGCTCAATTATTAAGCTATTGACGGTGATAACAGCATCGAAAATTTCGAGTGCTAACGCACCTCCCTCGGCCACACCCAACCGTGAAACCGACTTGGACATGCCGTCTCTGTCTCTAAGCAATCCAGTCTGTGCCCGAGTCATAACCACCAGCTTCTCTAAGTCCATTGTTGAAGATAGACTTCTAGAAAGCTGACACGCATTTGACAGTTAATAGAATCAAGCGCTACTTTGTCGATGTTTGAAAGGTGTTAGAATAAAGTTTAGTTGCACAGTTCGAAATTATTATTATGATTTTTTCTATTAAACGTACGTACGCGAATAATACACAATTTTTTATACAGATTTTATCGCGTTTAATTAGTCCATTTTAAATCCCGACGTTTAGATTACTTTAAAGCACCCGTGGTCACGGGAGGACTGAGGTGTTTGACGTCCGGATGCCATAGTTAACCCGACTACCATCACTACACAGCTACCTTTTAATTATAAATTTATAAATTTTTGGTACATTGAATACACAATTACAATGAAATTTTTGTTAGAGCTCATCATCATCATCATCATTTCAACCTATCAGAAGTCCACTGCTGAACATAGGCCTCCCCCAAAGATTGCCACGAAGCTCGGTCTTGAGCCACCTGCATCCATCGACTTCCCGCAACACTGCACAGGTCGTCACTCCATCTTGTGGGGGGTCGTCCTACACTGCGTTTGCCTGTACGTGGCTGCTCGGTAGTGAACAACTCATTCCCTGGGGGTAATCATCGTCCACGTATCCTCTCCGGAATCCTTTATATCAGGAATTCCCAAACTATTTAGGGCAGGAGACCCCTTTTCCAAAATGAACTGATACCTGAGGTCCCCCATAGCCAAATTACTTTAAAAATCCTATCTCTAGGTTTTCACCTATCGATAAAAAAGACCACTCGGGAATCTCTGCTTTATATTATAAGCCTTTTTAAAGAAACTTCGTTTAATAATTTTTTTTAACCTGTCGACAGGAAGACTGTACATTTACTGGTATTATTAATTGCCCCGTGAATGAGTTACTGTGTTTATTGAGGGGTGCAAGCTTGTGTTGACCTCCTCGTATTCACATTATTTATTACGTATGGCAATAGAAATTTCAAGAACGTTTAGTTAAGTTAGTGTCAAATGCTAAATTGTTGGCACGAAACCAGTCCGACGTCTTGATAAGGACTATATCAATTTCGCTCAGATGCTCAGTTTTTCGATAGACTTTGAATATTGGCGAAGCATCATCAGCAAACAATACTATATTTGTATAATTCTCAACCAACAATATAATAATGTTAGTACCACGACCTCGCAGAATGCAGGCGTGAAATAGTGCCTCTATTCTTTAACTTCTCCATTTCGGTCGCGGAGTGATAACCGGAGTCCCATATCACCCTCACTATGCCCCTTTCCTCGTCCTGTCTCCCAAATGTCCTAGAAGGTCCCGGCCCTCCGGACTCACATGCAGCTCCTCTGGTGTTGCAGATGTACTTGGGCAAACACGTTTGCCCCCTCTCCCAGAAACTTTCGTAACGAAATGTTCTAAATGAGATTGAAATCGACTCAAAACGCGCGGATTGCGACTTAGTTCTGTACTATTCAAAGATACGCAGAGCCGTTGTTTATTGTGCGTCGAATCGTCTAGATAAGAGCGCCTAGTTGCGAGGCGAAACACTTGTGTCGAGTTTCAAACGTCGCTGGTGTACAAGGTGTGTAAATTAAGTGATGAGCCTGAATATTTTTAAACATTTTTATTTGAATATAATCACAATTGAACGCCGTCTCCCTCAAAACAATTCCTTTGGGGAGCAATACAGCGTTGAAACGGTTCATCCACTCCTCGATTGGAATCGCATTTAGCTGGTCGGTCACAGTCGTTTGAAAGGTTTCGACTGTCCCAAAATGATGTCCCTTCGGATGAATTTTCGATCTTCGGAATAGGTTAAAGTCACAAGGACTCAAGCCAAGAGAATAAGAAGATTCCACGGCTATACAAAAAAAATACAAATCAGCATGCTCTTGATCTTTGGTTTGCTTATTCTTGCTTTTGTAGGCCATGGAGATGGTGAAGTGTGCCATTCCATCCTTTACCACCACCTTATCATAAATTATTTTCCACGCATTACCACCACGTCACCATCAATCGATTCCAAAAACTCATGGCACCTCTCCCACCTGATGTCTTATTGTTCCTGCGTAAGATTTATTGGAACCACTTTCGAGCATATCCCTTCTTATTCCCAATTCATTGGGGATAGCACACCGCTGCTCCAAATTAATGTGTTTCATTTTTGGAAAGCACTACGACAACGAAGAACCAAACAACTCGACTCGAGTTCAAGCTTGTACTGAACGCGCATCACTTGTCCACTCGTCGACCCCACCACTGTCCCGTGCTTTCCGTGTGTTGCCTTATTACACAACGCGTGTATTACCTAGTGTCGAGTGTAGTGCTTGTGTGGGGGCAGGCAACGCACCTGCAGCATCTATGGTTTTGCAGATGTATGTGCAGGCGACGGTAATCACTTACCATCAGGTGAACCGCTTGCTTGCGTCTTTTCCATAAAAAAAAAAAACCTACAGTAAAACCGGTGTACATCTACAAAAAAAAACCGTAAACCTCCCAAACACAGTAGAGAGATTCTAACCCAGCGAGATAAAACAAATTAGCTATGTTCCAATAATGGTCTTAAGTATGACATTACTTTAAAAAAGTATTGTATCCAGTTGCATCTCCTTTTTATCAGCGTTATCTTTATTGTACAAGTTGTATGTACACATGCATCACGCTTGCTATGCGCAAATAAATATTTCATATTCAAAGTTAATTTTGTTAAACGTGTACCCGAACGCCGCTAGCTCGACCGGGGATCGAACACGCCGTAGCTTACATATCTCAAGAATCATATTTCGTAACACTATTATATTTGTGAGATAAAAAAGATGAATAATCAACTTATTATTATCGGAGGCCGCATATAGTTATTTTGGTTTTTTTTTATTCTTTGTTTTATACCTGCCAACTACCTTTCACCATAACTAGGGTTGACTGGTAGAGAATGCCACTTGGCATTAAGTCCGCGCATTGTAACCTTAAGCTTAAGGCTAACAAGAATAAATAAATAAATAATAAACAATTAATAGAAAAAAAAATTTATATCAATACGTCTCGGTGGTGTAGTGGCAATTGTCTGCTAAATATACACCACAGAATAACAATGTTACTTTACCGTTTGGCGGCAGAAATTGGTGAGTGGGAGTCTCTTGGGCAGAGAAGGAGCATTGGGCAGTGAAAGTGTTAATCGATTTTAGACATTATTTCAAAGACGGCAAAGTCGATAATGGGAATAAGGCAACCAGGCAGTGTGTCGGGGGAGAGGAGAGGAGACGGCGGTGGGGGGAAGGCAGTCAGATTATGTCTAACTCCCCACCGACTACAAACTCCACGTTGTTCGCCATCAGCGCTGAGACGGGGTGTCCAGATCTCCGTCAGCAACGCAACCGTGGACCGATTCCGAAGTTTCACTAAGACAATCCAATCCCGTGGACAATACACTATCACCAGCACAATAGTCCGAGCCCAAGTCCACCCATCGGCCTATCGTTAGGGTCGCTTTACTAGACATTCGGGGAGAGCAATCTACTTAACCTAAGCCTATGTAGCTGTACCCCTTTCTCAGGAAGTAGAGGTTACTGGTTGTAGAAATTTAAAGATTTCTTAATGAACGTGGTACGCGGCTGTCAGCACGAGGTCGCGAGGAGCTCGTGTACCATTCCAACCCTACCTTGTCCAGGTACCCCTTGCCGTTGGGGTCGGAGAGGTCCCATATTTTGCTGAGCACCACATCGCTGAGCCGGGATTTCTTTAGGAAGCGCGCCGCGTCCAACGCCTGGATAGCTCCGGTGCCGTTCGGGTCCACCTGCGAAAAGATGACAGTGTGCTGCAGAAAGATATAAAACTGAAGAGTTTGTAGGTTTGTTTGCAATAATGTCGGGTGCGATTTGAAAAACATATTTTTGCGCTATATAACCCCAGTTACTTTTACTTGTTTACTCTTCATTGTGACATCGAAAACGAAGGTGGGCGGACTTAATACCCTTTGGCATTCTCTGCCAGACAACCCCAGGGTGAGAAGGAAATCCATATTGGCAGATGCAATAACTCAATTTATTTTTTCAAAGAATACTGGCAATGCTATTTAAGTAACATTACTAATATTTCTGTTAACCCTGTCGAAAGGCAGGCCCGAACATAGGACGTCATGTTTCGTAGTCCGCACCCTGACCCTTTAGGCTATTGGCGCTTAATGTAAATGAAATTTCAAATACATAATCCTAAAAAGGGGTCTCTAGTGGCAGCAACTTACAGGCAATCGCAATGAGGGAAGGTGAAGTGGCGACCTGCACAGTGTCGCGAGAAATCGATGGATGCCTATGTTATTAGTGGGAGGCCTAAGTTCTGCAGTGGACTTGTGACAGGCTGAAGAGATGATGACGATGATGACATGATTCTTATAATAAACTTACATACTCATTATATACATATACACTATTAGAACATAAACAAATTAAATATGGAGAGGAAAATCTCAGATGGCATTTGCATTCAAATAGTGACGTCGGAGAAGAGTTTTAAAAAAGCTTTTGTTCCATGCTTTCTTGATATCTTCGGGGAGGGCGCTCCAGAGAAGTGTAGCTCGATACCGTTCAAGCTACACATCTCTGGAGCGCTCAAAGAAGCAGTAAAGAAACCAGTGCTGTGTGGGGAAACACTAACCTTCAGGCTGTTTGAAGTACGAGGCACTCGGTCGTGACTCGAATAAAGTAAATCGAAGTTACACTTAAAATATGAAGGAGAGTTTGGATCGTTTAGTGAGTATATAACCTTTAAGTAGGCCTTACCTTAACCTTAACCTTCTTAGGTTAAACGCTATAATACGTATATTTAATATGTTTTTTTTTTTAAAGAAGAGACTGCAAACGAGCAAGCGGTTCACCTGATGGTAAATGATTACCGTCGCCCACATACATCTGCAATACCATAGATGCTGCAGGTGCGTTGCCGGTCTTTAAGGATATTTGGGAGATGGGAGGGAAGGGAGGGGAATAGGGAGGGGGTGTGGGCCTCCGATTACCTCACTCACCGAACGAAACGCAGAAGCACAAGATGCCTCTACTTCACGCCGGTATTCTGCGAGGCCGTGGTACCAATCCGATCGAGCCGGCCCATTCGATCAGCAGCAAAAGCCGCCGCTTGGCTCTACCACGCTTAAAATTTGTATATGTATGTTTTCATCCAATAAGCTGAGTGGTCTTTTTTTATTAAATGTTTTGCAATTTATGTTTTTTGAGAGGCGTATTTGAGCAATAAATGTTTCTTTCTTTCTTTCTATACAACGGAGCCTGGCAAATCCATTGAAGCGACTGAACATTAGATAATGATAATCAGCAACGGTGACCATATCACGTGGATGGTCTGTCTATCTGTGTAAATACACAAAACGGTATCGAGGACACGGAATATAAATCTAAACATACGAGGAGAGTAATTCATTCGCCACTAGATATTATAAAAGAAATACACGAAAATGGGTATCGAATCCGAGACAGGCCCGAAAGCTACGACCCTATTGTTAAACAGCCGACACGCTCTTGAACAGTTTCTTCTAAAGATCGTTTTTATTCCTTACGAGTTTCTTTACGTAACGTCAGCGTTAATAAGAGCCTCTTTCTATCCGAGGTAACTCCCTCCCTCCTTTCTTTGTCCTACATTGTAGACTACACAAACTCCGGAACATATATATATATATATATATATATATATACGTATTCTTACACATATATATTTACGTAAATATACTGGCATAGCAATAATCACTTTATAGAGTCTTTAATGTAAAGTCTTTGGGTGCAGGGAAATTCCATCCTCCAACCTCATTTATTATTTTTCTCCGATCGCCTGATTGTAAGAGATTAACGACGCCCACGTACATCTGCAACACCAAAGAAGCCTAAAGTGCGTTGGCGGCCTTTAAGAATATTTGGGGAGGAGGAGTAGGGTATTTCCTATCGTCGTTCGGGGGAACTTCCGCTAAATCCTTAACGTATTCTCATTAGAGCAATAACAAAAACCTTTAAACAGAAAACATAACATATCCGCCATCATCATCATCATCATTTCAGCCTATCAGAAGTCCACTGCTGAACATAGGCCTCCCCCAAAGATTGCCACGAAGCTCGGTCCTGAGCCACCTGCACCCATCGTGTTATGTGTTGTATTCTGTGAAAACGTCTACCGGTTACCTAACACGGTTCAAAAGATACAACCTGTTACAAAGGCAGGACAGATGGTGTACTCGTAAGCTCAGGCTATTTTACGCTGGTATTCCGTGATATTGTGGTCCTTCCCCGGTCGTGACAGCCGAGGATATGGTGGATCAAAATAATGAACAGCTGTGGCGGGAGTGCAACATTTAATTTTCAGACAAAAATCTTTAGGTGCTTGTATATGTCCTGACTTTTAGGCTTCACAGCCTGCTGACCCTACCGAGTGCACTTCAAGCGTCGAGGGAGTACGCCCTCTAAGGAAATCCAATTACCATGTGATTATCATATTTTGTCCTATAGATCTACTCCTGTCACTTTCTGTTATAGGACTATATACAAAAATAATTTGTATGTATGCATGTATGTTTGAACGGATTTAACTTAAAAGTAATTTAAGTTTGGTTTTAATTTGAATTTTTTTTTCTTTTCAAATTTCTAAACAGTGCTTGCAATGCTATTTAAGTAACATCACTAATATTCCTGTCAAGCCTCCAAATTTGCTGGAGATACAAGCTGTGATGCTATTTTGGAGGTTGAACACTCCAGTGTTTCACGACAATATTTCAATGTCGAACCTGCGACGTCACGTTTCGCAGTCCGCACCCTAAACCATTAGGCTATCGGTGCTTATGATTTCAGAATTGCGAAATGTATAAGTTTGTCATCACGCTCAAGGTCTGAACGGAAACTAAAGACACTAGACGCGAGATGTAGATTATACCATGATAGAGAATATAAAATACTTTGTATCTCACTTAAGAGCTCTTGTCTTATTTATCACCCCTCGGTCAGCAGCTACGTTTTTTTATAAAAAAGGTATCACCATCGAATATCCATAAGTAATTATTACAGCACACATCTTTGAAAAAAAAGCTTTAGTAAAGACATAAAGACATAAAGACATTTATTCCTTCACTTACATCTACACACAGCACATGATATGGTGATACATAACAATTATAAAATAACAAATCAAGAAAAAATTAATAAAACAAACTATGAATATGAAAGAGAAAATGAAAACAGGTAATTAAAAATAAATAAATTGTGCTATAAAAAATAGTAGATAGTAGTTAAAAAGTTGCCGCGTGTCCCTGCCCACCCCCACCCTCTGCGAAATTACGTTCATGTGCTTATATACTTTCACACACTTAATATTAGTAAGCAACAATAAAAAAAAAGTTCCATCAAAATCCCTGAAATCGCTTTTAAGTTAAATCGTGTAGACATACATATAGACAGTATTTTATATATTTATAAAATAAATCAGAGGTTCCCAGACTTTTTTTCTCATAGACCACTTTCAAAATTGAGCTGGTTCCGGTGGACCCCCTGCAGCTACATTTCTACCATATTCACAAAACTCGACAAAAAATGTGAAGATTAAATCTAACTATGGAAATTTGCGTTGCAGCTGAGTTTCTACCACGAATTAACAACTTGTTCTGACACCGGCAAACACTAACATCGATTCTCTTTACTTTAGTTTTCTCCTCGAAATTACAAGTGACAGTCGCTGAGCTTCTTAAAATATTATCTGCCTACATTGATAGGTTAAGTCAGGCCAACATTTTAGTTGCCGGCCCCAGGAGGTGGCTCCGAGTGGGCTTGGTGAGCCCACTTTGGATGCGTGTTGGTGGACTGTGGGGGGAGTGTTAGCTTCGAGCTCTCCTGGCCCCCCACAGCAGAGGTGGAGTCGCGGGGGAATGTCGGTATTACGATGGCCGTTCTCCCTACCCTCCGGGGCCGAAAAGTGGTCGGCGGCGGAGCTATAGACCAGATCCGCCGGGGGTGCCGGGAAAGCTGCTGCTTATGAGCGCCAGCCTTCCGGATCCCCATGGCCTCCTGGTGGCGGACTCGGGGGGGTCCGTTGCGTTGCCCTCGTGGGTTTGGCGGCCGAGTAGGAAGGCGCGTCTAGCCAGGGCGGTGTGGGAGAGGACCTTCTCTCCCGAGAAGGGGCCGCCAACAGCGGCCGGCGCTGGTGGAGTCGCGGATGTGTGCGAAAGCGTTCCCGTGATCCTGCCGACATGCGACGACGGTGGAACACCATGGGGTTTTAGTCGGTGTGAACCCAAAATAACCCGTCCTTGCCCCCGAGAGTGCGGGTATGCGTCAGGCATTTCCCCATGTAAATAAAAAAAAGACCAACCTTGTATTTCTTCACTATTGAAAGCAAATAAATATTCGTGAACCCCCGCTTACGAATTGTGAACCCCCATTTTTTTGTCACGCCAATGTAGACCCCCGTCGAGTCTCCCGTGGGACGCCTGGGGATCCACCTGGACCACTTTGGAAATAGATGATGAGTCGATTGTTTATTATAATTATAGAACAAACAGCTCAATATAATTATTGTAACAAAAATTTTTAGTAATACGCAATGCCTAAATAAGCGTAACGAAAAATTACAATACTATCACTTGTTGAGTTGTTTTCAGGCCTGTTTCATATGTCTGTTTAATAGATATTGTCTATTCGATTTTAAACTTCTCGATTCGCCAGACTTGAAACTATGTAAAAAAAAACTTTAAATAGTATTAATACAGGAAACGACTGCTTACACTTTAATAACACGAATTTCAGCCACCGCGTCGGAATAAATGCAAAACAAACGTCCTCTTTTATTTTATTTATATAATTCACTAGCTGTACCGCGCTTCGCGGTGACTAATATTGTATATTAAAAATAATCTTTTTTTTTTATAATAAAAAACGCGTCACATAGAGTCAGGCAAAGGTTACCCATTGACAATATATATAATAATCAGACCAACCTAGTAACACGAACCCGTGGTGCTAGAATAGGCATATAGGTTACACAACGGCAGGGACACCACAATGTGATCGTAAAGGGGTTGCGTAACGGAAGCAAAGCCAGCGACGTGGCTCTTCATTCCCATTGTAACTCGTGGTGAGGCGCAAAGGGAACCGGAACGGTGCTGCTGCCTAAGCGCTTCCGGATCTACATCCAACGCTTTACTGGATCACCTAGCGCCCTCTTTTACTTTACAACTCCTGGCGACAAATTTGTGTTTTCTTTTTTTTAAAGTTAACCTTAAAATCATAATTGTTACTTAAAGTTTAGCTGCAGATCACAATCTCGTACTCCGTCTGGCAATTTTTTTTTCGCAATGTGTTGTAAATTAGCTATTACCAACGGATAGTGAATAGCTACTACAGACCGTTGTCGCCTGGAAACAACTTCAATCGAAGAAGGTCACAGATAAGTTGGCACCCCCGAGGACTAAAGTGGAATGCGTCGCAACACGCAATTGTACCTTTGAAACCCGAACACGATTTCAAAGCTATTAAGCGAAATAAATCTTTAAAAGGCCTTCCCAAAGGCTCCCAGACAGAGAAGGAGCTTATAACTAAGTAAATGTAGTGTTTTTTTAAATATTTAATCGTTTAGCGGAATCTAGCACTTTTTACACGACTGCCCCAGAAGGAGGGTAATGATTTTCGAGTATATGTATGTCAAGTTTTATGGCAGGCTCTGTAGCCGAAACGGTTTCTTATTCATTGTGGGAGTACGATAGGGTACGATATTTAAATATGGCGTCTGCTTGTCAAAAAAGAGACGGGGAATAAAAAGATACGCAGCCGCGTTTTTTTTTTAAATAATCGATTTGCTATTTGTTTCGAGCTAATTTAGCGCACTACGATAGAACAAATATGGCAGGCCAGTTTGGCTAGAACAAATGTGGCGCAGCCAAACTGCTATGCTTGTGAAAGATGGGTGTGAGTGCTTGATGGGGGGTTCAGCCACCACGGTCTCACAAAATACCGGCGTGAAGTCTTGTACTTCTGCGTTTCGTTCGGTGAGTGAGGTAACCGAAGGCCCACTCCTCATCCCCATCACCCTACTCATGCTCCCTCCCATCTCCCAAATACCCTTAAAGGCCGGCAACGCACCTGCAGC
Organism: Bhutanitis thaidina; assembly: GCA_029286595.1. Classification (NCBI taxonomy): domain Eukaryota; kingdom Metazoa; phylum Arthropoda; class Insecta; order Lepidoptera; family Papilionidae; genus Bhutanitis; species Bhutanitis thaidina. Next base: position 957,399 of record JAGSMS010000041.1, on the reverse strand, counting down.
ACCTCTGGTGTTGCAGATGAACGTGAGCAACGGTAATAACTTACCATCAGGTGAACCGCATGCTCGTTTGCCGCCTTTCCCATGAAGGAAACGCAATAATCTCAAAATTATGTAATTGTTATCTTCCAGATGAGAAAATAATCTTTTAAGGCTACTTGCTTTTTACACAAATCTACATTGTGCAGTAGGCATTGCATAAGCAATTTAAAAGCTGACAATGAAAACTGGCAAACCGAAGACCTAATAAAACATCAATTATTAAAGAATTGGCATAACACCAAATATTTATGTCAATACTTTTTATGTGAGGACCAACATGGTAACCTAGTTTAAACTTAAGTTTACATAGAGTGCCGTGCGGAGTGGGGGGTCATAATCTGCCTCCTTCTTTCTTCCCTTGGGTATCGTAAGACCCTTAGTCTTGAAAATCTCAATGTATGAGGACAACCATTTCGACAAATACTAGACCAAAAAAGCAGACCGATGACGGGATGCAGTGCTGGTGTCTGGTGCTGCGTTCGCCAATCTGCTTGCCGATTATAGCAAATCCTTTTTATAAGACAGCCCTATGTCGGTTATTAAGATCGTTTACGCCTCACGGATTTTCATACAAAATTCTAGGTCCAAGGTCTTGTGCTTCTGCGATTCGTTGGTTGAGTCAAGTTCGTTAAATCACCAGAGGATATTTCACCTCTTCCAAGGATATTTCATTATCTGTCAGCATCCATACATACTTCTGCATGTCAGCCTATTCTGTTGTACTATTTAATGTCATACTTATTATTAATCAATATCATTCCAGTCCGTAAAAACCTGTTCTTGCACAGTCTTTCTCATTCATAATCGTGAATAAATGTAACCAAGCTTGCGATGATTGGCAACCATAGTGTAATGTGCAAATTATATAATATGGAAAACTACAAATGCTACATTAACAATCGATCAATATAACTAGCCAACTGCACCAGCTTCACACAGGTGATGTCTAATATAATTATAATCAAATGAAACCATTATTGTAGGTATCTATATCGCAATTTCTAATGAAACCCTATTTCTATGATAAGCAAGTTATTTAAACCGTGAGAAGCACAACTGATCTATGATATATAAACTAAATTTGAATGAGTTAAGTAAGTACATAAACCTTCTTCATGAAATGTTCTAAATAAAGGAGAAAATGGCATTTAAAGTTATAAACAAATACACCAATAAATGTAGATTGTTTCAAAGATACTACTTAAAGATTCGAACAGATTTAATTTAAATTTACTCTTCTAATTTCTGTTTAGAACTTTATTAGGTCAAGAACACATTAAGTAAGCTGTACTTGTGCATGCATCAGCATCCTTTCTCTATCCAATTAATTTATTATATTCCCTTCTTTGTCTTTATTTAGACCACACATGAGATATAATTTAATTTGGATAATAGTAGTAAGTAAAAAGTAGTAAAACTATTTATTCTTAGATCAGCTGGTATTTTACCATTAGGAGCATTTGACCTACAAAAAAATAAGAAAATTGCCATATGCATAAGCAGAGAAGCAATGCGGAAAAACATGCTCCATCCAATTCAATTACAATTAATATTTTAATTTTAAAAATCACTATATTTTCATACTAGACAATTGAGTGTTCCTTATGTAGTGAAAATAATTTTTTAGGTATCTTAGAATTTCATTTAAAAATACATATTGGAATAAACTTAAACATTGTTAAATATTATTACATAGATATCATTTGATAGAATGTGACAGGCACAGACCCTGGATATTGCTATGATATAAAATGATATATATAATAATAAAGCAGTCACAATTTTATTATTATTGCCAATTTGGCCCATGTGGCAGGTGGTGAACCTGCCGCCATTAGTGTCCAAACTATAAACAAGTTTAAAAATGTCATTGGTATGAGTAAAGGAGCCACATTGAGAATTGAACCAGTCTCCTGATTTGGAAGTACATTCCCTAACAACTCGGCTATCATGGCTTGATATGTAAGTTGTAGTAAGTCTGTGATAAGTCTTTACTTCACATTTGTTGATTGTTTTTCATCACAGAATTTATGCACAGTTAAAGAAAAATATAAGAAAAGTTCTTCATAGTCTTGTATTCAAAATAGCTTGTTAAGATTAAAAGGTTTATTATAATTTCCATAGTTTTCTTTTCATGTAAAAATGTGTAAGAAAAAACCCACTGTGTATACAGGAATTCCAATATTCTGAGATCTGCCCTTTAACACATTACAAGATCTCACAAAATCAGGAATTTCGATCTAACAAGATCACGGCTTGACCAAAACCTCACATATTGCCTTCCCAACCTGCAACACTATCCAGGATGCGGTCAATAGTCTGACAGCATTTGTCTGTACAGAGTGGCATTTTAACTTAAGAACCTTTTATCCTGTCATTGAACTACAAACTATGAGCTATTAAATGCATTAATACACAATTATGATAACTTCCTATGTTTTATGTCAATGTGATTAGCTTTAATATGTCAAACTTTGTACACTGTTAGTGCTGTATGATTATACACACAAATATCAATATTTATTTTATATCCAATGGCCTTACAATGTAACTGACACTTCATCATCATCATTTCAGCCTGTCACAAGTCCACGGCTGAACATAGGCATCCTCCAAAGATTGACATTATTCCTCAATTGTCACTTATTATTTTAAAATTAACAATGTAGAGCTGTGTCATATCGTCATATTTGTTAAATGGCGATTTGTTTATCCAGGCCTCACAAAAAGAAATAAAACAATATACTTCTATGGTCTCACTTTTATGTACTATGTATTTCTTTTTAATTTCCTTTTCTTTCTATTTAAGAAGGTTAGAAACTTTGCAATCAAGACATAAATCTCTAAATTAACAAATAAAATTGTACTCTTTACAGTTGAAACGAAAGAAGCCGACCTTTAGAATAATTGTACAGTGGTCTAATTAATAGATAATTTCTATGTAACTAAATGTTTATAGATGTTGAGTTCAATTATCGATTAGCAATTCAAAGTTTCATTGCTCGAATTGATGGGTAAACCTATAAAAATCGACATATAGCCTATAGATACACAGTTGTGTTCACTAGATTAAGAAGAAATTGAGAACATAAAACGTAAGGCGATATTTGTACTTACTTGATGGTAGTAGGCTTCGTATATTGAACTGTTGGCCCCTGCCACCTGCAACCCGTTAAGCCACATTTTTAATACCAAAACCACTAAAATAATGTGTAAACCGTGGTTTATTTAGTGATACATGGGTGTGACATTACACTAGTGACATTCAATGTTCGCGCAAAAATTTAAGTAATTAGGTAAGAAATTACATAAATTAGGACATAAAGATTTATTAAGACACAACTGATGTTCACTTCACTAAAATTTTACTGACATCGGGAAAGATTAATTTGTAAATTTCACTGTAATACATATTTTTAAAACAGCGAAACCAGTTCAAGACACTTTAACGAGATATATTTCTGAAACGCGATACGCGACCTAGTGGTTTCACTACACAGAATTACTAACAATTTATTAAACTTTATTATAAATGGTGTTATAGTGGTGACTGCACTATACAAACGATGTATTTCTATTTTATTCTACCTGAGTAGGAGAAGGCAAGGCAGCCATTTTTCACATCTCCTCATTGACCAATCAATAGAGTCCATAAACTAGAGAAGATTTGACATTTAAAAAAAACTGATTCGAACCTTAGACTATAGAACAAAGTCCAAAGAATACATAATTCTATTTTGCGGTTTCTCGACTATGACGCTTTGTACTGAGTGGTCCGGAGCGTTGTCTATTATGATAACAAGCGGCTCGAAATTGTTCAGAAATATGAATTTAAACTCACTCTTTAAAATTTTTACTATTCAATTCTTCGCATTACTTCGTTGTCTTTTCAGACATAAATTCTACATATGTGGTGGCTTTTACTGCTGTTCGAATAATCCGGCTCGACTGGGGTAACACCACGGCCATGCAGAATACCGGCGTAAAGTAGAGGAATCTTGTGCAGCCGCGTTTTATTCGATGAGTAAGTTAACCGGAGGCATAATGTATAATATTTTTAACTTTGCACAAAGAATATAATTAGATCAATTGGACACAATACTCCATCCAATGTGCGATTGATTAGGTCTTATAACAACAGAATTTTAATTGTTTCAGAGTTACGACATAAGAAGTGTTAATCAGATTTTCTTCAAAATGCAAAAAACACATCCGCATTTTGTCCCAGGATTTCAAGTACATTTGTCAATAATTTTGTAGCTACAAGGATCTGAACTTTATTTGGTTGCAGATTTTTTTCTAAGCCGTAAATTATTTAAAAATTATAGTCCATATCAATTCCAATGAAGAAAGAAATATTTACGCTTGCTAATTCTAATACTCTAATGCTTCTAATGCTGGTAGAGCCGCGCGGCGGGTTTAGCTGCTGGTTGAATGGGCCTGCTCGACCGGGTTGGTACCAAAGCCTCGCAGAATACCGGCGTGAAGTAGAGGTATCTTGAGTGAGGTAACCGGAGGCCCTCTCCATCTCTCCATCCCCCTCCTCATCTTCCATTCCATCTTTCAAATATCGTAAAAGGCCGGCAACGCACCTGCAGCACCTCTAGTGTTGCAGATGTACGTGGGCGACGGTAAACCGCTATCTCGTTCTATGAAGAAGCATGGCGAACCCTTCACGACCCCAAAACCCTCTTATTTTTGCCCACGAGTGAGACAATTGTAGGCTGCATTTTACTCTACTACTTTTTACAGGAAAGAAATAATGACAATGACGAAATGCTTGAATAACGCAATTTTATTTATTAAAAGTCTAAAATGAACACATTTCTAATTGTTCTTTAATAACAAAAAAAGAATCTTACAATTTCTAAAAAAAAATTGACATGCCAAAAAATTGGAAGATTTACTCTCCACACATTTACTCGTCCTATGTAAAGTTCAATTTAACGATTTTTTTTCCTGCTAATATTAATATTTTTGTAACAGGTACATAATAATGTAATAACGTTACTATGACGTACTGTCAGAATTTTACCGGTCTGGTTCTGTCATTATCAAAATTATCCATAAAGCCAAGAGCACTTTAACTAATATTTCTTTGCGCTTTTAGTTATTGTCATAGAGTAATAATGACTTATGTCAGGTTGGTTGTGATTTTGTTGACGCTTAATGGAAATTTGATTAGTAAATAGTGCGTAAATATTTTACAAAGGAAACAACTTAAATAGGCCAACGATCCAAATGAGACGCATGTGCCATTAGACTTAAATAAACATCGCGACAGAATTCGAAGTTCCATCGTTACCACCTAGATGGTTGGCATTCCACCACAGTGCGTTTTAATCGAAGTTTTCTGCCACGCACTTCGATTTTGTGGAATCAGCTGTCGCCAGCAGTATTTCCGAACAGTTACGACTTAGGGACCTTCAAGAAAAGAGCTTATTCCTTCCTTAAAGGCCGGCAGCGCATCTGTAGCTCCTCTGGTGTTGTGGATGTTCGTGGGCGTCGGTGATCACTTACCATCAGGTGAGCCGCACGCTCGTTTGCCCCCTTCTTCTATAAAAAAAAAAAAAGTTGACTGACTTCGGCAATAGCGGCCACGTCGCAGGATGTCATTGACTGCAAGTCGTCGACTTAAAACGCGGGCAGCGAACGCGATCGATAAGGTTTTTGACCAGGGTCTCCAACGCCAACGCATATACATCTTGATTCAAAGTAACAACAAATTTAAAAAGTCTACTACACATTAAAAATTTTACTATTATTTAGTAATTTTATCGCGTTTAATTTTCGTGTTTCCGTCGTTCCGTCGTGGTCACGAGGGGGCTGTGGTGGTCACGTCCCGATGTCATAGTTAACTCGGGCTACCATCTTTTCATTATTAGTTTTGGACCGATCTACGCAGCAATTGCACACAATATCTTCAGGTCGTGCAGTGTTATGCTGAGTTTTAAATTTAATTTTATCTATTACAGAATCCCAAGCCGGTAGTAGCACCCAGCCATCTTCTCTATTGAAATTAGGATGTTCTTAATTATTAGTCTGTCTAACACGTCAGTCCCTCGTGCTGTAAGGCACTCAAAACATCGCAAATTTACACACTAAAATTAAACGCGTTAAAATCCGTAAATAATAGTTTAGTTAAAAATATGAGGTTTAATTAAATATATATTATTGCCGCCGTATCCAACATGTTTATGTCATTGTTGCAAATTTGTCCCATCCGAATTAGCTTATGATGCTAATGCTATTTTGTCGGTGGCTGTATAAATTTCGTTAGTATTTCTACTTTGTCTGTGAAATAGGAATAAGTTCCTCATAGATTATTTCCCTGCACCTTTTAAACTTTCATGGAATGACGTATTTGTCAAAGTTTCATTTTTCTTTATCTCAATAAATTTTTTTAGACGCTTCAAACCTCTGTTGTTTATTTCAAAGAAAGGTTGTTTTTTGATTTCGTTTAACCACTGCTTCATTCTTACGTGATGGTCCACTAATGGTATTAGACATTGCATCGACGTCACTGTGGCTGCGGCGCAAATGTCACAAATCAGCATCTGAAAAGTTCATTAACTGTTTTCGTTATTTAAAATTGAAGCGACAATAGAGGAGTGATTGGTTAGTTGTTTTCGGATCAGGAGATAACTCTACTACGTGAAGAGCTCGTACTCGTGATTATTTCCAAAGTTACATACTATTCGGATCTTGTATTTATTTATTCTATATTGAACCATGTAAGAGTACAATATATAATCAAAAGGCGGACATAATGCTAAAAGCATTATCTGCCCGACAAACTTTGGGAGTGATAAAACATCGAAGACGGTTACAGAATAAATAAAACAAAAGAAAGATTTAATGCATAGGATAATATATTAATACCCTATATATATATAAAAGACATAAATTAATTTTATACGAATATAATAAACTACGAATACAATATGTACATACATATATATATTTATACGTGACATTATGATCTTTGGCCGGATGAGGGCACCGGGCTCACAACCTGTCTCGTTGTCCCCAATAAGCTCTGATGAAAAGTGGGTTGATAGTACCGAAGGCTCTCTGACCGCCCCAGAATTGGGTATAAGGCCGTGCGAGCTTGTGTATTGAATATATACATATTTATGTTATATACACCTCAATTTATATTTTTTATTTGAAATACCTACTCTCCTCGAGACGTTTAGCGATATTTATATAAGAAATATATTTATCAAGTAGATAGATAATACCTATCTGATCTATTATATAGATAAAATATAGATCTCTTAATGTTCTGAGATGTAATTCTACATATTACCTAACTTACACGAACTCTTTGTCAGATATTTGGAAATCAGATTTGTATACCTCTATGGGCGATCTCAACAACTAACCTATACCAGGATTTGTATACTTAGGATAGAATTTTCACACCACTTGTATGGTAGAGTCGGGAGAGGAAGACCTAGGCAAACATTTCACGATCAAATCGGAGACGTTCTGGAAAAAGGCCAGGTCAAGAGTACAGTCAGGACCATAGCAAGTGGAAGGAGATTATCTCTGCCTACCCCGTTGGGAACAAGGCGTGAATATATGTATCTATGTATGGCTTGAAAAACATTGGTACTTTTTAGTTAGGTAATTAGGTGATAGATTGGTTATTAAAATAGTCCGTTATGGTGACATTTGGATCATTTGGATACTGATGGAAAAGTTTAACAGAGTATCCTAAAATGAGACGTTTTAATTGAAAAAATAGTTTAACGAAAGCTGCATACTTTATAGTTAATAGTTCAATGACCTCGGCAAAAGCGGCAGTTGACAATTTAAACACGTCCAGCGGACATCGGCGCGGACGGTCGATAAGGAGTTAACAAACGCTAAAAAAATATCCTATTTTTATATTAATATTAAACAAATATATCATTATAACATGAGGTTAAATTCAATGTCGATACGTCGCATCCACTTTTCATTTGTTTCGACAGAAAGCAAGTGAAAGAAATATTCCGAATTGTATATATGTACTTACTCTGTCACCCGCAAGCCATGGATGTTTACTTAAACGATTTTCTAAGAAATCGAGTGCTTTGAACCAATCTTTTATCCTACTCGGTTCTACAGGGATATCAGCAAAAAACTTTGTCTGTAAAAACAAATTAGGTCGTTGAAGCTAGATAATTCGTGCTTAAAAAGCACGAATTATCTAGCTTCAACGACGATAATTTTTTTTTACTTATGTTAGCTAGTCTTTGACAAGAAGTATCAATAAATAACAGGGTTTTGTAGCCGGGAAGTGTCCGCCATGCTGCTCCAGTGCGGCTTCACTTCTCGTGATATCGAAATTATATATTTTTTTATTATTTCTCAGACATGCAGGTTTCCTCACGATGTTTTCCTTCACCGCCGAGCACGTGGTAAATTCAGCACTTAAAATTGCCAACGACAATTTTAATGGCGTCGGCACCGGGGATCCAATCCTCTATAGAGTGCGAGTGACAAATATATCTTGAATATTTATTATTTACTAAAGAATTTATAGTAGACAATTGGTGTAATAATATATGTCATTTCAAACCCATGAACAATAGATTAATATTACTATTATACCGATGATTTTCGACATGTAGATATAGGGAGCAACATACCAACTTCTTTAAGCCCTACTGAGCTGACTAATGGATGAGGCTCTGGTAACCGACTGATGGCGGAAAATCCATCAAACTATGCCAAACCCGAATGCTATAGAATGGTGGTGGGGAGCAGCATCACGATTGCTCCGGTATCGGCACTCTGCTCACCAACCCCGGGTCGCTAGTGTTGCAAATATTCCATGCATGGCATGGCGGATCTTGATGGCGCGTTCATGGGAAGACCAATGTCCAGCTGTGGACTTGCGTTGGCTGATTAAGAAGAATGTCATTGTTATTGTTAAAATTATAAACGGCTTATTGTGTGAAGCTTAGTTATTATCTAAACCTTTTAGGATAGAAGGACGTGACAAAAATGTTTCCCAGGGTGAATATTCATTTATTATCATGATGATGATGATGTTATGTTCATCATTATTATCATTTTTGTAGGTGGTAGAGCCAAGCAGTGGCTTTGCTACTTTGCGAATGGGCCGGCTCGACCGGGGTAGCACCACGGCCGGGGTAACCGGAAACCCACTCCCCATTCCCCTTCTCATCCTCCAAGCAACGGACCTGCAGCATCCGGTGTTGTAGATGTACGTGGGGGACGGTACTCACTTATCATCAAGTGGACGGCTTGTTCGTTTGCTCGATGCCGCCTTTCCCACGAAATAAAAAAAATCCTAGGACTAGGCCTTTCTTAAAAAATTGCTATCAAAAGCATTGCATTGCATTTTATGGAGGTCAATTTTTATGCTGCACCCCATCACTAGTCTGTGGGATTTGAATTCGACATTCGAAAAGATTTACCGTTAATATATGTGCAACTATTAACATACCTCAGCGAATGTTCGATAGAATCTTGTCAACTCTTGAGTCTTTGAATGACAAGTAAAAAAAAAATGTTTTTTTAAATTACCATTCGATGTTAACAAAATTTGGTTGACTGTACCCTTTTTGAAATATAAGCCTATTTTCTTCCATAAAAATTATGGTAGATATTCGTTTCGGGAATATTCTGAAATAATGCAAAATAAAAAGACGAACGAAATTCGGTACAAATAACAAGAGCACTGGAGCGCACTAAGTAGAAGATCACGAAGAAAAGGAAGAAAAGAGGAAAGAGAGAGGATTGGTTACAGGAAGGAAGACCACGTGCGAGGAGTAGCGCATGAGGAAGAAACTCTGCACCCTTTGTGGTAAAATTAAATAACTACTTTTTCTTTTACCACAAAGATGATCAAACGGCTCACCTGATGGTAAGTGATTCCGTCGCCCTCGTACATCTGCAACACCAGAGGTGCTGCAGGTGCGTTGCCGGCTATTAAGGATATTTGGGAGACGGAATGAGGAGGGGGATGGAGAGGGAGAGTGGGGTTCCGGGTACTACACTCACCGATCGAAACGCAAAAAGCGCAAGATGCTTTTACTTCATGTCGGTATTCTTTCTTGACAGCAAAAGCCGCCGCTTGGCTCTAACGCGTTTAAATGCTTTACGCCAGTCGAGCGCGACATTTATATTTTTATATATATCTATGGATTCCTTACGAAAATCTCACTGTCGATCGGGAAAAGAGTCGATGAATTAAAGAACAACACTTCGTCGACTTTGGCCTTCGTCAGATCGTCTTCGGGGTACAACACATTGTCACGGTCCCACTTTCGACATAAGTAAATCGATATGACGTGACTGTCGCAGATTGTTTTTGTCTCTGTTATCATTGCGGGCACCTTTTGAAGGGGATTGATCTGAAAGTGAATTACGATAATTAATAAACTTTCCGCGAACTAAAACATTAATTTACTGAAATTCATGACAGCAATGAGACAAATTCTGAGATCTGAGCCCATAGATAGACAACTGCGTATACTCGGTTTAAAATACGGATGCGTGGCAACTGGAAGTCAGGTTGAGGCAAACTTCAGATTAAAAATTATAATTGATAATTTTTAATCGATTAATATTTAAGTTTCACCCATACAAACATAAGGAAATAGTGAACATTGATAAATTGTAGACTATTTGTAAATTGTTGCTGTTGCTGGTTGTAAATTGGCCCACAGTTTGTACGAGTGAAGTTTAGAAGTGTACTTGACTTTTTGAACCACTTTTATGCCTCCGGAGCAGGGATACCCAAAGCGGTCGATATCGGTTCCCCGGGGGTCGACATAAACGAAAGCTGATTTTGGGGATCGACGAGGTCAAAAAATCGACCCCTATTAATTAACACAAGTTCTTATTTGAAACTTTCAAGATGCCGTATAAGTTGTGTTACGTGTTGGTATACGAAACTTGATATAAGAATGATTAATATTTTTGTAGGAAGTATCATTGATGTACTTTTAAATAATAATTACGTAATTTGTATTTATAATTATTAATTACACTTAATATTTACAGAATTTTATGTCTATTTATTTTCTTAAACTTTTTTTGTTAATATTTACTACTAGAGATTGGATGTTTAAAGTAATTTAGCTATTGGTTAATTTTGGAAAAGGTGTCTCATGCCCAAAATAGTTTAGGAATCTCTGCTCTAGAGTGACGAGGTTAATTGCTGCAACCCCGACATATCCAGGCCGAGGAGAAAATCTGACTACACCTATGTGGTCACCCCCGAGAATTGACCGAGGACCGGTTTTGATGGTTTCTCCGGTTCTATCACTTCACCGCACACTCACGCAAAAACCACACGGTTGCTATGTGCCGGTGGTATTCTGTGACAATGTTGTCTTACACTCGATGAGCCTTCCCATTCATTATCCAGCTGCGTCTAAACTATATTATAAGATATAGAGTCGCTGTTTTGTTTTGTTTAGTTTTTTGTCAGAAGCGACCAGATTACTCTTAAACGACTTTTTACAATACCCACGGGAGGAAACGTGTTTACTATACGTTGAGTCCTAAACCACCAAACAAAGGCCGGATGTTAACCACAAATAATAGACTAGCAGAAGTACTGTACCCGTACTTTGTACTGTTTAAACTTTGAAACCATTCCTTACACCACCTTCTTATTGAAATCTGATATGTAATTGGCAATTTAAAGTATGCATGTATGGTGTAAATATTTATTTAAAAAAAATAAGCTCACACCGTATACCTAATACCCCCTATAGTATGGTCATAATATGGTCAGAGGTTTGTTTTATTAGTTCCTTTAATGCACTTTGCGCTAGAGCTTATGTGGTCAACGTGACAAACCAGTTACTTTGAAAGTTACTTTACAGTACATTTTCCAAAAAATCCACAACGGGGATCGAACTAGACTCTACTGATCTGGAGGCAGAGGAGAGGTTTCTCGTAAAACTTAAATAAAAAAAAAAAATTAATTCAATCAAGACGCGGGTGCACATCCCTGGCGAATAAAAAGATAAACACGCCTCGTCACGGCGCTCGGCATACGAAATGCGCAAGGTTTTACCGTTACATTCCGCAATTTAATTCTTCTCGAAGTTTAAAATTTGAATTTACAAACTTTTCTATAGAGCTCCGTTCTGTTTTCGTTAGCGAAGAGGTCGATAGCGCGGAAATCGAATTCAACGTCCAGAACGGAAGCTGTCATCATCACGAAGCGGACAGGTGGCGCCGCCACGTCCCCGTACAAGATGAGCTCTCGAGGCTTTGTTGCTTTCCTGTAATAATTAACTGGATTTCTGTAAAGTGTATGCAAAAAGAGACTTCTTTGTTTTTCTTTACATTGCCTCCGAACCGACTACTAAGCATCCCGAGACCTTTTCGATCGACTTTAAAAAAGGAAGAGCACATCAACACCTCTGAATTTTGATTATTATTTTATTATTCTGTAAAAACCTATCTATTAGGTTTCAAACGATACTGCCCTTTAAAGTTGGGACACACGGCGTAGGCTTAGTAATAAGGCTCTATATACCTACGTAGGGTTACTTAAGAATGAAGCTTGATAGATCATTATTTTCTACGTCGATAAAGTACTTTCGTTTCGTTTCAAATTAACCTAACTGTCTCATCTTTAATTAAAGCTCGTAATCAGACCTTGAACTATCGATGAGCTTTAAATAATAACTTTCATCACAGATTTTGTAAAGTAATTAATACTGCTTCGTTAACTAAAATAAAGCATATTTTTGTGCGGCTCTCTATCATAGCACAGGGTTCAGTTACCTTCCCCTCTGTCAATTTTATTGATAACGTGGCGAGCGTTTATTTAATTTTATCGTAAAAAAAAAACATAAATAGACAAATATAAAGTTGTTAAGAGTCGCATAATGCAATGCAAGCATACCTTATTGTATACAAGAACACAGAAAATAAGTGTGAGCATAATCAGAACAATAGACGGACACGTCGCTAAAAAGCGATCTATTTCAGGCCAACCTATAGAAGGAAAACAGAAATGAAGGTTCAGAGCCCTCCTCCCTCCTCGCGAGTCTCTACCGATGAAGCTGTAAAGGCCACTGGGCCAACAGCATATCTACCGTGGGGGGGTTTTAGTCGGTCCGGCATCTTCAATGCTGATCCCGACATAACCAGTCACCGGAGACGGTGACGGGTAGGTGCGAGCATCTTTCCCCCACGTTGAACTAAATAAAGAAACTTCGAGAAAAGAAAATAGAAGGTCACTCGAACCCGTTAGCGGCAGCGCTGGGTACTGGCTACATGGCCCTTACATTCACACCTTCATCTGCCATAGATCAAAGTTAAAAATAGGAGGAGGAACAAATAAAATACATAAAATAATATATATTGAATAGTATTACATAATGAAAATTCTTTATTTCATGTAAGAAGTTTTAATTTCGTTTTTGAATTGTCATTTTTTTTTAATCTACAACCGTTTCGTGCCATACTGACGGAGAAGAAACTGACGCAAAACGTAATACCTTCCAGGTCATACGTTACACGCATAAAAAAGCATAATACAAAATAAATAGTTTAAATAAATTTTGATATGATAAGAATAGAAACTATTTGTTGTTCGTCGTAAGGAAGATAATTTCTTTTGTCAATTTTTTTTTTTTATGGTGAAACGAGGCAAACGTGCAAACGAATCACCTGACGGTAAGTGATCAAGTGATACCGTCATCAACATACCTCTGCAGCACCATAGGAGTTGCAGATGTGTTGCCACCCTTCAAGCATGTCTGGGTGATACGAGGGAAGACGGGGAGGGGGAGTGGGCTTACAGTTACCTCACTCACTGAACGAAACGCAGAAGCACAAGATGCCACTACTTCAGGTCGGTATCCTCTTTTTTATTTTTTCAATAATTATAATGTACGTCATAAAAGAAAAAGGTATGTTCCTATAGGCAACTGGAAGCATGCCGCAAGAATACAGTGATCCTCCTGGCGTAGGATGATGTCCTCCTGGCGCACCCGCGATCACGGCGACATGTTCTGTAAACCTGGTATCGGCAGCTCAACAGGGTAATGTCTACTCCCAAACAAAGGCACACGCTCCCACCTTCCCTTGTCCGATGCAACACTCATGAAAGGATCTGATGACACAAATCCGTCGCTTCATCACAACAGACACAAGTTCCTTGTGATATATATACATATATATAGCACAATTTTTATTTCAATATATTTACTTTTTTTTCTTAATGTTTTATTATCTTTATAATTATTACGTATCGCTTGATCATGTACTATGTATGTAGATGTAAGTGTCGGAATAAATGTCTTTATGTCTTAAATGAAATATTCACTCAGGCTGGGATTCGAACTCCGGGCCCATTAAATATAATAGTCCAACGATATATCACCAAGCTATGCGGGCGTGATTTATAATATTAATTTAGAAGGGCTCTCCATTTTTGCTTTAGACCCAACATTCAAACAGAGAAAAATTGGTTATTTCTCTAAAGTATGTGAAAGACTTCCAAGTATTGTCAATGAATTAAATGTACACGATATAAATTTACTCACAAATACATTTTTTATTTTTGATATATAACATTTGCAACTAATTGCCCCGTGTGTATGTTGTTGTTGTAAATAATAAAACAGGTATATCTATTCATTTGCTTTGAGGCCGCAAATAAAAAAAAATGCTTACTTTATTCCGGAGGAGTTATTGCGTACTGCAACATTTTTTGCAGTCATGATGATGTTGTTTACGAATTTTAAATTTAACATGACACCCACTCCGGACGGACCCTGGCGCGCCACTGAACGACAGGAAGGGAGGTCTGACGCGCGACATTTGTTTCATTATCGAGCCCTGGTGCGATGAACCAGCCATGGCACCTGTTTATTATTTACATGATTTGTAATGCCATATGTTTTAGTATTAATTAAATCACTTCCTAAATCGAACGAAAGTGTAAAGTAAAAAAATTTCATTAAGGGCAGGCATTCCCAAAGTGATCCCTAGGGGTCGATATTGGTTGCCGAGGGGTCGACATAAACGAAAACTGAATTTGGGGGTCGACGAGGTCTAAAAATCGACCCCTCTTAATTAACAATAGTTCTTATTTGAAACTTTGAAGTTACCGTATAAGTTGTGATGCGTGTGCCAACGAGTTATAAGAATGACTAATATTTTACTAGGAAGTATAAAAATCTTTAGCGTAACTTGTATTAATAATTATTAATTACACTTGATATTTACTGAATTTTACATCAATTTATTTTGTTAAATTTTGATGAGAAAATGATGTCAAGTATACTCACTTAACCAACCGCAAAGTTTTTAAATTGGTAAGTATTTTGTATCAATAGAAACAAAATAGAGGTAGGATTGTTAAAGTAATTTGGCTAAATCTCTTGCCCAAAACAGTTTGGGAGATGGTAGGGAGGAAGAGGGGGAGTAGGCATTCGGTTACCTCACTCACCGAACGAAACGCAGAAGCACAAGATGCCTCTACTTCACGCCGCTATTCTGCGAAGTCGTGTTACTGCCCCGGTCGAGCCGGTCCATTCGAGCAGCAGCAAAAGCCGCCGCTCGGCTCTACCACGCTTCAAAGAAGGTTTTATGTTACATATCATATTTTACAAATTTGTAAGATATCATTGTAAAAATTATATGTATAAGCAATCACACCCATAGGAATAGACAGAGAGTACGAATGTAAGTAATGTAAAGTAAAGAAGCAGCCTGTAAATATCCACTTATGGCCTCCTTTACAAATGTCTGAGAGGGTGTTGTGTTATTCAGTGCGGATTGGGGAGCTTCACATATCTTCGAAATAATATTTTTCATTATTTCTCAGACATGCAGGTTTCCTCACGATGTTTACCTTCACCGCCAAGCACGTGGTAAATACAATACAGCAATAAAAATTGCTGTTAACAATTTTAGTGGTGCCGGCTACTGGGGATCGAACCATCACTAGCGTTCTTTGAAACTAAAGTGAGTGCCCTGACCACTGGGCTACCACGGCTCTGTGAGTGTATTGATCTATAATATTATTACATCACAGACAAATTAACCTATTTTATATATCAACATATGTTACTCGATTTGCCTTAAACGCATACTTTTCTTAGACTTCCGCTGACCGTACTGTTCCTACTTCACCACCAGATAGAAGCCAAGAAGTTTTTTAAAAAAAAAAAAAATTAGTTGCCTAACGAGTATACCATCGAATGATGAGAATAGTAGAGCCTACACGATTGCATTACACAGATTAAGTTCTGGACATTGATCTTCTAAAAAAAATTTTGTAATTAATTAAAATTATTTCCCCTAATTGTGATGTGTGTGGTTGTGGGTGGTGATGTTCAGCGCACACTTGTAGAATGTTTTAAACACCAAAGGGCGAGAGAAGAATTGGTGCAAAAATTTAACATAAACAACAATGGAATGAAACTATTATTTACGGTTTCTATACTTTATATTCCCGTCGTTTCGAGTGCTTTACAACAGCCGTGGTCGCCGGTAGACGGCATTAGACGTCCAAACGTCATAGTCAACTCTACCGTCCTACATACTTCTGCTACAGTTAAAATCGTGAGACTTTTTTTATCTCGTGGGAGGGAGAGGGGAGGGGGGAGAGAAGATGTCAACACCTACCTGTCACTGTTGGCCCGGTGGCCTTGAAGGCTTCAGCGGAAGAGACTCGTGTGCGGAAGGGTCGCGAGAAAAAAATATTTAAAGAGCAACGATAGTGCTAGCGCAGGCGCGTCGCATTGCCCTGCTCTGGGTACCGCTCTCTGACCACCTATCGGCAGTACAACAACAATTGTGTTCCGGTTTGAAACGTACACTGAGCCAGTATAACCACAGGCTGACTGCGAAACATTCGTGCACGCCATTCGACTATTCTCGTGTACCACTCCAGATGCAGGCTCTAATGCTTAGTTGGAGCGGTTGACATTTAAGTAATGATAAACGCTAGTTGCGAGATTTTTTTAAAAAAAAAAACGTCTTAGTCCTCTGTCGTGACAACGTAACTGTAACCTTCTTCGATGGAGTTTGTTTGACATTTCATGACCTGTTGTAGCACGTTTGTTGCTCTAATCAAATTTTAAAAAAAACATTGACGGTGTTTTGTAACTCGTATTAGAGCAGCACGGGATATGCTTCATTACTCTATATGAAGATCAGTTTCAAACTGCAATCTGCCAGCAGTAGCAGAAGGATGTTTATTAGTCTGTATCTGTAATATCTATTACTCTTCGGAGATATTACTCGCGATTTATAGATAAAAGAAATGATGTATTGCCTGTCTAACTTACGTTCATTGCAGTGTTTATAAGTGAATGAAAGTGCAATAAATAAAATTATTCTTAACACTGAAGGTTTATGGTAGATTTAGTGAAGGTTCTTATATAGTAAATTATGATTTAATCATAATTTACTATACTCAACATCAAAGACCCTAAACGAAATCGATATCATTTGAAATCACGACACTCAAAGACGGAACGTATTAATTATAGAGGTTGGATGCTACGTCGTTGACATTTGATAGAAACTTGATTAGTAAATTATAAATAAAAAAAAATACAAGACAGAAATGACAAAACCTTTTTAAATAATTCTTGTAGCGTATTAATGCGAATAAAACGCAAGCGACATTTGTCATGAATAAAGTTTACTGACCTAAGCAAGAGCGGCGAAATCGCGAATCGATAAGGTATTTTGTGTTAACTAATGTCGCAAGTATAACTAAAAGTAACTAAAATTCAAAAAGCACCATGTGTTTAAACTACTGTGCTGTATTACCTAGCTATATTATATAGCCTGTGTAAAACCCGTTTAACAAACCAGCACAACAGTACTGGGTAATAACTAATAACGCATCGCATTGCATTCAAGAATGTCGGTATAGACGGTAATATTATATGTCATATAACACCATTTTCCGCTGTGTAACATAAATATTGTACATGTTTTAAAACGAATTGTGTATTTTGCTGTACCCAAAGGCATTTTAATTACGATCTCCCGAGTTCCTAGTAAAGGATTTTGTTTTACAATATCGCCTATATGGTGATTTAATTTTAAAACTACATGTTTTTTTTATTCGAAACTCATTGTATTTTATTTAGTTCGTGGGCCTTCAAGTTTGCAATATGAGTACATTTCCCTCCACATAAGTTAAAGTTAGGAATAATCTTAGACTATTTATAGTCAAAGAGTATGCATAGAGTAAGGAAAACTCTAGCGAATGACTTACAGCCAGAGATTAATTCAAATGTGCCATATCCAAATCTCACAGAGCAGTGATAAGGCAACGGGCGGTACCTAGGCATTAGTGACGGGACTCTGAGCAGAGGCTCGGAGTGGTACCCGTATTGTTTGAACGGATTTAACTTGAAACCATTTCATGGATTTTGATGGAACATTTTGTTAAATATTTCTTATAATTCCAGAGGCCATAGACTTTGTTTTATCCGATTTAATAAATCCAATGTTAATGTTTCTACTATGTTTACACACTGTTTTGTAGGTTTCCTTAACCTACGAAAAAGCATGAATGCATGTCTAAAATCAGTAAATAGCTACACTGATACATTACAATATAATACATATGTTCTACATCGATTCTGATGTACGTAAGAGATAATTAAGCTAGACAATTGCTGGCTAATATATCACTTGCGCCGGCACAATAACCACGCTCTGGCTGTAACAACGTCTAAGCGTACGTTGGGCCAGTGAATTAGTCCCACGTTGCGCCAATTCCAGTACATCGTACTAAAAGTAACTTAAAGCCGTGTTTACATTAAAAAAAAATCGATGAGCGTTGAACACTGCTTTTGTTGGAAATTATTTTCGAAAACCCACTTATTGCCACTTAGATTTTTCAAGTAGCTAACTTTGTCTAATCTCTGGTTGTGTCGTCGTGTGAGCACTCCGGAACAGATGTGCACAAGAACTACTTTATGTGATTATCCTCATAGCACAGTACTCGCAGGTCTATCCGTTTAACATCCGACATTAACACCAAAAATATCCACTCCAAGTGACCTTGAGTCTACATGGACCAATATTTCTGCTTGCAACTAGCACAAGCACCCACACTAGACAGGTCCTACGGCTAACACAGCGAGATAGACTTCGTCGCCATCACTTCACTACCCGCCAGAGATTTATTCGAGGCAGAGGTCGTTATTAAGCCATACCATTAAGGCGGTCCCAGATGAGGTCACCTACCTCCTGTCGGGGCCCTCGGATCGCCTAGCCCTAAGATTGGAAGTTTTCTTTCGTTCTAGGGGATGCAGCGCTTCACAGCAGCAGTCATCATCGACCTTTGTTAAACTTGCGGGCCTCTGTCCCCGCAAGTCTCTTTAGACGAAGCTGTAAAGGCCTCCGGGCCAACAGCAATGTGGATGGGTTGTTAGTCGGTATGTTTCTCCTTCCGAGATCCGAGTCCGACATAACCCGTTGGGAGGCCTCCCGGCCAACAACGGGTATGATTAAATCATTTTCCCTCCACCGGAAAAAATAAAAAAAAAAGCTTGCAGCTACTTTACACACAGTAATTTTTATAGGCGTGTCTTATTTTCATATGTTTGTAGGTAAGATTTTTATCATTGGCTAATAAATTTTTTTGTACTTTCGGGTACAATCATTTTAAAGTTTATTATACAAGTAGGAAATTTAACCTGCATACATCAATTAAATGACGGCCTAAACACAAAGACACCTCTCAGTTTTGGGTTCGGTCACATGAGTAAATAGGTCACTGTTGATCTGTACCTGATCGCATGCAACTGCACATCTCTATCAGGTAACAACTATTGGAATACGCGTTTCAAGTGTGTTACCGCGAATCTGAATTTGAAACTACAATTTTAAAAGTCAAAGCATTTCGTAACCTCGAGACAAGAATTTATAAATCAAATGATAAAATCGGACACGGGACAATATGAGAGGTATACATAGTATGAAAAACAAAACCCGTTGGTGGAAAAGTGAGTAGATATTTACCGATTAAATGTTGTTATGCAAAATGCGGCAAACGAGCAAGCGGTTCACCTGATGGTAAGTGATTATCGTCTCCCACGTACATCTGCAACACCAGAGGTGCTGCAAGTGCATTGCCGGCCTTTAAGGGTATTTGGGTATTATTATTATTTGGAGGTCGTGGCACCAAACCGGTCGAGCATTCCAATTCGAACAGCTCTACCACGTGTAAAGTTGATGGAAATTCTACGTCAAGGCAGCTGAATCGACAACCCTAATAAAAACCAAATCGCCTACCCGTTTGTATCAGTAGTTATCTTTGGACGACAAAGGTGGTTTTTTTTTTTTTTTGGGCAAAGGTGCTCGCAACTTTCAGTCACGGCAGGCAGGATTGAATGCGAGATCAGCAATACAGATGCTTGACCGACTAAACCCCCCAATCCCCCCCCCCCCCTCCATCTGTAGGACGCAATGACTTTTTCTGTTATTCCCCTTTAAATATTCCACTGTCACAACTCCCCTGATGACTCGGAGTCCCTTCCAGTACTCAGTTCAGTTCACGTAATGACTCATATGTGATATTAAATGCGTATTTTAATTATTATTGACTGAGTTCACGAAACTCTCGTAAAGTTATTGTGACTCTTAATATATGGTACTTATATTGTTTTAGGCCAAGAATATTTAATTTAAATGATAAATAATGCAAAGTGTATGTACAGGGTAGGCAGACACAATCTTCTTCCACTTGCTACGGTCCTGACATACGTCTTTCGCTTCTCCCACTTTCATCAATCTTCGCATGCATACTCGTTGGTTTAGAGTACTCTTGACCTGGCCTTTTTTCAGAACGTCACCAATTTGATCGAGAAATGTTCGCCTAGGTCTTCCTCTCCTGACTTTACCATCAAAGTATATAGACTAATGTATAAAATTTTCTCTTTATGTATGTATGGAAGACAGTTTTAACTGGTAGAAAGTCAAAGAAAATTGTTGTATTTTGATAAGATTTATTATATTTTCAAATGTTCCTTATGATTTCAGATGTGCTTTATGTATTTTTTATCGTACTTAATTAAACACCGAATGTGAAAGTTTTTATATCTGTCATTCAATCACGCTTTAAGGACAGAACGGTTAAGAACGAAAATTGACAGCGGTGTTGGAATAGGAAATATCCAATCATATACATATCCCCATAGGTTGACTGGCAGATAATGCCAACAGGTATTAAGTGCGCCCTTTGTTACCTTAATGTGTGAACAATAAAGTTTTCAAATATATAAATATTACCTGCATTCTATGCAAATAAATAATTAAGACGCTAGTATATAAATTTCAGGATTTAATGTTTTTGAGAAACACCTTATATCACATTATTTACTACGTTTAATTATATTTAAGGATGCGAAACCAAGGACCGAAACCCTAACAGCGGGAGTGTAACTCATGTTAAACCTTTTTTATTTATTTTGTTTACGTTGACTTTAGAATTAATGTTAATCCAGGTCGTTTGAGTTTGCGATCAGACAAAGGCAAAAGTTATTCCCAAGGTTACAGCCGTGCAAAATTTTAAGTTGGAGTATATAAGTTATGTCCGTTGATCGAAAAGACAAAATACATCAGTCATATTTAAAATAGAGGCGATTTTAATAATTTTTTTGTCTAAAATATGCAAGTTTGACATTGGATATAGGTATGAATGAACTGTGATATGCTTTTTTTTTAGTTTAACATGGCGGAAAGGAGCTCGCACCTACCAGTCATCGTCTCCGGTGACTAGTTATGTCGAGATCAGCATTGCAGATGCCGGACCGACTAACCCCCACGGTAACTGCGCCGGTATAAGTACCTACTCATCTCTTTTAATGTGTGAATTCTAAACTAAAATGATCGTTCGATTGGTCGGGTCGAAGAAACGGTGTCATTTTCTTAACGGGTCAGTATTGATATGTATCCCTGAAACAGTACGACCGACACTTATTTACTAAGAAGCTCTAACATACGGCGTAAATGAGTCTGACTCATTTACAGTCAATGCCTGACTCCGAACAAAAATTTCATAGACTAATGTGAAAATTAGCATCACTGGTGTAAAGACCGTATTCACCAACGCGCTTGTGATGAGAGCCGCGCGACCCGTTATGAGTTGCATGGCATGTTAGGTTAAAATGTTTAACATTGAAAAATTAAATAATTACCATATTCTTAAATTGTGTTTGTCGTGATGAAGTTTCTCTTCTTCTTTCACGATGACATCATCTGATTGTATCCGGAAGTTCTTTCTATAGCATGATCTAGTATCTAAAGTCATGAGTTACCATAGACACCATTGAAAGGAGGGTCTGAATCGCCCGCAGCGGATTTTTTTTAATGGAATTGTGACGTGTGCAAATTCATAACATGATAATGTCATAATGATTTTTTGTATTTACGCGAATAATACACATTTGAAATGAATCTATTTTTGTATTATATTATACGCTATAAAATCCATACTCAGTAATATTTATTAGATAAAAAATAAATATTTGCATGTCGTATATGTGACGAAACATGTTACTGTAGGTGAAAAAGTATATCATGTCATGTTTTATGCAAATAAATAATTAAGACGCTAGTATATAAATTTCAGGATTTAATGTTTTTGAGAAACACCTTATATCACATTATTTACTACGTTTAATTATATTTAAGGATGCGAAACCAAGGACCGAAACCCTAACAGCGGGAGTGTAACTCATGTTAAACCTTTTTTATTTATTTTGTTTACGTTGACTTTAGAATTAATGTTAATCCAGGTCGTTTGAGTTTGCGATCAGACAAAGGCAAAAGTTATTCCCAAGGTTACAGCCGTGCAAAATTTTAAGTTGGAGTATATAAGTTATGTCCGTTGATCGAAAAGACAAAATACATCAGTCATATTTAAAATAGAGGCGATTTTAATAATTTTTTTGTCTAAAATATGCAAGTTTGACATTGGATATAGGTATGAATGAACTGTGATATGCTTTTTTTTTAGTTTAACATGGCGGAAAGGAGCTCGCACCTACCAGTCATCGTCTCCGGTGACTAGTTATGTCGAGATCAGCATTGCAGATGCCGGACCGACTAACCCCCACGGTAACTGCGCCGGTATAAGTACCTACTCATCTCTTTTAATGTGTGAATTCTAAACTAAAATGATCGTTCGATTGGTCGGGTCGAAGAAACGGTGTCATTTTCTTAACGGGTCAGTATTGATATGTATCCCTGAAACAGTACGACCGACACTTATTTACTAAGAAGCTCTAACATACGGCGTAAATGAGTCTGACTCATTTACAGTCAATGCCTGACTCCGAACAAAAATTTCATAGACTAATGTGAAAATTAGCATCACTGGTGTAAAGACCGTATTCACCAACGCGCTTGTGATGAGAGCCGCGCGACCCGTTATGAGTTGCATGGCATGTTAGGTTAAAATGTTTAACATTGAAAAATTAAATAATTACCATATTCTTAAATTGTGTTTGTCGTGATGAAGTTTCTCTTCTTCTTTCACGATGACATCATCTGATTGTATCCGGAAGTTCTTTCTATAGCATGATCTAGTATCTAAAGTCATGAGTTACCATAGACACCATTGAAAGGAGGGTCTGAATCGCCCGCAGCGGATTTTTTTTAATGGAATTGTGACGTGTGCAAATTCATAACATGATAATGTCATAATGATTTTTTGTATTTACGCGAATAATACACATTTGAAATGAATCTATTTTTGTATTATATTATACGCTATAAAATCCATACTCAGTAATATTTATTAGATAAAAAATAAATATTTGCATGTCGTATATGTGACGAAACATGTTACTGTAGGTGAAAAAGTATATCATGTCATGTTTTATGCAAATAAAGTGAATTGAATTGAATTGAATATTAGACGGATTTCAGGTCCAATAGTGTTTTTTTTCCCCCGTGGATGGAAAATGCGTTACGTATACTCTGTAGCTGGCCGGTAGGCCAGCAACTGGGTTATGTCGGACTCGAATCTCGGAAGGAGAAACATACCGACTTAAAACCATCCACGACGCTGTTAGCCCGGAGGCTTTTACAGCTTCATCTAAAGAGTCCCGCGAGCAGAAGGGCCCGTGAGTTGAGTAGGGTGACGATTATTTTAATGATGCGCGGATTTATACGCGGGAGGATAATAGTGGCGAGGAGACCAATTACCCTTTGACAAAACTGACACGACACATCCCGTGTACGAAACACTCCGGCACAGTGTTGGCACATGGCTGCTTAAACGGGGGGGCGAGCACACGTATGCGCGGGCGAAGTCGCAAACAGGATTCCCGTGTAGTATGCGCGGGTGACGGACGGCACTCACTTTAATAATACGCGGAATAGTACGCGGGAAGACAATAGGGCCGAAAGTAGGGACCCGCAGATGCGGGGCCCACTAACGACCCATTGACTCACTTAATGACTCATCCCGCTGCGAAACACTCCGGCACAGTGTTATGGCTGCTCAAACCGGAGGCGAGCACACGTGTGCACGGAGCGAAGTCGCAAGCGGGATCCAATAGTGTTCATATATGACTATTTATTTATCAGTCTATCAAAACATATTAATACTTGGAAAAAAAAGACTGCACTAGATGGACTTCACATGATTTATACGTGGTAGAGGTAAGCGGCGGCTTTTGCTGCTGCTGAAATATCGGGGTGAAGTAAATGCGTCTTGTGTTTCTGCGTTTCGTTCGGTGAGTGAGGTAACCAGGGGCCCACTCCTCATTCTCGGTCCCATCCCCCAAATACCCTTGAAAGCTAGCAACGCAGCTGCAGCACCTCTAGTGTTGCAGTTGTACGTGGATAATCACTTACCGTCAGGAGAGCCGCTTGCTCATTTGCCACTTACCCTTAAAAATAAGGTAGAATTGTGATTTTTTTCTGTATTTGTTTGGCGCCTTTCCTATGATAATAAACGGAAGGCTGCTTCTCTTAAGAGCCGTCTGGATAGGTGTTACCCTCTTACCGAATTTCTCTGCGAATCAGCAGCGCAGTCACAATTGAGTTCCGTTTTAAAAGCTATACTGAGCCAGTATAGTTACTGTGTAATGAATGTAAGGCATTCCATCTTAGTCCACAGGAGTGACAACGCTTCGATTGAATTGCTTGCAGGGAGCCATGTGCATCAATAACCACTTACCATTGTATGAACTTTTGGTTCACCTGACACCACAATCCAGAAAATATAACGAATATAGCCATGGCACTGAAAACCTGTCTTTGCAATTGAAAGTCAACCAGGACTAGAGCTGCTCTGCGCTGTATTACTCTTTTACTCCAACAGGCTTACTCGTATTAATTGTGCATTGTACGTCACTACATAAATCAGTTAGTATCTCTATTAGATTCTTTGCTCGCTATGTAGAATTCATCTGTCTTAAATTTAATGGTCATGACATGAAATGATGGCCACTTTATGTTACAGTCTAGTTATATTCTATGATTACCACAGGCTGCAATGAATATAATAACAATGTGTATATATATACATAACCTATATCTTCTCTTAATCTTAGTAGTCTGTGTATTATATGTTCTGTGGACATGATCTTGTCAAGTCAATTATTTTGGAATTTGTAGATTGTAGATTAAATTTGTTGTGCTGGTGGGGTAAAATGTGTGATTGTAAGGCCCGAGAGCAAGTTCACCGTAATTACGTATGTAGATCAACAGATTCATTGTTTACGAACATCGCTGTGTAAAAAGTTACCGCATGCTCCCACGAAGTCCAAAGAAAGTGTACTTTCTGCGAAAGATTTCCAGTTGTCTCATTTAGTTAGTGTTGTCACTTATTTCGTGTCAGTGATCGATGATTATTACGTTGTTGGATCGTAATTCGCGTAACGTGATCGATTTAAATAATTAGAAAGTCTGTTGTTTAATGGTCTAGCGAATGGCTGATTTACATGCAAGCGATACGATGCCTAAATTGGGTCTGGTTACGGACTTACGGGAACAGTGGTTGGTACTTACCGACGGGGCACTTGCCCATCGTTTGCAGGACCGCGAGATCTCATCTCATCTCTGCGAAAACAGGTACCGTAATCAGCAAATACGTGAAGATTTCCCGGTAGCACTGAATGAACAGAGGGGCATAGAACATGAAGTACGATTAAAAGAACTCTCACGTCGTCGTCAAGCTGAAATTGACGCGGAGATTGCTCGGGAAATGGCGGAAATTAATCTCCGTAGGCAACGGCGTCAGCACACAGATGTGTTACAGCAACCGAGCTCATCACGCGCCGTACCGCCAGCACCGCCTCCTGACATCGACCCTGAAGAACTCGGTCTCTCTTCCTCGGAGTTAGAGGATATGAGACGACGTTTAGAGCAGGAAGAAAGAGATGCACGATTGGCAAGAGAATTGAGTCATGAAACCAGCGATGAAGATGTGTTACTAGCTGACATGAGATGTGCAGTTGAAGCACAGGATAGTGAACTTGCTCGTTTACTGCAAGAGAGGGAATATAAAAAACTTCAACGAGCTAAGGAGAAAGCAAAACAGAAAGCATTGTTGAAGAAACAGCAGCGTCTAGCACAGCAGCAACAGGAGCCCCTACCGCAAATTCCTCAAGCAACTCTTTGTGAAGCCTACAGTAACCCTCGTGATGTGATTCAAGAAAATCGACTCCGACTGTGTAAATCAGTGGATTCGGATCTAAACTACGTGGAGCCTTTTGAGAAGGAAGTAATTCAATCGAAAACTAGTGCTTTGTTGTCCAAAGAAATATCAAAGCAGTACTATCCAAAGGATACTGGGTCCACTAGCTTCAATAGCAATATGTCTCATATACATTCATCATCTTTCGTCACTGATAAACAGAGCGCAAACGCGTCAATACAACACAGACATCCACCCCCTCCGCCAACAACTGGTAAAAAGCCAAGGTTCCCAGATCCAGTGAGTATTAGGCCGGCATCCCATTATCCTACTGATAATATATTATCTGGTACGGATGCGCAACATAATCCGATACCGCAAAGTATCAGTGAGAACAACAATTTATACAGTTCCACATTTACCACCCAAAATGAAATTAATCCTCAGCGCTTAGGTTATGAAAGAGGTGACCCAGCTAAACGGCTTTCGGTTATTTCTGACATAACAGCAGAGGGATTAGAGAAGAAAAACAGGAAGCGAGCAAAGAAGAGCAAAGGGTGTAGAATACAATGACTTGCATATCAAATTTTGTAAAGGAATGTCATTTTCTTAATTAATGTTAATTATTGGAAATTGATTCAAATTGGCACAAATAATAACCCTTGAATGGTAGAAAAAAGTATTTCTCTTCCTTTAAAGTAATTTAGGAATTATTTATTGTTTACTTAATCTGTGGAAGTACCTGCAGGCAATGTACCAATGAGCCATTGTTTATTTTTATAATAAGGTCTGTATGTGCCTTAATCTAGATGTAAGCTGTTACAGGAACATTCCAAATTGTGATCATAAAAACATTTAAATATTTATTTATGCAATTAGTTACAAATTTAAAGAATATCATAGGTAATCATAAAAGTTTTATCCATAAATTTTGTACGGAAGATTAAGACTCCTTTTCTACATGAAAAATTTTATAATTAATTTACAATTACAAGAAAATCTCGTAGTATTGGTAGAAGTAATTTTTTTTATTTTGTATTATTATGCAAAATCTTTAGAGTATTCCATAACACAAGTATGACAGAAACAAATGTATCACTATTGATGATATGCAAGGGGGTAAATAAGATACTCTGTATCGTTAGACTTATTGATAATACTTTATATTATGGAGTTTATTTTTCTTCGAAACACTAAGAAATGTTGACATATTTAATGATTGTACTTGCTGTTCTTCTGTCGTCTGCAAAAGTATGAAACTTAATAAAGTTGATTTTGAATAAAGAAATAAATTAAGATCGAAATTTGATATGTAAACCACATAATTGTAATTTGTTAACTTCAACTTACTTATTTTAAAAAAATGGACGTAAGTTCCACTTCTTTCCAGTTATGCTTTTAAATGTTTATACTGTTATTATAACAAATTTTAAATGATGAATGTCTTCCTTGATTTGTAGAAGTACCTTTGATTCAAATGAATATTTTAACTAACTTAAGTCTAGACTCAAATTTCCTGCTTTTGTAAGTTTATCTGATATTATCTATGTTCTTATTGAGAATGACTACAAAATATAAATAAGCTTTTTAAAAACTTAAGACTGAATAATGTTATGATTGGACATTACATATTTATGTATCTAAGAGGTATATATACAGTATATTTTATATGACATTGATCATTATTAGAACTTTCTGGTGCTTTATAAGTGCTTATGGTAATCTCCCCTAGATTCTTAAGCCACCCTGTCTCAAAATATTGGTTACTTGAGAGCAGGGTTCATATTGTCCCATACAAAATTTCTTTTGAGACTCAGAATAATTTTACATGTGTTATATATGACCATACATTTGTCAACCTTCATTCTTAACCGTTGTTTTTGTATATATATATATATAAATAAATATATATATATATATATACATATATATATATATATATATAATACTGATTACTTCCTATATAAAACTTGACTATTATTAATATTTTGGCTCTCTACTATTTTTAAAGAATGTGTAACATGTGTCTGTCCATTTTTTAAACTCACATGTGATAGAAGCATTGCTCAATCTCTATTAGATTTTGATTAAAGACTGAATATATTTCGACATTAATACATAGTTGGAAGCAAGCCAATGGCACCATACAAAAACGTTTGTTCACAATCTCTAATACATTCAGCGATATCTATTTTGGTCATCTGCTGTATTGTATAGATCGGGTTTGACCCACATATAATGTTAATTGTAGATTATTCATTTAAATGTTATACAGTGTAGGTGTGCCTAACAGAGTTGAACTTTTTGATCAAACATATTAGGCGAAAGCTTATTTCTGGTAATCTAATAATCTTTTTAATTACTCGTCACTTAAGTTCGCGTTAAGAATGCAGTTGCGCTGTACTGCAGGTTGGGACAGTACTATTCACACTGAAGTGAAATTACAAACAATATTCACTCAATATGAATATAATGAAACATTATGTATAAAATAATTACTTCTGCAAGTTCCATGATGACTCATCCAAATTCCGCATGGCATTTCTTTCACGTATCACGTGATCTTTTTTCTTCTATCGACCAGGATCGTTAATGATGGCATTGCGTCATAAAACAGTTTTTTTTTTACATCATTCAGCTTGACTTCAAGTTGAGTTGAGTTATATCAAATTACTTTTAAACAGTTTCCCGTCTAATAAATATTTATTGGATTTCTTATTGAACTGGGTTTCTGATTTGCTGCAACTTGACGATGGTAAAACTGCTGATTGGTCGCGGGGCGTGACTGGGCCGGAGGATGGCCATGACTCACCTTTTTCTTAACACTAACGAACTAAAGTTTGAATTTGGAATACGTAATACCTATCTTAAAATGTTTCTATAAAATACCTATATTGTAATCTAGACTTTTTTTTTTATGTAAGTATACATTAATTCGTGTTATAGATCTGCCACAATGAATATTTTTAAAATTCACAAAACAATACAATTCAGCGGTTTTGGTTTTTTTAGAATTTAATCTAAGTTCGCGTTAATTTATACGAAAGCAAAAAGCGTACCTACCGGATAGCTTGAGAAACTATTTTATAAGTCATACAATTATTCCGTAAACGCTAACTTTGTACTTAGTGATAGTTAAGACTTAAGTGTAAAAGTGAAATACAAAAAATAAAGAACCGACCCGAAAAAGAGATAAAAAAGGGGACGCCATATAGAGAGCTATAGGACATTTATAGGCTGCTACTTTACCAGAAATAGGTATTTAAAATATTTTACATTCCAAAGCAAACTTGTTCACCAATTCGGACCGCAACGTGAACGTCAAATATAGACCTTATTGGAATCTGATATGAATGCTTTTGCTTAATATTTTTTCATGGAAAGAAATTGTACGTTGATTTTATAACATAATATGAAGCATAAACTTTCACGTCTATACATTCTGTTTATGGGGTACATACTCATAATTTATTTACTGGCACACACCTCTCAATGTTTGACTCGACATGATTTTTTTGACTTTTATGTGACTAAATATCTGAGAATTGTTTGTGGTCTGATAATGTTGCTTCTGTGCTCGTTAGTGGAGTACACAGTATTTCACGAAATCGGTTGTGGTCGGCACTTTGCGCTTCCGCTGTGCGTTTAGCTGCTCGGGTCGCGGATTTTTTCTCGCACGGGACTATTATAATTGTTTCGAAGGTGAATTTCGTCCATGTGCAATTTACGTTCGGAAAAAGCCTCCTCGACAGAAGAAAATACCTTCGATTTTGGCAACCATTTTTCAAAATAAAAAAAAGATGATTTTTTTTAGGATATCTTTAATTGTAATTGGATTCTCAGCGAGAATAAACATTCAAAATGGTTGTTATTTTGATTCATATAGCGGATATTCCATCACGAATCGCCATATTATCACCTAAATGTCAACTATTTAACAAAGCTTTTCTGCTTTCACCGTAGTCACGGAATGCACAATATTAATTGTTTGTTCGTCTATCACGAGGCCTAGTGACCCTAGACCCAGCTCGGTAACTCGTTCTCTTTGCGTGGCACACGCGAGAAGAGTCATTGGCTATTTTTTTTTTACAATGCAAATAATCGCGGAGCTCAAGCTCTATAAGCAACACTACACGCGGCACCGGTAAGTTAGGCCTAAACATGTTCTGTAGGTATCTATTTTAATAATGTGTGCAGTACGTAAGGGGTGAGTAATTTTAGCTTTAATTGCAATGCACGACCTTCACAGTGCCTTAATGTAACCGAACCAAACTCGAATGTTTAAGTTTTATAAGTGTTCTATATTTAGTGTAGTGCTTAGTTATTAATTTGTATTGTAGAGGGCATCTTGTCATTATTATATTGTAGTCGAGTGTAATTTTTATATCTCTGAGAAAATGCAAGGTTAAGTTAATTTCAGTGATCGGCGTTCTTATTTTCATAACTTTTATTCGAATAAAGATTATAGAATATCAATATTTTTTTTATTTCACAGTTAGTATTTAACATATCTAACTGTCCAGATAAATATAAGATATATAACTCGATCGAAGATCGTTTAAATTTTCAGTCTTAAGACAATACATATGATAAACGTGTACCATATAAATTATTGGTTTTCGGGACTGCTTGTTTTGAGTCTCACTGTACCTGGACGAGGGACATAAAAAGTCATGGCAGCTTTGCTCGAATGGGCCGGCTCGGTGCCACGGCCTCTCAGAATACCGACGTGAAGTAGAGGCATCTTGTGCTTCTGCGTTTCGTTCGGTGAGTGAGGTAACCGGAGGCCCACTTCCCATCCCCATCCTCCCTCCCATCTCCCAAATATCCTTAAAGGGAACGCACCTGCAGCACCTCTGGTGTTACAGATGTACGTGGGCGACTGTTATCACTTACCGTCAGGTGAACAGCTTGCTTGTTTGCAGCATTTCCCATAAAAAATTAGCTTAACATTGAGTATTTATTGTCAAGCAGATCCTTAATAATATACCTAATTCATCTGTGATGCAGAGTATATAAGGTTTTAAGTTCGATGATGGCATCAACCTTAACGCCAAGGGTCTTGAACAGTGTCTATTCCAGCTGTTAAAAGATGTAGGATAAAAATAAATGTGTAAAAAGTATACATATGCAGATATTGAGTAACACGCATATTATGTTCCTACATATTATTTTTAAACTGAACACACTGATTCATAAGTTTATTGCTGAGACCAATAAAACAATTTTTTTTACGGGTATTTATAAAAATAAAAAACCAAACATTTCATAAAATCAAAATCATATTTTTTTAAAAAAAAAGGGGCTCCGACTGGCACTAGGCCAGTTTTTTTTTTAATATTACACATACACTATACACTAGGTAATTAAGATTGCAAATTAAGTGCTCGCCTTAATTTCATAAAACGCGACTGACCTGGTCTCGAAACCTCTAAAATTGTAATTACAAATTTTAGATACTGCATTTACCACAGGCTCGGCTGTGGAGAAAAAAATCGTTAGGAAACCGGCATGACTTAGAAATATTAAAAAAAAAATTCAAGGGAAATCCGCTAAATTGCATTGGAGGATTTGAGCAACGTGGCGTAAATTTCCCAGCCCAAAAAAATAAGAGGCGACTTTTAACCAGCTGTGAACCATTTATAGGCTACTACTTTATTTGCATTGGGTTTATTGGTAAGCAGCCGAACAAAAAAAAATAAAACACGTGATATTTTTTTTAAATTGACTATGTTCATTCATCACATTAAACAAAATAAATACAAAAATATGACACATGTTCAAGAAGTGTCGTATGAACGGAGATTTTAATTTCAAACTACGTACGTCGGATTGTTCAGTGCTTAGAAAATTTAAAACGTTATGTTAAAAATATAAAACGGTAAAACTGTGGATTCCATAGAAAATAAAACATGCGCCCTCACCAATATCCCCATTCTTATAATTCTCCGTATTGTATAACATGTGTCATTCGCGGCCATATTTGTTTCGGCTCACAGACTATACACGGCAATCAGTATCTTAAAACTGTTTGATCTCATTGAAAAAAAAAACTTTAAAACTATAGATTTTGTTGATAATTATTAAGTTTATTGATATCTTTATAAGGGTTCTTTTGTACCTCTATAATTTATTAATAATTTAGATCCAACAAGTATTTAGTGTGATTTATGTGATAGGATAATTCCTGTTCTCTATACAAGAATAATGTGCAATGTTGATACGGAACCTTTCTTTTCACAAATGTTTAATTCGTCAATTTACAATTTAATTAACATTTAATGCTATTTAATTATTATAGGTAAACAGCATTAAATGGTAAGAACATTAAGCAATATTAGCTGCTTGTTTCTTCGCTTTAACTAACTCAACTAACTCCTTGTATCTCTTCATGCAGTCTTTTTTGGTGCGATTCGGGATACAGTCTGCGATTTTGTCCCATCTCTCCGGTGTACTTACTGGGAACGTCTTAATGGCCTGTTCCAATAATTCCTGTTCCGTTTTAGTCCAGGGCTTGTCTTCCTTCACTGGATCCTTGCCGACATCGCCATTCATCTTAGGTTTTGCAATACCATTCACTAATTTCGTATCGCTTTTTGATATGCTGCTGTCATCGACATTACTGATAGCTTTTTTCTTGTCCTTCTCGAACTGATCGAAGGCTTCCTCATTGGCCGCTTTCTTGAGACTGCTTTTAGAGAAGTCAGAGCTCTGCAAATCCTTGGCTTTGTTGAGAACTTCCTTAGCATTGAAGCGTCGTTCATCAACAAACGTTCCGTGCTGATTGAGAAAGTTAGCCACTACTTCCCATCTCTGGTTTGTTCCTGCCGGGAACAGATTAACAGCCTTGATAAGTAGCTGCGTTAACTCAGGCGTCCACTCGACCGGTGCTTTCAAAATTGCGTTCTTTTTCGCCTTCTGATCTTCCGATTTCTTTGTTTCAAATAGCGCTTTACGTTCAGCCTCCAATTTCTCTTCAGTTTCTTTGATAGTTTTCACAAATGCATCCCTGCCCTTCGCTTCAAGCTCCTTCATAAAATCCTGTAACTCAACTACTTTCATCATTTCACAGATCTTCTCCACAGCCGCTAAATGCTCCACAGTTTCATTGTCATTCTGAGCATAATAATTGTTAGACTTACATAAATCTCTGAGAGATTTCTTTTCCTTACGTAAGTTCTTTTTCATTTGTTCTCTTTCAGCCCTTGCTGTTTCTAATCGCGCTCTTTCAGCTTCCTCAGCCTTTTGTTTAGCAAGTAGGGCTTCTCTCATTAGACGCTCCTCTTCAGCCTTTTTAGCCTGAATAGCATCCTGAAATAAAATATGGTAACCATTCTTAAAATGAGCAAAATTTCATAAAAATAAACTCGTAATATAAGTTTTATAACTCATAATGTAATTTGTGTGTTCAGGAATTATAATTCGACTGATTCAACTTAACGGCCAATAAGGCGAATTAGATCAAAGTAAATCTCCTAAATGATACATGCTTACATATAAAGTATCGTCCAATGTGTGTCTTAGTGGTTAACTGACTGCTGCACAGATATTGGTTTTGATTGAAAAACCAATATTTGTGCAAAGCCACAAATTATTGATTTTGGTTGTATTGTGTTCTTTCCCATGTCTCTGTAAATGCATTTTACCCTTTCTCCAATATTATCTAGACATGGGAAGATGCACTAACACTGTGGCACTCTCATGCTACTGTATTTGTGCATACATTTACAGTAGTAGTACATCTCCAGCGCTGCTGACGTCTACCAACAGGATTTGAAGGGCATCAAAATGTATAGTATTTAAATCATACTGCCAATTCCAAGCTTATCTCTAGATTTAATTTAATTAAATAAAGAGATTTTTTTTTGTTGGCTTAGTAGCTAAGCGTTTGGCCGCAGCGCTGCAGGCCATGGGTTCGATTCCTGCATGGGACAAGTATTTGTATGGACTACATTTAATAGGTGTTGGTGTTTTCCATGTGCAGTTTATGTATGTAAAAGAAATTCCTACAGATTCAGTTTAATGAGTAATGACATTATCTGAGGGTATAATAATAAAATTTCATATAGTTGTGATCATTAATTCTTCGTCAGTGACAATTGAAACGGCTGCTGTACAGATGTTGAAGAAAATAGAACACTGTACTGTGATCGCTCGAGTGTCCATCCGTACTGCCTTTATGGATGAAAATGTGAAAAAGCTTATGAAACTTAACATAAAATATTGTAGGATGCCTGAACATCATACATACCATTATTTATGAGCTTTTTAACCTCATTCAGTGCAAGATGGGTGTCGCGAATGCTCATATCAGAAACAAGTGAATATAGAAACAATCAATTAAATATCTATAACAGGCAGAGTACAGACTCCCAAGAAAAATTCTAAGTCATAGTGTGTTTTGGGGCTCTAAGGTAATTTTGCTGACTGTGTAAATAAAAAAAGGTGAAACCATGTAGTATTCAGCACATCCAGTTTTCATCAATTTACAGGAAGCAATTAAAGATTAAAGAAGAAAGTGGTTTGCCATGGTTGCGTCTTGCTTCTTCACAACAACAGCCAGGTTTTCACAGCATGTATTTCCAAAGCTGTTGTTCAGTGAGGTTTTGAAGAATCCATCCATAGTCAAAGCTTAACCCCATGGGACATTGGGACTCCATGGACTTGTGATTACGATTTCTTCCCAAACATGAAAACAGACCTTTGTGGGAAATAATTTTCTGGCAATGAAGAAACAGGTCAAGGCAACAATAAATGGACATTTTTCAGGTAAGTAGGATTTTTTTATAGGATATTGGAAAGTTCATTTCTAAATCGTAATAAATTCATTGAGTTTATGGGGGACTACAATGAAAGTTAAAAATTATTTTAATTGAATTTTAGTTTTTTTTACCAACAACATTTTGAATGCTCATCACAAGGTGTGATATTTATGATTATAATGAAATGTCAAAATATTACCTGTTTGGCACGTTTAGCAGCCAATTTCTTGTCCTTGTCCTCTTGCTTGAAGCGTTGGATCCGTGGATCATTTGCATATGCTAAATCAACTAAACTACGTATTCTTGACATTTCCTCTTTCTTTAACTTTGCTCTTGCTGCTTTATTTTGTTTTTCTATCCAACGCCTCTCCTCCCTATCTGCTCCTCTTTCTTTCTCCTCTTCGTCCAAATAAGAGAATTCACGCCATGACTCAAACTCATACCAGAAGGCATAGAACCTTTCTACATACTCTCGAGAGCTATTTTCATTGCCTAATAAAGGTGCATTTCTCTTTTCTGACCATCGAGCGTTAATTTCAAAATAATTACCAATTGCCTTGAAGAAACCCTCCTTTTTAATTTCAGCAGTTGTTGGTATGGAGTCATCAAACATTGGATCAATGGAGTCATATGATTTTCGCTTGTTTGGTGTACCAAGAGTCTCGTATGCTTTTGTGATGCATGTGAAATAGTCATCATCACTTCGAATATCTTCACCTTGTGCCTTCCGCTTGTCTGGATGATGTTTAAGTACTTTTTGACGATAGGCCCTCTTTATTTCATCTTCAGTAGCCTTGTAACGCAAGTCTTTCATCCCCAGAACAGCATAATGGTCCTGCTTTTTCCATTCTTTAGGGTCCAAGCTTCGTAGATATTGCACATCGTCATCAAA
Organism: Bhutanitis thaidina; assembly: GCA_029286595.1. Classification (NCBI taxonomy): domain Eukaryota; kingdom Metazoa; phylum Arthropoda; class Insecta; order Lepidoptera; family Papilionidae; genus Bhutanitis; species Bhutanitis thaidina. Next base: position 921,080 of record JAGSMS010000041.1, on the reverse strand, counting down.
TATCACTTCTTCAGTATTTTCCTTTGATGTTGACGTTAATAACTGGGTATCTTCACCGTGACATTTTATGTTATGATATCTCAGAAATGCCGCCCCCGCACATTCTACTTTTCTTTTCAGAAATGGCCATGGTACTGCCACTACTCGGTTGTTACATATAGCGTCACCGTCCGTCATTTTATGTTTAACTTTTTTAGAAAATACAATGTCGATATGGACATAACCTCAAAACAAAGTAAACACCTTTTAAATTTGTTTCGGTGAATGCTACACTGTAATTACATGAAGTATTATATACTTCGAAAGAAATTACAATAAATAATTCGTTTTTCTACTGCTACTTGAACACATTACATTTTAATAATTCTCAGAACGGCGCCATGGAGCCATGAACTCATGAAGGGTGACAAAATTATGAAAATGACAAATGACAACATAACGTCAGGAGAGAACCGACTTCGTTCATAACTTTTAAAACCTAGTTACGTTGTCCCCAGATTAAAAAACTTAGGAGATTTTACGGGGCAATTTTCAGAAAGTCTAGTCTAATACAGTAGAAAGAGTCACCTATTAGCTATTACAGTAAAAATGTAATAATTGAATTATTCTGAAATAGACAAATCGATGGACAATCTTATTAATATTGTATGAATATTTGGTATTTTCATACCTGCTCAAAAAGAAGAGATTTCTAGTTATGGATTTGGTCACCTTGGTTAAAAACCATTTATAGTTTTAATGTGGTAATGGTAATTGTGTTTAACTATATGTAAAATAATGTGAGCAGTAATCGCTAATAAATTAATAATTGAGCAGGTTTTAAATGAGTTACGTAAAAAAAGTATATTAGTTCGTATCATAAATGTATTACACCATTAAATCAACGATACAAATCGTAATTAATTTTCAAAAATTCGTTGATACAAGCTTTCCATATATTACTGGAATAAAATCGTATCTCTTGATTCGAAAACATCGCCTAACTGCTGACGACTATCGTTGCGTTATAAAATGTGAATATTGAATACGGCTAAAACTAATTAAAAATCATAATTTATAATTGTTTTTTTTAAAACCAATGCCATAATAAATAAATAAATAAATAAAGGAATTTCTTTTCTACAAACAATGAACTCTCTTTTTGGCTAAATGCCTTATCGCCAATGTCAGAATAAATAAAAATGTACAGTACGTTCCATACAATACTGAGTATATATATGTATATTAAATTCACATTATTTCACAAATACACATAGGTTTCATAATCCTATGTGCATTTGTGGAATCGAAGAAGGCTATTGAATCACATTTCCTTTGTATATCATAGAGATTATTGTACCTTTTATGAATAAGGAGATTAATAATAAAAGAATCTACTATCACAATAAATTCCTTTTCCTGTAAATATAAGATTCCTTCTGGAAATAATCCTGATAATAGTCGTAGTATATATATGTAATGGTCGTCGTATTAATGAAATATTATAACAAAATATGTGCAAAATAATATATTACTTTTTTTTTTTTATTTTAATTCTAAGTTAATATAAATAGTGCATGTATGTTGAACTTCCCTGATTATTCTTTATCGAAATTCGGTTCCGATCATACTTGTATTTACTTTCGATAACTACTTTCCCTCTTTTTGTTTCCTCGATTTGTGCATATTATTTTTTTACTTTATTGGCATCAACAAACGCTATCACAATGTGATTAATAAACAAGTAATTCTTTAAGAAATTACGTCCAAAAATTACTACATACCTCAGCTTTGTGGTCTATTAATATTTTTTGCTTATGCATAAAATATAATTCAATGATATTTTGAGGAGAGTCTATCCTGTGTGTTGTTCACTATCTTACCAGCTTTGAGACAAAAATTCTACTCGACAGACAGCAAAAAATTGGATAAGGACTGAAATTAGGAGCTATATCTCTCTTTTTTTCAGGTTGAATCATATTTTTATCACAGTGACATTCTGTAAACACGTAAGTCTGACACAACACTGTAACATTACTGAATGTGAAAGAACGTTTGACGACCGTTGCTATGAACACTTGTGAAGTTGTTGGAGATTGGGTTGAAAGTCTTAGTCCTAAGGGATGACAACGCATCTGTGACCGCCTTCGATCGAAGTTGTTTGCAGGTTTCTATGGACTGCAGAAGCTACTTATCATCGAATTGACTGTTAGCTTGTTTGTAAAATAAAGGAGTGCAATAAGCAAGACATAATTGTGAATTATTTTATTGTGTGTATTGGTGTAGTGTTGTGTCCGTTGCGTGCGGTCGCGGGAGTCGCGAGGGTTACGGGGGGCGCGGGGGTCAATAGCGCAGCCTTGACGAGCGCGGCGAGCGGCGCCTCCACGCACAGCCACAGCGCGCCGCCCGCCAGGAACGACAGCAGCACAGTCGCCGCCACCACTGTCATCTGCACGAACAGTATACCATCATCATTCGTTACAAGTCGTTACATGCCGTTACAAGACCACTGATGATCATAGGCCTCTCTTAAAAGGGACACCTGACAAGTGACGAGTTTCAGAATCTAATGCGCGAGGTGTCTGGTACTGGGAAGATCGTCGCAACTTTGTTAAACTCCACGTTCAACAATGTTATGTCTTTTTTGTACATAGGGAAATACCTATCGTATACCTGCCCACGCGGGGCAAAGACGGGTTGCGTCAGGCTTGCACCGACTAAAACCTTTCCATATTCTTCCTTCGGCACATATCAATAGGATCACGGGAACGCCGGCCGTCCTAAGCGACCTCAAACCTTGGGAAAGGACCTCCTATCTCTCTCCCTCAGAGGATGGCGCGCTAGAACACGAACGCGTCTTCCAACACGGCCCAAGTCCACCACGCGGAGGTTCGGGTAGGCAAGCAGTCGGAAGCATCAGTCCCCGACCACAGATCTGGTCCATGCTTCCACCGCTGAACATAATTCGGGCCCGGAAGGTAGGAAGAGTGGCGCATTGTAATACCGATAGTGCTCACCCCCCGGGGGTCCGACATGACTGCATCAGCTGATCTCGGAGAATGGGGAGCATGGCGTATCGCAATTCCAAAACTCCTCTACAACGTCACCTCGGCTGCAAGAAGTCGACGAGAGCGGTGCAAAGCAGCAATGCCAGCCCTCCTCTCACAACTAACTAACATGCATTCAACGGAAGCGGTTTCCTCCGTGCCAGCCCGCCTCGCTAATCTAGGCAACGGATACAACATGATAAAACTAGTTCTCAACGAATACGTCGAAAATCGTCAACATGGAAGAATTTTACACTGAATCAACTAAATAACATTTTTTGCATCAGCCTATTTTAGTCCACCACTGCACATAGAAATCTCCAAGGAAGCGCCCACAAAAGCTACCAAGCATTTCTTAAAAGGATATACACACTACGCTGGGAAAAGGGTTAGCAGATTATTATGCTGATTTACGGTTTACTGATTAAACCATCCTGTTCTCCCAATATCTTATTATATATTGTTATGAGTTATATCAAGACTAGCGACACTATTATAGCTATCCATAGTTTTCCTTTACTTTAGCCTGGGTAGGAAAGGTGGATGGCAGATTTCCTAAAGACAAGTCTGCTAGAAAGAATATCCCATACTCTCAACGCTGGGCAAGCAGATCAGCGCAGAGCCGGTACCAGAGCACTAGTGATGCTGCTCCCCAAAACAAGTCTGTGGCATTTGGATTCGGCAAATTCGGATGGATATTGCACCATCATTCGGTTACCAGAGCCTCGTTTGTTCTCAAGCAGTGACAGGTGTGGTAGGCTTATTTAAGGGTAAAACTTAAACACATATGACCCTTATAATTACCACGTAATAATCGGACATGTGCGTGGGATGTCTCTGCGAGCCGATTAGCCCACGCTGGAACACGGTGTGCATCAGGTACGCACCGTACGACACCCGTCCCGCCCACGTGAAGCCCCGCCACTCCGCGATCTTGCGGTACAACGCTGCGCCACATATCAAATAACAAGAAACAACATTTTAACGTCACTCAATTCTCAACCACAGAAATGATATTATGATACGTTAAGGGTTGACTCGATCATGGACAAACACCAATTTTATACGCGTTAGAGCCAAGCGGCGGCTTTTGCTGCTGCTCGAATGCCTCGGCTTGTCCGGATTGGTTACCACGGCCTCGCAGAATATCGGCGTGAAGTAGAAGCAGGCATCTTGTACTTCTGCATTTCGTTTGGTGAGTGTGATAACTGGAGGTCGGCACAGGCAGCACCTTATTACAGATGTACGAGGGGGACGGTAGTCACTTACCATTAGGAGAACCGCTTGCATATATGTAATTAAGTAGGTAATTCAAGTTAGAGTCTTATTCAATTTATGGTATTTTATATATTACAGAGTCAAAGGGACGATTATAAATTAAGAGAAACCTTTATATACATTACATTCAAATTAACCCTTCTTCATCATCCAATTCCCATGTCAACAATAGAGTCTCAATGGATGCAACACGTCAAGACTTATAGGAAAAGTATTTGACATGGTCATCTTTAGATTGTAATCTCATGTGCATCGATATGTATCACAAAGTCTAAAAACCGTATTGGCTCTTTTACTGCGCGGTTCGACTTTTTACTATACTCTATGGCTTTGACTGGCGGTCAGTGGCTACCATCTTCGCGCACGAACATAACGGACTGTAGTTGATATGTCTGAATACTTTTGAAATATTATTTCATTATGTTGGTAGAGCGTAAGTAATATAAATGCAACGCCAACACTACATATCATCATCATGCTGTACATCACTGTATGCATTCACGAGCACTTGACGCTCAATACTCTGTCAATATTAAACAACAAAAGTAGCCATATGTAAAATTGTAATTTCTTGTATTAAGGCGTTTGTATTTATTACGTTTACATTTTTAATTAAAAGGATGTTGTTAATTTTTACGGATTTCGTCGCGTTTTATTATTACAAGTACTTTTATAAGTATTTCGCTCACGAACACTCGCCTTTGCGTAATGCCGCGTGTGTCCGAGAGGTGGTGCCACGTGACGCTCTCACCACCGATTGGCCAGGCGAAGCAGAGATACGTTGCACACAAAGCCCGCTCTAATTATTTGATACAATATACAGACAGCCATTTTTGCGTATCCAGAATAATATAAGTTTCATAAAAGGATTTCACCGAAGAGTCTTGTCCGATGACCTCAAACCTGTGGCTCGAACACTCCCCACTACAATTTTATCTAATGTTAAGAGTTGTCTAATTATATCGGCCTTAGCCATACACTTAGTAGTTTTTAGGTAATTTATCTCTGAATCAGGAGATTCGAGTTCGGTCTGTGGCTGGCTCATTCGAATGTTCCGAAACTTACATACCTTTTGTATGGTTGGTCTGGACACCAAAACGGCGACAGGCTCACCACCTGACACGTTGTCATAAATAAGCTCTGGTAAACTCTGGAGTCCTAGTCTACCCCAGTGGTCTAAGTGGTATACAGTCACGAGAGCGTATTCTTTTAACTTGATAATTAAAACTACGTACAGACGAACCATCGCACTGCTGATAGTGCTTTTTTCGTTTGCTTCGAAGTGCTCTTCGTTTCGGATTCTTTACAGCACCCATGCCCACGTGTGGACTAAGGTGCCCGACGCCCTGATGTCACAGTTAACACGGCCGCCGACAGCCCTTCATCTACCTTAGTTAACTTATCATAGTCAACTTTTGGTCCGATCTACTTAGAATGCTCTCAGCTACAGTATGCTAAGTTCAACTTACATTCTGTTTTAAAGATGCTACTCAAAATTAACAGAACAATAAGAGTCTGGAACAACGGCTTGTAGAGGGTCGCGTATGCTACTTTGACGAAAGTCGGCACCGTTTCCCCGCCGAGGTAGAATATCCCGCCAGAGAGAATCAGCAGCACTCCCAGGGGTAACGTCAACCAGACAATCCAGCGGTACTTCTGAAAATAAATAAATAGAATATAGGTGTCCGGGGTGGTAATGATGTGACCACGTGAGATCGAAGGTTATGCAGAAGGTCGTGCTCCGGCACTCTCTGCCAGGAGGGAGATACTGAGGAAGATCCCTGTACCATGAGGAGGTTTTCCAGGTCGCCCGGCGCTGGGGCGATTAGTCCAGCGAAAGGCATGATAGCCGAGTGGTTAGGCGATCTACCCGCAAAGCGGTAGATTTTACTATGATCCCCTATGTGGAGGCCTGGTATCAATTAGTGTTTCGAAACTTAGGTACGATTTTGTATCCTTAGCTCGGACAGTAAGGCGGTGACAGGCTCACCACTTGTCGCGATGACCCAAAATCTACTCTGGTGAAAAGTGGATCGAAAAGATTTAAATTCCTTGACCCTCAAACCCCCCGAGTATTGGGTATATGGAGTGGAAAAACATCATGATGATTATTTTTGGGATTACCTTTACTCGACATTTACAATACCTATGGGATGAAATAAGATGGAAACAAATATTGTCTTTGATTGTCTAAAAGTAGCCATTTTGGAAAAGGTCTTCCTCCAGCCGAGTAGTGTTTCGCGGGGCGATGAGGATAGCAACCTTGTACTTGTCGGCGTGGAGCCCCCGGGCCTGGTGGCGGAGCGCGAGCCAGGCGCCGCCGAGGCCCAGCGTGTAGGTGGACAGGTTGGTGTGCCCGGGCACGTACATGTAGTGGAACGTGTCGTCGGTCAAGTACATCGTTCGTATTGCTCTGAAACGAACACAGATAAGAAACTTTTGATAGTTTATACTTGCGATTGTTGTCTCTGTTTTGGTGGAATATAAATTTTTATACACAATATTTTTTTTTATTTACCGATGTTTCGGTGTCGCCTTATAACATTATTAAGGTATAACACAAATTAAATTGTATTAATAAAATATGAACTGATAATATATGGGGAAGAAAGATTCTAGAGTGGCAACTTTATACAGGCAACCTTACACATGTCCTGCGCCACACGCATCCATAGACAGGAAGTCTACCGTGCTTTGTGGCAATCTGAATAATGTTAATATCCATTAAACTATACTAGACTGTATCTACTGGTTTTCCGTGGTTGCCTTTAAGTAAGGTGGCACATGCCTTTTTTTTTAAAAAAAAGATTTCTATTTAAAAAAAAATGTGTTATGTATTAACCTTGTTGGTAATCTTTAAATAAATAAATAAAACGTTTAGGGGAAGCAATGCACTTGCGACAGACGAAATTGATGATGATGAATAAAATATAAAAAATAGTTTTTAATAAAATATGTAACATGAAGAAAGTGCTCATATGGATTGTCTTAAATAATACCAGCGCCACGCTCCTTTAATTTAACATTTATGTTTTATTTTACATCATCTTGTGCTTCTGCGTTTCGTTCGGTGAGTGAGGTAACCGGAGGCCCACATCCCCTCCCTATTCCCTTCCTCTTCCCTCCAATCTCCCAAATATCCTTAAAGACCGGAAACGCACCTGCAGCATCTATGGTGTTGCAGATGCATGTGGGCGACGGTAATCACTTACCATCAGGTGAACCGCTTGCTCGTTAAAAGCCGTCTTTTCCATAAAAAAAAAAAATCATGTCCTTTTTTTATTTCTCTTTATTTTTATGGGAAAGGAGATAGGCTAGGGTAGTACCACGGTCTCGCCGTGGGCTAGTAAGGGCACAGGAGGTCCACACAGCCACTCTGGTGTTGCAGATGTGCGCGGGCGTCGGTGATCACTTACCACCACGTGAGCCGCTTGCTCGCTTCCCGACATTCCCATACGAAAAAAACTTACAGGTTAGTGGCCTTCTGAGGTTTTCGTAATAATTTCTATATGTTTCTTATACACGCAGTTTCCCTAATTATGGTATGCATTCACTACCGATCATGTTATAAGATCAGATCACTCGCGTTTTCACTCAATTCAAAGCGAAGGCCCGTCCCCTGGCCGTCCGCAACTCCTTACGCTTAAACATCCAGTCTACGAAAAGTCGAGGGTAGTTTGAAAAAATAAATAATAATCTTACTCAGGGGACTGAAAGACGATGGGGTCAAGGTCCCTGTAATAAGTGATGCTGGATGTGATCAGCAGCGAGATCAGGAATACGATGGCGAGGGCGGCCGCCCTGGCGCGCGGATTCCTGAACGCGATGCAGAGGAACAGCCCTAGGCAGAACAACTGCGTGTCGGCCGCTAGGTACCTTAGGTTGTTGACAGGTTTAAATTGAAAAAAAAAAACAAATTCTGGTTAAAAGGACTAGAATAGACGTCGGTCACTTCAATCGTTTCAATCCACATTTCAACGGAGGTTAGCTACAACATGTCGCTGTGTAGGTGAACTTTAACAATCTCACATACATTCGCAAAACTCAAACTTAATGATATTAATTCAGACTTAAATGGCGCAGCATATTTTAAATAATTCTGTATATTTGTGATTTAAATCATCGTCTTTATCAGCCTGTATCATTTCTATTAGTATTTTTTGGGGTATTTAAATACATTCTCGTCTGGTTGGATAATGTAATAGTACTGTATATAAAAATGTATAGATGCGTAGAATACCATAAAGTAAAGAATAATAAAACGCAACCAGGCGGTAACCCCCGGCAGAGGAGACCAGGCGGTTTCGCACCGTGCGGTAGCGGAAGGCTTCAGCTGAGCAGAAAAGCGGTAGACCCTAGATCTAGCCTGATACGAAAATCCTCCAGTTTCTTCCCCTTTGGCCATAAAGTACGCCAGCAATATTCCCGCGTACTCGTATACTCGTTTGAGGGAAGTCGTCCGGACCGGCGCTGGGTGTTGTGTGGCCGTTCGCACCCTCACTTCTGTCGACTGATTGCGCCGACGCAAAAGTTTCTCGGAAGGTTGACCCACACTCACCACGCCGGGTGAGTGGCTCGGCGAGTGCAGTGCCGGCACCTGAGCGCCAGTGACGCTGATCCCTATCACTGGACTGAGGGACGATTGGAGAGTTTGCCTGAGCTTCGTTTGTTTGCCAGCAAGGTGCTGTGTTATAATCGGAATTACCTAGAACTGTATATAATAATAATACACAGTCAATTGCTTTCGATTCCATACGAAGTCGGTTTTTGAACTTCGTAATGGACACATTTTAAAAAATCAATTTCAATACTCTATTTCCTATCATGCTATTTCTAATTGTTTTTCTAAAAGACTTTTCCGACCCACTCGGAGCAGGCGATGCATTTCATTAGGAAAGGTTCTGTGGCGCTTACCAACTCACTGGTACGCACAGGTTGTCGCTGTAGATGTAGTTGTTTACGTACAGCACGTGCGCCCACCAGTACTGCCTGCAGGCGTTGGACTCGCTGGTGACCACCAAGTCCCACATCGGCCCGCTGCCAATGTGCCGCATCAATGTGCAAATTGTGGCCAGGACCAAGCCGTACGTCGCAGTTAATCTGCAAAGTACGGTACGTGAAAAAGGAATCTCATAGGACCTAGATGTAGGCCTTGGGGTAACTGGACGTTATTACGATAAAATTTCTATGGTTGCAACACGTTAAGAAGAAAGTGATAATTTTCTCTCTGCTGATTTCATTCAGTGAGGTAGTTGATGTTACTATGACGATGATAATGTTCCTCTGGGTGATTTCGAATACGGCGTTAGTATTAGTAATACAATCAGCGCGTATCATGATGAATATTAAAGGTTGTAGATTGTTCTTACAGTGGTCTCAGAAGTATAATAAACTCGGCGTCAAAAAAATCGCACCTTTTGAAATTTTGGAAACGGCTTACGATGAGTTATCGAGCAATATCAACTTGGCGTAGTCCTGATTGCAGTAGTGCTACCACTTGAGCTGCTTCTTCTGCCGTGGTATCCATTTTTCAGGGTTTTTTTCTTACAGGAGCTGTTCAGGTGTGACTTCTGTGATGTCTGGATAGCTAATGACCCATAATTATTTTTTCCCCCCCTCTTTTATTCGTGTCCAAGGTGGCACAAGTAGTGAGTCCTCTAATGAGCTTTTCAGCACTTTTTTTTAAAGACCCTAACGTTTCGTGATTATTGTTTTTACAGAAAAGAACGATACGCGTTTTTAAAGTGTATTAATTGTGCTTTCAAATGATATTAATTTTGGTAGGGTACAATAAATAAGTTAAGAGTATTATTCGCTTGAAGTCAAAATTTCAAAAGGTGCGATTTTTTTGACGCCGAGTGTATATTTATTTTAGTTGCTTGAATTCACTAAAGTTAATTTTTGAAATCATAAGAAACATTCTAAATAGCTCCATCAAAATCTGTAAAATTCCTTCTAAGTTAAATACGTACTAACACACATACGTAGTATTTTATATATTAGAACAGATGCATAACCTGATCCATCTCAAAATTATCCCTTTAGGGTAGTACCACCATGAGATTTTGTGCTTCTCGGCGTTAATTTCAAAATTGTAAACCAAGAGGAAACTGGACATCACGAAGAAAGTGTGAGTCACCAGGCTCCCGTTGAACAGCATCTGCTTCGCGGGATCTTCATAAGCCTGCAATTTTATATTTTATCTAACATCGGACTAGTGTAACCGACATTGCCTTAAGGATCAGAAGTGGCAAGTGAAGCATTTGTAGCCATTTCTGATCCATTTGCAGCTCGCAGAACTGACAACCGTTGAGGAAGAAAGGTTCACGAACGAACGGCAGACTCACGGTACGACAACCGCACGGCGCGTGACTGAATTAACCTGGTACTCGAGTACTTCTTCTTCTGTCTTTATCGGTTCCTTACCTTGGCTTTAGGAAAACCACAGCATATTTTTTTAATGGGAAAAGGGATAAACGAGCCATTACCTACGCGCACGTACACCTGCAACACCAGAGGCACGTGATGGCCTCTAAGGATACTTCGTCAGAGAGGAAAAGGGAGAAGGGAGGGGGCCACCGGTAACTATGTATTTTGCGAGGCATGGTAGTGCCCGTTCGAGCCGACCCATTCGAGCAGTAGAAAAAGCCGACGCTTGGCTCTACTAAATACAAAAATATGGTTAAATTTCGTTCTATACATATTCTCTTTTCCAATTTTGTAACCTCAAGCAACAGCTCTGTATGACTCACTAAGCGTCTGAGCATACACCTTGTACTGCTAACAGTGTCCTCCATCACCCACTGTATGTTTCATATTTCAAGATAATGTGTCATGTATCCACCATTGATTATCCAGGATTCTTCACAGGATATTCTAAGCACTTTACTTAGACTCATCTACGGATAAGATGTGGCTGTATGATTCCTAACGTCTCAACATATATCATTAACGATTAATCGAAAATTAAATTAAAAAAAAAACAAATAACCTCGACATAGCTCATAACAATAGAATTTTAATCGTCCAAAGTTATGTACACGTGAAGGTAAAAGTAGTAAATTTTACTTTACCTTTTCAGCATATAACGGATTATCTATATAACCGTAACCCATAATGAGCGCAGTGTGGGAAAATATAACACACACCATCGTCATGGCCCTGAAATTGAATAAGGGTCAGATAGTTATGAATATTTTTTAATCAAAACAACTGTTTTTACCATGTTCTCATTATTATTATGTGCCATCCAGTCCTGAGCTAAGTTTAAAGTTTCATGTTCGTTGCTCATCGGGAAGGTAGCTTAAAATCTAATGTAAAAGTTGTGTCTGTTGTACGAATAAACAAACAGATAGACGTGAAAGCGCGTGAATTCTATAGTCTTCCAGTTCTGTTTGAAGTTTCATGTCTAGCTTCTCGGAAATTTATATTAATCAGTTGCTAAAGTTGCACCGAACGGACCGACAGATAAGAAAGATAGTTAATGAAAACGTGGTAAAATAATAAAGAAAAATATATACGATACACCGTGACGTCATTCAGTATAACTACGAACACAGCTCCTTCTAATCACCAGGTGCAGACATGATGTCTTCCTTGCTGAGTTCTTCAATAATACCACATCACACTGCCATAAGACCGGGCGGGATGTAGCTGCATATTAATAAATGCCTCGGAAACCGGGCTTCGCACGGAGCCTTTCAGTACAATCGAACACGGTGACATCACTAACAGAGCTCCACACTCTGAACAGGTACCACAATATTCCGCTAGATGGCGCTTTTATACATTATAATTAATAATAATTTGAATGAATACGTGTTTTCTCAGAGACAACACCTGTCTAGATAAACAAAACAAATCGTTAATGCCGTTTCCTTAAACCCCAAATACAATCATATATACATATATATATATATATATATATATATACATACACAAACATAAGAATTACTCGTTCGAAGTATTAAAATTATATAACGAACACACGCGTCACCCAGTCCCAAACTAAGATCTTCGTAACTGGATGCTGTAATATGTAAATGCCGTGTAAATGATACAAACACGTGTAAGAGGGAATAACCCATGTAAATTGCTTGCATCTCTTCAAATGAAAAACTCACCTGTGCGTGGCGTACCCTGGTAGCCAACAGTGGTGGCACTGGCGATCTAATAATGGCGAAATATCTATCCAAATTCGAACCCAAGTTCCATAAATTAGTGATGCAGCATCGCTGGTGCTCGGGTACTTGCGCAGCGTTCACCAACCCGCATAATTCCGATTATAACAGCACCTTGCTGGCAAACAAACGAAGCTCAGGCAAACCCTCCGATCGTCCCTCAGTCTAGTGATAGGGAGCAGCGTCACTGGTGCTCAGGTGCCAGCACTGCACTCACCGAGCCACTCACCCAGCGTGATCAGTGTGGGTAAACCTTCCAAGAAACTTTTGCGTCGGCGCAATCAGTCAGCACCGTGCCTCGACAGAAGTGATGGTGCAAATGCCACACTAAGGCCGTATGTGCCAAGTACCTTCCAAGAAATGTATGGTGGCTTAAAAGCCGCTAAACCGACGCTTTCTTGGAGAGGCATATTATGTTCAGCTGTGGACTGAAGTAGACTGATGATACATACATATTTTATGCTTTAGCGGGATTAGATTCGAAGGCAGCGCCACTACCAGCTAGGCTATCAAGCTAGACCGTAGCCCAAATTTAGCAGCAAAAGAACATCATAATCATGAAAGTTATAAGAAGCATCCGGTTCCTGGAACTACCACGGCCAAACAGATAACACGGTCACCGTAAAATTAAAAAACTAATAAAAAAACAGACAAATACTATTTTGACGGTTAATCTTACCTCAAACCGTGGAATAACTTCAACCTAGTCAGCCTTGGATCTGATCCTCTGCCACTGGGCGCCACTAATTTCTGCCAGTTGCGCCATAAAGAGAACGAAAGTAAATATGGGGAGCCTGGAATAGAAGCAGAAATCATTACAAGGAAAAACGATTATGCATTCAATAAGTAATTAATGATGTAAGTTAAATTAAAGGTTAATTGAATGCAGATTCTACCTAAGTAATACCGGAGCCGTACTGGATTGTACTTGATTAGTTAAAAAGTAATTTTAGTATATTTTGGACGATTTTTTAAATACAAATAACAACAAAAACCCTGATGTTGAAGCGGCGTTAGCGAATGTATTTATTTTATTTTATTTACTAAACACATATACATGGTACATAGGCGGAATTAATGCCAGAAGCATTCTCTACCAGTCGACCTTTGGACGATGCAGAGATGAAATGAAGTAGGTGTAGGCGATAGAATAGAGAGAACTAAAGAGAGGAAAAAAAATTATAATAAATGTAAATCTATATATAGATACAATATTTCAATACGCATACATGCAATAATAAATACATACACACGTACATACATACATTTATATTTATTTAAATACATTAATAACTTAAATATTAAATATACATAAAAATAATTATAATAATAATAATAATAGAATGTACAATCCAAGTAAACCTGTAGGTGCCCATAATCGGTGGTCGACTCTAGGTAAATACGCCAAACCAAAATTATTTAGACCAGAGATACCAGTGAACTAGACAAAGGCTGCTAAAGAAATTACGAAGAAACATTTAATGAATCTAGTCGAGCGCCTGCGTATCACCTTAGCGGGCATACAGACAAACCACAAACTCCACTAACATACCATTTATCACATTCTATACTTCAATTTCAAACTTGTAGAAATTATTATCATGAACAAAAATTTATAAGTTAAACGATAAGAAATACAACTAATACGTTACCTGATTTACTGTTATGACAGAAAATGAAGTCATACAAGCTTCCTGTAACGTTGAGTATAATTATAATCATATAAACAACAATCACGGCGATGTCACTCGTATCCAAAACTGTCTGATCATCCTTCCCTTTGCAATAGTTTATATTATTAAGCTTTGCTTGGATATTGTAATCCCTCCAAATAGATTCGTTGAGGCATACCTCAAGGGTCGTTTTTAGGTCCCATGAAGGGTTTAAATGTGTGCAGCTTCTTGTTACGCACACACCTCTGTGTATCTGTGTGTGATTGAAATGTTTGTTTGTGTCTGCTGAGTATTTCTGTAATGGATAATAAAAGACGGTCAAGCGTGAGCGTTCTGTGCAGTACAACGTCAGATTATCATATCGCTTGGTGAGATCAGTAAAGGAGGATCTATACAGTAATTTTGTCTATAAACCTAAGTTCTGCTTAAGATAAACATTATGCTCCGTTTACCTCTCTCACCGAAACAAACGCAGAAGCACAAGATGCTTTTATTAACAAGCGAGTGACAGGAGTTCAAATCTCGGTCCCGGCACAATGCATATTAACAGTGAGCTAAGGCAAGTTTTAAGTTTGGAATACACCACTTGCATGACGGTAAAGGAAAGGGGACATCATGAGGAAAATTGCATGTCTGAGAAATATTAAAAAATATATTTCACGGAGATGAGATATCCGTCAATCCGCAATGATGCAGTGATGAAGCCTTCTCGGTTCCAGACCCTCTTAACTATTTGAGGAGGGCTTTGCCCAAAGGGACCTATAATACTCAACTTAGCCTTTTCAGATTTGAGTTTAACGGGTATCGTGGTACCGCCCTAAGAATCTACCGACCTCTTTCTTTCCACGGATATCGTGACTAAAGGAAAAGTCTTTAAATCTCATTACAATCTTCGGGAGCGAACATGGCCATGACACTCGAAACATATCACGTTCTATCTCTCGGAGGGGCGAAAAATGGGCTGCAAAAGGTCCATTTGGTTGCCTAATGAAAATCACGCTCAGCCCACGCCTATGGGTAATATCCGAGTGTGCTTACCAAGGATTTGCGAAGAAACTATTAAGGCTTTATTGCCAGGTAATTTACATGTGGAAGAAACTAGTCAATTAAAGATCAAGTACCTGGAAGACTGAGCTTCGCTCGTACAGCCTGCTATTGCAATGAAGCGCAGTGCCATCTGTTGTGGAGTAGCTCACTTACGGTACCTTAATATTCTATGGAATTTCTTTATTTTGTTTACGTGAAAACTAATTTACTCAGTAATGACACCTATATAGATAAACTTGTAAAGTAAAACATTATCTAAACATAATATATGTTTACGTTATAATATAATTTACGCTACTTACAAAATTATTAAGTAATTAAATTTATGTTCATTAATTGCCTCCTCTAATAAGAACCTTTTCAACTCAGTCATTAAAGTATTTATCCGTTAGATTTAATAATACATTGTAGATAATTACAATCATATTCCTGATATTGTCCTCGTGCGGTGTGTAATTATTCTAATAATTTTACTTCTCGTTTACACCGAAGTAATGGTCAAGGTGATGAACGGCCATTAAAAAGCGAATAACAAAGTGGATAATGGAGCATGCGAACCTAAAGAGTGTGCAAGTGGAGTGAAAGGGGAAATATATTGTACACCTGTACTTACCAATAAGTAAGGCATTTTAATATTTAAATAGTAAGGCAAACGCAGTGTAGGACGACCCCCCACAAGATGGAGTGACGACCTGCGCAGTGTTGCGGGAAGTCGATGGATGCAGGTGGCTCAGGACCGAGCTTCGTGGCAATCTTTGGGGGAGGCCTATGTTCAGCAGTGGACTTCTGATAGGCTGAAATGATGATGATAATGATGAAGGCGTAATAAGTATAATTATTTATATAATATATAAAACAATAATCTAGACGTATAACGGTTAAGGACATAGTAGTCTCGTGGGGGCTGGCGCTGATAAACAGTGCCATGTCGGATTTGATTTTCTTTCGTAGGAAAACCTCAATTGCGGAAAATGCATAATTACTTTCAGTGTGCCCCTTTCTTATCAAATAAATGTATTTACTTTGTTTCTTTCTTTATTTCACAGTGTAGTAGCATAGGTTACTGTGAGACCTAATAGTAACGTTTGCGAATACGTGCGTAAGTTTTTCTTCCAACGTCAACATCACTTAAACGCGATCCATTGAAGACGAAAATCCATCCAACTACGCCGAAACAATTTCCTTCTAACGAGGAGATCAACGTTTAAAGTACTCGTATATGTATTGTGGCACCCACAACCTCCAGCAAAACTTGGCGTTTCCGGCGCATTTACCTATGAAAGAGGCAATGGACTATTCAGAAGCTAAAACGAAGGAGCATGTATTCAAGCATTAATAGCTATTCCTACGATAGGTACATAGATTTGAATAATTCATAACGTGTTCTAACAATAGAAATTTTATTGTTATGACACCTGACCTGGCATGCCGTGGCCTGATGGCTAGTAGCTACGGCCGCCCATGCATAATCGCAAACAACAGCAATCTAAAAAAGTTTATCACCTCTGAGAGCTAAGAGCCAGGAATGCCTCACATCCTGTGCGACAAGAATCTTTTGGCACGTGGCCAAAATATGAAACTTATGAAACGTCACTTTATGACAGTTCGCTGCGTTTACTATCTGCTTAACTTACTTAACAAATGTCTATTTATTTATTTAAACTCTATTGCATTCGTTTATCTGGAAGGATACAAAAGGCGGACTTAATGCGTATAGGCATTCTTTACTAGTCAACCTATGGTGTGGTGAAATTTAATAGTAGGCGCAAAAAGAAGTTATATCACCAATTACTAAACTACTAATTATATTACTAATAATTTGTACATATATTACATAAATAAAATCTAATGAAATACATCAAATCATATAAATACTTTCGTAGATACTTAAACAAATAGTAACAAACAAACATACATACATCCCTCTCACCAGTAGCAGTCACAAAATAAACAGTGTCAAGTCGCATTAGATGGTTCAATAAAAAAAATACCCTATTAATATTATTCTTATTGATATTTGTATACTTAATATTTAATTTCACATTCACTCCCCCCTGTCAATGTTATCCAAGTCCCAACAGATCCTTGTCGCACTATAATTATTCTGGCATTCTATATCTGGCTCTATTAAATATACTCGCTCTCCTTCAAACATGTACCACAGATTAGATAATAGTGGTATAACTGGTGATTAGCGACTGAAATACCTAAGAATACCACCCTCAGGCGGAAAAAGATAGGTATTTGTATCAATTGAGCGAGATAAGAAAAGTGACGCATCGAGTATTTAATGGGATTTAGTTTAGTTTGTTATTGATATTAATAAAATAATTGCTCCGTGAATAAAATAATACTGCAGGCAATAAAACATAATGACTCTATCTACCTCGTCGACTTGCAGTTAGTCATTTTTTTATTACACTAACATTGTAACACCGTGTAGATCATCGTGTGCTCTTACTTTGTAATGATGACGTAATGACCAACTTTAGCTAATAACGTTCGAGATGCACTTGTAATTAGACCGTTAGGTATATAGCATCGTATGGAAGTATGGAAACGCGAGATTGCCTTCATCTGCAGCACTCGGGAAAACACAAAATAACCAGACCGTTAAGGTCTAGCTGTAAAGGTAAGCTGTAGCTGTACCTAATCCTGTAAATGGTCCACTGCGGGTGATAAACCTCTCCCATAAAAGGCAATTTCCATAATCGCCACGCTCGGAAAGCGGAATGGCGATCAGCAGTACCAGACACCGCGCATCTTAGACGCTGCTGAATGCCATCGATCTGCTGTAATTTTGATCTTGGGAATTTTCGCCTTTTGTCGGTAGCCATTGTGATTTTCATGGCTTTTCTCTTTTTTTTTTTTCTTCGTATGTTACGAATGGGAAAGTGGCAGGTTTTGGCATGTGGAATGAGGTGGCAGAATTTTACGACGCTACCACAACCAGACACAAATACTAAATTTTGTGATGGTAGAGCCACCTGTAGCTGTATTGTAGCATACATTGAAGAACCATACGCTCACACAACGCCACACTATTCGGGGGTAACAAGACATCTGCGTATGTCTCTGGACTACAACGATCTTACAGGCAGTTAATCACTTAGCCGAGTCGACGTTTACAAAAAAAAAAAGTGAAGTAGCAGCCTGTAAATGCCCACAGCTGGGCAAAGGCTTCCTTCTCAAATAGGAGTATCAGAGAGGGCTAAGAAGCCGGGAAAGGCCCGTTGCACAAGTGCGGGTTGGCGGGCTTCACATGTCCTCGAAATAATATTTTTATTATTTCTCAGACATGCAGGTTTTCTCACGATGTTTTCCTTGCAATAAGCAATTTAAGAAGTGCCAGTAGCGTGAATAGAAACCAGATTAAGCGGGTGTTATGAAATTAAAGCGAGCGCGGTGCGGGTCAGGTCGGGGAGGAGAGGAGATGGTATTGCTACTCTCCATGCCCTCTGCGACTCTGGCGGGATTACACTAACGATGGGGACGGGGCGGGGCCGCGGAGAAACAGGAGTGTCAGTGTTTCGATGCGCGGTTCTCTCTACTCTCTGCGGGTGAAACATGGTAGCCTAGTAATCCATATTATTATTTATGCAAAAAGGAGATAAACTTGCTAGTGACTCTTCTGATGATAAGTGATTACCGACGCCCATGTGTACTGCAACATTAGAGCAGCTGCAGATGCGTTGCCGGTCTTTAAGGATAGTCCGGCAGGGGGGAAGTGGGAAGAGGAGAGGGAGAGGGGAGCGAGAGGGGAGCGAGAGGGGAGCGAGAGGGGAGCGAGACTCTGGTTACCACACTCACCGAACGAAATGCTGGCGCTCAAGATGTCTCTACTTCACGCCGGTATTCTATTCTACTACGCCGTGTTACTACAGCAGTAGCAAAAGCCTCCGCTTGGCTCTACCACCCAAACGCCTCATGAATAATAGCTAACTGACTTTAGGTTTTTTCTGATCGGCGCCAGCGCAGACGGTTGATAAGGTCTTTAACGTTATTGCTATATATCTATATATATATCTATCTGAGCTAATAGGTGGCTCAATCTCAAATTAAATATCAATATCTATAAGTATCAATCAAAATAACAAATGATATTCGATCTTTGACCAAGAAATCATCACAAGAAATATATTATTAAATTTAATCCCGTAACCTCACATCCATCCTGTATAAGCACAACTGTTACGCAAAGGGGTAGACGGATATTACGCATGTAATTTTTCACTGCTCCGCGTAGGTTGACTGGTAGCAAGTCGTCAGAGGCGATGGCGCAGTGGCCCAGCGTATTGTCGCGAGACAGCGCACGATCGACGCTTTAATTCCCGCAACGGATTGTTTATTTTTGAACTACAAATAATTGTTTATGGTCTTAGCGTTTGTCCATGTGCAATTTATATAAGTAAACCGCTTTCGCAACACAGGTAAACCCTGAACCTTTGTAGGCAGCGTCAATTGGGCATGTAATAACAAATAGTTGATATACTTTTTTTTTTTTTATGGAAGAGACGGCATACGAGCAAGCGGCTCACCTGATGGTAAGTCCTTACCGTCGCCCACATACATCTGCAACACCATAGATGCTGCAGGTGCGTTGCCGGTCTTTAAGGATATTTGGGAGATGGGAAGGAAGAGGAGGGGAATAGGGAAGGAGAGTGGGCCTCCGGTTACCTCACTCACCGAACGAAACGCAGAAGCACAAGATGCCTCTACTTCACGCTGGTATTCTGCGAGGCCGTGGTACCAATCCGGTCGAGCCGGCCCATTCGAGCAACAGCTAAAGCCGCCGCTTGGCTCTACCACGCTTAAAAATACTTACATGTATGAGGCGCATGAGATCCGACGGCTCATCCGAGAACAGATCCAAGTCGATGAGGCAGTACGTGGCCCCCACGTCCAGCATGCACACCTCGTACTCCTCCAGCCCGTACAGCGGCGGCATCCGATTGTACTCGCTGCCTGCAACGGAATCACTTCAGTGGCATTTTATATGTTTCACTTACACATGCGAAACCTTTCTAGGGTTACCAGGAGTTTTTTTATAAAACTCAGGACATGTATTTAAATTGAAAAAAAAAAACGGGACAAGGCATTTTCACGTGGGACCACAATCTAAATGCTAAGAGAATTAAAATTGAGTATGTTTTGATGAATCATTGGTTTTATTAAAGGGTAGATAATTTAAACCATCAACAATAATTACGTTACGCACAGAAAGATGATGAAAAAAACGTAAATTAGGTGAAACTTTTTCGTTTGCACACAACAAAACTGAAAAATACCATAACGCGGGACAAGACATCTGAACAAGTCTTCGATCATTTGATAATTAGTAGTAAAAAAAAGTAAATAATTAAACAAATAATATTTTTTTTAATTTGTGTAATTTCAATGCATACTGCATACATGCGTACAATAAATAATTACATGTTTCTGTGTTTGTAACACGCTACGGCCGCTTTGTGACTCATGGCATTTATTTATTTCTTATCACAGTTTATGTACATTCGATTATAATATACATAATCCCATTGGTGTAGATATTTTGGGACTTCTGATCAAAAAAACTCCGACAAGTAGTTTTGACAGTCCTCTCTTGATGTTAACCTAACACTATCTCAAGGCTTTTGTAGAAACCGACACAAGTGGTTATCTGAGGGTGCAAGGCCAGGGCTATATGGGGGATGCATTAACACTTCCCAACCAAGCTCTCTCCATATCTTCTGAGTGGCTAAATAAGAATAAGTTTGTGGTCTGGCTTTATCATGATGAAAAACCTCACCCTTTCTGTTGATAAACTCCGGCCGTTTTTTCTCCACATCTCGCTTTAGTCTCATCAGCTGTTGGCATTACATATCCGAATCGATGGTTTTGCCAGGCGGTAAAAACTCGTAATGAACGATGCCCTCCCAATCCAATGCCTTATTGCTAGCTAATGCGGGTTTCGCTATAGCACAAGGACCTTGACTACCCTTTGAGCATAATTTTCCGCGCGTTCTGGTCGTAGGTGATCCACTTTTCATCACCAGTGATCGATCATTTCAAACACGGTTCGGTTTCATTAAGTTTCAATAGAGATTCGCAAATGAGTACACGATTCATTAGGTTTCTTTCAGTGAGCTCGTGTGGCATCCTTTTTTGTATATCCGTAGTATTTCAGAGGTTTCTTATGTGTTCAACCTCTAATTCTTCAGCTATATCGTAGCTACTAATATGCCTATCTTGCTCCCCTTTTTCAAAAATTTGAACCTATTTTGTGCTACTCAGTTTCTTTTCGCGGCTTGTGTCGCATTTTTTCCTTTTTTTTCAAATCGATTTGAATTCTTCGTTCGATACACTCATTTTGTCGGACAGAAAACAATAGAAAAATGGCGGGAAACCGTTTTTACTTTTTATTTTTGTTTTTAAAATGTCATCTATTTAATGGTATGAAAATTTGCTTTTTACTTATTAAATACGAAACAAGTTTTTTACCGACCTAAATATATCAATATTTTCTGTAAAGAGCATTGAGCTTAATTTTGGTCTGTATTGTATGTGTGTGTGGTTATTTGTGATTGATAGTATTGGTATGAGGTTAATTAACGAAATATACATATGGATGGATAAATATCTATTGGAGCTGTGCGTCGATTTGTTTTCACATTATGAACACAAAGAGAGATGAAATGTCTCTAAGCTGGAGCATTGTTTATATGTCCTATTGCTTATATTTATATGCTTCCATCTCTTTTCCGTCCTCTTTATGTGCATCAAAATATTTAAGAACGAGGTAAAAAAATTTAATCTTTCCGTATATGAAATACGGAAAGATTAAATGTTTAATTTTGTTTTTATATTCTCGACGTTTCAATTGCTTTACAGATGCCGTGGTCATTGGGCGACTGAGGTATTTGACGTTCTTTAAGCCAGCTATCGTCGTAAAATTCGTAAATAATAACACCATTTTGAATGTGTAGTTTCGGGTGAATTTTTGAAAACATTTGATATGAAAATATTATTAACAGATTTTATCGCGTTTAATTTTGTTTTTATATTCTCGACGTTTCAATTGCTTTACAGATGCCGTGGTCATTGGGCGACTGAGGTATTTGACGTTCTTTAAGCCAGCTATCGTCGTAAAATTCGTAAATAATAACACCATTTTGAATGTGTAGTTTCGGGTGAATTTTTGAAAACATTTGATATGAAAATATTATTAACAGATTTTATCGCGTTTAATTTTGTTTTTATATTCTCGACGTTTCAATTGCTTTACAGATGCCGTGGTCATTGGGCGACTGAGGTATTTGACGTTCTTTAAGCCAGCTATCGTCGTAAAATTCGTAAATAATAACACCATTTTGAATGTGTAGTTTCGGGTGAATTTTTGAAAACATTTGATATGAAAATATTATTAACAGATTTTATCGCGTTTAATTTTGTTTTTATATTCTCGACGTTTCAATTGCTTTACAGATGCCGTGGTCATTGGGCGACTGAGGTATTTGACGTTCTTTAAGCCAGCTATCGTCGTAAAATTCGTAAATAATAACACCATTTTGAATGTGTAGTTTCGGGTGAATTTTTGAAAACATTTGATATGAAAATATTATTAACAGATTTTATCGCGTTTAATTTTGTTTTTATATTCTCGACGTTTCAATTGCTTTACAGATGCCGTGGTCATTGGGCGACTGAGGTATTTGACGTTCTTTAAGCCAGCTATCGTCGTAAAATTCGTAAATAATAACACCATTTTGAATGTGTAGTTTCGGGTGAATTTTTGAAAACATTTGATATGAAAATATTATTAACAGATTTTATCGCGTTTAATTTTGTTTTTATATTCTCGACGTTTCAATTGCTTTACAGATGCCGTGGTCATTGGGCGACTGAGGTATTTGACGTTCTTTAAGCCAGCTATCGTCGTAAAATTCGTAAATAATAACACCATTTTGAATGTGTAGTTTCGGGTGAATTTTTGAAAACATTTGATATGAAAATATTATTAACAGATTTTATCGCGTTTAATTTTGTTTTTATATTCTCGACGTTTCAATTGCTTTACAGATGCCGTGGTCATTGGGCGACTGAGGTATTTGACGTTCTTTAAGCCAGCTATCGTCGTAAAATTCGTAAATAATAACACCATTTTGAATGTGTAGTTTCGGGTGAATTTTTGAAAACATTTGATATGAAAATATTATTAACAGATTTTATCGCGTTTAATTTTGTTTTTATATTCTCGACGTTTCAATTGCTTTACAGATGCCGTGGTCATTGGGCGACTGAGGTATTTGACGTTCTTTAAGCCAGCTATCGTCGTAAAATTCGTAAATAATAACACCATTTTGAATGTGTAGTTTCGGGTGAATTTTTGAAAACATTTGATATGAAAATATTATTAACAGATTTTATCGCGTTTAATTTTGTTTTTATATTCTCGACGTTTCAATTGCTTTACAGATGCCGTGGTCATTGGGCGACTGAGGTATTTGACGTTCTTTAAGCCAGCTATCGTCGTAAAATTCGTAAATAATAACACCATTTTGAATGTGTAGTTTCGGGTGAATTTTTGAAAACATTTGATATGAAAATATTATTAACAGATTTTATCGCGTTTAATTTTGTTTTTATATTCTCGACGTTTCAATTGCTTTACAGATGCCGTGGTCATTGGGCGACTGAGGTATTTGACGTTCTTTAAGCCAGCTATCGTCGTAAAATTCGTAAATAATAACACCATTTTGAATGTGTAGTTTCGGGTGAATTTTTGAAAACATTTGATATGAAAATATTATTAACAGATTTTATCGCGTTTAATTTTGTTTTTATATTCTCGACGTTTCAATTGCTTTACAGATGCCGTGGTCATTGGGCGACTGAGGTATTTGACGTTCTTTAAGCCAGCTATCGTCGTAAAATTCGTAAATAATAACACCATTTTGAATGTGTAGTTTCGGGTGAATTTTTGAAAACATTTGATATGAAAATATTATTAACAGATTTTATCGCGTTTAATTTTGTTTTTATATTCTCGACGTTTCAATTGCTTTACAGATGCCGTGGTCATTGGGCGACTGAGGTATTTGACGTTCTTTAAGCCAGCTATCGTCGTAAAATTCGTAAATAATAACACCATTTTGAATGTGTAGTTTCGGGTGAATTTTTGAAAACATTTGATATGAAAATATTATTAACAGATTTTATCGCGTTTAATTTTGTTTTTATATTCTCGACGTTTCAATTGCTTTACAGATGCCGTGGTCATTGGGCGACTGAGGTATTTGACGTTCTTTAAGCCAGCTATCGTCGTAAAATTCGTAAATAATAACACCATTTTGAATGTGTAGTTTCGGGTGAATTTTTGAAAACATTTGATATGAAAATATTATTAACAGATTTTATCGCGTTTAATTTTGTTTTTATATTCTCGACGTTTCAATTGCTTTACAGATGCCGTGGTCATTGGGCGACTGAGGTATTTGACGTTCTTTAAGCCAGCTATCGTCGTAAAATTCGTAAATAATAACACCATTTTGAATGTGTAGTTTCGGGTGAATTTTTGAAAACATTTGATATGAAAATATTATTAACAGATTTTATCGCGTTTAATTTTGTTTTTATATTCTCGACGTTTCAATTGCTTTACAGATGCCGTGGTCATTGGGCGACTGAGGTATTTGACGTTCTTTAAGCCAGCTATCGTCGTAAAATTCGTAAATAATAACACCATTTTGAATGTGTAGTTTCGGGTGAATTTTTGAAAACATTTGATATGAAAATATTATTAACAGATTTTATCGCGTTTAATTTTGTTTTTATATTCTCGACGTTTCAATTGCTTTACAGATGCCGTGGTCATTGGGCGACTGAGGTATTTGACGTTCTTTAAGCCAGCTATCGTCGTAAAATTCGTAAATAATAACACCATTTTGAATGTGTAGTTTCGGGTGAATTTTTGAAAACATTTGATATGAAAATATTATTAACAGATTTTATCGCGTTTAATTTTGTTTTTATATTCTCGACGTTTCAATTGCTTTACAGATGCCGTGGTCATTGGGCGACTGAGGTATTTGACGTTCTTTAAGCCAGCTATCGTCGTAAAATTCGTAAATAATAACACCATTTTGAATGTGTAGTTTCGGGTGAATTTTTTGAAAACATTTGATATGAAAATATTATTAACAGATTTTATCGCGTTTAATTTTGTTTTTATATTCTCGACGTTTCAATTGCTTTACAGATGCCGTGGTCATTGGGCGACTGAGGTGTTAGACGTCCAGATGTCATAGTTATTTCGGGCCACCTTCAGCTTTTATTAGATACTGTGAGTACATGCGGCGTAGATCGGACCAAAATTAATAAACAAAAGCTGAAGGTAACCCCCAAATAAGGTGTCCTCGGAAGTAGCTATAGTCTAAGACACAGGTTCGGCCAAGTTTAGACGATAGTGTTTAATTTAACGCATGGAATTTCTATTATTGCAACACTTCATGGTATAGTTTGTAAGGATTGGTGTTTAATTTTATAGGTTAAGTTTGTAACTTTATCGTATGGTGTAAAACAATAAACAAAAAAATTTACTGAGTTTGCCTGTCGCGTGCTTTAATTAAGTTTTTTTTGTGATTAAAATACTTCGTTATATTTTGTAAGTATAACAGATATTCATTTACATTTCTATTCTTCATATTTTTACCGTACGTTTAGGTAGTACCTGGAAAATAAATTATTACCAGGGTCCTATTTCCGAATGAAAATCTAATGAAAAATATTAAAACAACTTTGTTTCAGTAGTAATGGGTAACAAAAAAAAAACGTTATAGATGAAAAATATATGTTGAAGTCAACGCAGAATAGAATGAATAACATAAGTGTCACTTCTATAGTCTAATATTAAAAAAAATATATTGAAATAAACTTACTGTTCAAACTGTAGATAACGGCATTACAGCCGCTCAAAACGAAAAACGCAAAAATTAATAGTAACATTATTAACTTTTTAAAGTTTCCGTCGAACGCAGAGAGAGACCGCGTTCCCGAGCTGTTTACGCGCCAATTTGAAAATGATGCACTGTCCAGCCCGCTGTCCGCTACTCACTGCACACTTCAGGTCTGCTTCTGTGGGATGTTTAATTTTTTTTCTCCGTCATTTATCCTTGTTTGTATAATTTTAAACGACAATATTCTAGGTCAACAACACACACGCAATTATAAGGTGTATATTTTAAAAATCAATTTTTTTTTTTTTATATATATGTAATAGGTCAGGGAAAAAGTTTTTTCGTAACTATTATACAAATTCAAGATATTTTTTATCAATGTTTATTTTCATTTGATTATAATATATATGTGCCATTTTGTTCGATAACAATGTTTTTTTTAAAAACAAAAAGGCATGTGCCACCTTACTTAAAGGCAACCACGGAAAGCCTGTAGACACAGTCTAGTAAAGTTAAATGAATATTAATAATAAGCGGATCTATTGTCGTAGGTGATCCAATTTTTATCACCAGTGATCAATCATTTAAAAAACGGTTCGGTTTCATTAAGTTTCAATACAGATTCGCAAATAAGTACACGATTCATTAGGTTTCTTTCAGTGAGCTCGTGTGGCATCCTTTTTTGTATATCCGTAGTATTTCAGAGGTTTCTTATGTGTTCAACCTCTAATTCTTCAGCTATATCGTAGCTACTAATATGCCTATCTTGCTCCCCTTTTTCAAAAATTTGAACCTATTTTGTGCTACTCAGTTTCTTTTCGCGGCTTGTGTCGCATTTTACCTTTTTTCAAATCGATTTAAGTAAGCACATGTGGCACCCAAATATGGAGCATTTTTCAAATGGGTCGAAACTGTTTTGCGGTCTACCACTAGCTCTTCAGCTATGTCGTAACTATCTTCATCTTTGACATCAAAATTCCCGGGAAAACACTTGATCCAATTTTGTGCTACTCTTATCGACACTGTTTTTTTTCGCGGCTTATATATATAGATATATTTAGGAATATTTTAGCGTAGGTAACCTACGTTACGTGCCACTATGACTGACCCTTGTTTGACATACGTTGTCTAACACAAGGACTGATTTTATCGAGTTACAACAGAATTGGGTGAAATTGGAAGAGGGAATATTCTTTGTGTTCGCGCCTATACTAACTGCACTAGTACAGCGCACGTGATAGCTTCTGAAAAAGAAATAACAAAGAGAAGATTTCAATTCCGTTAGAGCAGAGGTTCTCAAACTATGGCCCGTGGCCTGCTAGTGGTCTCTGAAAGCACACCAAGTGATTCTCGAAATCATAAAAAAAAAGGAAAGGAGAAATACAAAACATCATGCTCCACTAGCAAAAGTTGAAATAGTTACTTGGTGCATTGTTTTCCCGATTGCGACAGACAGAAATTGATCCGCAACTCTTTCATCATTTATATTAATGGGGTGCCCGATAGAATTCAAGAGTTGATTGAACTGCACCTCGACGACAGTAGGAACCCACCCTGTGATATTCCGAAAAAACAATTTCTATCCCTGAAATACGAGAAATCGCTTCGCGCTACCTGACTCTTTCTACAACCGCTTTTCATGCTATTGAGACTATAACGACTACGTTATGCGTGCTATACTTATATATAGGATCTGCTTTTTTTAAAACAAAAAAATAAACAAATAAAGCGTTTGGATGCCGGTGCCGCCTTGCCGACCTGCGTTTGGCTTTGAGCGATACTTAACCGAGAATAAAGCAGTTGGTTAACAGCATGCAGTCGCAAAAATCGTATCAAAAACATATGAGCATTATTCGATTTTTTTTTTAAAGAATACGACCAATGCTATTTAACTAACATTACTAATATTCCTATTAACCCTCCAACTAAGCATTAGAGCTTGTATTTGGAGTGGTTCACGATAATAGTCGAATGGTGGGCTCGAACCTGCGACGTCATGTTTCGCAGTCCGCACCCTAACCCATTAGGCTATTGGCGCTCTAAATATGCGTTCTATTAATTAGCGCTTATATGAAAATATATTTAACAAAACTATTGTAAATGTAAAACAAAACTATTTAATAATCAATTTTATTATAATCTACATTACCGCCATGTTATTGGTGGTCCGTGGTATTAACATAAGCATTTGGCTTCTGTAGGCCAATTTTTTTTTATTATACATCAATAAAGATTAAGAACCACTGCGTTAGAGGCACCGACCGTAATGACGGTAGATTACAAAAAGTTAGGTTTCAGAAATGGAATGTAAGTTATCAAAGAATAAATATATTTCTCTTAAGGTAAAGGAAAATGTCGATGTATCAAAACAGACTTACATTCATCATGATTTAAACACTAAAACTAACTTTTTTTTTAACTTTAAATATTAAATTAAAAACTTCCACAAACAAAGCAAGGCTGAGGACCCTGGACGCTTCGAACTGAAAGTAGTGGACCTCTATAAGCATATGTCCAATTTAAAAATGTACAAATTTACTAAACCTTCGCTTTTACATTAAATAATAATTAAAAAATACGTTTTATACAGCTATCGAGAGGTGCTTTTATTTATCAATGAAATGCACATATCTAACCATCATTAATATATGTGTCAAAAAGAACAGTTTGTTTTTATTTACACACTCATGGACAACATATTTAGAGGAAAGTAAAAAAAAAGTTTAACGATATTTAATACCTATGTCCTATTACCTCCTGGCCATCTACATATATCAGCAGAAGTAGTTTGAAAAAAAAACCAACCAAGTGTGAGCCGGACTCGCGCACCGGCGATTCCGTATAACACAATATATCTGAATTAAGTTCCCAAAAGTTGTGTTTTCTTTCTTTCAGTTCAATCCTTAGCGCGAGCTCGACTCACACTTGGCCGGTTTTTATTATTTGTTGATTTACTTCAGAGTTTGGAAAGCCTCCTTTACTTTTTACTTTTGGTTTTTTTTCAAAAGAACACAAAATCACGATTGACTACGCTTTAATTACTTCCCCCAACGTGATATTACATTTATATGGTAAAACAATGGCAAGGGGACATTCCCATTAATAATTCTGAGATATTTATAATTTTTTCTTTATATAGTCTGTACGTGTGTGAGCACAATATCTCTTAAAGTAAATGTATCTAAAAGAAGCAACACTTAGGTACCCACAGCTGGGCAAAGCCTCCTCCTTTCGCAGACATGCAGGGTCATTATAGTAAACAAAACAGAACTAAAAGGATATAAGGAAATCTTGACTTTGTTTCGAGTAATTTCGTTTGGATCCGTTGCAGATTGTGGAGTAAGTAAAGTAGCAGCCGGTAAGAGCCCACAGCTGGGCAAGGGCCTCCTAATCAATTATGTGAGAGGGATTTGGGCCCATTATAAATAATAAATTTTTTATTATATCTCAGACACGATGTTTTCTTCACCGCCGAGCACGTGGTAAATACAGCACTTAAAATTGGTATTAACAATTTCAGTGTTGCCGGCACCGGGGATCAAAACCAGGTCACACGAGCTCTTTGAAACAGAAGTGAACGCCCT
Organism: Bhutanitis thaidina; assembly: GCA_029286595.1. Taxonomy (NCBI): domain Eukaryota; kingdom Metazoa; phylum Arthropoda; class Insecta; order Lepidoptera; family Papilionidae; genus Bhutanitis; species Bhutanitis thaidina. Next base: position 891,358 of record JAGSMS010000041.1, on the reverse strand, counting down.
GGCCACTCTCTTGAATAACGTTTTTATTTATTAGCTTCCTATTTTAATTCTATGGCACCCTTTCGAATGCCGCTATTGTAGTCCTACGAGTTAACGAAAACCCAATGAAAAAAATTCACCCTTTTTTTATTCAATATATTGCACTGTGCTCTGGAATATCTTCGTACATATTTGGAAGTCATTTGTCGAACGCCACGATGTTTGACATTGACTTCGATCATGCGAACAAAGACGGTGGCACAGATAGTAAATGAATAAGTTTTTGTTTTTGTTATTACAATATAAATACGTTCGTACGTACAATATATGCGTTCATCATTCATCATCATTTCAGCCTATCAGAAGTCCACTGCTGAACATCCTCGGTCCTGAGCCACCTGCATCCATCGACTTCCCGCAACACTGCGCAGGTCGTCACTCCATCTTGTGGGGGTCGTCCTACACTGCGTTTGCCTGTACGTGGCTGCCACGTTCACAGGAGTTTAATTACCTCAACATTGTTTTTTTTTTCATATTATGCTTCTGCGTTTCGTTCGGTGAGTGAGGTATCCGGGGGCCCACTTCCTCTCCCCATGCCCTTCCTCATCCTCCTTTCCACCTCCCAAATACCTTTAAAGGCCGGCAACCATCGCACATGTACATCTGCAGCACCTCTGGTAATCACTCAGGTAAACTGCTATACACGTTTGCCGTCATTCCAATATAAAAAAAAACCTCTACAGATCAGTGGTGATCATCTGATGATCACCACTTTAGGATATACGGTCGTGAGAGCTTATTATTTGTTTTATTATATATTAATATATAGCTTAAATACAGCCAACGTTACGCTCTCGTTGGAAATCGTTGCAATTCCCAAACATTCGTGATCCCTGCATTATATGGAAAAGAATAGTATAGAAAGCTCAAGCTGTAACCAAGTACCCACAAAACTGATTGAAATAAAAATTAGCTGTGTTACTTTGAGTACAATTTATTGAAATCGACCCAGCAGTTTTCAAATGAATCGTGTGCAAACAGTCAGACAGACAGGGACAAAAATTCTAAAAATTATTGAATAGGCTTTTATTCAATCTCGCAGTTTCATTATGTACAGATTAAATAAAAAGTATGTCCATACGAATTCGAGAAGTTTTGAACATCAGAAAAAAGTTGAACCTATTTCAATGATACGTTTGAATTTTTAAGTTTTCTCTATAAAAATTGAAAGTGAATTTTCATTAAAACTACGGTATACATTTTTATTTTTCTTTTTTTTTATAATCAGTTTTAATTTTATTATGTACACCAATGTTAATTTTACTCATTAATTTCAATAAACTCTGTACTTGGTTTTATGCTAATTTGTCCCTTTTTTTTGCGTCCCTCTAAATATTTCCATGATTGTTTACTTAGATTAAAATCTTATTAATATCCCAAAAGATAATATTTTTTTAGAATAGCATTTGAGCACAGCATTCTTTTAGCACAGCGTCTTCTCGACAGGCACATGCTAACGTGCTTTTATTCACTAATTTATTGTTTTATTTCTTTAAAAATAACATTAGCTTTGAATTCTCTTTTGAAATCTTTGGAATTTCTTCTGTGTCACGGTGGCAGTTAAAATATGTAAATTGCACATGAACGAACACCAGGATCCGGAACGATTTTTCGTAGTCCATACAAATAGTAGTCCCGTACGTGATTCGAACTCGCGACACCGAGCGCCGCAGCTAAACGCTTGGCCACTACGCCACGTGCGTGTCCCTTTCAAAATGTTTGCGATATTGCTGCGTGCATTATCTATTATTAGTCTGATTTTTTTAAATAATCGAAACTACAGCACGGCTTAATCGGCAGCCTCACAATTGTCAGGTTCTGGTAAGTTTCCCACCCACTCCTCTCCACATATAGTAGCTTCCAGTTGAGCGAGTCTTGTGTAACTTCAAACGGGGGTCTTTCTGCCTTGCGATTATCTATGCTAAATAACCTTCCGTGTGGCTGTCGGAAGTAAAGAATAGCGCCAACCCTGTCTAACCATGGGTGTCGTAAAAGGCGACTAATGGTAAAAAAATATATTAGGAGATGGGCAGCAGCATCTTCCTTCACTAGAACAAAAAAAAAACTGCGGTTGCCAACCCGCTCGCCAGGCTTGGCAACTAAGGCAAACCCCCCCATGATGAGAGGTAGAAAAAAGCAATGGCCCCCAGTCCCCGGCGGCCTCGCTAGTCCTGGCTATGGTGGCAGCCATGGTAACGGCGAGGCAGGGGGTGCGAAGAATCACCGGCTGATTTCTAGCTGCCAACCCAAACGACTGGACCTGGCAACATATAACGCACGCACATTGAGGACCGACGAGAAGATACTAGAACTGGAAGAAGAAGTAAGCAAGTTACACTGGAGTATTATGGGGTTGTCTGAAGTCCGAAGACAGGAGAGGACTCTATAATCCTAAAATCCGGTAACTTGTTCTACTACCGGCAGGGTGACCATCTGTCCCAAGGAGGTGTCGGGTTTATCGTCCACAGGTCTCTCATCAACAACGTGATCGAGATCGGAAGTGTGTCGAGTAGGGTCGCGTACCTTATACTCAGAATAACCAAAAGGTATTCGCTGAAGGTCATACAGGTATACGCACCAACCTCGACACACCCTGATGATGAAGTGGAGGCAATGTATGAGGATATTTCAAGAGCCATGCATTGCTCTAAGACTCACAACACGGTGTTGATGGGAGACTTTAACGCAAAACTAGGTACGAAAAAAAGGCGATGAGCTGATTGTGGGGAACTTTGGAGTAGGGCAACGGAACCCAAGAGGGCAACAGCTGGCTGACTTCATGGCAAAGGAGGGATTCTTTATGATGAACTCCTATTTCCAGAAGCGGCCCCACAGGAAGTGGACATGGATGAGCCCGGACGGTACCACAAAAAATGAGATCGACTTCATCATGACGACCAAGCGTCAGCTGTTCAGTGATGTCTCTGTGATCACTAGGGTAAAAACCGGCAGTGATCACCGAATGGTAAGAGGCACACTGAACCTTAACATTAGGCTCGAGCGGTCTCGTCTGGTGAAGTCTACGCTCCGCCCACCACGTGCCCTTATCCAGAACCCCGAGAGCTTTCAGCTCGAATTGCATAATCGCTTTCAGTGCCTAGACGATTGCGTTACAGTGGACGATACGAATAGCAGGCTAGTGGAAACTGTCCATGCGGTAGGAGCTAAGTTTTGCAGGACCCGCCGCACGAACAAGTCCCAAAAGCTCTCTGATCACACTCTTAAACTCATGAAAGCCAGGCGTGAGATAAAGCTGCAGTCTACAACGGATGCGTCAGCGTATCGGCTACTGAATAGACAGATCTCCAAATGTATGAGGCAAGACTTACGCAAATTCAATACAGCCTGTATTGAAAAAGCGATAGAGCGGAACCAAGGCTCCAAAGTCTTCGCCAGAGATCTGTCTATCGGAAAGAGCCAACTGACCAAGCTGAAGACTGAAAGCGGCGCAGTCATTTCCGCTGGAGCCGAGATTTTGAGTGAGATCGAGAGATTTTACGGACAGCTGTACACAACGTCGTTGAAACCACACACTGATGTGAGTAACGACCCAAGAGCCAAGCTTATCCGACATTACTCCGATAACATCCCGGACGTCAGTCTGAGCGAGATTAGGATGGCTCTCAAACAGCTTAAAACGGCAAGGCGCCGGGTGAGGACGGAATTACAGCTGAGCTTCTGAAAGCGGGTGGAAAACCGATACTTGTTGTCCTTCAGAAGCTGTTTAATTCCGTCATTCATGGCGGTGTTACGCCGAAAGCGTGGAGTAGAAGCGTGGTTGTCATATTCTTCAAGAAAGGGATAACTGCCTTTTGAAGAATTATAGACCGATATCGCTTCTAAGCCGCGTCTACGTGCTGTTTTCGAGAGTCATCTCAAATCGTCTAGTGAACAGACTTGACGACTTCCAGCCTCCCGAACAAGCCGGATTCCGAAAAGGCTATAGTACCATAGACCACATACATACTCTTCGCCAGATTGTACAGAAGGCCGAGGAGTACAACTTGCCATTATGTCTGGCGTATGTGGACTATGAGAAAGCCTTCGATTCAGTCGAAATTTGGGCGGTGCTACAGTGTCTCCAGCGGTGCCAGATAGACTCTCGGTATATCGAAGTGCTGAGGTGTTTGTACAATGAGGCTACGATGTCTATCCGAGTACAGAATCAGAGTACGAAACCAATCCAACTACAGAAAGGTGTAAGACAGGGTGATGTCATATCCCCGAAAATCTTCACCGCTGCATTGGAAGATGTTTTCAAGCAGCTGAACTGGAAAGGATACGGTATCAACATCAATGGCGAATACATCACTCACCTTCGATTTGCCGACGACATAGTTCTTATGGCAGGATCGCTGGAGGAGCTTAGTACAATGCTCAATGACCTCAGTAACGTCTCCCAACAGGTTGGTCTTAAGATGAACATGGACAAGACGAAGTTCATGTCAAACGTCCATGTCACACCAATACCGGTTGTTGTTGGGAACAATAGGCTCGAAGTTGTAGACGAGTACGTATACCTGGGACAAATTGTCCGATTAGGTAAGTCCAACTTCGACTCAGAGGTCAATCGACGAATCCAACTCGGCTGGGCTGCGTTCGGGAAACTACGTCATATCTTCTCGTCGAGTATACCGCAAAGCCTCAAGACGAAAGTATACAATCAGTGCGTGTTGCCAGTGATGACATACGGATCCGAGACTTGGTCTTTAACTGCAGGCCGTATGAGGAAGCTCAAAGTTGCTGAGCGCGCTATGGAAAGGGCTATGCTCGGTGTTTCTCTGCGTGATAGAGTCTGCAACGATAATATCCGCAGCAGAACTAAGGTAACCGACATAGCCGTAAAGATCAGCAAGCTGAAGTGGCAATGGGCCGGCCACATAGCTCGCAGAACTGACAACCGCTGGGGAAAAAAGGTTCTCGAGTGGCAGCCACGTACGGGCAAACGCAGTGTAGGACGACCCCCCACAAGATGGAGTGACGACCTGCGCAGTGTTGCGGGAAGTCGATGGATGCAGGTGGCTCAGGACCGTGCTTCGTGGCAATCTTTGGGGGAGGCCTATGTTCAGCAGTGGACTTCTAATAGGCTGAAATGATGATGATGATGATGAAATAACCTTCAAATCGCCGGTGTCTAGTTAGGTTTTCGTATTAACTAACTTTGCACGCGCAGCACTAGCGCCGCGAGAATTAACGGCTTTTGGTGCAACTACTCAAGGTTGCCAGTGACAACTTACGGAACCGAGACTTGGTCTTTAACTGCAGGCCGTATGAGGAAGCTCAATGTTGCTCAGCGGGCAATGCTGGGTGTTTCTCTGCGTGATAGAGTCTGCAACGATGATATCCGCTACTAGGATAACCGAAAGAGCTATTAGGATCAGCAAGCTGAAGTGGCAATGCGCCGGCAACGCGTTTGGGACGACTCCCTTCAAGATGGAGTGACGACTTGCATAGTGTTGCGAGAAGTCGATGGATGCACGTGAGGCTTATTTTCAGCAGTGGACTTGTGATAGGCTGAAATGATGATGATGATGATGATGATAGGACTATATTCATTTACGAAAATAAAAAATATGACATAATTTAACTTTTTCGCCTTACATTACATGGCACCACTAAAGTTCAGTATCACTATTGTTACTTAACATTATCAAGGACGTCAGAATTATTTAAAATAAAGAAAATTTGTTTTTTCATAAACTATTTTACTTTATTTCTTTCTTTAGATAAATCAGGTACCATACACCACCGCCTCGCAGAATACCGGCGCGATGTACAGGCATCTTGTGCTTCTGCGTTTCGTTCGGTGAGTGAGGCAACCGGAGGCCCACTCCCCATCCCAATCCCCATCCTCATCCGCCCTCCCAACTCCCAATTATCCTTAAAGGCCGGCAACGCACCTGCAGCCCCTCTGGTGTTGCAGATGTACGCGGTCGTAGGTCACTTAAAATCAGGTGAGGAGTTTGCTACATTGCATAAAAAAAAGACAGGGAAATAAATATCAGAAGATGGGCATACGCTGCGTGTTTAAGAGATCGACGAGAAGATCCCGAAGCTGGAAGAAGAGGTGCTGTTAATCCCAGAATGCTGTAACTTGTTTCACTTCCGGTAGGGCCATCTGGTCGACCATCTGGTCCCAAGGGGTTCACGGGCTTAACGTCCACAAGTATCTCATTACTAATAAAGTAAATCACAATGGAAACTATCAAAAATAATCACAGATTTTTGATGTGCAGATTTATATAAATGAACAAAAATGTACAATAAACTTAGTGAAGAGATTAACCATGATAAAATTAACTTAATTTTATGATATTTTATTAAAGATTCTTGATTATCGAATCACGCGGAAAGTCGGTCTAGGTCAACTTCAAGAGAATGTAATCAAAACCGGACATTATTATTTTTTTTATGTAATTATCATAAAGAAGTATTTTATTATGATACAAAAACCGAAAATAATAGGCATATAATACACATAAATTTATCTAATAAAGTTTTGCTGGGAAAAGGCCTTTCCACGAGCAAGCTCAAGCTTGAAGCCGCCTTCCCTGATCTTCCCGTGCTCATTGCGCCGGGCACGCGGCTTGTCGAGCGCAGTTCCGGAACTACACTAGAAATGCTTCTGCGCATCATCTAATCTGTGGTATTCGAGAGTAGGCACGGCATGTTCGAATTTCGAATGGTTATCACGCCATTAGTCGGTCGCCAGAGCTAACTTACGTAGCCTTTTTTTTTTAATCGTCTTACGTGGAGGGAAAGGCGACTGCTTAGGACGGGATCAGAATTGAAGATGCCGGGACCGACTACAACCCTCACGGTAGACACGCTGTTGGCCCGGTGGCCTATGATGATGATGATGATGATGATGATGATGATGATGATGATGATGATGATGATGATGATGATGATGATGATGATGATGATGATGATGATGATGATGATGATGATGATGATGATGATGATGATGATGATGATGATGATGATGATGATGATGATGATGATGATGATGATGATGATGATGATGATGATGATGATGATGATGATGATGATGATGATGATGATGATGATGATGATGATGATGATGATGATGATGATGATGATGATGATGATGATGATGATGATGATGATGATGATGATGATGATGATGATGATGATGATGATGATGATGATGATGATGATGATGATGATGATGATGATGATGATGATGATGATGATGATGATGATGATGATGATGATGATGATGATGATGATGATGATGATGATGATGATGATGATGATGATGATGATGATGATGATGATGATGATGATGATGATGATGATGATGATGATGATGATGATGATGATGATGATGATGATGATGATGATGATGATGATGATGATGATGATGATGATGATGATGATGATGATGATGATGATGATGATGATGATGATGATGATGATGATGATGATGATGATGATGATGATGATGATGATGATGATGATGATGATGATGATGATGATGATGATGATGATGATGATGATGATGATGATGATGATGATGATGATGATGATGATGATGATGATGATGATGATGATGATGATGATGATGATGATGATGATGATGATGATGATGATGATGATGATGATGATGATGATGATGATGATGATGATGATGATGATGATGATGATGATGATGATGATGATGATGATGATGATGATGATGATGATGATGATGATGATGATGATGATGATGATGATGATGATGATGATGATGATGATGATGATGATGATGATGATGATGATGATGATGATGATGATGATGATGATGATGATGATGATGATGATGATGATGATGATGATGATGATGATGATGATGATGATGATGATGATGATGATGATGATGATGATGATGATGATGATGATGATGATGATGATGATGATGATGATGATGATGATGATGATGATGATGATGATGATGATGATGATGATGATGATGATGATGATGATGATGATGATGATGATGATGATGATGATGATGATGATGATGATGATGATGATGATGATGATGATGATGATGATGATGATGATGATGATGATGATGATGATGATGATGATGATGATGATGATGATGATGATGATGATGATGATGATGATGATGATGATGATGATGATGATGATGATGATGATGATGATGATGATGATGATGATGATGATGATGATGATGATGATGATGATGATGATGATGATGATGATGATGATGATGATGATGATGATGATGATGATGATGATGATGATGATGATGATGATGATGATGATAGGACTATATTCATTTACGAAAATAAAAATATGACATAATTTAACTTTTTCGCCTTACATTACATGGCACCACTAAAGTTCAGTATCACTATTGTTACTTAACATTATCAAGGACGTCAGAATTATTTAAAATAAAGAAAATTTGTTTTTTCATAAACTATTTTACTTTCTTTCTTTAGATAAATCAGGTACCATACACCACCGCCTCGCAGAATACCGGCGCGATGTACAGGCATCTTGTGCTTTGTTTCGTTCGGTGAGTGAGGCAACCGGAGGCCCACTCCCCATCCCAATCCCCATCCTCATCCGCCCTCCCAACTCCCAATTATCTTTAAAGGCCGGCAACGCACCTGCAGCCCCTCTGGTGTTGCAGATGTACGCGGTCGTAGGTCACTTACCATCAGGTGAGCAGTTTGCTACATTGCATAAAAAAAAGACAGGGAAATAAATATCAGAAGACGGGCATACGCTGCGTGTTTAAGAGATCGACGAGAAGATCCCGAAGCTGGAAGAAGAGGTGCTGATAATCCCAGAATGCTGTAACTTGTTTCACTTCCGGTAGGGCCATCTGGTCGACCTTCTGGTCCCAAGGGGTTCACGGGTTTAACGTCCACAAGTATCTCATTACTAATAAAGTAAATCACAATGGAAACTATTAAAAATAATCACAGATTTTTGATGTGCGGATTTATATAAATGAACATAAAATGTACAATAAACTTAGTGAAGAGATTAACCATGATAAAATTAACTTAATTTTTTGATATTTTATTAAAGATTCTTGATTATCGAATCACGCGGAAAGTCGGTCTAGGTCAACTTCAAGAGAATGTAATCAAAACCGGACATTATTTTTTTTTTTGAGGGTGGAGGGCAAATGATTTGTTCATACCCGTTGTTGGCGGGGGCCTCCCAATGGGTTGTTTCGGACTCGGATCTCGGAAGGAGAAACATACCGACTAAAAAAACATCCACGTTGCCGTTAGCCCAGAGGCCTTTACAGCTTCATCGGAGGAGACTTGCGAGAGCGGAAGCCCGCAAGTTGAACATCGCGAGCAGAAGGTCCGCTAGGTAAACTTATATAGACTGACATAGAGCCATCACTTGAGTATGCAGAGCAACGCCATCTGTCGTAAAATATTTGATAGTGGTAAAGCGGGAGCTCTCGGATAAAAAAAAAAAAAAAAAAAAAATATCTTTATTTCCGTAAACACAGAGAATACATGTAACGATTATCTGGCGACTCCTTTTAAGCAGATAAGTGCCTGTGCCAGGAGACGCCGCTCTTCCTTATCTTAAATTAACGAGAAATATTTTCTATATTTACCAAAATATTAATTATAGAGTAACATGCGTGCAGAGTTAGTTTGCATGTGTATATGTGAGTGTGTGTGTGTGGGTGTGTTTGTTTGTGTATGCGTGGGTGTGTATGTGTGCGTCAAGGGAGTAAGTGTATATGTGTTAATGCTTTCCAAATTACTTCACGTATTCCAAGAGTTTCTCCGTTTCATCATACGTTAATGTTTTTAGCCATTGTGTTAATACAGCTTTGCAGTCACGATGAGATTTAGAGTGTATATCGATTTTTTTTTGTTAATTTTATTATATAAAAAAGCAGAACGTTTCTTATACTGCATACTTGCAAATACCGTTTTTACTGGGGCAGTGTTTGCGACACTATATTTCCTACGTTTAGATTTTGTGTTACTATCAAGTGGTACTGCTTTATGAGTTTTTAATGCAATGTGTAATATATACAATTGCCGTACGGATAATAAGTCACTATTTTCATATAAACTATAAGTAGGATATATTATTTTTTTTTAAAGTTCATTACTTTAAGTAACGCCCTTTGAGCTCGTTCCACTACAAGGAAATGAGTTTTAGCAGCACCACCCCAAATCGGTAAACAGTATATTAGTATAGACTGCACTAAAGCGATATAAACATTGTTCAATGTGTTATTTGGAGAGCCAGGTATATTTGACCTATTATTAGGAATAACATATCTTAAAGTTTTAAATAACCAAATAAATTTTCGAGTTCTTGCAGTAATCTGCTCGATTTGGGGATACCATGATAATCTACTGTCAATTTGAATACCTAAATATTTTGTATGATATACCTTATTTATGTTTGGACAGTTACAATTATTGCTAGTTATGTCTTTACAGTTATGGATTTTAATGTTGAAATTTGGATTAGGTTGTGCGTTGTTATATATACTAAAGCAGATATAGTTTGTTTTGCCGTATTTAGTGTCAGTAAATTATATTTTAGCCATTGTGTTAATACAGCTTTGCAGTCACGATGAGATTTAGAGTGTATATCGATTTTTGTTAATTTTATTATATAAAAAGCAGAACGTTTCTTATACTGCATACTTGCAAATACCGTTTTTACTGGGGCAGTGTTTGCGACACTATATTTCCTACGTTTAGATTTTGTGTTACTATCAAGTGGTACTGCTTTATGAGTTTTTAATGCAATGTGTAATATATACAATTGCCGTACGGATAATAAGTCACTATTTTCATATAAACTATAAGTAGGATATATTATTTTTTTAAAGTTCATTACTTTAAGTAACGCCCTTTGAGCTCGTTCCACTACAAGGAAATGAGTTTTAGCAGCACCACCCCAAATCGGTAAACAGTATATTAGTATAGACTGCACTAAAGCGATATAAACATTGTTCAATGTGTTATTTGGAGAGCCAGGTATATTTGACCTATTATTAGGAATAACATATCTTAAAGTTTTAAATAACCAAATAAATTTTCGAGTTCTTGCAGTAATCTGCTCGATTTGGGGATACCATGATAATCTACTGTCAATTTGAATACCTAAATATTTTGTATGATATACCTTATTTATGTTTGGACAGTTACAATTATTGCTAGTTATGTCTTTACAGTTATGGATTTTAATGTTGAAATTTGGATTAGGTTGTGCGTTGTTATATATACTAAAGCAGATATAGTTTGTTTTTGCCGTATTTAGTGTCAGTAAATTATATTTTAGCCATTTAGCAACGTAGACCATACTTTGTTCAGCTTTTACATTAACATCATCCCAATTTGATCCAGTAAAGATAATAGCTGTATCATCGGCATACGAAAAGATGTTTGCATTTTCGATACTCATCTTGCAGAGATCATTAATATAGATTAAAAATAAAGTAGGTCCGAGAACACTACCTTGTGGTACGCCACATGATACACACATATCTTCGCTGATGTATTGCTCTAATTTCACCTTTTGTTTCCTATTTTTGAGATAATCTCTAAACAAAGAAAGTTCTTGACCCCTGATTCCTATTTTTTCTAATTTTTGTTCGAGGATGGAATGGGAAACGGTGTCAAAGGCTTTTTTTATGTCGATAAATACGCCTAGACATTTTTTTCCTATATCGAGACTATCTGTCACAAGGGTGGTTAAAGATGTAACTGCGTCCTCTGTAGATATTCCTTGTCTAAAGCCATACTGAAATGGCGACAGAATGTTGAATTTAGTTAAATAACTAAGCAACCTAGAATTTAACAATTTTTCTAAAACTTTTGAAATGGCTGGTAAAACAGAAATTGGCCTATAATTATTTACGTCGGTTCGATCCCCACCCTTGTATATTGGAGTGATTATAGACTGTTTAAGTGGTGTTGGAAAAACGCCTAATTTAAAGCTAAGATTGGCCAAGTGTGTTATGGTTGGGATATTACTAGAATATTAAATATTTTGCCAGAGCCTCGTTCGTTCGTTGGCAGAGTGAGTGCAGGCGAGGTCGAACTTTGAACAAAGAGGTTGTAGTTCTTTACACATGTAATTTAAGAAAACAATAATACGACATTTGTTTACGTTATTTATTGAATGATACGATAATCATGTTTATTAAATTCACATAAATGCATAAAAATCAATATTGAGAATATATTTTATCATAGAAAACACACAAGACAATTATTTTATTCAATTAAAAACATAATAATATCGATATGGCTCGTTACATGCCAAGAAGTCTTCAATCCACAAAAATGTACATAAAGACGTTTCAACATAGAACTTTCTACGTCACACCCGAGCATTATCCTAAATATATTCAAGTCAAATTAATAACTAAGAAAGGAAATACAGAATTACAAATGTTTTGTTACAAAAGGAACATTTTGATTAATAATCATAATTAATTTATTACAAAAATAATAAAGTAGTTTATCATAAACAAATACGCTATTTGTTTAAAATAAAGTAATTTTTTTTTATTTAGTATAGGCCAAGGTTTGTCGAAAATAACATCCGATGGTAGTAGCATAGAGTTCCAAAATGATACAATACGTTATAAATGATTTTGATTAGGTTACACAAGTCTTACTGCGTTTGCAATATTTTGTAATTATGAAAACTCTTGCACGGTGTTCTGTCAGTCCAATTCAAAGGACAGTCAAGACACAAAAGGTTTTCTCGAACGTGCTCACCCTAATTGAAACTCGTTCCGTCAGGTAAGATTTGATGGACATGTTTTGAACTTAAATATATTCGCGTAAGCGTTTAGGTAAACGCTCTTCACACCAGCGTGGCAGACAAGTGGCTACAAATGCGCATTTTAACATACTTACGTTTGGCAAATTAGCGTATCGTTAAGAGTGTTAGACGCCAGCAATCCTGTCTACCGAGCTCGCCGCACCAATCCGTCGGCAACGTAGAGACATCAGTGTGAAGAGCGCTTTAGAGCGAACTTGAGCGGCTGTAACGAGTGCGTAACGCATACACTGGTGTGAACAAGTTGTTACGGGAAAAAATGGAGTTATCTGTTGATTAAAACATTATTAAAGGTATTTCCTTTCATATCAAAAATAGGTGAAACACACATGAAAAAATATTGAAAAGCATAAAACATATCTTAATAATTCAACGATGCACACTAATACAATATGATGCACAATAATACAATATGATGCACAATAATACACACGAAATGTCAAATTACAGTTAAAATCAGTACACAGTTTAAAATAAAAAACATCGAATAATATATCTATGTATCTATAGCATAGAAATGAATGTCTCTTCACCGATCTACTTACCCAAAATGTTCTTTTGTGCGTCAAGAGTAAATATCAAACAAAGACTAAAACGGTAACTGGAGTTTAAATGTGTCTTTACCAAGAACAAGTCCTGGCTGTATGGACTAAAGTCCTTTGCCTTTCCCATTAGGGATAAAATAATATCATCATTTAAATGTGTCATTATTTCTGTACCATAGACTATGTAACAGTTTGTTGCTCATTCAGACACTGCATTCGGAACCTTCTGTCAATTTACTAAATGGCTGGAGATTTGGTAACACGGTTATTAATTATACTTATATGTTAAAATACTTCTGTCGCACATCACCAGGTGCCGGTATCCGGTAGACCGCAAACAATTTCACGAAAATTCCGCGCGACGTCATTCCCCTGCAAGATCATACTGTGTTGTATGTTTAACACGGACTCGGTTTAGTTTACATTAGTTACAAATAAATGTTTGATATTTTTATATCGTTATTTAATTTTTATTATTGGAGACTACTCACGGAATGTATGTGAAATATTGTTGTGGCATAGAGGATATGACCCCAACGTGATGAAGTAGTCGGTTACTCGTTTACCCATTTCCTATATGATCCCCCACTCAATCAAGTCGTCAATGACCCCGTTGAACCTCTCCACGAACAGCTCACTGGGTTTCATTAGGAAGTTTGAGACGTCTGAAGTGTTGTCCACCTTCGGCGCCGCTTCCACCTCCACCGTCACGGCCGGCAGCGACATTACACCGATCAACGCCATGTGGGGTAGTTTCTGTAATGTACATACGTAAACATGATCAGACTGTAATACAAATTTTCACTTTAAAAACGACATGATTGAACATGTCGAGACTTATATTTATTTACCTAGAAGTACTACACTATACTAGTTATAAATTCTTTGAATCGCCAAAGAGAACTCTAATATAATATAAATAAATATACTATCATACAATATAATGTTCCGAGTAACACAGTAATAGTTCGTTGTTCCAAACAAATAAAACAAAATAAAAGACTATCCTTCGAAGTGTCATATATTGCTGCTGTACGAATAGGCCGTAATGGTACCACGACCTCGCAGAATACCGGCGTGAAGTAGCGGCAGCTCGGGGAGTGAGGTAACCGGAGGACTACCCCCTCCTCCTCCCCAAGTGTACTTAAAGGCCGGCAACGCACATACAGATCTAAGCTTACTGTAAAGAGGTAAGCAGAAGATGTTACACTTGTACACCTACTTAAAACATGACGCCTGCGGTCTCAAGGAAGCAGGTGCAGACCTATGAAGCTGTAAAAGCCACAACGGCTAACAGCAATAACTTCATCAAACACATATATGCACCACCTCTAATGTTGCTGATGTACATGAGTACGACGGTAATCATTTACCATCAGGTAAGCCGCATGATCGCTTGTTACCTTTGCCGTGAAAGAAAGAAATACTTTCCTTGAATCCCTAGAGGAAGAGTCGTATACCGCCCATCGGCCATCCAGCCGTGGGGGTCAAGTATTTACCACGTGCTCGGCGGTGAAGGAAAACATCGTGAGGAAACCGGCATGTCTAAGAAACTATCACCAACCCGCAATGGAGCAGCGTGAAGGACTCTACCCGGCTCCAGGAATGTTTCTTTCGGGAGGAGGCTTTTGCCCAGCTATGGGCATTTACAGGCTGCTACTTTTATTGAGAGTTATCCTTAGTCCGCTCTTACGGCTCTCTTTGTAAGAAGGGTGGTGACAGATTATCTTAACCTTATTACTGATTTTAGACTACTAATTCAGCCTATTTTAGTCCACTGTTGAACAAAGGCCTCTCCAAGAAATCACCAGCAAAGCAAACGTATATTTATATCAAGCCCAAAGTAAAATTTCTTTCAAACAATTGGTACGCAAACACATTTTAAAACCATCTGATACATGTTGGTATTTATAGAATAAAGTTATTATATATGTATGTATTAATGTGTTTGTATGTATGTATAAATAGGTATATGTATGAGTTTGTGTTGATATGTATTATACATTAAAATGTGTTTTAATTATAATTTCTCAATTAGTCTTTTTGCTATTTATATATTATTTAAAATTTGATGCACATATCACAACATTTCTTCACGCCTTGGGTTGACTGGTAGAGAATATACACCAAAAGGAATAAAGTCCTTTTGGTGTACACAATAAAATAAATAAATAAATAAATATTTCTTGGAAGGTTCGCCCGTACACAGCACGCTGGGCAAGCGGGTCGGGGAGCGCGCTGCCGGTACTCTCCAGCCTGTGGGATTCGAGTTCGGTAAATTCGGTATAATATTCCCACCACTATTCGATCGCCAGAGCCTCAGCTGTTGCTTAGCATGGTCCACCACTTGCAGGTGAGATAGGCCATTGGGAGAAAGAGAGACAAACACACGCACTCTCTTTCTCCCGACACAGTGTAAGTGTTTTTATACGATCGCATTGTAACGTACAATTTTCAACTCCTTATCGAAAACCTCCCTCGGGTACACGTCTATGATGTCCAGGGTGAGCCGCTCCAGCGCCAGGGCGAGTTGGTCGTAGTAGAAGTCGATCAGCTGATGGAAGTGCTTGGCGCGGAACCGCTGGTCCGAGCCCATCGTGATGAAGTACATCAGGTCGCCTATCGGGCACCCAGAGTGTACCAACTGGTAATCGACCGGGATCACTTTGAGCTGGCCGTCCTGGAAACCAAAGAACACGTTTTTAGTTGATAGTAAACAGTAGTTTATAAGATAAATGTTACAATAAAATATAGTGCAACGAACGGACACAATTTTTAAGAAGATTGTAAAACATGCTACGTGTAAAAAAGTATAGTATATATAGAAGTAATTTTTTTATATAAAAGGCGACAAACGAACAAGGGGTTTACCTGATGGTAAGTGATTACCGTCGCCCGAGTGCGCCTGCAACATCACAGCTGCCGCAGGTGAGTTGCCGGCCTTTAAGGGTATTTGGAAGATGGGAAATACTAAAGGGTAGTGTACGACCCGCCACCGACAAGCGGCATGAATACAAAGTATATGACAATTACAGCAACATGTTAGATAACGTGCCATATAAAATGATTGCAGCTGCTCGAATAGACCTGCACGTCAGACCTGCTCTAACGGGGTAGTGCCACCGCCACGAAGAACTCCGACGTGAACACAGCATATGGTGCTTCAGCGTTACGTTCGGTGATCGAGGTGACCGGACGTCCGTTACTCCACACCCCAAAACATCCTTACAAGCCGGCAACGCACCGGCTGCTCCTCTGGTGCTGCAGATGTACGTGAGCATCGGTAATCGTGTTATATCAGGACAGACGCTCGCTCGTTTGCCAGCTTTCCCGTGGAAAAAAAGAATAATATGAAAATGTATGCGGTCCCACATTTGTTGACACTCCGTCAATAAATAGTGTTAAAAATAATGGTATCATCATCATCATCATCATCATCATCATTTCAGCCTATCAGAAGTCCACTGCTGAACATAGGCCTCCCCCAAAGATTGCCACGAAGCTCGGTCCTGAGCCACCTGCATCCATCGACTTCCCGCAACACTGCGCAGGTCGTCACTCCATCTTGTGGGGGGTCGTCCTACACTGAGTTTGCCTGTACGTGGCTGCCACTCGAGAACCTTTTTTCCTGAACGGTTGCCAGTTCTGCGTGGTTCTGCCTTCCCATTGCACTTCAGCTGGCAGATCCTGACGGCTATGTCGGTTACCGTAGATCTGCTGCGTTGCAGACTCCATCGCGCAGAGAAAGACCGAGCCTAGCACTTTCCATAGCGCGCTGAGCATTACCTAAAATTACCTATATTGTCAAAAATATATGAAATCTCATCGGTAAAGTCAAAGTTTCACAAGTATAATCTTAGTCAACCCTTACAACATCCTCGGTAAGAAAGGGCCGTGGTGAATTTCCTTAAGCCACCAATATCTACTGCTATTGAAGATAGACCTCTGCTAGATCGCGCGAGCAAAAGACGGCAGGCATTTCTTGAATGAATTGCCCATAGTCACCAAGCTGGGCAAGCGGGTCGGTGAGCTCCCCATCACTGGCCTGTGGGATTTGGGTTCGCCAAATGGATATTCCGCTCTCAATAGGTCACCTACAACCTTTTAGTTGGAATAGAGTGGAAAACGAGATAACAGGTCACGTGATGGTAAGTGATTACCATCACTTGACCTGAAAGAAAGAAAGGTTCTCGAGTGAACCTTTTTTCCCCAACGGTTGTCAGTTCTGCGAGCTATGTGGCCGGCCCATTGACACTTCATCTTGCTGATCTTTACGGCTGTGTCGGTTACTTTAGTTCTGCTGCGGATATCATCGTTGCAGACTCTAATAGAATAATGGTATAGTGTAAATTTATTATATATATCTATATTTCGTTTTCGCAGTTTTATATGAACTCTCTAGTTTGATATACTCTTAGCAAAAATTATATATGCATATAGTTGTAAGTAAAATTTTTAATAATTACACTCCTGCGCATAATGACCCCCGCCTGACAAAAGGCGCCCAAAGAACGTTCACATTAATTACATAAAAACCACACAACGCTCGGACAGCACACGTGTCTCACATATACTACGCTTAACTTGCGGGACGTCTGCTGTAAAGGCCACTGGGCCAACAGCATCTCTGCCGTGGGGGCATCTTCAATGCTGTCACCGGAGACTAGTGACGGGTAGGTGCGAGCACCTTTCCCCACGTGAAGCGAAAAAAAAATGAGGTTCCTCTGACGGAGATGAAAGCGTCGAAAGAAACTCCGTAGGTATACTTTTTTTTTGTATTTTTTTTCCTTCAAACATACAATACCTTTTCATAATCTAACATTACAAACAAGATTATTTTCTAGAAACTTCTCGGGAGCGATCAACTCATACCCAGGGGTTATTGTCATCCCTTTCTATAGTCCTTGTTTAACAAATGTTTTCACCGCCGAGCACGCTGGCCGTGTCTTCACTTTAATCAGTCAAATGTCGCAACACGCAGCAATCGGACCGACGTAATCTGTTCGGTAAAGTGTGTCGAAGCGCTCGCGCGTTTCGTATCTCCATGACCTCAAAGCTGCTACGCTGCCCGGTGGCAGTGGCACAGTTCGCCACATTCACAATGCTCGTGTGTCCGGATGTCCTTTACCGACGACCTCTAAACTGGTCGCGGTTTAAGTTATTTGTCCGCATTGTGCCCGTTAGAGCCGTGGTAGCCTAGTGGGTCGGGGCGCTCACAATAGTGTCATAGAGCGCGAGTGGTAAATTTTAATTTTAAATGCTGTATTTACCACGTGCTGAACGGAGGAAAGGAAAACATCGTGAGGAAACCTGCATGTCTGAGAAACTATAAAAAATATATATTATTTCGAGGATGTGCGAAGCTCGCCAACTCGCACTGGAGCAGCGTGGCGGGTCCTTCTCTAGTGCCAAACCCTCTCTGATACTAGTATTTGAGAAGGAGGCCTTTGCCCAGCTGTGGGCACTTACAGGCTGTAACTTCACTTCTTTACTTTTTATGGTTCCCGAGTTAGAATCCTATCTGAAGCTTTTTTTTTTTACAGGAAAGGCGGCAAACGAGCAAGCGGCTCACCCGATGTCATGTAATTACCCCGTCGCCGACGTATATCTGCGACACAAGAGGTGATGCAGATGCGCTGCCGCCCTTTAAGGATTTGGGAGAAGGAAGGGATGGTGGGCAAGGGGTTAGGGGCGGGAGTGGGCGGTTACCTCACTCGCCGTACGAAATGCAGAAGTACAAGATGCCTCTACCTCACGCCGGTGTTCTTTGAGGCTTGGGAAGACACCGCTGTAATAGCAGTGCAACTGCTACTATATTCCAGATTACAAGTTGCTTCACATTTTATTACATTTCTCAAATGACGGATTACATTACGATGTTTTTTCTTTACCGCCAAAACAAACACGTGGTAAATTAAGCAAGCAAATTAATGTTGCCATTGCTCTAGTTCTGCCGGACAACGGGATTTAAACCCATGTCTGACCGTACTATGAAGTTAATGCGAGGCGCTCTGATCACTGGGCGACGGCACCTTTTTCTACATTTAAGATATTCCAAAATAATTTGAGATTTATTTTATTTTAACATATTCTTTTGAATTAAGCGTCGGTTTGTCACTTGGAAACTCCCAAACCGGTTTGATCCGGTTTACACTATACTAATGTTTAGTACTTATCTCAATAGTTGAGTTTAAGGCTGTGAAACTACTGTGAGATTGGCCAAAAACTGCAGCATCATTTTAAAGATACCCTCAAGTTAACTTCATATGGTTCAAAAGAAAAACCGCAACACTCTCGATTCCTGAAAGCACATTTTGGATAAAAAAAAATTAAAAAAGAAATATAACGTAATTCAAATTTAACGTCCATGCAGAACAAATCCCGGAAAAGTTTCACAGAACTTCTACCCCCTGTATTCTCACCCTTAGGTGGTGGAACTTGATCGATAATAAAAAAATTGTCATCAAAACCGGCTAAGATATGGCGTATAAAAAAAAAATACAGATGAACTGATAAAACCTTCTCCTCCTCTTTGAAGATATTCGAAAAAAAAAGTCTATTAAATATTTGAATAGTTGAACAGTTATATATTTATAATACACAAGTTGTAATAGATCACAAGTCTGGCCACTCGCTTTAACTCCTTGGTGCGCGTGAGACCTGGGTTTAAATCCCGATGCCGGCACCACTAATATTGCTTTTGCCCTTTTAATTTAAAGCATCCAAAACGTAAGCGTACACAGCGGTGATCGTGACGAAACCGGTAGTTTCGAGAAATAATAGAGAAAACATTTCGAGGGTAGTCGGCAAACGCACATTGTAACAGAATGGGCGGACTATTTCCGGTTCCAAAATTAGAGGTGAGACCTTTACCTAACAGCCTAGTGGTCAGAGCGCTGACTTTAGCATCATAGAGGGCGTGTTATCCGGTTTCAATGCCCGGTGCAGGCATCAATTATTAAAAAAAAAAGTATTGAATGTGAAGCCCGCCAACGCCCTCATTTGAGCAGCGTGGCGGGCTATTCCCGGCTCTAAAACTCTCTCAGGTAGACTTAGAGGCTTAACTTTACTTTACTTTTTACCTTGCAGAAGGATTTTGAAAGAACGAAAACTTTACTTTTATAAATGCTAAAACTATTAGGCTTGTTTAAAAAAAACTCAAATTATAGTTTAAAAAAATCAAAACTATAACTGTAACCATAATATATGGTTGTTATACACACACACGCACACACTCAAATGCATATAATTCTTATAAATATACCTACTACTTATTTAAAGCAACTACAGCTACCGTAGTAATTAAATGCTCACATACGAGTAGAATATAGTTTTTGTAGTATTTAACTAACTTCATAGTGAATACGTATGCCACATCTAGTTAATATCATTTAATTTACATCCATGTTTGTTGTGATGGTCTGTGTGACCAGCGCCAATAGATATACTATTTAGAAAATGGCGTTCACTCGCCGGCTATCGCGCCTCGACACTACATATAACAAAAAATGTTCGAACTTAACTTTACTTTCACGAATTTTACAATAACTTTTCTTTCTGTTGTTTTCCTTTTATATTCATTGTTGTTTTTTATTGATGTTACGTTGAACGATACGACGCAGCTATTGCACATGAAATTAACTTTTATTCATTTTATTTTTCTGCATTTTTATCCCACTGTCGTAGATGAACTGAATTATAACATTCATCTCTACTTATATCGTGAAAGTATGTAATACTAAGATAATAATCATTATCTGGTCTATAGGTAACTTATAGGTATAGCCTGATCACGAAAATAAAAAACCTGGGTAGTTTTTAACCAACTCTTCGAAGTCCCAGTTTCTTTTTATTTTGTAAATTTATTTAAGATTAAATTTTGTGTTTTAAGTATAAAATATGTTATCATGCGATATGCACGATGTGTCTACATTTATTAGAATACAATTTAAAAAGTATCCTTTCTTTTATGTTATGTGTAAGCATGTATGTACTTTGTATTCAGTTTAGTAGACCTAATAAAAAAATATATATATAATACCACATAATTCTTTTATACTGGACATAACAGATAAAGTATTTTATAGTCATTATATTTTAGAGTTATTATTGGGTATTATGGTAACCATTTAATTGGTTCAATGTGTGATGAAACCTTTTTCAGTCGATTGTATCACAAGTACCCACCCGCCGCCATTTTGATGTCGTTTAATGGCACCGCATATGACTAACATTAGACGGTTGTTTATTATTGTATTTACGACGTTATTGTTTTCAAGATTACCCCCACATTTGTTTAATTTTAGTTATTTTTTATATGGAACTTTCTTATAAAATAGCTTCTTCGCCATATGGTAATGTATCATCCCCTTTCTTAACGCGGGTGTTCTAAGAGATGTCTCGTGGCAATCAACGGGTGTTATCCGACGACGAGACTCGCCACCCGTCACGTCCTATCTCCCGGAATTGCGACACGTGGCAGGCATGGCTACAAGCACATTATCACCACCATAAATTATATTTAATCATTAATATACATAGTTTTTTCTTAGGTGTTGAAGAATTTGTAGAATGTTGTTGAAATTTCATATAAACAATAACACAATCATTAAAATATGTCCGTTGTTCAAAAAAACCTTAAATGAATAGACGTAAAACAATTGTAGAAAAGAAACCCATTGTACCAATTAAAGGGTAAACTTAATACCAACTATAAAAAAAAGAATTAAAAAGAAAAAAGCGACACATTGAAGTTGTCCGACTGACAAAACCAATGATTGAAAGCATCTCACCTGCCTCTTAAACAGCAAATTACTCAATCTATAATCGCCGTGCGCCAACACTACCTTCTCAATCGGCTTATTGTAACTCTTCAATGTACCCACGTCGTACACTATCTTTCTCACCCTGTCTCTGTTCTCCTCTTTTATCACACCCAGGGAGCCTTCCGCCAGCTGCTCCCAGAATTTCTTCATCGATACATCCTCAGTCGAGCCCTCTCTATATTCCATTTCCTTGGCGATCCTCTTGAACTCCTCCGGATATTCATTTTCGAACGCGAACGACAGCGCGTGGAATTTCGCCAGCGCTGCCATAGACGTCGACGCGTGCTCCCAGTCCATAGGCAGGAACCTGTCGTAACAACTGTAGCCGGCGACCTCCAAGTCCTCGGTCACGACCGTCTCGTACCCGTGCTCCGAGCTGCAGCCGAACAACATCGGGAACACGAACCTGTGCTCGGGTTCCACGCCGTGCCGTATCTGCAGCTCTTCGTAAATGTTCGCCAGCTTTTGATAAACGAACTGCTCGGTGGTGTACCACCGGTCCGCGTTTATTTTCTCCCTCATGCTATCGCCGAAGCTGGCAACCTTCGCGAACAGGTGCAGGTCGCCGTTTCCAGGCGACAATACGGATATTCTGAACAGAGCCGAGGTGTAGTTCGCCCCGCCGCTGTCGATGGGCACCATCTTGAGATCGAATTTGCCGCGCTTTTTCTCAAGCATGTACTCGATGAAATCGTTCAGCTTCCGCTGTACGGCCGCCATTGTCGGCGTCCATTCGGCCACTAATCGCTTCGCTATTGCGATATTTGTTTCGCTGAATGGGACACGCTGCTTCAATGCCTCCGACCAATATTAAATCTAATCTGTCACGATCTCCTACCTACCTACGTATCGTTTAAAAATTTTTTTTGTTTTTTTTTTGATAATGCAACGCAGTTGATTCCTTTATTCTGAGTGCTAATTATTTGTTAAAATCGTCGATATCTTTTTGTACAGATGTTTGTCTATCTGTCCGAAATTTAAAAAAAAATCTAAAGTTAAATTCTTTAGTAGTGCTTCGTTATGCTAAGATGGTTTTCGATTTACGTGAATTCTAAACTCCGTGTGAAACAGTTCGAAGGCGTGCTTGACAAATAAAGAACATTGTAATACGTTACCTTCTTAAATTACCTCATCACCATCATCATCCTCAAAGCCTCAAAGCACAGTCCTGTGCCACCTGCATCCATCGACTTCTCACAACACTGTGCAGGTCGTCACTCCATCTTGTGAGAGGTTGTCCCACACTGCGTCAGCCTGTACGTGGCTGCCACCTTTTTTCCTGAACGGTTGCCAGTTCTGCGTGGTTCTGCCTTCCCATTGCACTTCAGCTGGCAGATCCTGACGGCAATGTCGGTTACCGTAGATCTGCTGCGTTGCAGACTCCATCGCGCAGAGAAAGACCGAGCCTAGCACTTTCCATAGCGCGCTGAGCATTACCTAAAATTACCTATATTGTCAAAAATATATGAAATCTCATCGGTAAAGTCAAAGTTTCACAAGTATAATCTTAGTCAACCCTTACAACATCCTCGGTAAGAAAGGGCCGTGGTGAATTTCCTTAAGCCACCAATATCTACTGCTATTGAAGATAGACCTCTGCTAGATCGCGCGAGCAAAAGACGACGCGCGTTTCTTGAATAAATTGCCCATAGTCACCAAGCTGGGCAAGCGGGTCGGTGAGCTCCCCATCACTGGCCTGTGGGATTTGGGTTCGCCAAATTCGGGTGGATATTCCGCTCTCAATAGGTCACCTACAACCTTTTAGTTGGAATGGAGTGGAAAACGAGATAACAGTTCACGTGATGGTAAGTGATTACCGTGGCCGACGTACATCTACAACACCAGAGGTATTGCAGGTGCGTTGCCGGCGTTTTGGATATTACGCAGATGGGAGGGAGAAAGTTGAGGGATTGGGAGAGGAGGAGTTGTGGGCCTCCGGTTACCTCACCGTTCGAATCGTAGAAGCACAAAATGTCACTACCTCACGCCGGTATTCTGCAAGGCCGTGGTACGTACCCGGTCGAGCCGGCCCATTCGAGCAGCAGCTAAAGCCGCCGCTTGGCTTTTTGGCACCACGTTTAACGCTGCCTAAGAGCCAGCAACTATACGGGCTCTCTATACATTCTATAGTTGAAACCGCAACACAACATTAGTATTTGAACTGCTGACAGAGATGGGTTAGAGCAGGAATTCCCAAAGTTTTAGCCAAAAGTTTTAGTCAAGATGTACTAAGAATTTTATTAAGTTGTTATTAGCTCTTCTTTTATGCACCGTAATTAAGGGCACAATCTACCTAAAATACGGGAGCACCGTCTTTTGTTGGCAATCACTTGTATAAGTAAGAGATACTAATGTTACCTAATCTGAGACATTATCATATCTGTGTTATCCGCATCTTGTCAATTAATAATTACAGATAAAAACAAAGGTTTTTATTTACATCAAGGTGTTATACGTTAAATATTAAGTCCAAGGCTTTCTAATCACTCGTTTTTGATGTTTTTTTGTTAACAGTTTTATTTGACAGTTTGGCTTTTTCTTGTGACAACTTGGCTTGTTATTGTGAATTAAAATTAAATCTGCATGTTAGATACATTTTCGCAAAAAAAAATGTGACATTGCATTGTTTGGCTTTTGATTGTTTTTACATTATTTTTTTTATGGGAAAGCGGGCAAATGAGCGGGGGATTGATCTGACGGTAAGTGATTACCGTGGCCCACGTACATCTGCAACACCGGAGATGCTGCAGGTGCATTTCCGGCCTTTAGGATATTTGGGAAATGGCAAGACCTAAAAAGTTACGTGTAATTTTCGAACACGAGTTCCGACACGATTCTGGCGCAGCAGACTGCGCGCAATTACAATGCTGTGTACCACTAACGAACGCACTGTGCGTGTATGTTTTAATCGTATTGGAAGCTTTGACGTAAAGAATGAACCACTTGGAATACCAGACACTGAGGTAAATAACGATGAACTAAAAAAATGTTGGAAAGACGATTTCTCTCTCATTTGCACCAAAATTAGTAAAATCAAATAAAAACTTGTGAAATGGGTGCTTCATTAATCAACTGATGTGCATAGAGGATTACGCGTTGATGTATAGTAGTATGAAGTGATTTTTATATAGAAGAAGGGGCAAACCGGATGGTAAGTGATCACCGACGCCAACGTACATCCGCTACCCTGCCGGCCTTTAAGGAAGGAATAGTGAGAACTGTTCGGAAATAGCGCTGGTGACTGATGAGACCACAATTCCGGGAGAAATCCCGGAATTTCCTGCTATTCATTTCGATTCCCCCACTATATTCCACATACCAACTATCTAGATTTGTTGGTCGAGCTTGAAATTATGTCACGATGTAAAATCGTTTTTTTTTCCTTTTTATTTATTGAACGCCTACCTAGCTGTGATGAGCTGTGATCTGTCCAAAATCCTTTCATTTCTGTACCTAATGGATTTTAAAACCGGAACAGTGCTCTTAAGCAAAGCTCACCCATAGGACAGTAATGGTAACTGTTTTGGTGGTCACTTCACGGTGTAAGTCGTTGTAGCTTTTTGAGATCCGGTGTATCAATAACTGCAGATCTCTATTATGAAGAACACAACAACACAGACTCGTCAATCGATCTTCCCCATTAATTACCATGATAACTCAAGACCTCGCACGGCTCGACAAACCGTTTTAACATTACAAGACTCGGAGTTACAAACCATACGTCATGCACATTTTCCGCAATTCGGGCAGATTCCTGCAAGAAAACAAAATGCTCCCTGGAAGCGGTACACAATGCCTTCATAGACTTTGTAGAGTCCAGATCCTCGGAGTTCTATCGCATAAGCATAAATGATCTCCACTCGAGATGGCAGAATATGTAGATAATGAGGGCAAATACTTCAAAAAGACATTTATTTTTTTCTTAGAATAAAAGGTTTATAATTTTTTCTATATAAGAAGGCAATTTCTTACTACAACCCCAACTATAAATGAAAACTGGCATCATGGAACTTAATAATTTATTCATTCAAAAAAAGTGTAAGTTTTCATTAATAAAACGCTTTTGTATCTTTGTCCAATCCATTTGCTTTTGCTTTTGATTGTACACTTGTGACACTAATGTCTGTTCGCTATTGGCAACTGCCAAAGAAGGTTGCCAGAAGTTGTCACCGTAGACGAAGTCAGACAGGACGACATCAGACATGATATAAAAAAAATGATTTTCGAAAATCGTTCAGGATGACATTGGTCATCGAATAATTTAAATATTTTGCAGCGCCTGTGAATATATACTAGCAAATAAATTGCAGAAAAATTGATATCCTGAAACAAATGCACAGGCGTTGTAATAAATTTATATTCCAATAACATTAATAATTTATTTATTTCTTAAAATATGGTAATACACCATCTTATTTTTGGGAATGTCCAACACGTTTTGCCATAATTGGCGTTGAAATATTATATTTAAATGCTTGATACTGTGTCAAATAATAAAAAAATTTAAAATCTTATGGCAATCTCCAGGAACAATTGAATATGAAGTTAATAATAAGAAGTGAATAAGAAGAAGTTTTGTCTTCCTGAGAGGCAACAAGTTGATTGCGGCTGCCGGTTGGCCCACTGCTGGGAAAAGGCCTCCTATATCCTCTTCTTATATCAATGGAGCCTGGAAAGACGGGCCATGCTGTCCCAGTGCAGATTGGCGGGCTTCACGAGTTCTCTAAATAATATATTTTATTTTCTTAAATGCAACCTGACGTCGTTTTCCTTCACCACCGAGCACGTGGTAAGTACGGTATCCGGCCGCGGGGATCAAACCCAGGTCACTCGCGCTCTATGAAACTAAAGTGAGCACACTGACTAACTAGGCTACCATGACTCAGCGGTACAACCTTTCGGCTACGTTTCAAAATATCGACGAAAATTCATAACTTAGCAATGTTTTCAATCGACTTTAAAAAAAGGAGGAGGTTCGTCTGAATTTTTGTTAGTATGTTACGCGATATCTTTGCCGATTGCGAAGTGATTTTAATGATTCTTTTTTTATTGAATAAGTTATACCTCAATATTGGTCCCATTTTCATTTACAGAAAGTATTCCACCCCTTAGATTGGGAAAATAAGGGTTGAAGTCGGTTGCTTCTCTAAAACTTTGTATTCATTCACTAGTTTAATATCACGTGATTGCATTATGTAATGAAGGATACATTTTCAAAAAAAAGGTGGTTTCGTGAAATTGAAGTTGTCTTTTTATTCTTTGCTGCCGTTGATGAACCTACGCTCATTGGCTGCGGACCCAGGGTTAGGCAGTAGGTATAAAAAGCTATAAAATATCTTTGCTGATTGTGAACCGATTTCGATTATCGTTTTTTATTGTAATGTATATCTCTAGAGTGGTCCAATTTAAATTTGAATAAAAAATTCTACCCTACGAGTGGGAAAATAGGAGCAGACGTCGCTTGCCTCGCTAAAACTTTATATTAAATTCGCTTGTATATTAAAGTATCTGGGCGACCGATCTTGTTCTTTCATTTTGCTTTGAGCGGTGTCTGTTAGTGCAATCGGATATAATAACATTACTAACGCAGCGCTACACTCTAATTATTAATTCTGAACAAAAAAAATATATAAAATTATTGGCAACCCTAACCAGGGTCATTTCACTTCATACATAAAGAATTTTGAATAGGATTTTAACTGATTTACATTACGTTAGATGGCGTTAATCACGATTTAGTTGACGTGACTTTCCGCCATTAATTTCTTTTCATATAACTTGGTAATCAACTTTTGATTATTATTCCGTTTCCTTTGGTGTTTCTTGATTGTGCTTCAGCGGTATTATTTGTTAATTTTCATCCTCCTGCTTACTTTTGGACAACATTGAACTCTGATTAGTGTGTCGATTTGGCCAGTTGTTTTTTCACTAATTATTTTTCCGTAGGACGCAGAAGAGATGCAGTTGGTGCCGATATAATGAACCTTGTTCTACAACATGTAGCAAAGTAAAAAGAAAAAAATAAAGGTATCTTAATAAAAATTTTACTTGTTTACATCTTTATCCTAAGAACAAGCATTTTCAGATTATGTTAATAAAACAGATAGTTTTAATTTGACCAGTTCTTTATCAATAATTTTACGTCAGATGGCGTTGCTCCTGTGTTTAAGTGAGGGCTCTATCTCAGTTCTTCATAATAAGAAAAGCCGTAGAGGAGATAAAAACTAGAGAAGCAAGAAGACTCTGGAAACACCTACTGGTGGGCTGCTTTTGGGTGTTTGGTGGCTTTTGGTTGGTTTGAGCACCACCACACACCCAGAAGAAGACACCCTCAGTACAAACCGCAGTACAGGACAGCAGGACGAGCATCTTAGTGACGCACTGCTGGCCCTCCAATAAGGAAAGGACCCTGTCCCCATCATCATGGGAGAAATCACGAACCTACTCAGTCCAGATAGGAACACTGTACACTATCTGGATCAAACTCCATTTTTCCAAAATCTCCCAACGCCCTCACGCGAATAGACTAGTTAGGCCTCCCCGAAAGGGGCCCAGCCCGGCCGACCAACCCGCGACGAGGGTGACGGGAAATTAACACCCGTAGTGTCTCGAAATGACGCAACCCCAAGACTCCGACGCTCACAAGGCGTCCGTGAGAAGATCCGACTGTAGTTCATCATAACTAACTTGCGGGCTAACAGCGTATCTACCGCGAGGTTTTAGTCGGTCCTGATCTTCAATACTGAACCCGATATAACCAGATACCTACTCCGGTGACTGGTGGGTGCGAACACCTTTCCCCCACATAAAACAAAAAAAAAAGTTCATATAAGTTACTCTATGACCCTAACCCCGTGTGCATTGAGCAAATGTCAATGCGCCGGGTGCGCCGTCTGAGTCAATGACCGAGTCCAAAATCTTTGCGCCACAGTATAGGAAATCAAGCAGTACTTTAGTTATATTTGTAGTATATGTAATTAATTTAATTTAAATAATTTCCAATAAGTCTTATTTGATTTATAACACGTCAAACTTGTAATAAGAAAAAAATTTATTTTATAGTTACAATTCATATCAGTTAGTATTACAATTATAAATAAACCTCAAACAAAAATAATTTATTTACTTTGTAACATATTTGTACACTTTTAAATAAAGATTATTCTAAATAAATTTCATATTCAAAATTGTGATGAAACACGTGTTTATTTATGTAATGCGAATGATAATCTAATGTGTGAACAACCAAGACCTTTATAAAAATATGTAGATTACATAACTGAAAAATAGTTTTAGTAGTTTTAAAAGAAACCGCGGACATATAAACGTGCTTACATATAGGTCGTACACAGAACCTACTTTTTGAAGCCGATTAAAATCTATATTTTCTGCTCTGTAGACTAGACTAGTAGAATCTATAGACTCTGCTGCCAATGCCAGTGGTAGTAGTGTAGAGGAGAACTACCTAATACCTGTACCTAAACTAATCCACCGAGCGAGAGTTTATGATCAGAAGGAAGTTGTGCCAGATTTCTCATTGGTAAACACCATAAATAATGAAAATGTGTGTAAGGATGTTAAGTAAATTAAAGTCAAATTGTTTTATTGTAAATATCCAATAATAAAATAATGAGTGTACGTAACCTTTAACAACGTAACGTAAAGGAAACCTTTTTGACATCGCACAACAACTTAATCTTTTTCATGTTTTTGTTATTTTTTTTTTTGGTTATTTAATTGGTTTTTTATTTTGTGTTTTGTTGTGTGATTGCCAAATAGATGTGTTTCTTTCTTTCTTTCTCTTTCTTAATATGCCATACAAATTGTAATACATTCTTGTTGTTATATAGTAAGCGAAGAACATTCATGAATAGACAAGTTATTCAAGATTACACATTCAGGTCACATTTCTACACTGTGTCACTGCACTACGCATGCGTACACGACATGACGCCAACTGAGCGTTGATTCGGTTGAATAAGTGCGTTCCCGCGCTGTCATGCGTAAGCGCGGGAAACGTTGACGCTTAAACAATTTTGCAACTTATCATTACGGCTAATAGAGTAGTAGAGCCAAGCGGCGGCTTTTGCTGCTGCTCGAATGGGCCGGCTCGACCGGGTTGGCACCACGGCCTCGCAGAATACCGGCGTGAAGTAGAGGCATCTTGTGCTTCTGCGTTTCGTTCGGTGAGTGAGGTAACCGGAGGCCCACTCCCCCTCCCTATTCCCCTCCTCTTGCCTACCATCTCCCAAATATCGTTAAAGACCGGCAAGGCATCTGCAGCATCTATGGTGTTGCGGATCTATGTGGGCGACGGTAATCACTTACCATCAGGTGAAAAAAAAAAAGAGTCAATTATTCAGAGTTATCAGAAAATCGTCTACACTGCGCTCTTCTCAATCCGACGGAAAGAGAATTTTGTTGCTTGTTTCGAAAACTGGCATAAGTCCTAACTCCAACGTGTTCCGCTTGGGACTGAGTGAGATCTGTCCGACCTTAATTTGCCTACGATATTAATTTTTGAACATTTTTTGTTATATAAAACGATAATTTAAAAATGAAGTACCGTGGAGAACATCACCTAGCAACATTACTCTTTGGCTTCATCATCGTCATCATCATCATCATTTCAGCCTATCACAAGTCCACTGCTGAACATAGGCCTCCACTAAAGATTGCCACGAAGCTCAGTCCTGAGCCACCAGGATCCATCGACTTCCCGCAACACTGCGCAGGTCGTCACTCCATCTTGTGGGGGGTCGTCCTACACTGCGTTTGCCTGTACGTGGCTGCCACTCGAGAACCTTTCTTCCCCAACGGTTGTCAGTTCTGCGAGCTATGTGGCCGGCCCATTGCCAGTTCAGCTTGCTTAATTACTCTTTGGCTTAATTAAATACAAAGTGCCGCCGTATCTTTTCCAAAAATTGGAGTGGTCGCGCGACGTACAATCAAAAATGACTCGTGCATCAAGTTATTCTCTCGCTTTCCCCTACCATCGTACCATCGCCTTCCGTGGTAGTTTTAAGTATGCTACGTCGAAGTGCTGGAATGACCTGCCGCCACCGCTTCGTTGTCTGAAAACATTAAAATCATTCAAAACAAAGTGTAAAAATTATTTTATGATTTCCCCAAAAAAATATGGTATGAGACATACGACAATGACGAACAGAGTCTCAGCGACTGGGAGTGCAGGCAAGGAGCCTATTGGAGAAAGGTACTAAAATATAAAAATTACACACCTGCGATTACGCCATAACTATGTAATTATGTATGAGGGTATGGTTCCAGAACAGAGTACAGCTCGCATAACTCATGGACAAAATTTTGCTATGCTGTATTTATTAAATCTATTTATTCTACATAATAACTATTATAAAGTTAGTTTCCATTTTATTATTGTTACTGATATTTCATAAGTTAAGTTCAATATTGTTGAAAATAACGCGGACTTTCCCCGTATTTATACGAACGTCCGTACGTCACTCGGTACACAGGCCCACTGAAAACCAGCGCTGTATCCTCGTCTCAACTGCAGCATTAAGCTGGGTGCGGTCTGTTCGTCCCGTGCGCCGCGCAACGCGTCTAGAGGAGGCAACGTTAAACATTGTTTGTTTGTTTAATTAAATGTGTTGCAATGTTTGTTTGTTATTCGCGTATTTGTGCAATAAATGTTTCTTTCTTTCTTTCTTATTTAGGTAGCTGTTTGGAGCTATTTCTGCGATTTATATCGATCCATCGATTAAAAACCTTCACTAAATGAAACCGTTATTATTTATTTATTATGTTTGATTTCACATTTAACAATAATATTTCGCAATATCTACTCGGCTTATCTTAACTTAAATTATACGTCTTTGTCCGGTAGATAAAATTACATGCGCAATACTTTTACATGCACCGACACGGGTACGCGACGTTACAGCGTTCCGCTAAGAAGAGTAAAAAGTGATCTTCTACTTGTCATTTATGTAGAGTAGTAACCAATATACGTTCCGTTGATGTGACAAAATGTTTCTTCCCTCGAGCGTGATATAGTCAGGGAGAGAATCTGCAACACAAACAGCTAATGTCTTACAAATATATTATTTCTAATACACAGCCATGACGGCCTTGTTTCTTAGTCAAATTTGTACGAGAAAGGAACCAGCAACCACTACGAACTGTTGATGTTCGCGGTCTTTATATTTATAATTAAAGACGTACCTTAATGAAGGAAGCGCTGGGTCCCTGAACTCCAGTAGTCGGGAATGGGTTCAACTACCACGACTCATACTACTTACACGAAACGAACTGTAATAAGTTATTTTAACATGTATTAGTCGTTTCGTGTATTAAGCAAGAATTTTTGTCGTCATCGTTACGTCGCGTTGTAAACAAGACCGTCGCGCGTCATCCGACGCTAATAGATTATAAAAAAAAAAAACTGTGGCTACGTTTAGTGTGGACACAGATCCGCAAAATGTCGGACGCGGAGCAACGTTTGCGCGACGTGATAAACAACATCGCTCTCGAACACGGATACGTGGATTACGATACGGAACTGGAAACGTTTACAACTGGCGGCGCCAACTACACGTCCCAACTGTACCACATTACGCTATCGGAACCCGGGAAGAATGACCTCAAGCTTTTTGCCAAAGTGGCCACCATCACCGAGAGCTTACGAGCCGAAACACCGTACCGTATATTCGAGACGGAAATTTTTTTCTACTGCAATTTACTCAAGCGCTACCAGGAGCTGGAGATAAGGAACAACGTGCCGAAGGAGCACAGGCTCGCCACTGTCAAATTCTACGCCTTTAATGAGGAGTACTTGAACGAGGTTATAGTGCTGGAAGATATATCGCGGAACGGCTTCGACGTTCAGGATAGAATGAAGAGCTTCACCTGGGAGTACGCCTCCAAATCTGTCGTGGAGTTGGCCAAGTTGCACGCACTATCCATTGCTCTGTTAAACGAAAACCCCGAAGAGTACGACTCGTTATGCGTGAAGCTGAGGCTGAGTATGAATATGGAAAACTTTAAGAGATTCGTGCAAAGCGTCACAAGCATGAGTTTAACGGTCATTAAAGAAGAGAACAAAGGCAAGGTGGAGACGTTCCTGCGGAAGTTGCAGAATTATGATCACGACCATTTCCTCAAGCCGTTGAGCCGGCCGGTGATTGCGCACGGGGATTTTAGATCCAGTAATTTGATGTACAGAGATCGTGAGGTAAGTTTTTAAGTATATAAAAAAACGAACCAAGCAACTTTTTGTGTTACAAGAAATTAAAAAAAAAGATAGTGATCTATGATTTACGCCAATGTTATGACTAGAGCCTCATTAATATTTAAAAAAAAATAGAGCGAGGCAAAGACTTTCCGGTAGACAGATAATAAGAATTTGACAATATCAGGCTTGATTGAGTTGGAAAATGTGGAAGATAAGAGATTTCAATTTTACTTATCGAAAATCATACATTTTAGATAACGTAGAATTTCGATCTGTTCGATATAATGTCTATTATTTATAGACATTACATTGTGTAAAATTACAATTTAAAAAGTATTTTTTTTTATTTGACTATAATATTATGGTTTAATTGTTTTTGACAGATTCGCATTTTTTTATACCTACTTTTTAGCAAATTAATTTATTTTCTACGATATAGGTACATACGAAAATCATTAAAATTCTTTATATGTGATTTAAATAATACGTTTTTATACATAGTACACTGTCGTTCACTGGCCATTTTTTTTTTGTGAAAGGGGCAAATGGGCAAGTGGCTCACCTGATGGTAAGTGATTACCGTCGTACATCTGCAACACCTGAGGAGCTTTGCGTGGGACGCGCTAACATCAACAACACAACGCAAGCGACTACAGGTCCAGAAGAACACGGCACACCGTGTTCTCGTGTTAGCTGGTTTCTGCGTTAGAAATGATTGGATTGCGGAGGACCTGGAATTATCATGCAGTGCATGTCGTCTGCTGCTCGTAACATAATACATGCTGTACTCGTTCGTTTAATGACGATATGAACAGCAGTCTATAAAATCTCACGATCTCTGCATATTGCGCGTATAATATCTGTTTACATTATATTTATTTATTTCCGTTTGGTCAGCGCAGGGCGATGAAGCAGCGAATAAGTAAGAAAGAATAAAGAAACATTTATTGCACAAATATGCCACTCAAAAAACAAACATTGCAAAACATTGAATATAACAATTATTTAAACAAACAACGCACGGGGCGAAGAGACCGCACTCAGCTTAATGCTGCACTTGAGACGAGGCTTCAGCGCTGGTTTTCACTGGCCCTGTGTATCGAGTGACGTACGGACGTACATTACCTCTTACTTGATTTCCAAATATTGCGTGGTCGTACAGATAACTAAAACGTTTTTATAACAATGTATATACTCTAGTATAGACTATTACTCTCTGGGATAGTGCAGCTTTCTATCAGTAACAATAAAAATTATCAAAAGATAAAGTTAATCTCTGTCAGTCACTTTAAAACAATTTTACACATACTGTTATATTACAACTTATTATTATCTGCCGGCAGTAATTGGTCTTGATAACTATTCAAATGGCATAATAATCAAACAACCATCACACAGTGAGGCTTTGTTTAGGGGGTATACACAGAAGAGCTCATGGTGTTAAATATTAGGTATTTTATTATATTAGGTATTATGTGTAGATATTACACGTACGCTGATAATAAACACAATTTGTATTTCTTAACAGCATACGTGTGTTTAGCTATGAAGCATTTTTGAATAGTCATAATTTTTTGGAGGACGAAAAATCGTTTTGTTTTTAAACATAAGTTTTGTCTCGCTAATAAGTCGCGATGCAGATCTAGAAAATAAACTCGTACTATTTTAAAGGCAAAGATAAATAATAGACTGGACTCAGTCTATATAAGTCCACTGATGGACATGTTGGCCTTCACAAGAGAGCGCCAACAAAGGCCCGTATGCCATGCATGCATCCATGGATGATTGGGACATACTCACCAACCAGCCTGGTACTGCTACACACACAAGAAATTTGCTCCCCATCACTAGGTTGTGATATTTGGTGATATTCGATATTTTCTGACGTATTTAAGAACAACGATTTTACTCTCTCAAAACAATTTTGATGATTTCAAAATATGTAAACACTGTTTGAGTTTCTAACCAACGTTCGCGTAATACCAATACCGAATATTTAACACCTTACGTATGCCCCTTAACACAACCTTGGTGCGTGATGGTTGTTTGATTGTTCGCCATTGGAATAGATCGGTTCGGGTCGGTGGATTCGGTGACAATAGAGTCACCGAATAGATTTTTAAGTATTTCCGCCGATTTTGTACAAATGCACAACTTACCCGTACAACCGTGCATACAATTTTTATACAACCAAGGCGATTTTACGAAGCGATTACAAATGAATTAGACGAATTTGATTGGCAAAGAGAATTAATTTCTAGGTCCATAGAGGACGGTATTCATTATTTTTTTACCTACAACAATACCCATTGACAGGCTACGAAATAAATATATTCCGACTAAAATACTCTTTAGTCGTAGTAATTATACACCGTGAGAAGAAGAACATCCTGAGAGAAACTAGTCTAAGAGAAATCAAAATTTTATTCTAAATTCAAAATAAATGGGAATCTGTCTGACCATCAGTATTTGTCATTGTTACTATATTTTGAGAATGGTAGAGATTATTTTAAAAACCCTTTTGGTCTTATGTTAAAACGAAAAATCAGTCAAATTCAAATATCGACATACTTCTTCTAATAATGGAGAAGACACTTGTAACATGTTAGCAAATTATTTTCACTCAACATAGAATAAGTTTTTGGAATCGGATACTTAACATAAAGTTACTGGTTTTTTTTTTTTTGTAGAATCGCAGTCTACTTTGGGATACAATGCTCCGTCTTATTCTGCAGTAGCATACTGGTGCGCGGAAATGAAACGAACAACCGATTCTGTAACAGCTTCTAACGGTTTTAAGATCTCAACAAAATTAATTTAGCGAACAGACATCTAGCCAAGCATGTACCATCCTAGGCCTCATCTTCGCCTTCCATCGGGCAATATTGAGGTCAAACTGAAGCCTAATTTTCATAAAAATAAAAATAAAATAGAATACATTCCTGTAACGTAATGTAATGTATCCGATTCCAAAACTTGTTGGTCAACATAGTACATCAATCGAATTAAAAAAAAAGAGTAACTTAACGAGTTAACTTTGGTTCTTGTCTTATTTGTATTGTATTTATTTGTTATCTCTTATTACTAGACTAACTACTAGAAAACTTGTAATTGGCCTTCTTTCTCTGAATTGTTTACATGCCAATCTATGTATTACATGTAAGTTTTTCGAAACGATAGAAAAAAAAGGAAATGTTTAAGTAGCGTGGGAGCCATCTTACCGCCAGTAGGTGACGTTAAAAGGAAATAACCCGCAGCAGGACAAAGACAATCGACATTGCCGTGAGGTCAAGCTGAAATAACAATGGGCCGGCCACGTAACTGGCAGAAATGACAACCATGCGAGAAGAAAGGTACTAAATTGGCAACGGAATACGCAGATAGGCAAACGCAGTATGTGACGACCTGTCGTCTCGACCACTGTAACGTGTGAACTCCCGGACAGACGGAAAGATGGCTGTACGCTGAGTCGTAGTGAATGGAAATCCGTAACGGAAGTCTTTCTCTATGGGTAGCAGACGAGAGTGAATATAAGTCACCGTCTCTACTCCACGACACTCCGAAATAAAACTGCAATTTTATGGCTTTAGTTTTCGGTGGTCTCCTGACCACTTTAGTTTCAAAGAGCACCAGTAACCTGGGCGCGATCCCCTGTAGCCGGCACCGCTAAAATTGTTAATAGCCATTATAAGTGCTGTATTTACCACGTGCTCGACGAGGAAGGAAAACATTGCGAGGAAACCTGCATGTCTCAGAAAAAATAAAAAAGATTATTTCGAGGATATGTATTCTCTCAGATACTCGTATTTGAGAGCGGCCTTTGCCCAGTTGTGGACACTTATAGACAGCTGCTTTAATTTACTTTACTTAGAGCTGGAAGACAATTCTTATACTAACTAGGTGACGTGTTCGAAATAGAGCAGATCGTTACTATCAGTGACGTACTTTTTGTTTCTTTGCAGGACGGACAGCAAGAACTCATGGTACTGGATTACCAGACGCTCCAAATGTCCAACCCCATCATTGATCTGATGTACTTCATCTTCACCGGTTCCGACGAGGAGTTCCGCGCGCACCACTACCGCCAGCTACTCGACCATTACCACGCGGAGCTCAGCAATGCCCTCACCAGGTTAGGTGTTGACGCTACCAAGGCCTACTCGAAGGAGGACTTTGAACATGAGCTGAAAGAGGTAGGGAACTCATTTTAAGCTTGAATTTGTGACTTTTATGGTAAACTCTTCTTTAAATCAGGAATTGTAATTCTAAAAACATATTAAATCCCTCTTTCTATACATCCTAATGATCAAGTGGAGGCATATTATGAGGATATTTCAAGGGCCACCACTACTTGTAAATACTAGTACAACCTTCAATCGAAGTACACGTCGTCAGTCCTGAGGATTACAATTGATGGCCAGAAAGTCTACGATTATACTGTCTCTGTATCATTCCGGAGCTGGAATACAGCAGAGGCTGTACAGCTGACCAGCGGCTGAAGCAGAGGGCTGTGACTACCCAGGTGCCTCCTAGGTAGAAAAGAAGCCTGCCGGCCTTTACAGGATTACCTGTTTCCACTTTAGAAATTCTAGTATTAACTTTAGAAGGTAAAGCTGATAGCTTAACATTCTAACTTACAAGGCATATAAGTTTGATAGCTTTACCTTCTGTTGATGATTCTGAGTAACGCAGATAATTTCCTATTCCAGATACAGCCCTATGGCCTCTTCATAGGTCTTATGATGCTGCCAATGATAACAGTGGATGCCGAGAACGCACCGAAAATGGACAGCAATTGTGACATCTCGGACTTCTTCATAAAACCCAACGAACGTGCAGCTGCAAGATTAAATGGTTTAATTAATGATTTCATTAAATTCGGTGTATTGTGATATTCAATTAGAATAACAGATAATTATTTGAACAGTATTTTATAATGTTTTGTATAATATTATAAGAATGTATAAATTACAAGCTGAATGTACTTACTTCAGCCTTCTTAAGTCATAATTAGGTAAATAATTTCACACTACATACGGCTAAAATTCAATAAGTGAAGAATGCATCTTTGTTTACAAAGAACTTCATTTACAAAGAATTTGCTTCCAAAATAAAACATAACATCCAACAAGCCAGCAAATGCTCGCGTTGCGATGGTTCTGGCACAATAAAAAAAAAAGAAAAATTTATTTATGTATAGTTCTGTGCAGTTTGAAAGAGGAACACTTAAAATTTAATAACGGGTATTATTATTAGTAAATAGTTGTATAAATAGTAGTAAATGTATAGTCTTTTATAGCGGTCAAACTAAAGCGTATTGATAATAGAAGAAAAATATCGCACAATACTCATTAGCACTGTTAATCGTAAATTTTCTCACATGAATGTAATATTTTCTGTACCGTCTCAATACCTACAAATCATATAGGTCTTGCAGCCTTGTAATGATGAACCAACTGTTGCTATCAAATTTGTTGAGATAT
This sequence comes from Bhutanitis thaidina, assembly GCA_029286595.1. NCBI lineage: Eukaryota > Metazoa > Arthropoda > Insecta > Lepidoptera > Papilionidae > Bhutanitis > Bhutanitis thaidina. The sequence continues at coordinate 852,420 of JAGSMS010000041.1, read as the reverse complement.
TTTTTTTATTCGTTGCCATTACTAAGAATGAAACATAAGATTTTATAGTGTTTGTGAAACTCTCCAATCTTTAAGATTATATTAAATTCCTTGTATTGTGATATTTAATTAGAATAATAATGAGTTCAACTGCGCCATGCGCGTAAGAAAATGACGAGAATCGTGTACATTCGAGACCATTTACCCAATGCACGATGAAAATCTGATTAATTGGGGGGTTATCGAATAATTCGTATTTGTACACAAAGTAGGTTTCCTCACGATGTTTTCCTTCACCGCCGAGCACGTGATAAGGATGAAAAGAGAAAACCTGGATGCCTGAGAAATAATAAAAATATTATTTCGAGGATATGTGAAGCCCGCCAACCCGCACTGGAGCAGCGTAGCGGGCCCTTCCTGGCTCCTAAACCCTTTCTGATACTGTATTTGAGAAGGAGACCTTTGCCCAGCTGTGGGCACTTATAGGCTGCTACTTTACTTTACTTTTACACAAAATAAATCAACCGTGTATAAATTTCTTTAAATCCAATGATTAAATCCAGACTCACTAAAACTGTGTATATGTTTATGTTGGTAATCGATGGGATCATACAGTGTTACAATATTAATATTTGTGTATGTCGGTTGAAAAATGGATAATAGAGACGGTAACATTTATTAATTCTATTACACATAAAAATAACAATCTATTTTGTATAAAAATCGAACCGGAATCATGAAATATTTAATAAAAAAAATTCTGTATTCCTGTTCCGTTTAATGTAAACATAGATTAAGAAGGAATGTAGTGTGTTACGAAGCGTTTTTGACGTTAGTTCGCAATAGTAAAAAAATAATTAAAAAGAAATACCATTGCAAACCTTGTTTTTAATTACATTTTCTAAAAGTGTTGGCTAATATCGTATAACACGGTTCAAAGTGATCATGAAACGGAACGTAGTAAACCCGCCATTGTGAAAAATATTTTTGTCATTTGACATTTGAATTGCAATTCAGTGCGACGACCTTAGCGTTTTCGAAGCTAGATCTCGGCTTCATTATTCTTGCTTCATTTATTACCTGGGCGTAACCTATAGTAGAGTTTTATAATAAGGAAGAGTCAGTAAAGTGTTTAATGTGTAAATCGTAGTTTGGTCTTCACGGTACAGGCTCCCCTAGTGTGATGACCATAGATTATCATGTATGTTAAAATATTCTACAATCACAGTCATAAAGGATTCGTTAGGATATAATAATGATATATATATTATGATTGTAAATAAAATATTTTTCTTTCTTATCTAACGCTTTTTGAGTCATCAAGCGACCTTTTTTAATTATGATTATTAAAACAAAATATTTTGTATATCACAATCTCACATAAAAACACTTGATCGTTAAGATGAATCTAACGAAAGGTGGCAGCACTGTTGCAATTACATGGACCGTTGAAAATAATATTAAGTAGGAACTAATTTTCAAAGAGTAAATACATATTTACTCTTTACGTACTGTAGAAAGGAGCCATCTCACGAACTTTTGATGTTCATTTTTTTTAATAACATGGTAATGAGGTGAAAAACGAATTAACAGTCTATCTAAGTGGTTACTACTGCCCATGGACACCTGCACACAATTTCAATCGAAGAAGGTTACAGATGCGTTATCATACCGGCCCGGCCCATAATTATACCGGCTCTCTGTATGTACTTTTCAAACGGGAACACAGTATTCAAAAAGTTTTGAAGCGCCATTTGATATAGGCCCCGAAAACAACATTGCTTTTATACAAAAATATAAATTATTTAAAAAGTTATGGATGGACTTCGAAATGAAAGTTGTGGACCTTTATACGCTTATACTTATAAAGGTCCACAACTTTCAGTTCGAAGCGTCAAGGACTCACAGACAGCAAGACTTTTGTTTGAAGAAGTTTTTAAATTAATAACAATCTAAAACCAGAAATTAAATTAAATCTTTATACTTTAAGCGAGCATTTCTTGTATATATAAATACATATAAATTCTGTTCAGTTTTTCGCCAGCTAAAGACCTATAAATCGATATTTATTCTTAGGCGCGTCTACATCCTGTTTTCCAGAGTCTTCACGAGTCGTCTTGCGAACAGACTTGACGGCTTCCAGTCCGATTTCGAAAATGCTACAGTACCATAGACCACATACATACACTTCGTCAGATTGTACAAAATACCGAGGAATACAACTTACCTACTATAACGACTGGTGTATGTAGACAATAAGAAGAGGTTAAAATGAACGAGTGCGGGATTCCTAGGAAATTAATCGGCAATAGTTTATATCATGCCACTAAAACATTTCACAACAATTTAATGTGACTTATTTTTATATCCAAGGCTTATTTCGTTTATCCAAGACATGATTATAAATGAACGAATCCTTTTCAAGGTTGTGTAAAATAACACAGTATGATTTCATCGAGGAATGGCGACACGGGGTTTTTTTTGTGAAACATTTTTGTTGCATAGCGCATGACTCTGGTAGTAAGTAAAAAATATATCGTTAATCTATGGCACTACTTGGTACTTTAAAACACCCCGATAAAAGCGCCATCTTTTATCGCCTTGAAACAGCTGGTCTGTTTGGCGGCCATATCAAATGTCAATTTTATTATAATTCCAGTTCCGCTTTTAGTGAATAATTTTAATAAAGGCAGTGTATAATTTTAAATGAAAACAAATATCTTATAATAAAATAAGAGTATATTACGGATGGTTTTACGTTACTTACGTCCCGAAAAAAAGTTGCGTAGGGTCGTTTAGCGCACTTTGAGCTGAGTCGTACTAAATTGAAATTTGTAATCTCTGCCTACCCCTGTGGGTGAAAGGTGTGAGAGTTAGAATCAAGATGTGAGTGCGACATTGTCATTACAAAGGACCAAGACGGAACGTTGCTGACAAAAACTGAAGGATAGTTACAATTATTCCTTATTTGCACTACAAAGACATTTAGGTACACACAGAATCAACAACAAGGAAATGAAAATGAAGCATAAAAGCCAACACATTTACACGATTTAGCCAGTATTTTAACAATTTCGAATGAAAAATTTAAATCTGAATTTTTTAACGACATAATGAAATAAAGAAAAAAATACACCTAGTGCAAGTGTTGACAGTGCAGATTGTCGTTTACTGGCCTATTTAAAAGTATACAAACAAGGAAAAACGTCCGAAAATAAAACTCCTCAGAAGCAGTTGTGAAAAGGGCACAGGGCGACGGACAGTTCGCTGAACAGTTCTTAATTTTTAAATTAACGCGTTAAGTGCGCGGGAACGCGGCCCCCGCGTGCGATTTACAAACTTTAAAAGGTTATAATGTTACAACTATACATTTTCGTGTTTTTCGTTTTTCGTGGCTGTAATGCTGTTATCTACAGTATCAACAGTAAGTATGTTTAAATTACTTTTATATATACATGGCTAATTACCTACCTATCAGTTTTTTATTTGCAAGCTCTCATCTAGACTATTTTGCGTTAATTTCTAAATAATTTGATAATTATCCAGAACATTTTGTGGTATAGACCTCTACTAAGCTACATATTACTATTGAGTCCTCATCCTCCTCCCATCCCACTTCTCATCCTCCTCCCATCCCACTTCTCATCCTCCTCCCATCCCACTTCTCATCCTCCTCCCATCCCACTTCTCATCCTCCTCCCATCCCACTTCTCATCCTCCTCCCATCCCACTTCTCATCCTCCTCCCATCCCACTTCTCATCCTCCTCCCATCCCACTTCTCATCCTCCTCCCATCCCACTTCTCATCCTCCTCCCATCCCACTTCTCATCCTCCTCCCATCCCACTTCTCATCCTCCTCCCATCCCACTTCTCATCCTCCTCCCATCCCACTTCTCATCCTCCTCCCATCCCACTTCTCATCCTCCTCCCATCCCACTTCTCATCCTCCTCCCATCCCACTTCTCATCCTCCTCCCATCCCACTTCTCATCCTCCTCCCATCCCACTTCTCATCCTCCTCCCATCCCACTTCTCATCCTCCTCCCATCCCACTTCTCATCCTCCTCCCATCCCACTTCTCATCCTCCTCCCATCCCACTTCTCATCCTCCTCCCATCCCACTTCTCATCCTCCTCCCATCCCACTTCTCATCCTCCTCCCATCCCACTTCTCATCCTCCTCCCATCCCACTTCTCATCCTCCTCCCATCCCACTTCTCATCCTCCTCCCATCCCACTTCTCATCCTCCTCCCATCCCACTTCTCATCCTCCTCCCATCCCACTTCTCATCCTCCTCCCATCCCACTTCTCATCCTCCTCCCATCCCACTTCTCATCCTCCTCCCATCCCACTTCTCATCCTCCTCCCATCCCACTTCTCATCCTCCTCCCATCCCACTTCTCATCCTCCTCCCATCCCACTTCTCATCCTCCTCCCATCCCACTTCTCATCCTCCTCCCATCCCACTTCTCATCCTCCTCCCATCCCACTTCTCATCCTCCTCCCATCCCACTTCTCATCCTCCTCCCATCCCACTTCTCATCCTCCTCCCATCCCACTTCTCATCCTCCTCCCATCCCACTTCTCATCCTCCTCCCATCCCACTTCTCATCCTCCTCCCATCCCACTTCTCATCCTCCTCCCATCCCACTTCTCATCCTCCTCCCATCCCACTTCTCATCCTCCTCCCATCCCACTTCTCATCCTCCTCCCATCCCACTTCTCATCCTCCTCCCATCCCACTTCTCATCCTCCTCCCATCCCACTTCTCATCCTCCTCCCATCCCACTTCTCATCCTCCTCCCATCCCACTTCTCATCCTCCTCCCATCCCACTTCTCATCCTCCTCCCATCCCACTTCTCATCCTCCTCCCATCCCACTTCTCATCCTCCTCCCATCCCACTTCTCATCCTCCTCCCATCCCACTTCTCATCCTCCTCCCATCCCACTTCTCATCCTCCTCCCATCCCACTTCTCATCCTCCTCCCATCCCACTTCTCATCCTCCTCCCATCCCACTTCTCATCCTCCTCCCATCCCACTTCTCATCCTCCTCCCATCCCACTTCTCATCCTCCTCCCATCCCACTTCTCATCCTCCTCCCATCCCACTTCTCATCCTCCTCCCATCCCACTTCTCATCCTCCTCCCATCCCACTTCTCATCCTCCTCCCATCCCACTTCTCATCCTCCTCCCATCCCACTTCTCATCCTCCTCCCATCCCACTTCTCATCCTCCTCCCATCCCACTTCTCATCCTCCTCCCATCCCACTTCTCATCCTCCTCCCATCCCACTTCTCATCCTCCTCCCATCCCACTTCTCATCCTCCTCCCATCCCACTTCTCATCCTCCTCCCATCCCACTTCTCATCCTCCTCCCATCCCACTTCTCATCCTCCTCCCATCCCACTTCTCATCCTCCTCCCATCCCACTTCTCATCCTCCTCCCATCCCACTTCTCATCCTCCTCCCATCCCACTTCTCATCCTCCTCCCATCCCACTTCTCATCCTCCTCCCATCCCACTTCTCATCCTCCTCCCATCCCACTTCTCATCCTCCTCCCATCCCACTTCTCATCCTCCTCCCATCCCACTTCTCATCCTCCTCCCATCCCACTTCTCATCCTCCTCCCATCCCACTTCTCATCCTCCTCCCATCCCACTTCTCATCCTCCTCCCATCCCACTTCTCATCCTCCTCCCATCCCACTTCTCATCCTCCTCCCATCCCACTTCTCATCCTCCTCCCATCCCACTTCTCATCCTCCTCCCATCCCACTTCTCATCCTCCTCCCATCCCACTTCTCATCCTCCTCCCATCCCACTTCTCATCCTCCTCCCATCCCACTTCTCATCCTCCTCCCATCCCACTTCTCATCCTCCTCCCATCCCACTTCTCATCCTCCTCCCATCCCACTTCTCATCCTCCTCCCATCCCACTTCTCATCCTCCTCCCATCCCACTTCTCATCCTCCTCCCATCCCACTTCTCATCCTCCTCCCATCCCACTTCTCATCCTCCTCCCATCCCACTTCTCATCCTCCTCCCATCCCACTTCTCATCCTCCTCCCATCCCACTTCTCATCCTCCTCCCATCCCACTTCTCATCCTCCTCCCATCCCACTTCTCATCCTCCTCCCATCCCACTTCTCATCCTCCTCCCATCCCACTTCTCATCCTCCTCCCATCCCACTTCTCATCCTCCTCCCATCCCACTTCTCATCCTCCTCCCATCCCACTTCTCATCCTCCTCCCATCCCACTTCTCATCCTCCTCCCATCCCACTTCTCATCCTCCTCCCATCCCACTTCTCATCCTCCTCCCATCCCACTTCTCATCCTCCTCCCATCCCACTTCTCATCCTCCTCCCATCCCACTTCTCATCCTCCTCCCATCCCACTTCTCATCCTCCTCCCATCCCACTTCTCATCCTCCTCCCATCCCACTTCTCATCCTCCTCCCATCCCACTTCTCATCCTCCTCCCATCCCACTTCTCATCCTCCTCCCATCCCACTTCTCATCCTCCTCCCATCCCACTTCTCATCCTCCTCCCATCCCACTTCTCATCCTCCTCCCATCCCACTTCTCATCCTCCTCCCATCCCACTTCTCATCCTCCTCCCATCCCACTTCTCATCCTCCTCCCATCCCACTTCTCATCCTCCTCCCATCCCACTTCTCATCCTCCTCCCATCCCACTTCTCATCCTCCTCCCATCCCACTTCTCATCCTCCTCCCATCCCACTTCTCATCCTCCTCCCATCCCACTTCTCATCCTCCTCCCATCCCACTTCTCATCCTCCTCCCATCCCACTTCTCATCCTCCTCCCATCCCACTTCTCATCCTCCTCCCATCCCACTTCTCATCCTCCTCCCATCCCACTTCTCATCCTCCTCCCATCCCACTTCTCATCCTCCTCCCATCCCACTTCTCATCCTCCTCCCATCCCACTTCTCATCCTCCTCCCATCCCACTTCTCATCCTCCTCCCATCCCACTTCTCATCCTCCTCCCATCCCACTTCTCATCCTCCTCCCATCCCACTTCTCATCCTCCTCCCATCCCACTTCTCATCCTCCTCCCATCCCACTTCTCATCCTCCTCCCATCCCACTTCTCATCCTCCTCCCATCCCACTTCTCATCCTCCTCCCATCCCACTTCTCATCCTCCTCCCATCCCACTTCTCATCCTCCTCCCATCCCACTTCTCATCCTCCTCCCATCCCACTTCTCATCCTCCTCCCATCCCACTTCTCATCCTCCTCCCATCCCACTTCTCATCCTCCTCCCATCCCACTTCTCATCCTCCTCCCATCCCACTTCTCATCCTCCTCCCATCCCACTTCTCATCCTCCTCCCATCCCACTTCTCATCCTCCTCCCATCCCACTTCTCATCCTCCTCCCATCCCACTTCTCATCCTCCTCCCATCCCACTTCTCATCCTCCTCCCATCCCACTTCTCATCCTCCTCCCATCCCACTTCTCATCCTCCTCCCATCCCACTTCTCATCCTCCTCCCATCCCACTTCTCATCCTCCTCCCATCCCACTTCTCATCCTCCTCCCATCCCACTTCTCATCCTCCTCCCATCCCACTTCTCATCCTCCTCCCATCCCACTTCTCATCCTCCTCCCATCCCACTTCTCATCCTCCTCCCATCCCACTTCTCATCCTCCTCCCATCCCACTTCTCATCCTCCTCCCATCCCACTTCTCATCCTCCCTCCCATCCCACTTCTCATCCTCCCTCCCATCTCTCAAATACCCTTAAACGCCGGCAACGCACCTGCAGAACCTCTACGTGTTTCAGATGTACGTGGGCGACGGTAATCACTTACCATCAGGTGAACTGCTTGCTCGTTTCCCATCTTTCCCATAAATAAAAAAAAAAAATTGTGATCGGTAAGCCGCATCTCTAGTGCAGGGGTTTTAAAACTGAGCTCACCAGCCAGAGCCTGCCAAGAGTATGGGCAGCGAGCTTTCATCGCATACTAACGTTTATTGGTGCCTTCGTTATACCTCATTATACATAATGTGGTAGCCCAATGGTCAGGGCGTTCACTTTAATTTCGTAGAGCGCGAGCGACCTGGGTTCGTTCACCGGTGCCGGCACCACTGAAATTGTTAATAGCAATTTTAAGTGCCACCACGTGCTCGGCGGTGAAGTAAAACTACGTGCGAGGAAATCTGCATGATTGAGAAATAATAAAAATTACTATTACGTAGATATCTGAAGCCCGTCAACCCGCAATGGAACAGCGTCGCTGGTTCTTCCCGGCTCCAAAAACCTCTCGGAAATTTGACAAGGAGGCCTTTGTCAAGCAGTGAACACTGACTGGATTGATGAAAGAGGAAAAGCGCTCTTAAAATTATACTTATAGGCTGTAACTTTACTATTTTTTTTATACGTAATATGCACCGATTTTATGATGTGTCTTTTCCAGGTACGGAATACGATCGAATGCCGCCTCTGTTCGGGCTGGACGAGTACGCCACGTGTCTGCGACGCGACGATGGGCTATACTGCATGCTACGGCTGGACCTGCACGCCGAGCCCACGAATGAACTTATAAATCTCATACGGGTAAAAAAAAATATTAACGTCCCAATGCTGGACAACGGCCTACTCTCAATACTTGATATTTTGGAGCAGTGATACGACCGCCATCCTGCTGCAGTACAAATGTCCTCGAAATAGTATTATTTATTATATCTCAGACACTATGCTTTCAACACGAGAAAATATTACCATATATAATTGTAATTGACAATATTAGTAGTGCCAGCACTGGAATTTTTTTTATAAAAGAATTAGAACTTAGCTCTATACCCACTGAGCTACAACGGCAATATTCTTTGAAAACCCGTTTCAAACAATAAATGGTAAAGAAGTTTGTCAGTAAGTATATAATGGAATGAGATCTATTGTAACATTGGAAAGTTTTTTACAGGGTTATTCAGATCATACAGTGAAACACTATAATCACACCTACATCCAAAGAGGTGTGTGTGTTCCAACTACATGTCGGGAATACATTGCAAGGAAAACTGAAACAACAAGAACAGAGTCGGACCTGAACGAGCTCCTTGAGGGATGCCTCGATGAATCTATATGGAGAGGTTACGGGATACATGCGAAACTTACCGCGGTATACTACTGTGACAGACCAAATGAGGGAACGAGTTACGACCTCGGTGATGGGATTGTTGCAGTTTGCTTCTTTATTATAATCGCTGTGAATGTTTCTGCTAGTTACTATGATAATCTCTTGCGTTCTACAACAGGGAAGACAATTTGGAAAGGTACATAATATTGAAAATGGAGTTTTTTTTTAATGCTTTGATATACGGTGTTGGTACATTATCAAGACACGAGTGTCGTGGCTAGATTCTCACGTACGTGGCTTCCTTGGGAAAATCTGTCTTTCAGTAGTTTTTAGACCTTTAGTTACTGGCTTTCAGTAGTTATTATATTCCGCTGTGACTACAAAGTTTTGATTGCTCGAAACTATTTAACATAACATCTGAATATCTGGAAGCATCCGGATTCGAATACCCCACTACGGACACCAAAAGAAATGCTGAAGTACAAGTTGCTTCTAACATACGCTTGGCTCTACCACGTAATTTTTTTAAATTTTGAATTTTTATTCACATTGCACCATTTATTTTATTTCAGATAATCAGTATCTATTAAGCTTTTCATTGTTTAAAAATTGGGAATGGTTGACCTCATACGAACCATCGGATCCTAGATTGGAACGTCTGAAAGGACTGCACTGCGTAAAGTGAGAATTTATTTCGACTCTACTTGAATATATTTCCTGCCATGAATTTAAACCTTGGATAGATGGATAGATGGGCTTATGATAAAAAAATAACGGCCAAGTGCGAGTCGGACACGCGCACCCAGAGTTCTGTACACAACCACACGAAATATCTGTGTTGTGTCCAAAACAATTATGTTTTCTTGAATACAGATCGGGATCCTTGTCCACGAGCTCTATTTGTCCGGTTTTTATTATTTGCTGTTTTACTTTACAGCTTACTCTGTGGTGTACTTACACACATACACATATATATACTACTTACACACATACATATATATTATTTTCACACATTATTTAAGTACATTCACACGATCAAAAGTTTTTTTTTTTATACGAAATATTAAATTTATTGTTCAAACTTTTGCCCGAGAGCGCGCCGTCTAAAGGACAATCGGTGTAATAAATAATTGTGAGATGAATGTACTTAAATAATGTGTGAAAATAATATATATGTATGTGTGTAAGTAGTATATATATGTGTATGTGTGTAAGTACACCACAACTCTAGAGCCACACCGAGTTTATCGCTTGCTTGCATAAGCGATTTACAGCGGCGTTTGATATTGTTCGAATCGGACGGCTCGACCGGGGTGTTACCACGACCCGACTTCTGTGCTTCTACGTTTCGTTCGATGAGGGAGGTAACAGGAGGTCCCACTTCCTCTCTCTCAGCCCCCTTCCTCCACGGTCTTATCGCTAACGAGCTATCTATCTCTTCAGGTTGGAACGCTTTTGCAACGATTCACAATTCACATCAGGTGTACGATAAAAATCGTTTAAACAATTTTAAAACATAACCAATCATAACCGATCTTTGCGATCTTTGATAACAGAAGATTGTACCGGAAAACAATAAACCTTAATTTAATTTCCATTCTTCAAATTAACGGTAACTTCACTTGAAAATTCATTAGTGTTTCTTTCATTACAGATGTATAATAACATTTTTCATAGTGATGGCGCACTGCACATGGATAAATGTTCAGTTTACAGACAATCCCCTGGACTTTGAAAAGGTACAATACATGAAATTACTGAGATTTTAAATTTCAACTATAAATTAAAGTTTACATGAAAAATTAATAAATCTATCTGATCAATCCTAGTGTATTTTAGGCGTACGATACTCTGTACTACCAAGTGATCCACGGTGGCATGATGATGGTGCAGATGTTCCTGGTGCTGTCCAGCTTCCTAACGATCTACAACTTACTGATCCGCAGCGAGACCACAATCATCACCCGGTGGATGTACCTTAAGATTGTATTGTTGCGATTTTGGAGGTAAGATGGAAGAGAGATGAGAAGTAAAGGGGCAGCCTGTAAACAAACCTTCTCACCATAGATGGGCAAAGACCTCCCGAGAGGAGTTTCAATATTTGCGAGGATCTTGGAGCCGGGAAGTCCGCCACGCTACTCCGGTGCTAGTCGGCGGATTTCACGTGGATATATAATTGTTCAGACATGCAGCTGATCGCACAATATGCTCCTTCAACGCTCATGTCCTGTGAATTCAACACTTAAAATTGCCATCGACAATTTCAACGGCGCTGGCACCGGGGTTCGAAGCCAGGGCCTGATAAACTGTAGCTATGTTTTATACGGTGCATGCGGTTCTCGTACATCATTCTAATAGTTGTTCTTTTTCTTTATCAACATGTGTATATACTGTTATACTGTTAAAACTTACGACAGAATTTAGACAACGCTTGGAAGATATTTTTTTTAATTTGGGAAAGGAGGCAAACGACCGAGCGGCTCACTTGGATGGTAAGTGATTACCGTCGCCCACGTACAGCAACATCAGATGAGCTGCAGGTGCGTTGCCGGCCTTTAAGGATATTTGGAGGACGGTGGAGGGGAGGGAGTGGGTCTCCGGTTAACTCGCTCACCGAAGGAAACGCAGAAGCAAAAGATGCCTCTACTTCATGCCGCTATTCTGCGAGGCCGTGGTACTACCACGGTCGTGTCGGTCCATTTGTAGCAAAAGCCGCCGCTTGGCTCTACCGCCTCCTAAAAAACACGATTTGCCCATACTCACCACACCAGCCGGGTGGTGTGGAGAGCGCAGTGCCGGTCCCTTCGCATTAGAGACGCTGCTCCGTGTCTAATATAGTCTGTGGCATCGGATCGGATTTAGCCCATTAACCGGGGGCCAGACCGGACGGCAAGAAGAAGTCTTTTATGACACCGGAGGGACGTCAGATTATCTTTTTTTTTCTCTCGTACCCATATACTACTTGGTTCTTAATCGAAGATGGATTTAGATGGGCGACAATGGGTCACTACAATCAACGTCCGTCAGACAGCGGGGACCTCTGAAGGTTCATCACCATCATTACAACAGGTCACAAGCCCTCCGCTGACCATAGGCCTCTATTAAAGATTGCCACAAAGTACGGCCCCGAGCCACACGCATCCCTCATCCAGCCATGCGCGATCGTCAACATTTTGTGAGGGGGTTTCCTAGAATGGGTTTGCCTGTACAAGGTTGCCACACGAGAACCTTTCTACCACAACGGGCGTCAGTCCTGCGTTCATTGTCCTCAAGGTTGACACCGTCGAACGCAGCGATGCTGGCAGTCTCCGCGACGTGGCTGCGTCACGCGGGCGCGGGCCCGCTGTGGCAGCCGGTGGCGGGCGTCGCCGCCGCCGCCTGCCGCCGCCACTGGTGGCAGCACCTGCTCTTCTTCAACAACTACGTGCGTGAAGACAAACACTGCGCCATACAGACGTGGTGCGGAATTCTACTTGTTTTCCCTTACCATTGACAGAAACGGCACACAAGCATTCCGCAAGCTGACCTGGGTTCGATCCCCGGTGCTGGCACCACTAAAATTCTTAATAGCAATTTTAAGTGCTGTATTTACCACCTGCTCGGCGGTAAAGTAAAACATCGTGAAGAAACCTGCATGTCTGAGAAATAATAACAATATTATTTCGAGGATATGTGAAGCCCGCCAACCCGCACTGGAACAGCGTGGTGGGCCTCCCGGCTCCTAAACCCTCTCTGTTACTCGTATTTGAGAAGGAGGCCTTTGTCCAGCAATGGGCACTTATAGGCTGCTACTTTACTTTACTTTACAAGCATTTCGATGCAACTAATTTGCCGGCCGCCAGTGTATTGTTTATAGAATTATCAATATCAATTTGGAAAATCAGCCATTTGACGGACGCCATATTATTTTCACGCGTCTCAATTGAATGAAATTTAGTGTAAAGTTTTCAAGGCTTTACCGTGCCTGGGCCGGTAGTGGTAGCTCTTCCTCTTCTTCGCTCTCAGCCTGGACTAATTCGTCCATCACTCTCGACGCTGGGCATCACGCCCGCGCGCGAGGATGATTTGGATTCAACGTTGTTGCGTTGTTAGATTTTCCGCCATTAACCGGGTGCAAACTTTTTTTGTTTAAAAGTTAAACGTGGGGGAAAGGTGCATTGAAGATACCGGACCAGCTAACCCCCCCCACGGTAGATCTGCTGTTGGCCCGGTGGCCTTTACAGCTACATCGGTAAGACCGGTCGCTAAAGTCTTACGTTCATCGCATATAAGCACTCCGTTATTAAACATGTTCAGTTTCCAACGTGCAACCAATGATCCGCCTGATGGCGAGCGGCCGTGGACTGGCATAACCAACTTTGAAGATGGTTAAAGATGCTTCGTTACCCATGAGGACTAACATGGAATACTGCTGGTAACAACCCGTACCGGTTCTCTTAACCCTGTGTGGTTGCATTATTGATTAGCGCCAATAGGTGAGAGGGCGGTGATATCCACCTGGACGGCTCTTAGGTACAAGAAGTAGCCATCTAGTAGACTTAACTCTCTCATGGTGAGGGCCAGGTTAGGGTTAGGTTAACATTTAGAGAAAAAAAAAATCGCCAATAACATACAGCCCTATGGGTACAGAATCGATGCTAGCGTAAGACATAACCTAGAAAGAAAGAAAGTACTTTATTCATTGTCACAACTCAAGCAACACATAATGAAAACTTAATTAACATAGCTAAAAATAATAATAGTTCATTGGGTTTTGGCAACAAACCGGCGTCCGACTCAGCATAGTGCTATAGCAATACTGAATGAATAAGCACCACTACATCGCTGGTATTCTATCGAAACCATAGATATTTCTTTTTTTTTTCGCGAGCAGTCGACAGGCTTTTTGTAACACATGAGGTATAAGACAGTAATCAAAATATAAATAACAAAAAAATAATATTAACAATACAAATGGCATCAATAAATAATATTTATATGAAACAATTAAAAGTAAGTTTTTGAGCTTGATATCATAGTTGAGGTCATAGATCAAGTAGTCTAGTTAGACACTGATTAAAGCTTGAGTTTTTTTGTCACGAAATATCTTAACTCTAGATTAAGACTAATATTAGTTAACCGGGCTTACGGGATCAATATTAACAACCATATTGACCGTCCGTCCCCGACCTTCGTTGCTACCGTTTCAAATCGCTGACTCGCCGACAAAGAAGTCCTTGAAAGTTTATTAACATCAGCTAGAGCAGATCGCTCTCAGTAAATCTATGTCATCAATTTAAGATTTTTACGCACGTTGAATAGGTATCTAGCCGCCGAGTTCCAGTTGTTCTTACTGGGATTAGCAGTGTACATAGCGACGAGGAATCGGAACAGGAATGTGGTTCTGACTCTGCTGCTACTGCTGGGGCTGACCCTGCCGGCGCTGCACGTGTGGGCGCTGGATTTGGACGGAGTCGTTATCATGAGTCCCGAGTAAGTATGACAATACTCACGCTCTCTACGGTTCAATACTTGAATATATAACAATAATGTAAATGTAATACGTATAGATTCTAGACAATAATTGAATTATAATAATGTAAATGTTTCGCGTACAGATTCTTCCGCACTAACGACAACGTCACTTTCTGGTTATCTCACATCGCGGGCCACACCAACCTCACCTGCTACGTCATCGGGATGTCCACCGCTCACCTCGTTCACCACCTGCAACGCACCGGAGCGGACTTCACCGGGAACAAAGCAAGTACTTTTACCGCTTTAGTTTATTATTACCAATCAACCGATTGTCGCGTCTCCAGTACACTCTTCCTCTTCTTCTTCTTTTTTACTAGCCTGTCAAAGTAACTAAACTAACTTCTCGAAGCTATTGCCTTTCAGCTACCGCGCTGCACAAGCCTGTCGGTGGATGGACAGCCGGTAGGGCACTAGTTATTCCGTTCTTCGTCTCCAGTCTGTGGGATTGGTTTTCGGCTGATTCGGACAGACCTATTTTTTCCCACACCCATTCGATCACCAGAGTCTCGTTTGTTAGTTAGCAGAGCGAATTCGACAGTTGGGTAAATGAGTGCCACATTCCCCCTTCATCATCATCATCATCATCATCATCATTTCAGCCTATCACAAGTCCACTGCTGAACATGGGCCTTTTAACATATTCCCCTTGCTATGTTTTATATTTAATTATCTTTATGTATTTGGTATACCATATTACCCAGTGTCGGGTGTTGTGCTGGTGTTGGTGATTGATGTGATAGAAGTGTTTAGTGTGGTGAAATTTTACCTTCTTTTCTAACTGGGTAATAAAGTGTACCTTAGAATGCTATTCTTTTTTTTTATGCGCTAGACGGCAAACGAGCAAGCGGTTCACCTGATGATAAGCGATTACCGTCGCCCACGTACATCTGCAATACCATAGGTGCTGCTGGTGGGTTGCCGGCCTTTAAGGATATTTAGGAGATTGGAGGGAGAAAGAGGAGAGGGATGGGGAAGGGGAGTAGGCCTCCGGTTACCTCACTCACCGAACGAAACGCAGAAGTACAATATGCCTCTACTTCACGCCGGTGTTCTGCGAGGCCGTGGTACCAAACTGGTCAAGCCGGCCCATTCGAGCAGCAGCAAAAGCCACCGCTTGGCTGTACCACGCTTAATATTACAGATATTCTTGCTTACAGAATTGTGCGAAGCAAAGCTTACTAACATTTACTATCTCTTTGGATATATATTTACTAGTGTTTCTCTAATTAACTAACTTCTTCCGGCCGCGTCAAATAAAGTGTGCCACCATCTTCGTCTTCCGGTAATCAAGAACCGGTGGTATTCGATCATGGTTAGTCCACGGGACAGACAACACATCTGTTATCATATTCGTTTGAAATTATTGACAGGTGGCCATGAGCCGAAGTGGCCACTTAACACCAGGTCGGCACGTTCGTCTCGATGCAATGAAAACAATGTTTTCCTATCGCAGATACTAAGAGAGCTCTGCTGGTGGGTGGTCCCCGTCATCGTCGCGCTGTTCGCGTCATGTCGTATGTTCTACGCGGACTGCGCGCGCGCATCGCTCGCCACCAGAATGTTGTTCGCCACCATGCACCGCGTCGCCATGTCCGCGATCACTGGCTTCATCATCGTCGCACTCGTTATGAGGTTTAACGGTGAGGTCAACTTCTAAGCACTATTCAGACCCACGTAGCCTCCGGCGGGGTGGCCAGCGTCTCCACGGGCTGGCAAGCTTGCGAACGAGTTGCGTGTTTTAATTCCTCCGTCCCCTTTCCATCATCTCACATGGAGGACGGCGGGTTTCTATACTTTTGTTTGCAGGCATTCCTCGTTCGTTATATCTCATTCGTACAGAAAAGGATTGGATAGCCCAGTTGGTAGTGGCCCTGCATTTGAAGCAGCTAGTCAAAGCCCTGCCTATGACCGGGGGCCAACAACATTTGTATGATGAATATGAACGCTTGTAACCGAGTCATGAATGGTTTATATGTGTATTTGATTTTTTTATTATCTACGTAAGAGATCTATCTTATCGCCATCCAAGACACGGAGAATGCCAGTTTGGGAACGCGGACTTCGTGTTCGTTTTTTGAAAATAAACTTAGCTCGCATCAGTTTAATTTCCCCCGCGTGCCAGAGCCCATCAGCCGCGCGTGCGAGTGGCGCGGCTGGGCGGCGCCCGCGCGGCTCGGCTACGGCGTGTTCCTCGCGCACGTCGCGCTCGTGCACGTCCTCGTGGGCGGCAGGACGCAGCTCGCGCACGTCTCCATGTACAACCTGGTAACAAAACTGTCAAATGAATATTGTTAATTTTGTACCTGTGTACAAGTTTTTGAGAAGATTATTGTTCAATATTGGAACATGAAATAAAATAGGCAGCTCACTCAATAAGACTTTAATCGACCCTTTGACCAATACATTTGAGGTTTTTTTTTTTTTTTTTTTTTTTTTTTTTTTTTTTTTTTTTTTTTTTTTTTTTTTTTTTTTTTTTTTTTTTTTTTTTTTTTTTTTTTTTTTTTTTTTTTTTTTTTTTTTTTTTTTTTTTTTTTTTTTTTTTTTTTTTTTTTTTTTTTTTTTTTTTTTTTTTTTTTTTTTTTTTTTTTTTTTTTTTTTTTTTTTTTTTTTTTTTTTTTTTTTTTTTTTTTTTTTTTTTTTTTTTTTTTTTTTTTTTTTTTTTTTTTTTTTTTTTTTTTTTTTTTTTTTTTTTTTTTTTTTTTTTTTTTTTTTTTTTTTTTTTTTTTTTTTTTTTTTTTTTTTTTTTTTTTTTTTTTTTTTTTTTTTTTTTTTTTTTTTTTTTTTTTTTTTTTTTTTTTTTTTTTTTTTTTTTTTTTTTTTTTTTTTTTTTTTTTTTTTTTTTTTTTTTTTTTTTTTTTTTTTTTTTTTTTTTTTTTTTTTTTTTTTTTTTTTTTTTTTTTTTTTTTTTTTTTTTTTTTTTTTTTTTTTTTTTTTTTTTTTTTTTTTTTTTTTTTTTTTTTTTTTTTTTTTTTTTTTTTTTTTTTTTTTTTTTTTTTTTTTTTTTTTTTTTTTTTTTTTTTTTTTTTTTTTTTTTTTTTTTTTTTTTTTTTTTTTTTTTTTTTTTTTTTTTTTTTTTTTTTTTTTTTTTTTTTTTTTTTTTTTTTTTTTTTTTTTTTTTTTTTTTTTTTTTTTTTTTTTTTTTTTTTTTTTTTTTTTTTTTTTTTTTTTTTTTTTTTTTTTTTTTTTTTTTTTTTTTTTTTTTTTTTTTTTTTTTTTTTTTTTTTTTTTTTTTTTTTTTTTTTTTTTTTTTTTTTTTTTTTTTTTTTTTTTTTTTTTTTTTTTTTTTTTTTTTTTTTTTTTTTTTTTTTTTTTTTTTTTTTTTTTTTTTTTTTTTTTTTTTTTTTTTTTTTTTTTTTTTTTTTTTTTTTTTTTTTTTTTTTTTTTTTTTTTTTTTTTTTTTTTTTTTTTTTTTTTTTTTTTTTTTTTTTTTTTTTTTTTTTTTTTTTTTTTTTTTTTTTTTTTTTTTTTTTTTTTTTTTTTTTTTTTTTTTTTTTTTTTTTAGTTTAACGCGGGGGAAAGGTGCTCGCACCTACCCGTCACCGCCTCCGGTGACTGGTTATATCGGGATCAGCATTGAAGATGCCGGACCGACTGAACCCCCCCTCCGGTAGATCTGCTGTTGGCCCGGTGGCCTTTACAGCTACATCGGTAAGACTCGCGAGCAGTAGGCCCGCAAGTAAAATAAGTGCGCCGTGCCTCTAGCCGTGATTGTTTTTATTTTCTTACCCCTGTGCGCTTCCCGCGCTCCTTGCGGGCCCCTGCTTGACCCTTATACTCTAGATGAAGCGTCAACAATTATTTTTAATCAAATGCAATCCTCTTTTTTTAATATCAATAAAGCTTGCTAGCCGAGCTAGAGCCGTGGTAGGCTAGTGGTCAGGGCGCTCATTTTAGTTTCATAGAGCGCGAGTGACCTGGGTTCGATCCCCGGTGCCGGCACCACTAAAATTGTTAATAGCAATTGTAAGTGCTGTATTTACCACGTGCTCAGCGGTG
The DNA here is from genome assembly GCA_029286595.1 of Bhutanitis thaidina. Taxonomy (NCBI): domain Eukaryota; kingdom Metazoa; phylum Arthropoda; class Insecta; order Lepidoptera; family Papilionidae; genus Bhutanitis; species Bhutanitis thaidina. Next base: position 833,822 of record JAGSMS010000041.1, on the reverse strand, counting down.
AAGGAAAACATCGTGAGGAAACCTCCATGTCTGAGAAATTATATAAATATTATTTCGCGGATATGTGAAGCCCGCCAACCCGCACTGGAGCAGCGCGGCGGGCCATTCTCGGCTCCTAAACCCTCTCTGATACGCGTATTTGAGGAGGCCTTTGCCGAGCAGTGGGCACTTACAAGCTGCTACTTTATTTTTTATTTTTTTTAAGCGTGCTCCTTAACTGATGCAGGTGTAAGTTGTGTCCGGTATATTTATAGCGGGAAGGAAAACTCTCATAATGCGATTGGTGTGTTCTGTGTCTTATCAATGGCATTTGATTGAGTAATTCACACCACTTTGGAAATTGAAATCTTACAGTTTAAGCCAGAGGGCTCTTTTAATTGTTGAATTCTTATGTTAGTAATAAGATCCAAATGGTGCAGATTAACGAAGTTAATTCTGTAGGTTCTAAAGTAAAAATCGGTGTGCCACAGGGATCACCCAAATCACTCCGGAGTGAGGGTTATCAAGTCAAAAGAATTCTATAAGAAATCGCTAATATTTTCTTACTTCTCATTGAAGCTGTCAGCCTGTAAACAGTCCGCTGCAGGACATAGGCCTCCACTTAATCACTGTCGGCAGACGCAGCGATTATCAAGGCTTTTCTCTTACTCGCCTCGCACGCCTCGCACCCCCGGGAAAAAGGGGGAGGGGGGGGGGCACATAGTCCACTGTAGGGCGTAGCCCTCTCTCAAAGTACGTTTTTTATGAATCCTTTTTTTTTGTTATTATAAGGCGGTCGTGACTTTGGGCGTGACAGCCATGTCGCTGCTCGTGGCGCTGCCGCTTCATCTGCTGGTGGAGGCGCCCGTGTCGCGGCTCATCCAGGTCATCGCCACCAAGGATTTGGAAAGAGCGCCCACAATAAAGACTTCCTGAGACTTTATTTCCTAATTGACAAACAAAAAACTATGGCGTTGTATTTGATGTACCGCTTATACCTATATTATATTGTGTAAGCTGTCGATGGCCATCTAAATAGAGTAATTTTTTTTTATTTGAGAAAATAGGCAAACGAGCAAGCGGGTTCACCTGATGGTAAGTGATTACCGTCGCCCACGTACATCTGCAACATCAGAGGGACTGCAGGTTCGTTGCCGGCTTTTAAGGATATTTGGGAGATGGGAGAGAGGATGAGGAGGGGCCCTTATGAAACAAAATGTTTATTTTCAATGTACATGTCCGTTTTCTGTTATGCACTTCATTATGACCATATTACGTTATCATTAATAATAGCAAAGTATAGGTTAGTGTAATGGGGGTGTAAGGGGGAATATGCCATCTCTATCTCCAACCTTACCAGCACGTGGTGCACCCTGGTAGCTAACAAACGTCGCTCCGGCGACCGAATGATGGTGGGAAACCCATTCAAATCTACTAAACCCAAAATCCCACAGACTGGTGATGGGGAGCAGTGTTACTAGGGCTAGAGCACCGGCACCGACCCGCCCAGAGCGGTGTGGGCAAACCATCCACTAAATGTATGCCGGTTTTTGTTGGCGCTCTCTTTAAAAGGCCTGCATTCATTAATATTAAAATGATTTCTAATAACTCTCGGTATTCAAACACACTGTATACTTTTGAAATTAATTTATTTCAGGATAACACTTTTGTTTTTATAACGATAACACCCAATAATATAAAACGACATAATTATAATTTTCCCATCATACATAATTATTAATTGTTGACAATAAATGAACCATAGTTGATATGCGAAATGAATAATATAATACCTTCACTAGAAATACTTAAATTTTTTTATCTATATGAAAAAACTAAGCTCTCACGACCGTGTACCCGATTTAGGTGGTCAGAGAATCTAATATTTATTTTAATCGTTTCAATTCACTTTTCAGTGTCACTCTTGACAGACGTTGAGCCTTTATGTAGGTCTGTGGTGCCTATATATTGTCTGTGGAGCCTATATGTGGTCTATATGTAATCTGTGGAGGACAAAGATGTGTGAAAGTAGCTCTCACTCTGCACACGCGGCTCCCCTAGCTACTGATATGTTGGTAAAACTGACATTTAAATTTTTTTTATTGATTTTATTGTAAATTATTAATAACATTAGAGCTCTAAAAAAAAACTGATACCAGAGTTTCTTGCCGGTTCCTATCTTGCGAACCGGTGTAGAATTTGACTTTGACGGTACATAAGAGCTTCATAGAAGTCTAAATTTAATTAAAAAAAGATTCGACTTTGACTTTGAGATAGTCCAACACATGTAGTTTACAGTCGTGAGTTAATTAAAGCGAGATTAATTTTAGTGGTACATTTAATAGATCCGTTCTATAATCACTCGTATAAATTCAACGAGCGATATAAAACTTCAGCCTTATATGACATTTATAATATACACTTACATTAATTATAATAGCTAGGTCAAACAGTTTGAACGGTATTTAAATGTCGCAAAAGATATCATTAAATTTTGATTAGCGGTATGACTTCCACTGTTTTACATTTTGTGGGCTCGTTTAAGTAACATTTCACTAATATTTATTTATGCTACATTTTAAAGTAATAAGTTCCATCTTGCCAACAAAGATATTTTTTTTAAATATTTGTATATGTTCAGCAGTGGACTTCTAATAGGCTGAAATGATGATGATGATGATGATTTATAAAAAAATGTAATTGCGGTTCGCTGTGCATCCAACCTGTATAATATAGTGCTTTCTATTCTTTACGCGAACACTACACATTTGAATTGAAACTATTATTTACGGATTTTTATCGCGTTTAATTTTGTTTTCATATTCCCGATGTAACGTTATACTGTTAGCACATTCTGCGAAAATCAGATCAACATTGACTATGACATCTGGACGTCTAACACCTCAGTGCCCACGGGACCACGGCTGCTGTGAAGCAATAGAAAGGCCGGGAATATAAAAACTAAATTAAACGCGACAAATATCCGTAAATAATAGTTTCACTTCAAACTGTATAATATAGATCTATTTTAATAGATCCTATACATTCAGTTTACGTTTACTATTACTAATTGAATGTTGAAATTAGGTACTGATCCAAGCATCAGCCTTTTCTCCCTTTCTCTGTCTTACAAACCGACTTCTTTCATCTCTCTCCGATTCTTCCCTTGCGGCGTCAACTTCGACGACCTGCTCCATGCACAGATCTAGAACCTTCTCCAATGCTTTGGCCGTGAGGTCGGAGGGATATATTGGAATGTCTGGGACGTGGACGAAGAGCGTTCGCGTGTTGTCCGAGCTGAGCGACGTGTAATAGATGTACTCGCAGAGGTACCTGAGGGCACCAGAGAGTGAACATGAAATTTCTCTATTGTTCGTCGTAAGTTTTTATACGTGGTAGAGCCAGACAGCTTTGATGCAGCTCGGATGGGCCGGGATAGTACCTAGCCTAGTTTTAAATGTGATAGAGCCAAGCGGCGGCTTTTGCTGCCGCTCGAATGGGCCGGCTCGACCGGATTGGTACCACACCACTACCTCGCAGAATACCGGCGTGAAGTAGAGGCATCTTGTGCTTCTTGCGTTTCGTTGGGTGAGTGAGGTATCCGGAGCCCCACTCCCCCTCCCCATCTCCCTCCTCCATTCTCCCTTCCATCTCCCAAATACCCTTAGAGGCCGGCCCCAATACTCCTAAAGACTGCTCAATGCACCTACAGTTCTTATGGTACTGCAGAAGCACGTGGGTGTCAGTAATCACTCATCATCAGATGATCCTCCGCTCAATTCGGTCCCCTTTCTCGTAAAAAAAAAGTAAACTAGATTTCGTTCGGTGACTCTTATTTCGGTTTCGTAATGAGGAATTCCACTGACGAAGAAGAAACTGGAGACGGTGCTCTTATTCAGAACCCAAACATTAAATTAGCCCTGGACGTACATGAGAATGATCCCGCTGCGAATATTCTATTTAATATCGTTCCTGCTAAAAGCTGACCGGGTTTAAAGAAAGAAACACTCATTGAAGAAATACTGAAAGAAGAAAAATACAGTATAAAGTCTGACTAATCTCCCCATTCATTTTAAAAGAATCTCTTAGTATGTACTGAGGAATGGACTGAGGTGGAACTGGATTGGATCTCCGCACACTATATCATAGACGGGTAGTGAACCATCAGATGCAAATACTGAAGATACAGAATGCTCCTCTCATTTGAAGCATTGTAGTAATTGGCACATCTTGTTTCACTAGCTCATACTGATTCAAAGAACTCATGGGAAACGCATGGAACCTATCTAAACCTACAAAAGGTTAAACACAATGGTATACAATCCCAACCCACTCAAACCTTGGTACTTTAAATTCAAAACTATCGACAAACACGATGTGCCGCCACGCCTGTAAGTGTCCGCCGCTGGGCAAAGACCTCCTCAAATATTTGAGGTTTTTGGAGCCGGGAAAAGCCCGTCGCGCTGCTCCAGTGCGGGTTTCCCGGCTTCACATATCCTCGAAATATTTTTTTTTATTTCATTGTCTCTTAGACATGCCGGTTTCCCTCGATGTTTTCCTTCAGCCCCGAGCGCGTGGTGAATTAAGCACCTAAAATTTTAGCAGTGCCAACACCGACGATCGAACCCAGGTCGCTAGCGCTCTATGATACTAAAGTGAACGCCCTGTCCACTGGGCTACGGAAGCTCTGTACGCGCCTCCATTTAGCGAAAATTAAAGTGAAGCAAAACTAGAAGATGGTTTAGACCACTAGATGAAAGCAAGGCGATTGAATATTTTTTTAACTATGCTTCGTATACCGCAAAGCCTCAAGACGAAAGTATACAACCAGTGCGTGTTGCCAGTGATGACATACGGATCCGAGACTTGGTCCTTCACTGCAGGCCGGATGAGGAAGCTCACAGTTGCTCAGCGCGCTATGGAAAGGGCTATGCTCGGTGTTTCTCTGCGTGATAGAGTCTGCAACGATGATATCCGCAGCAGAACTAAGGTAACCGACATAGCCGTAAAGATCAGCAAGCTGAAGTGGCAATGGGCCGGCCACATAGCTCGCGGAACTGACAACCGCTGGGGAAAAAAGGTTCTCGAGCGGCAGCCACGTACGGGCAGGGCAAACGCAGTGTAGGACGACCCCCCACAAGATGGAGTGACGACCTGCGCAGTGTTGCGGGAAGTCGATGGATGCAGGTGGCTCAGGACCGTGCTTCGTGGCAATCTTTGGGGGAGGCCTATGTTCAGCAGTGGACTTCTAATAGGCTGAAATGATGATGATGATGATGCTTCGCCCTATCAAGTTCAATTTTCTTTTGAATCACGCAAGCACCCCTTATGTTAATTTTATGTTAAAATTACATAGAAATATACAATATCAACCGCTGCGTTTTACTAATTACACTAAGTAATTAGTAAAATGCCTCTTTCTGACTCCCTCTTGCCGACTTCATGGAAGTTATTTAAAACATCCACAACTCAACAGGATATTCATAAACGATATACCTAAAGCTTCAACCTGAAACACTATTCGTCACCGAGAACCTTCTTTCACAAACATTCGATGAAAATCGTGCGCAAACTTACAGACAGACGCGACGGTGGACTTTGTTTTATACTATGTAGCAATTAAACTTTAACGGTTCCCACTATACAACGTGTCTGGTGATGGAAATGAAATAGCGTAGAACATATCACAACACAATCATCCTTTATACTGTGACGTATTTGTGAAGCAATTTTATGCAACCTACCTGTTACCGGGCAAAGACCAGGGGCGGATCTACCCATCAGGTTATGGTCACGAGTAGAGATTTCTAACCCCCACCCAGCGTCTCCACTGGACGGAAGCGGGTTTATACTTTTGATTTGATTTGACGCGTTTTATTAATGTATATATTCACGCCTTGTTCCCAACGGGGTAGGCAGAGACAATCTTCTTCAACTTGCTACGGTCCTGACATACGTCTTTCGCTTCTTCCACTTTCATCAATCTTCGCATGCATGCTCGTTGGTTTAGAATACTATTGAGCTGGCCTTTTATCAGAACGTCTCCGATTTGATCGTGAAATGTTCGCCTAGGTCTTCCTCTCCCGACTCTACCATTTACACTCTTTTCTTTTTTTTATGTTTTCTTTTAAATTTTCTTAATGTTTTGGATATTTACCGAGTCGAGCTAATCGCATCTCAGTTAAAATTTTAGCATCAGAAAGAAGCTGCTGCTGTAACGGTTAACGAGGAAAGGTACGTGGTACTGTGGCAGATGAAACCAAACCATCACAAAAACTAAAAGCACTTCCGTCTGGTTCACGGGCTCTTGGACCACTAGCGTATAACGAATTGATAGATCATCTTACACAAGTGTCGATGTTTATTATATCGGGGAAATTTACCTTCCAGCATCCTTAGAGGACACGGCGTAAGTTCTCTTCGAGGGGTCGCCATCGTTGAACCCCTTGCAGATCCTGTCCACGTTCAGCTTGGTTTGTAACCTAATCGCCCCTTCGGCGGAACAAATCTGGTTGGCCGGGCATTGGTCTAAGTAATCCTTGCGCTGGTAACCTTTCCTGTGAGCCTGGGTCTCCAGGGTTATACATGTGGCTACACTCGATACACCCACATGGATCATCAGCTGGAAGTTGAAGTGTTAACTTAGTAAATCAAATTACAGTTCATTGCTTTCTATGGGTTGATCTACCGTCAAGAGACTAAGGTCCAAAGCTGGGCTAGGTACTTTCCCAACCGGAGAGTAATATATTGTGTAATATTATTTATCTTGTTACCTTTTACTTCCTCGTTTTCTACCTATCCCTATACCATATATTGTTACCATTCTGTTCGCTATTTAAATATGTTATCAAATGTAAATGGCAGGGGTGAATCCGCCTAATACCATTTCATTGTTAATAATTTGTCTGATTAGTTTTACTTAATTATAATCACTCCTTATTTTGTTTAGTTTTAAATAAAATATAATTCGAATATTGTCTATTTGAGGAATGTAATGATAATCTGTCAAGGGTATTTCCGCTAACAAATGCAACAATATTACATAATTTCATAACAGGGCTTAAAATTTACTATAAATATGAAAGTAACATTCATTTATTTTGATTATGCAATTCTACATACCGGAAATACCCTATTTATTTTTTATTAGTTATGGTGGATTGCTGCATAAAGTCTGTATAAAAGCGCTTTAACCTGTAGCAAAGGCATCTTATCGAAAATCAGATCTCAAAGCGTAAGGCGAAGCTCTGCTTGTTTGAAATAAATCTTTTAAAATAATCTGAATATTTTATTTATATATTTTTATCTCTCATTTCGCTAAATAGTTCGGTCATGTATTAATTGTATTTCATTTTATACGTCAATGATAATCTAGAAACATATGTGTTGTGTCCGAGGGGATAAAACGCGGTTGGGGGCAATAAAATGTTGCGTATTGCCTGAAGGCTGGTTTAATTTACTTCCTACTATCCAATATAGTAGCAGCCTGTAAGTACCCACTGCTGGGCAAAGGCCTCCTTCTCCAATACGAGTATCGGAGAGGATTTAGGAGCCGGAAAGGGCCCACCACGCTGCTCCAGTGCGGGTTGGCGGGCTTCACATACCCTCGGAATAATATTTTTATTATTATTTCTCAGACACGCAGGTTTCCTCACGATGTTATCCTTCACCGCAGAGCAGGTGGTAAATACAGCACTTAAAATTGCGATTAACAATTTTAGTGGTCCCGACACCGGGGATCGAACCCAGATCACACGCGCTCTATGAAACTAAAGCGAGCGCCCCGACCACTAGGCTACCACGGCTCTTACCAGTCCTGTAACATCGGCGAATCGTCGAACGAAAGGCCATCTCAACTCCAAAGAGTTGCGATGCGGTCGTCCTAGGCTTCCCGGCTATATCATTAGGGTCATGCTTATTATTCACTTGCACCGTACGGTGTCCAGCGAGTCTTGGGTACGCCGGTACACTTATCACACGCGTGGGATGCAAAAAGAGCAATGCGCCCAGCAGAAGAGGCGAGCCACCACGTTTCACCACACATGACAGCGTAATATGTCCGAGAGTTGGAACCACCCGACACCTTCTCCGACTCGAGGAGAATACGGAGAAACTACACACTCAATTCGCACATAATATACGGACATCTGTTTTTGTGTGATCAGTAGTTTATTATCTTTTGATAATCAAATATAGTAAATACAAAATTATATATAAACATACGCTTTAAAGAGTAGATCTAATTAAAATAAAATTACAAATCCTGCCATAAGTAACGTTAATACTTTGTGTAATTTATAAATACTTTCACAAACTAAGTAAGTAAAAAACCTGGGAGTCTACATGGAGGGAGAGAGGGTGAGTAGAAATAAAAATAGAAACGAGTCAAAATAAGCGAAAAACATCACCGACTTACAATATTTCTTTTACTATGTCTGCACGTATTCACAGTAATTTCCTTCAATGCAGGTTATAAATCAGCATGTACTATTGAAATACTTAAACTGCGCTATCAAGTGGAACAATGGAAACTATTAGTTTTAATCTTATTGTATTACCGCAAAGCAATCGCAAGAGCTAAGTAAATACAGGCTAATTAAATTTTATACCACTTGTTATGAAACTTCGATCTCATCCTTAATAACTACATAATTATGTTGTGATGACTTGCACTACACTATAAATGCATTTTTACTAAGAACACATGGATAAATATTCTAAAGATATAAATGAATGAATATAAAGGAAACACCTTTTTGTTTTTCAGTTAATTGAAGCTTACTGATGCGTTGTCAACCCTAAGCATTAAGACTGATTGCCTCACATTATACTGGCATAAGTTTTATTTATTACATTTCTAAACGCGCTAGAGCCAAGCGGCGGTATTTGCTACCGCTCGAATGGCCCAGCTCGACCGGGTTGGTACCACGGCCTTGCAGAATACCGGCGTGAAGTTGAGGCATCTTATACTTCTGCATTTCGTTCGGTGAGTGAGGTATCCGGAGCCCCACTCCCCCTCCACCTCTCGATCCAGCTCCTCATCCTCCCTTCCATCTTTCAACCACTTATTCACATTCCACTCTTAATGGCACAATTCCCCTATTACATGAGGCCTGTGTCAAGCACTGTTCACTGTTTAAAATGGTAAACTTTGGATAAAGTTAGTCTCTGTTTCATCGTAATGCATCATTGTAGATCATATAGCCAAGTGGCAGCGTCTGCAGGCTCTCTTGACCGGGGTTATACCAAGGCTTCGCAGAATACAGGTATGAAGGAGACACATCATGTTTTTATGTGTTTCATTTGGTAAGTGAGGTAACTGGAGTCTCCCCCCCCCCTTCTCTCACTTCCTTCGCCAGATAAACGTACCTCAAGCTCCTCTCGTGTAGCGGATGTATGTGCAAGTCAGTAATCACTGACCATTAGGTGAGCCACTAGCTTGTTTCCAATGAAAAACAATAAGGGAGAATAAGAAAGCTTCTAAACTCATTATTTAAAAAATATATGGATATGTTGAAGGAACATTTTGTAATAATTGATTGATCCACACCTGGCTATATTTCAGCCATTGTAAACTAAGCAAACTACAATAGGCTAGTTTTCTACTGCCCTATATATTTAGTTTCCGCAAATGAATGCAAGCAGAGGCTTCACTCTCTTCTTTATCTTCTGTATAATGTAACACATGCAGTATGATCAAAGAAAGCGTCAGAAGAGGAGGAAAGAGTGACAAAGGCACAGAACGCAAACCCAATACTACCATACCCATAAATCAATAATTTGTGTATTGGACAAATAATCACTCCAGCCAGGATTCAAACCCATGACTTAAGAGTCAGCCACATGTAATAATTAGTTACATACATGGAGCGATGGTGTAAATGGATGGTTTAAAAACACACAAATAAAAATGCAGGCTTCCTTTTACTGTCACCGTCAATTTTTTTTTTTAAAACAAATCACATAATATTTTTCTGTGCTTAACAATGTTAATATTGAGTCAGAAAAGAACTTAATAGCTTAACTAAATTTTAATTAAGTTTTCAGATTACGAAGAACACGGAAATAATAATATTTTTAATTTTATTACCTAATTTTAATGTCATTAAAGATTTGTTTAAAAATTATTTTATGTACATACATTAGCGGCATTCCTTGCATTCATTGTGTTTTTTCTTATCTAATATTGTTAAGCTTGTTTTTTAAATTATCAATGTTCAACACAAATTTGTATAGGAAAAATACTAAAATCACTACATTACCTTAGGAGTATGTGTCTCCCACAAAGCCGGCACAAACTCATCAACATTCTCATAAGTGACGGGGATCTCCAGCAGCACCAACTCTATGTTGTGTCTCTTCTCTATTTCATCTTTATTCATGAGCTTTACAGCCTCCCAACTAGCATTTACTGGATGGTTTATAAACGGACCAAAACCGGTCACCAAAACCATAGGTTTGAATAAGAAATCCAAGTCGCTGGCCATCACTATACTTTCACTAGGTGTACAAATTTTAAATACCTCTAATAAATATTAAAACGTAGTTTAAAATTATATGCTCGGTGATAAATATTTTGTTATAAAATTCAAACTGTAACAAAACATTACAAGTTTCGACTGACACATCTTATCGGTAATCAGGATTCAGGTGACAGAAGAAGTCAGCTGATTATTTTCATTACGTTGGTACTGTAAAGTACGAGCGTCACGCGACAGTTCGAACATGGCTGTATAGGCTAAAGTGGACATTATAAAACAATAAATTGCAGTTTTATGTTTTATTTTCATATGAAGTTTTAGAGTTTATTCGACTTAAACCCCCCGATACCATCATTCTACCTTCACGTTCACGATAAACTTTTCGCACACATCAGGGACTCTTATTACGAATCTTTATAACTATTGCAATATTTTCTTTCAGTTAAAAACAACCGTTATTCTTTTAAGTTAGTGCAACTATCGCTCGACTAGTTATAATATATTACGAATGACAGCTTCAAAGTAGTGATGTGTCGTTTCAAATATATAAAAATTCCCGTTATTTACAGTTAATATAGTAGAAGATTAAACCAATGCTCACGTATATCTTTTCAGTATAATCTATATTCTATGCTATACTTTAGTTTTTCATTTGTTCAATGCAATTTATAGATTGTTTTTCTAAATCGTCCCAAAAGTTGTCTGCAGTTGATTTTTAGTAAGTAGCATGAAGTGATATTTTGAAAGTATTAAATTATCTTTCAATGGGACGAAAAAACGATTGTCAAAATAAGAAAAAACTGTTTAATGTGTACGAAAACGCAACATTTGCAAATATGGTTGGATTATCATTCGATCGGTCATTTGGCCCACTATTTTGTATTGTGCGTATTTTATGAAATAGACTAAGGTGTAGAGTTCTCACGCCGCTAAGAGCTCTGTAAACAGTGAGCATTATAAATTATGATAAGTTTATAATTTTTATTTACAACGCAATTCATTATTATTGTTTTATAATGTCCACAGACCATGTGACATTAAAATACAATAATAATGAATTTCGCCCCGTGAGCAGTTTCATATTCAATAGCAATGAAATATGAACGTCAAAGGTTTACCCAATGTTACAGAAATGTGCAAGCTATTTTAGTTACGGTTTCGATACAAATTGTTAAAACTTAGGTACATTTTCCCATATATTTTAATTGAATGTAACCGTAACAGACCAGATGTGACATCTGGTCAATAAACATGAGTACAGTTAAATGAATATTTAACAGTGGCGATACTTAGCCGCATGTCCCCGCTTACCTATGTCGCGTCTTTGTGAAATTCGAAATATTATTATAAGAATGCTGGTACATTTTGTTTTATTTTGTAAATAATATATTGTACTAAATATAAAAGTATGGAAACGAATAAAAAAACAAGAAATTTTCAACAATAAAGATCATATATTTATATAAACAATTTTTTTTTTTTACTTTTGAAATTAAAGACTACTAAAAATTAAATAATTGTACAAATAATAGTATTTATAGTTTTGTACTATTTTTCAATAGCTTTCAAGAAATGTATCCTAAATAATACTAATCATAACCATTCCGTCGCTAGCCATTATATAGTAGCGGCCGGTTCCAAGGTGTTGGGAGGCTCGAACATGACAAAATAAGGAAAGGTAGACAATTGCCTATGGGTCCAGCATAGTTTAGGGTTACCCGTGGTCTTAGATAAATGTTAGTTTGTCAGGACAAACGTTTTAGAAAAGATAAGTCCAAAAACTCTACGTAGGTTTTATGTCTAGTCGTAATTATTACATAAATAAAATTTGCATTGCATTGAAAATTGAGTTGACTTTGTAAATTTTATTAAAAATAATAATTGCTGAACTAAGGTTCTTTAAATAATAGCTCCTCGTTTTCTCGTACCTGACGCGTGTCAAGCAATCCGAATACCTATTATAGATTAATTGTTCTTTGATTTATGGATTTTTATATACGTAAAAATTGTAAAATAAAAATACGAAAACATTTTCGAAATTATAATTGGACACTATAATACTACCAATAACCCGAAACCACAATTGTCAGAAAACATGTCTATATGTCTGACCACGCGTCCTGCAAAATCCAGTGAACAGAAATCAATGAGACTTTTTCTGTTAAGTTACATGGAGGGCTGAGCTCACAATCATTATCACGCTATCTATTATAGGAGCTAGACAGTATTCGTAATTGTCTTGATATATATAACGAAGAACCCTTTCGACAAATTTAGATGCAGTTTTCAACACAATATCCATTAGGAGTCCAGCCGATGTAGTAAATAAATATATTCACGCTATCTTCTAGATTAACTGGGCAGTAGGCATGAATAATCTAGAATAAAATAGAAACAAATAGACGTATTTTTTACGACTTACATTACAGTGTTTCCAAGAAATGTGCCTTTATCGGAAACATATATATCTTCATGCTACCATTTGAACGTGCTGGGCTGGGTAGGCATGGTTGTCTAAATACGCACAAGTAATTTCAAAACCTGTAGACGGATTTTAATAGAACCACTGTCACAGTGTTCGAGCCGCTGCGTGCAGTTAGTATCTAGTGTTTGTTACTTTATCTAAAAGTAATCATGATTTATGTTATCTGCCTGATATAACTGTTTTTAGCGAATTCCGAGTAGCTATATAACACATTGTAATATTTTTCAAAACATTATAAAATACTGTTCACATAATTATCTGTTATTCCAATCGATAATCACAATACATCGAATTTAATGAAATCATTTATAATACCATTTAACCTTGCAGCTCCACATTCGTTGGGTTTTATGAAGAAGTCCGAGATGTCACTAGTGCTGTCCATTTTCGGTGCGTTCTCGGCATCGACTGTTATCATCGGCAGCATCGTAACTCCTATGAATAGGCCATAGGGCTGTGTCTGAAATAATAAATAATCTGCGTAGGTCAAGGTGAAGCCATTATACTTACAAGGAAAGTATACAAAAGGATTACACTAGGCGGTGTGCCTCCTACTCTGTCTATGAGTCTGTGTAGGTACCAACCTCTTAACAACTTCTACCGCTAATAAACAGTGCAATCATTACTCTCTTCCGTTTCCGGAACGGTACAGAGAGCTTAGTATAATTTTTTTTTAATTTTCTGGGTGATTACGTGGGGGAGAGGTCACCGTCTCCGGTGACTGGTTAAGTCGGGATCGGCATTGAAGATGCCGGACCGTCTGTAGACGGTAGACATGCTGTTGGCTTAGTGGCCTTTACAGCTTCAGCGGTAGAGACTCGCGAGCAGGAGGCCCGCAAGTTAATAGCTTAGTATAATTGCATACTGAGGAATTTTAATACTCAGGCCTGACGACCCATCTGTCAACTACTTCGATAGAAGTTGTCTAAATGTGTACAAAGGCTGCAGTAGCTTTTTACTACCCGGCGATCTGCTCGCTTGTCCCTGGTAGAGCCAAGCGGCGTCTTTTTCTGCTCCTCGTATGGGCACGCTCGGCTGGATTTGTACCACGGCCTCGCAGAATACTGACGTATATAGGAAGAGGGTGTGGCCCACCGGTTACCTCACTCACCGATCGAAACGCAGAAGCACAAGATGCCTCTACTTCACGCGGTATTCTGCAAGGCCGTGGTATCAAGCTGGTCGAGCCGGCCCGGCAGTTCGAGTAGCAGCAAAACCCGCTGCTTGGCTCTACCACGTTTAAAAGGTACCAGTATGGTAAGATGGCACCTAACCAGACCACTCCCATGTAGAGAAGGAGTCTACCAACTGTTAAATAAAATCGGTCTTTATAATAATAAGTTTCAAATAATAAAAAATGTCGCCACGCGTTTATTGATGTCAAATTATAGATGTAAACGTATAGAAATAGATAGATATAAAAATTTTTAAGAATTTTAATTGCTGTGTTAAAGATGAGTTTACTGTAAAAGTAACAAATTCAAGATTAAAACAATTCCCTACCTCTTTCAGCTCATGTTCAAAGTCCTCCTTCGAGTAGGCCTTGGTAGCGTCAACACCTAACCTGGTGAGAGCATTACTGAGCTCCGCGTGGTAATGGTCGAGTAGCTGGCGGTAGTGGTGCGCGCGGAACTCCTCGTCGGAACCGGTGAAGATGAAGTACATCAGATCAATGATCGGGTTGGACACTTGGAGCATCTGGTAATCCAGTACCACGATTTCTAGCTGTCCGTCCTGAAAAGAAACCAATGAATATGTCAATGATGGTATACGTCGCCTATTCAATACCGTTATGGAGATTCGAATCTATGTAATAATTCATCGCGGTCAAAAAACGATTTCCTTATCTATGGTAACCTAAGCCGAGGTGTCGCACCTCCTTATTAGGTTGCCGGAGCCCCCCTCTAGTTGTCGGAAATCCTTCGTTAACAGGGGTCAGAGTACAGCACAGCAGCAGCCGGCGTCGCACCTACAATGCAGCGTCGTTGCTCCTCAAATCTTCTTTCACTCACGAGCCTCCTGCTCGCGAGTCTTACCGACGAAGCTGTAAATGCCTCCGGGCCAACAGCAACGTTTGATGGTTTACAGTCGGTATGTTTGTCCTTCCGAGATCCGAGTCCGACATAACCTATTTGGTGGCCTCCCGGCCAGCAACGTGCTATGCGTAAACCATTTTCCATCCACGGGAAAAAAAAAACAAATACTCTATAGTGTAATTGCCTAGGACTGACTTTTTAAAAATTCGTGTCGAGTGTTCGAATCCCAACTCCATCGTTTTTGTTGGTTTTAAAATATAGTTTTTTAATTTATTATAAAATGAATACTTGAAGACATTAGAGGTCGCGCGGGCGTGAGGGACAGAATTGGGTGGGCCTTCTGACCGCGGTGATTATTCAAATGTACCGACATAGTAACAATTAACTTGATAAAGCTAACATTGAATTCATTGGATATGAAGTTTAAATAATTTTGTTTAAATGTATTATAGGAATATACTCGGTAGAAGGGTCTAAGGTACGGTTCCTGATACGGTAAAACTAGCCACGGTTAATGGTTTAGGCAGAGTTCCAAAACAAAACTCCTGGCGCCCTTCCTTATTTCATTTAGTTTTAGTATTTTATTTTACAGTTTGGATTTCGACCAGGTAAGAATACTGAAGATGCTGTTAGTGAACTAACTGACTATTTAACGACGAAATTGATGCTTTGACACTGTATCTACTTGTGGAAAAGCTAGAACGTATTGGTATCCGCGGTAACGCTCTTCTAATCTTTAACTTCTTGTGCGATTCGTTTGCAAAAAGTTAAAATTGGCAAGCATACAAGTGATGACGCTACTTTTCTTGTAATTCTGTACTAGTATCTAAACTTTTTTAGCTGTTGTTACTAGAAATTATTATTGTTAATCAACTTGGGAGAAGACACTGACCCCTGTAATACAGGTTCTTATGTATTACAAATTCTAATGACAATGATATATAATTATGTGATTAAACAATATTGACTATCATTCGTTAAGAATACGTAACAATACACATAAGAAATTATGTTTTTTTATAAAGGATTGGGGTGACAAACAAGCTAACAGTCCTGACGGTAAATGGCTTACATTGCCCATGTATACCTTCAAACAGCTTCAATCGAAGAAGGCTAAGGATGCGTTGAAGAAGGTTAAGGATGCGTTGTACCCTTTGAGAACTAAGATGGAATGCCTCATTTTTTATGGTAAAGGCGGCAAACGAGCCAGCGGTTCACCTGATGGTAAGTGATTACCGTCGCCCACGTACATCTGCAACACCAGAGGTGCTGTTGCCGGCCTTTAGGTGTGTTTGGGAGATAGGAGGGTGGATTAGAAGGAGTGGAGGGGGGAGAGGGCCTCCGGTTGCCTCACTCACGGAATGAAACGCAGAAGCACAAGATGCCTCTACTTCACGCCGGTATTCTGCGAGGTCGTGGTACTGCCCCGGTCCAGCCGGCCCATTCGAGCATCAGCAAAAGCCGTGTAAAGAAATAACTGTGTGTTCAACTGCTCATTAGTGACTGATATGGTTAAGAGACCCGCCTGCCTAGACGACATAGAATAATGATCTAGTAATTGTTTTGTAGCTCTGTGTAATGGTAAGCTTAAACTATAATTACGGTGACAACACAAGGCTTAATATTACCGTGATTAATACAAACGAATATATGTAAACATAGATAACGCAAATAAAGAGCATGCTCAGATGCTCAGTGATTTTTTTTCTTTTTTTTAAAAAAAAACGTTACCTTCCGCTTTAGGAATTCCTCCTGTGTCGCGGAGGCAGTTTACATACATGAATTGCACATGGACAAACACCCACCTTGGGGACTATTATTTGTAGTTCATACAAATACTAGTCCCGTGCGGGAATCGAACCCGGCGTCCCAAAGCGCCGCAGCTAAACGCTTAGCCACTACGCCAACGTGCCGTCAAACTTGTAATCATTACATCAAGGGCGCATGATTTAAAAACAAGATTGTTTTTTTTTAAATAGGGAGGCGTATACACTAGGTAGTAATCACGTAATCATTGAAGTAGCTTTTTTTTACAACTTTAATGTTTTGCACCTTTACAATATCTCTCCACGCCTCGGGTTGACTGGCAGAGAATACCAAAAGGCATTAAGTCCGCCCTTTGTAATACTTTTTATAAAGGTATTTAAATGAATAAATAAATTGAAGACGTTACAAAGTATCGTTAAGTTTCATATTGTTTTTCATTGGTCGCAATCAGACAAAGTCACTGTCTTGCGATTCTCTAAGCTGCATTTACGTATTCACTAACTTCGCTCAAGTAGCACAAGCACCATGAGAACTTTCGGCTTTTGGTGCAACTACTCGAGGTTGCCAACAGCCTTGCCAAGCGCCTGTCCTTCTACTATAGCCCCGCCCACAGCCTCGACTGTACGTGTCAAAATGAAGGCAGTTTTAAGAAGTTATACTTCTTTAGCGTAACAAAACAAAAATAACTAAAAGTTTTATCCCCGTGTTTGTGGAAAACAAAACATTAAATTCAATTGATATAAAACACGTGTTGTAGATTCATATATATTTGAATGACTACCTTGATTATAGTTATCGGTTCTCACGAAAATTTCAGAGACAATTACCAACCAACTTCATGGCGTCTTTTTCTCATAATATTATTTTTTATAAGCAGTATCAGTTTACAAAAATCTACTTCATGGAAGTTTTGCCCATACTCATAGACACCAAGCTGGGCAATCAGGTTGGTGAGCGCAGTGCTGTAGTGTCGGGGAGTAGTATTGCGTATTATACTGCATAGTAGCCGCTAGCATGAGATATTTGGGTATTTTCTGAAGGATTTTCCGCCATCAGTCTTAGCTTATTTTGATCTTCAATTTCAACTCGAAACTATTTTTACCTTCTCCAGTTAATTTATATGTTTAGAAATTCTAAACAGGTAAATAGTGTTTGTGTGACTAATCAACGTTAAATCTAACAATATCCAAAATGAACACCTTACGCTCTAGCGTGTATGCCCCCTAAACACAGCCTTGCCCTGTGATGGTTGTTTGATTACGCCATTTGAATAGTTGTTTACAAGTATCGTACGATAAGAGCAATTACTGCAACTAGACAATAATAACGTGTAATATAACAATTTGCTTTGTCCGTTAAATCGTTTTTAAAGTGACTTATAGAGATTAACTTTATCTTTTGATAATTTTGTTGTTAGATGCGATGAATCAATAATGAAAGGAATAAAACTTCTGATAGAAAGCTATCGTTCTTTGTTATCAGTAAGATGCCGTGTGCTATCGGCGTAAGAAACTGACACCGCCTTATTCCCGCGGGGGTGCTATGAGGAGGCTAAGCGAAAAGCCTTGAAAATAGCAACGGCTACCGATAGATGGCGGGACAGGCGATGTTGTTTTTCGCCATCATTCTGTCGGCCGCGCCTCGTTTGTTTGCTCGTTGGATGCACTGACTGCAGGTGAGGTTGGCATTTGTAGAACAACAAATGCCAATCTCCCTGCAGTCGGTCCAAAATGGCATATACCCCCTTTACACGTCTTTAACATGGTCGAAATGTCGGCTCCGTTAGAGTACCTGGCTAGTACTTCTAAAAATTACATAAAGAAAAAGAAACATCCTAATCTTTCTTGTTACATCTTTGACATTGGAACTAAAATTTCACTTGTCAAATGTCATTCTTTTTTCTTTTATTTTTTTACCACCGTTTCGAAACGTACCTCACATTTGACGGATAAGAAAAAGGCGAAAGAAACTCGGTAAGTATTCTCTTGTGGTCAGGTTTTTTTTTTTTTTTAGTAATTCATAAAGCGCAGAATCAGGAAGCGTCAGTTCGATTCTCTATGTGCTGTTGTGTACGATTTGTGTTTTTGCCATGGATACTAAGACGGCGACCGGCTCGCCGCCTGTCACGTTCTTCCAAATAAGTTCCGGTGAAATAACTAAAATTATTACAATTTTGGATTGAGTGTTATTATTATCCGTGTGTTCCTATCTATTATAACAACCCTTTTTATAAAGCCTACAATCGTTTACCGCCACGCCTTACTTGCGTCCAAAAGTTTGCGATCTATTCAAAAGTTCGTCGTTGTGTTATATGTATTCATTTTCGCAACTTAAAATCTCTTACATTTGCCAACTCATTCAAGTTTGATATTATTAAATTCTCATTGTATGTTTACCCGGAATGTCTTTACCTAACTCAGAAATGATAAAAAAAAAAACAAATTACTGAAGCTCTAGTCACAGCATTGGCATTCAAAGTTATCACAAAAAGTTGTTCGACTTGTTTTCTTAATACTAAAAAAACTTACCTCTCGAACTCGGTGCATCAAATTGCTGGGTCTAAAATCACCGTGCGCAATCACCGGCCGACGCAACGGCTTGAGTAAACGAAGGTAATCTTGATATTCCCACTTCCGCAGGAACGTCTCCACCCTGCCTCTGTTCTCTTCTTTAATGACCGCTAGACTCATGCTCGTAACGCTTTGCATGAAACTCTGATAGTTTTCCATTTCCATACGCAGTTTAAGCTTCTCGCAGAACGCGTCGTACTCTTCGGGGTTTTCGTTTAACAGAGCAATAGATAGTGCGTGCAACTTGGCCAACTCCACGACCGATTTAGAGGCGTACTCCCAGGTGAAGCCCTTCATTCTATCCTGAACTTCGAAGCCGTTCTGCGATAAATCATCCAGCACTACAATTTCGTTTAAATACTCAACATTGCAGCCGTAGAATTTGACAGTGACGAGCCTGTGCTCCTTGGGCACGTTGTGCTTTATCTCCAGCTCCTGGTAGCGCTTGAGTAAGTCACAGTAGAAAAACATTTCCGTCTCGAATATTTGAAACGGTGATTTATCTCGTATGTACTCGCTGACAGAGGCCACTTTGGCAAAAAGCTTGAGGTCATTCTTCCCGGGTTCCGATAGCGTAATGTGGTACAGTTGGGACGTGTAGTTGGCGCCGCCCGATGAAAACGTTTCCAGCTCCGTATCGTAATCCACGTATCCGTGTTCGAGAGCGATGTTGTTTATCACGTCGCGCAAACGTTGCTCCGCGTCCGACATTTTGCGGATCTGTGTCCACACTAAACGTAGCCACAGTTTATTATAATCTATTAGCGTCAGATGACGCGCGACGCTCTTGTTTACAACGCGACGTAACGACGACTATGAAAATTCTTAAATTTGTTAATATAACTTATTTTCCTGTCCTTCGTTTCGTGTAAGTGATATTTGAAACCGCTCTCGAAATACTGTAGTTTAAGGAGTGCTCTTCCTTTAATTAGGTTCGTCTCAAATTATAAATACAAAGTCCGCGAACGTTGAGAGTTAAATGATGTTGTTGGCGCCTCAAAAAGTGTTGATTGCAATTTTTTAAGTGCAGATGTGTCCAGGTGGTGGTCGAGGTCGTTATCGTGTGAAAACTTAAAGGTCTTAGAAACAACATATTTCTAGCAAATTAACGCTGCTTGGATAACTATTCCTCTCAAATCTGTTTTATCAAATCAGCCTAACGTATATTGATTACTTACTACCTTGCATAAACGACAAATAGAAGAACAAGAATTCGTTCTAATCGGATGCGATAACGTCGCGTATCCGTGTCGCTGCGTGTAAACGTATTGCGAATGTACATCGTACTATCGTATGTCCATAAGACTGTCTTTGTACAAAATATAAATTATTGTTTCGTCAAATAAAACATTTTAAGTAAATAATATCAGATTCAATAAGAACCGTTTTATCTTGCATTAATAGTTTTTAATCGATTAGAGTAACGAAATTTGATAATTATTAAGACAAGTGTTAGCCATATTACAAACTTAATAAAAGGCAATGCACAGGGATCAGTACTCGGACCCGTTCATTACATAGTTTACGTCAATAACATTAAATTAATAACTAAGTTTAAAAATGTATATAACACCATTTATATTGGCCGATAACGAAGACTAATATCTCATTTCATCACACTAGAACATTCCTATCGCACAGACAGTACTACAGGAAGACATTAATAGGCCATACTTGTTACATACGAGTATATCCCATGTGTTTGGTTTAGTCTTCAACCAAAGTAATGCACATTGGATCAAGCAATAAACAATCTCATGAAGAGATAATTTTTTTTTTCAAAGAATACTAGCAATGCTATTTATTAAGTAACATTACTAATATTCCTGTTAACCCTCCGACTAAGCTTACAGCTTGTATCTGGAGCGGTTCACGACAATAGTCGAATGGCGGGCTCGAACTTTCGATGTCATATTTCGTAGTCCGTACCCCATTAGGCTATTAGCGCTTAAAGTGCATTATCACATTACGACTAAAATTATGGAATAAAAAAGTCAATCGAACAAATGAACTATCCCACAAATATCTGGAGTTAATAAATATCCGAGGCAAGAGATCTAATTTGGCCCCCTTACTGATCACATACACGATTCCGGTTATCTCACTCATCGAAAGAAACGCCGAGGGCACCTCAAGTTCGTTTTTTTTTTTTTTTTGATGAAAGGAAGCAAACGTGCAAATGTGAGTGATTACCGTCCCCCGCGTACATCTGCAACACCAGAAGTGCTGTAAGTGCGTTGCCGGCATTTTAGGTAATTTGGGAGATAGGAGGGAGGATGAGGAGGGGGAGTGGCCCTCCGGTTACCTTACTCACCGGTGAATGCCTATTAAATATAATGTTTAAATATCACAACATATTTCATTTATTTATATAAGTAACCGGCCGGTTTAGCCTTACGGCATCTGTGATCTGTAATCATTGATGAGTCATTCTATTCGGACGTCATTAGTTGTGATAAAGGGCTTACCCCTCTATCCTTGGCCAACGAGCAACGGCAGGACCCGGCAGTACAGAGCGAAGGAGAAAGAGCTCCACGGGAGGTTCTACAAGGCTCTACACGAGCCTTTCGTAGATACCGTCGCCTATCAAACTGGCTGCGATTTGGTGTCCTCTTTGGGGAAATCGAGTGTTTTGTCTGTGCGATACAGGATCAGGTTATTAAGACGAACAACTATCGGAGATACATCCTAAAGGATGGCACCGTCGACATCTGTCGAGCCTGCCGCCGTCCCGGGGAGTCGCTTCGGCATGTCATCTCCGGTTGTTCAGCGCTTTCTTACTCTGAGTATCTGCACAGACACAACCAAGTAGCCAGGATCCTACACCAGGAGCTCGCTCTTAAATACGGTCTCGTGGATCGGAGACCGCCTTACTATAAAAACTCGCCGGAAGCCGTGCTCGTAAAATAACCGCGCTAGGCTCTATATTGGGACTGGTCCATTATCACGGACCTGTTGTTTGGCCACTCCGAGGCGTATAAGACTAATTTGAAATAAATTGGGCTTGTCAAGGTTATGTTTAGGTTAAGACCTTATTGCGTGTCGGTTCATACCTAAATGTTCAGCAATAGTACTTATTTGTAGATATTTTAGCTTATAATCATTGGTTTTGTTTCTGTTATAAACATATTTACAATTTCATTCGATCTGCTTTAGCAGTTTTGCATACGAAAAAGCGCAAATTAAATATTTCTCAAGCAATATGTTTTAATTAGTAATGTTGCAGGTATATTTTATAAAAAAAAACTCATTACAGATGTTTCTCGGACCTTGTTCGATTTAACAATATGCGATTATACGTACCTTCTTACATTGTGAAAGAAACAACATTTGTAAACATTCTGTGGCGACATCTATGTCACCGCACGCGAAGCCTACGAAAGGCAGACATTCGTTTAGGAAAATCACTTCTCAAGATGGCGCTACTGTGCATATAAACCATTGTCATACTATGAGTTTCTTAGGATCAATACATATATATAAAATCCAAATGCAAGTCTCTACAAATCCCCCTTAAGATTGGAAGTTTCTTTCGTTTCTGCATCCCCTGCAGCGCTTCACAGCAGCAGTCATCATCCACCTTCGTTAAACTTGCGGGCCTCTGTCCCCGCAAGTCTCTTTAGACGAAGCTGTAAAGGCCTCCGGGCCAACAGCAATGTGGATGGGTTGTTAGTCGGTATGTTTCTCCTTCCGAGATCCGAGTCCGACTTAACCCGTTGGCAGGCCTCCCGGCAACCAACGGGTATGATTAAATCATTTTCCCTCCACCAAAAAAAAAAAAAAGTATATACAGTGAGACTGTTAATGCCACCTGGCCAACAGCGTACCGTGGGGTCACCGCCTTCAGTGATTGGAAGGTGCCTTTCCCTCACGTAAATCTAAAACAACTCTGGTTAAGGAGACGTCCCCCAGGACACTAACACCCGACGTAGCGGTTGGGTAGCTTAGCGGGGGTAGCTGGCTACTCTTTTCATTCACACCATCTGCCGCATTGAGATTCTCATGTGGTGAAATAGATGTCGCCCCAATTCTGATACTCTCACAATCTATATTCGAATAATCTACTGTAATTACGTACAAGGTTTAACTACCAATTGAGATATATAATTGATTTGACCATGGCTAGTTAATTATATAACTGAACTCCAGTTTTACTTCCACACTTAACACGGGCTTAGGACAGTCGTAAATATTTGTATTTAGTTTTATTAATTCATACACTTTCTGGCTATAGTACATAACAAATGGAGCTACAATATTTTAAGGGCGATGCCGCCTTTTCAGGATGTATAGGAGATGGCAGATGGGAACGACGATGAGGGGGGACGGGCAGCAGAAGATGCCTCTACTTCACGCCGATGTTTTAGAGGTCCTGGTACTACCCCGGTCGAGACGGTCAATTCGCCGCGTGGCTCTACCACGTACAAATAATGAACATATAATTACCGTTACTAATATTACACTAAACCATAGACACTTATCTGTGGTCTGGGTGGTTCATACGACAATGGCGTTTCATGCATCAAATGTGTTAATTTCAGACGTACTTAAAATTGGAGCACAACTTTTCAATTTTAATGTACAAAATATACACTTCCTTGTATGGAAACGATTGATAGAAAAGGAAACCACATTGCTGTATAAACAAACGTACAGGTATTGTTAAATTATCTTTCAAGTTTATTTTAGCCTAATAATCAAAATGAATCTCAAGCGCCGTTGGTAATGAGAAGTAGTTTTCTGACCTCGGCAAGAAATCATCCTTTGTTTTATATTTATAAATCCACCAGTTTCTTAATGAGATTCCTCTGATAGGAGACAAAACTCCACAGGTTACACTCTAGATCAAAGATTCCTAAATTATTTTGGGCCTATTTCCCAAAATGAACTGATACCTCAAACCACATAGCAAAAATTACATTACAAATTCTATCTCTATTTACTTTCCTATTGATACAAAATACTTAGCAATTTAAACACTTGTAGCTAACTTAGTTTGGGAATCCCTGCACTAGATGGTTGTCATGTTTCTCTGGTGTAAACTACTTCAGCCTAGCAGTCTGGGTAGGTACCACCCTTCTCATTCTTTGAAATATCCAGTTGCTCCCCGCGTCCTGACAGGGTGACCATGTGACATTGGTACTTCATGGTGGCGAAGGTAAGCAACAATTTACTTATTATCAAACATTATAACAAGCTAATAGCCGGCTCATCTCACGATTAGCATAATTAATGTTCTTAAATGTAGTCTTTTAATTGCATACACTTGCTTAGCCATGTGGAAGTAGTATTCTTCTGGCATCAATCTAATCCAGCAGTGTCCCAGTTATAACTGAAGGTTGTGAGGCATTGAATCTCACGAGATGACAATGCCGCACCTGTACCTTTCTTTAATAGTTGGAAGATAACCAGGGTCCACCTCATGGTTATCTTCTATCTCTTTAGAGGTGACACGCTAACAAGTACATATTGTTAGCGTGTCACCTCTAAATCCAATAATAAAAATAAGCTGTTTACATTAGAATCATTCGGTAACAGTTCCAAAACTACTATATTGAAGCAATTGTGTACATCCTAGATACGGTGGAGTTTTGAGTGTCTTGTCGCCTCACCCAGGTGAGAAATGAAACGGTGAGTGTGATGGGGGTCAATAACATTTATTGCTTAATCTTCCTCGTCGTCGTTAGCGGCGCCGCCAGGCTGGCCCTTGCGCAGGTTCTTGCGCTTGACGCGGCCCGGCCGCCCGCCGCCGAACGGAGACTTCAGCGAGAAGTCGATGTGCTTGCCGGAGTCCAGGCGCACAATGAACGACGGGATGTTCACCACTTGCTTGCGCACGCTGCGGATGAGTAAACAAACATTTTTTAAGTATTCATTCTTACTGCATGGACCAGGGGGTCTATTGTCAATAGTGTGATCTGACAGAGCTGGTAAATAAAGGTCAGGGCTGCTTGATAGTTCAAATTTTAATATGCGAGTAACCTGGTAAGAGGGAAACAGCCATAATGTTAAATGCAAAGTGATGAATAGATCATGTACTTATACTCAGCGGTGGAGGAAAACATTGTTGGGAAACAAGGGAGTCGGAGAAATAGTAGAAAATAGATCTTGAGTAAAAGTACAATGTGCACTGGAGCAGCATGACAGGCCCTTCCCTGCACCAAAATTGGGATACTCACTGGCTGATACTTTATTTTAATTTTATGCACAGACGAAATGAAATGCTGCATTGTCAACAAAATTCTCATTGTTTAAAAGCCCAGACTATGGACCTTCTACAATGCTATATCACTATATCTGTTTCTGCAAGATACAAGGATAATACGATAAAACTTGTATAATAAATAAATGTAGTAAATCATAAATTATTCGAAACTACAAAATAAATACAATAAAATTGTTAATACAATACCTGTTCAACTTGTCAAAAGTACAAATTTCAAGACATTGATCTCAACACTAGGTTGAAATTCAAGTGGTCTCTATATGAATACAATCTCATGAGCAGCGGGGAGCAGCCGCTGAAGCCGCATGAAGCTCACCTGCGTTTCATTGCCAGCATCAAATTTATGTACAACAAAAACAAATCCTATCGCTCAAAATAGTGAGTTAACACTTCACATGTCCTAACAATAGAATTTCTTTTGCATCTAATGTAAGTAATTATTCAAGAGACAAAATATTCTTAACAATCTCAGACTAACTTTGACCATACAAATCAGTAATTACTATATCATTAGGATATTAAATAGAGCATCTGGAAAGCATATGCAGATGATAATGGTGCATAGTCTTCACCGTCACATGCAGGTAATGGCTAACAGTTTCAATTTGAAGTTTCGAAAATATGAGATTGCATCATAGAAACTTGTCTATTCAAGAAAACAATATTCAATTAAACTAAACAAGTCTCTACAAGTAATTTGTTTAACTGAAACATTTGTGATTATCACCAGTTATAAATAACCAGACCATACTTAACAATTTTAACCTCTCTATGCCTGTCCCTAATTAAATGTTGGGAGAATTCATTACAACTATATAATTAAAAACTAAAGATTATATAAAAAGGTTTACTATAACTTACCGAATATGTCTCTGCCTAATAAGAATGCGGGCATGATGGATGGACTTTGCTTAATCTTCCTCGTCGTCGTTAGCGGCGCCGCCAGGCTGGCCCTTGCGCAGGTTCTGCGCTTGACGCGGCCCGGCCGCCCGCCGCCGAACGGAGACTTCAGCGAGAAGTCGATGTGCTTGCCGGAGTCCAGGCGCACAATGAACGACGGGATGTTCACCACTTGCTTGCGCACGCTGCGGATGAGTAAACAAACATTTTTTAAGTATTCATTCTTACTGCATGGACCAGGGGGTCTATTGTCAATAGTGTGATCTGACAGAGCTGGTAACAAAGGTCAGGGCTGCTTGATAGTTCAAATTTTAATATGCGAGTAACCTGGTAAGAGGGAAACAGCCATAATGTTAAATGCAAAGTGATGAATAGATCATGTACTTATACTCAGCGGTGGAGGAAAACATTGTTGGGAAACAAGGGAGTCGGAGAAATAGTAGAAAATAGATCTTGAGTAAAAGTACAATGTGCACTGGAGCAGCATGACAGGCCCTTCCCTGCACCAAAATTGGGATACTCACTGGCTGATACTTTATTTTAATTTTAAGCACAGACGAAATGAAATGCTGCATTGTCAACAAAATTCTCATTGTTTAAAAGCCCAGACTATGGACCTTCTACAATGCTATATCACTATATCTGTTTCTGCAAGATACAAGGATAATACGATAAAACTTGTATTTTTTTTTTTTTATAGAAGAAGGGGGCAAACGAGCGTGCGGCTCACCTGATGGTAAGTGATCACCGACGCCCACGAACATCCACAACACCAGAGGAGCTACAGATGCGCTGCCGGCCTTTAAGGAAGGAATAAGCTCTTTTCTTGAAGGTCCCTAAGTCGTAACTATTCGGAAATACTGCTGGCGACAGCTGATTCCACAAAGTCGAAGTGCGTGGCAGAAAACTTCGATTAAAACGCACTGTGGTGGAATGCCAACCATCTAGGTGGTATCGATGGAACTTCGAATTCAGTCGCGATGTACGATGGTGAAACTCAGCAGCTGGGATCAATCCGAACAGTTCCTCAGAACATTCCCCGTGGAAAATTTTGTAAAAATGCAAAGAGAAGCAACATCTCTTCGCAAGGCCAAAGGATCAAGCCGATCAGAGAGAGCTTGGTCGCCGACAATTCGAGCCGCTCGACGTTGGATGCGGTCAAATGGAAGGAGTTGGTACTGGGGTGCCCCTGCCCAGAGATGAGAACAGTATTCCATGTGGGGCCGAACTTGCGCCTTATAAAGTTGCAAACGGTGGACCGGCATGAAATACTGTCCTGCCTCTACAGAGCACACCAAGCTTTTTGGAGGCCAATTTGGCCTTTCCTCCAAGTGACCACGGAACTGAACGTCGCTCGATATGTCAACGCCAAGGATTCTGATACTGGCTGAGGCAATAAGGGAATGTTCTCAAAAGAGGAGAAACGACAAAGGGATTCTTTTAGCGGTGAACGCGCAAACCTGTGTCTTTTGGGGTTGAATAGGACCAAATTACGTCGACCCCAATCCGAGACTTTGAATAACAAGGTCTCGACTTCAGACACAAGTTTGTTCCGGCACTCGTCGACGTGTTCCCGAGAAATATTCGCACGGCCTGTATATAGGGCATCACCCGTGCTGTCGTCTGCATAGCAATGAATGCTACTGATTTGTAGCATGTCGTTGATATGCAGAAGGAACAGAGTGGGAGATAGCACACAGCCTTGTGGAACACCAGCATTCACGGGTTTGGGGTCCGAGCATGCACCGTCGACAACAACCTTGATGCTCCGATCCGTGAGGAAGCTGGTGACCCAGTTGCACAATCTCTCAGGAACCCCGTAAGATGAAAGCTTTGAAAGAAGCGCTTTATGCCAAACCCTATCAAATGCTTTCGCTACGTCCAGACTAACCGCCAAAGCCTCCCCCTTAGACTCAACTGCTTCTGCCCATCGGTGAGTCAGGTAAACTAGAAGATCACCAGCTGATCGTCCGCGACGGAAACCGTACTGTCGGTCACTGATCAGCTGGTGTTCCTCCAGGTACCTCAGGAGCTGGGTGTTGATGAGTGACTCCATTATTTTAGATAACAAGGGGGTGATGGCAATAGGCCTGTAGTTGGACGGATCAGAGCGGTCGCCTTTTTTCGGTATTGATGCACAAATGCTGTCTTCCAAGATTCCGGGACGACGCCTGAAGAGTAGGAGTGCCGGAAAAGACGCGTGAGAACCGGTGCCAACTCAGGGCACACATCCTCAGCACAATTGAGGGATTCCGTCCGGCCCACTCGACTTATGAATGTCCAGGAGCGGAGTGCCTTTCGCACTGAGCTCTGCAGAAACTGAATTTCCGGCATGGAGCACTTACACCACGGGATGGTAGGTGGAGAGTTTCCCGGTCATCAAGAGTCGAGTTGATGCAAAAGAGAGCCCAAGAGATCGGCTTTCTCTTTTGCAGTATGGGCCAGCGAATCATCCTCCTTGTGTAGAGATGGGAGAGATGCCTGACAGAAATTCCCTGGACAGCCTTGGCGAGAGACCAGAATGCGCGGGATCCCGATGGGAGGCGAACTAGTCTCTCGCCAATTCTGCCAATGTGCTTTAACTTTGCCGCAGCGATAACTCTTTGAAGGACCTGGAGGCAGAGTTGTACTCGTTTTAAGAGCACTGGTTTTGCATCCCGAGACGCCGATGCATCGGCCCAGGCCTGGTAGCACTTCCGCTTTCGGCGTGACGCTATTTTGCAGGTGCGACCAAACCAAGGCTGGGATTTACCTCCGACAGGCACTGCAGAGAACGGGATAAAAGTTCCATTCCTGAAGTACCACATCGGTGACAGAATCTGCAACGACGTTGGGATCATCCAGCGAGAAGCAAACCTGCCCCCATGGGTAGGAAGCAAAGAAAGACCGCATTCCATCCCAATCTGCCGACCTATAGTGCCACACACGGCGGAACCCCGCAGATCGCGTTCGGGATCGGCGCGCGATAAACACTACACTCCGGATCAGACAGTGGTCCGACGAGCCAAGAGGGGCATCGACTGAGACCAAATATCCGTCCGGGTGTGAGGTCAGCAAAAGGTCCAACAGGGAAGGTGTATGACCTTCCACGTCTGGGATCCGCGTCGGCGAGGTTACCAGTTGTGTCAGGCCATATGCTAATGCAAAGTCGTGAACAGATCTCCCGCATGATCGGTTATGCGAGAACCGAGCCAATCGGTGTGGTGGGCATTAAAATCGCCGAGAATCACGATCTCTGCGGATGGGATCTGTTGTAGCACGGAATCTGTAGCCATTTGGATGTGGTCGATGAGTCGGTCAGTTACGGTATTACCGCTATGGGACCTGTAAAGGCACGCATAGACGCGCGGATGGTCGTCGCTGTCGATGCGCAGCCAAAGGGTAGAAAGGTCCAAACCTTCAAGACGACCGAGGCGTCGAGAACAGATATCATCTCTGACGTATACGCAAACTCCGGCACGGGGCACAAAGGAGTGTTCCAGTTTGTACCCCGGGTAATGGAGATAAGAGGTATCAGCCGGAGACGATATCTGAGTCTCTGTAAGAAAAAGCAAGGCCGGCTTCGCCGTTTCAAGATGGTAATGAACGGCGCTAAGGTTCGAGTGGAGTCCCCTGATAAAAAAATGTAGTAAATCATAAATTATTCGAAACTACAAAATAAATACAATAAAATTGTTAATACAATACCTGTTCAACTTGTCAAAAGTACAAATTTCAAGACATTGATCTCAACACTAGGTTGAAATTCAAGTGGTCTCTATATGAATACAATCTCATGAGCAGCGGGGAGCAGCCGCTGAAGCCGCATGAAGCTCACCTGCGTTTCATTGCCAGCATCAAATTTATGTACAACAAAAACAAATCCTATCGCTCAAAATAGTGAGTTAACACTTCACATGTCCTAACAATAGAATTTCTTTTGCATCTAATGTAAGTAATTATTCAAGAGACAAAATATTCTTAACAATCTCAGACTAACTTTGACCATACAAATCAGTAATTACTATATCATTAGGATATTAAATAGAGCATCTGGAAAGCATATGCAGATGATAATGGTGCATAGTCTTCACCGTCACATGCAGGTAATGGCTAACAGTTTCAATTTGAAGTTTCGAAAATATGAGATTGCATCATAGAAACTTGTCTATTCAAGAAAACAATATTCAATTAAACTAAACAAGTCTCTACAAGTAATTTGTTTAACTGAAACATTTGTGATTATCACCAGTTATAAATAACCAGACCATACTTAACAATTTTAACCTCTCTATGCCTGTCCCTAATTAAATGTTGGGAGAATTCATTACAACTATATAATTAAAAACTAAAGATTATATAAAAAGGTTTACTATAACTTACCGAATATGTCTCTGCCTAATAAGAATGCGGGCATGATGGATGGACTTTGCTAAACCAGCTTTGAACACTTGTGTCTGCAGCCGGCGCTCCAAAAAGTCCTCAATCTTCAGACCGAGCACATAATCGAGCTTCATTTGCTTCTCATCTAACACACCTATCCTCACCAAACGACGAAGCAAGGCATTACCTGTACAGATAATAATGATTTGAAAAAGGCCTGGATTTGAACATTTTATGGTTTGTAAACAATCATCTCAGTGTAAGGTAAGGTCAACACAGGATAAATCTGACAAGAGGTTGCCAGAGTTACTCATCATTTTATATATTAAGAGTAGAGGTTCAATAAAAGCTACTAAAAATTAATACTACAATTGACTTATTGACCTCATACTATTTTAAGTAATATAAACACAAATTTTCTGACCCCAATTTAAACAATCAAGTGTTGTGGACCAGAGGGATATAGTCACTGCTCAGTGTGGTATGGACAAACAGTTCAAAAAGTGTAGCATTTCATAAAGAAGCCTTTTGCTCAGCAGTGAAGAAGACCAAGAGTAGTTTGAACTATAACCAGCTAGCGATAGTGACATTTTCTCATGACTGACTCTGACTGCTTCTAAAGAGACCAATTCCGTGCAAACATTATGGGAAATATCAAAAACAAGTTTTAGAGAAACCACAGACTTCAACCCCTTAATTTCTCACACCCAGGGGATGGAATATTTCCACTAACCCACACTTTAGGTACAGCCTATACAATAAAAAGAAATGAAACGCCAAAATCAGTTCACAATCGGTGAATATATCGCGTAATACACGAACAAAAAAGGTAACACATTTACATGCGGAAATACACACAAAATTAAAAAGATGCTTTAAACATGAAGGCACTTGATACTCATGGTTCTAATTATTGGAGGAATATGAATAAACAAACCAAATAGTTACCTTCAAAGAGCCTTTTAGGATCCTTCTCCTCCAACGTGAGCAACTCACGGGCAGCCTTACGGATGCGAGCAAGGGTGTACTTCACCCTCCAAACTTCGCGCTTGTTCCGCAGACCATATTCGCCGATGATTTTTAGCTCCTGGTCGAGACGCGCCTTCTCGAAAGGCCGCCGCGGCGTTACATAGGTCTTGGAAAAGACCGACGGCACTCGATTGTTCACCATAGTGGCGAGCTAAACAGTATAAGTTACAGATATAGGAAGCGCATTACATTCGACACAAAGCTGTAATACTTATTGGAGGCGTGTTGCCACTAGCCGTTGCAAGCGTACGTACTTAAAGATGGATATCCATTTCAAGCATTACGCCTGGGAATCATAGCACGTGGCAATGCTATAGCCTTATTGTCCATACATGACGGCTATGGAGATCGCCATGGTCTACTTAAAGGCACAATTAGGTAATGTGAAAGACATCTGCTTACATCATGAAAACTATAATCAATTCAATACTAATATTCTCACACAATATTCATTACAGTTAAATTAATCTTAAAAATCACTTATTTCATTAAACCACTGTTATTTTTCTTGAAAATAAGAAAACAACATACCGTCAACCAACTCTGCTCGCCGAAAAAGAATCACATAGAGCCAGACCAGAGAGCCTAGCGTAGAGGGGAGTACTTTGACATATAGGGCGTGCTGCCACCTGACAAAAATAAACTCACCAGATTATTCAATAAAAGTCACCAGATCAGGCTAACTGATCGACATTCGTCCAACTAAAACTGACCATAAGTCGTTAAAAATTAATTAATTTTGTTTGAATTTCGATTATTTTTGTAAGGTCAATTTGTAGAAAAAACCACATTGGAATCTGACTCAATTATTACGAAGGGAGAATATCGAACTGGAAAAAAAATATGTTGTATCACTTGGAGAATTAATCAATTTCATAAGCATCTTAACCTCTGAAATAAAAGCAGTCACGGAAATTTAATAGTAATTGCTTAAACTGTTGTATTTTGTTCAATTACATTATTTGAAAGTTATAGGTTTAATTAAAATTGTAATAACTTCTTTAATAGCCTACAAAGTCCATTGCAGAACTGCTCCGCAGAGAAAATGTGTAAATGTTAGTAACTTATGTGGTTGTATCTTAAATAAAATTGATATAACAGATTATTGAGATTCAAATTCGTATATACCACTATTTATCACCACGAGCTAAAGAATCGCCAAAAACCTAGCGACAAAATCGCTAAGGTGGCAACACTGCATAGGACATCGCAAGTACATTGAGACAGTGATCTGCAGACGATTATTACTAATCGATTTGAAAATATTACCAAAACATGGCTCTTCTCGTAGCCTGTATATCAGTTGGCTGTTCAGCACCATCTCAAAATTAATGAAGCAACCCCGGAAAAGTAAATATATGATGTCTTTACGTATTATATGCACATACATACTTTTACTCTTTCGGCGGCTACTCCATTAATCCATTCATATTAACCCAGATAAGCCTGAAACTAAAATTTTCTGAAAATTTTGAAAAAAGTTACATTATTTAGTTTATTAGATCTTATGCAACATAAAAAATTATGAAAAAAATTAAGTGTAAGGCTTAGGAAACAGCCGTCCTATATGTAGGACAGTAGGATAATAAGAGGAAATAAAAGACCATTTATGACAAAACAGAATGTAATCAAAAAGTGTAGTTTATTAGATAACTATTGATTATATTACCCATTGTTATATGTAATTTACTAGATTAACACTATTTATGAATGATATGTTTCAAAACACTTGACACACACTCCAACATCACATTTCTTGCAACGTGTCAAACATTTTTTGTGACATTGACGACAGTGTGTTTGCTTCGATTGAGGAATAACCAGATGATTCATTTGGTCTTTACGACTATCAGCATGTTCATGATGGGAGGGTCGGCTAGGCCCTCTTTTGGCATTTTTTCTGTTTGATTCAATCAAAGCAATTGCTACCCTTCTGCGAAAGCCAAGATGATCCAGTTTTCCATGATTTATTTTATATAACTGCCATGCATTATGTTCGGCAAGATCAATCATGTGTGTGAGCAACGGCATGTACCATTTCTTACCTCGTATACCAATTCGGTAATGTGAAATATTTTCATCAGACCGATCCACTCCTCCCATATATTTGTTATAGATGGACACCATATGTGGTTCTTCTATGACAATGTTTCTCTTTTCACTTTGTGAGAAGCGTTTGGCAGATTGTTTAGGATTTATTCCTACAGCATTAGAAGCAATACTGAATATATTATTGTCATGCCATTTAGCAATAATGAACGTGTTGTCGTGTGTCGTTTTGTAATCGACAGCACCACGTTCCTTTTTTTCAGTAACTTCGATGTAATCAGAGGACAACTAGATGTCCTGTTTTCTCGAACTGTCCCAGTGCAACGAAGGCCTTTCTTTGTTATCTCTTCCAGCAAGGGCGTCCCAGTAAAAAAATTATCAAAAACTACGTGGTAAGGAAGGTCGAAGCCACGTGAAATCAGCACATCGCAAAAAGTGAGAACAACGCTTGCACCCAGCCCCAATTCTTTATATATTGGATTGCACATAGTTGTAGCACCTTGGTATGGTTCCATCCATAAAACATACCCTAACCGTGTAGCACCAACCCAAGCTTTGAACCCGTACCTAATAGGTTTACCTTTTATGTGCTGTTTGCAGCCATGTCTACCATAGTAGGGGATCATGGCCTCATCTACACTGTAATGCTCTTCAAGAGGAGAAAACTCTAAGAACTTTTTATTTAGAAGTGTAACTAGGGGGCGTACTTTTGTGTATTTGTCTTGCAAATCCAGATTATCATTGACATGAAGGTGGCGAAAAATAAAGTCAAATCTATCCCTAGTCATAGCCGAGCTGATCAATTCATTCTTTGTATCAGGGGAGTTTTCCCAATACATTCTTCTACGGGGGAGCCATGAATAACCACTAACCAACAATATGCCGATGAAACATTTCATATCTTCAGTGGTTATGTCTCCAGGCAAATTCTTTTTGTCAGCATATTTATTGCTCTCTGACACCAACAACGAAATAACATCTTCATCTAAGAAGTTTTCAAACCACTCAATTGGGCGCTTATCTTGGCAAGCGCCTTGAACATCTGGCCAATTCACGGGATTTTTTGCCAAGTCCCGTTTTCTCCATGCGTAGGTACGCCTACGTTTAGTTCGACCTGTAGAATCAGAAGGTTCTTCTTCTGTATCACTCACCATAATCTGACCTTGAATCATTACTTCAGCCGGTTGAAGCAGAATGTTTCGTGGCAAATTATTCAAAGTTACATTATCTTCTTCACCCGAATCTTCGTCAGTGAGACAGTCAGGATCAACAGGAGGAGGTGAATACATATCAGTCGTTCTCTATAATCTTCTTCATTATCAGAAACATTTTCTAAAGCATCTAAAATTTCATGCGCAGCTAACGGTCTGTAAAGAAAAAGTTGTATTATTGTACTAAAATCATGTATATTATCCTACTGTCCTATATATAGTACGCTAGTATTTGTAACAAGTTATACGTAATTTATTTATATTATTTTGCTAGAATATTTATTTAGTACAAAAGTTAAGGTTATCAACTAGATATTAACACAGAAAAAAACAACTCACGAGTAAAATATAACTTTTTATACATACCTGTCATTTGCCATGTCTGCAACGCACTTTTATTACACACTTATAAGGTAAAAACTGTTAAAATAACTGTCTTTTTATTTTTTCTAATAAAGCTGACACGTTTCTTACTGCAAATCATAAGACTAAATAATCTTAGATAAAGAGGGTATTCATATTTTTTTTTTTATTTCTGCTGTCCTAAATATAGGACAGTAGGCTTATCTGGGTTAACTGTCATGTACGTACGGAAATGCAAAGAACTAAGAGTGAGATCATTGGTTATATTATATATATATATATATTTAATTTGTCAAAAGATGTGCGCGAAGCAGAGAAGCTACCTTACCTTTTTACGTTTGGGAAAATAATGCCTACCGATATCGGAAAAAAAGTTTTTACGAATGCTAGTTGATAAAAAAGATTAATATAATTAAGCGTAGATTAATGTGTTCTAATGTTTATTTTGCTTCTGACCCTATTGTAAATATTTAGTATTCTTAGTAAATTACTTAATGATGAAAGCGTAGTAGCTCCGATACGTCAAACACATTGTCATCAGAAGCAATTGAATAATGTAATCGACTAGAATATACCTCTTTGGCAAGAAAATAGACTTGTGCCATTTGCCAAAGACTCTGATGCTATTTCCTAAGATGCCTTAATGTTTTTTTAACAAAAATTCAAATTTACAATTGCAGACCTTACATCATCATTGCAGCCTGTCAAAAGTTCACTACTGAACATAGGCCGTCTCCAAAGATTGCCAATAGGCATGCTCCTGAGCCACATGCATCTATCAACATCCCGAAACACAGTGCAGAGCATCACTCCATCTTGTGGGGCCACTTGAGTACCTTTTTCCTCCCCAATAAGCTATATATATATATATATATATAGCCCCCACAAGCTATATGGCCAGCTCATAGCTCTTACAATTACAAGTAAAATCTTTTCAGGGCTTCAAGAAAAAAAATAATAAGAAAAATGAGTAACATTAACTTATATTATTTACATATTGAACAATATTCAAAATTTCTTGTATTTCAAGAATCCTCTATACTTCTTGGGATTCAATCCATATGCTTTCAGTCTCTCATCGGATAGTTTATTTAATGGATTTTCTGACTTTCCATTATCTTGTTTGGGCTTGAACTTACTTTTCATTTTTTTGCTTTGCTTTTTATTGGATTTTTTAATTGGTATGCCAGTTTGATTCGGCTTAAGCTTTTTCCTCTTTTTCATGGGAATTTCTTGTGCTTTTGGTAAATTGGAGTCTAATTTCCTTTTAAATGTATCAACTTTTACTGTGTTAGCTTCTACAACACTATTCCGATTGTTCTTTTCTATGTTCAACTGTGATGAACTAAGAGCTCCATCACTGGTTGTACTTGGTTCTTCATTATGTGGTACAATCTCAACTATAAAGTTATTTGCGTGTTTCTTTTTCTGCTTACCTTCTCTTTTAACGAAACCAGTTTGTGTTTGTTTTTCTTCATTTAACTCTTTATTTAATTCTTCATGATTCTCATAGGATTCTTTAAGTGTCTGCTTTTTCTTTGAACTTTTAACTTCTATATTGTTGTCATTTTCCTCATTCACATTATTTTCAATTCCATTTTCTTGAAGTTCCTCACCGTGAGTACTATCTTCCGCGTTATCATTTGTCTTCTCTTTTTTCTTTTTATTTCTCTTCTTTCTTTTCTCTTCAACTGGTACTACCAGCTCGGGTTCTCTATAATGAAAATAAAGTAATTAGAAAATAGCATTTGTTTCATTCGTATCATATCAATTATGTTAAGGTGTTGATCATTATGATGTGTATCTATTAGGAATTTGTGTGGTAGCATCGTAAAGATCCGCCATTCTAATTATTCCTACTCATTGTATGAGGCAACGAAGGGTTAAGTTTTGAAAATGTCATGGTAATCTCCAGGAGCAGTGAATGTTTGACATTAGTCATAACTGCCTGTTTGCTAACTTAACTTTAAAAAATTTAAAGTTAACAATAAAAGATTAAATAAAAAATGAAAAATGACAATCGATTACGATTGGTTCGTTCGGCAGCGTTCTGATTGGTCAGCTGGTACTGCTGTGCTTAAGCTGACCAATCAGAACGCTGCAATCCCCTAATGTTTTGGCGCCTTAGTTTTCAAAACAGCCAAAGTTTAGGTTAAGTCAACTATGAATACCGTAACACTTATTTATGCCTCTGTACCAACGCAACCCGACGGATCGGTAAATCTGGTTTCAGAGAAGCAAAGTTATTTGTAATATAAAAAAATACAAGTCTTCTAGTGTCACTAATCCTGATATGACTTATAACAACAGAATTTCAATGGTTACAGCGTTATGAAGGGATAAGGGAAGTTAATTAAAACAAAAACCATTTAATTTGTCACTTACTGCGGCAAATCTTTGAACAGGCTTGGCAATATCTTCCTCTTCAGTTGTACGTCGGCCGCCTTCTGCGCGTATGTCTTCACCTCGCTCTTCTCCACGGTGGGGGGACGATGCTTCACGATCTTTTTTAGGGGCACCCACTGCGTCAGCTCTTTGTCGTCTGCTAGAAGGATCTACAGCGTAATAGGGACATTTGTTTTGTTAATTATTCGAATGACGATGGGATATCCATCCGAAAATAGCAAATCCTAACCCCACAGTCTAGTTATCAGGAACAAAAATTTACTAAACAGCCGGTTTATGGTGACTAATGTGTATTTGTCTATAGTGTGCTCGATTGGATCTTGCAGATAGAGAACCAGTGTTGAAATAAAATAATTTATAGGCTCCTACTTTAATTTACTTTTACTAAAGTTTGATTTTATAAAGCATTTGTTACCTCCTCAATAGACAATCCAAAGTCGTTAGGCACCACCTCTCTGTACTTGAAGCGGGTGGGCAGGTCCCCACCAATAATGTCCTCGCAGTCCATCTTGTAGTACTCCTCCATAAACTGGGTGTAACTCTTATCCTCCTCGGGTATGAATTTCGGCTTCTCTTCAGCTAGAAGCTCCGCTAGCTTGGACTTCCGCTTTCTGTTTCTCCGCTTCTTCCCCATGTTGCGTTTCAGTTCTTCTAGGAGATTCTCTCGAGCTTTCTTTGGGTCGTAGTCCGCGTCCATCTGTAATAATGGTTTTTTTCAGTGGCGATATCATAGTTGTAGTCGTAGTGGTCATATAATAATACAGCTACATAGTAAGCGAGAATCTTAGGTTCGAACCCAGGCAAAATTTATCACGTGTAATGTTCAAAATTTCGAAGACATGTGAGATCTACTAAGCCGCAAACGAGCAGCGTGGCAGACTCTTCATTTCTACAGAACCATTTTAAATATTGAGAAGAAACATTTGCCCACCAGTGGCACACTTAAAGGCTGCTACTTTATCATACTTTTTATATATCTAATGAAATTAATATTTTATACAAAGTTTTTAAAAATACCACCACCCTCTCATTAAAACTTTTGATCCAGTCTGTTTTCACAAAATTAATTTTATTTTATAAAAATATTGTAAAAAGATGACGTAATTGTTAAGTGTTGCGTAAACTCTAGAACTAGATAGACGTCTAATTGCTTCAATATTCGAATAAATAAATAAAACTGAAACACGGAGCTTTTTCTTCATCACCATCATCATCATTTCAGCCTACCATAAGTCCACTTCTGAACTGGGCCTCCCCAAAAGGGATGAACCTATCTAGGGAACCTACAAACTTGGGAAATAAAACTTTACCTAAAAACAAAATTTCATCCAAACCGTTAGAGCCGTTTTGGAGAAAACAATTGCTGATATGATCATTGCAGCCCGGTCAAAAGTCCATTGCTGAACGTAGGCCTGCCCCGTAGATCGCCACAGGGCCCGGTCCTGAACCACACTCCTCCATCGACTTCCCCTCGACACTGTGCAGGTGTCATTATGTATTCTTACTTACATTAAAATGTTCATCCTCGCAATGCTGGCCGACTTCGTCACCTTGCGCCGCTTCGTTGTAATGGTCTTCGTAATTCTCCCAATTTTCTGTAATATACAAAGTTTCAATGCTTTAGGACAACTTGATACGTTCAGAATAGAATGGAATACATTTATTTAAATATACACACACACACACACTAAATAATGTAACAAAGCACACACCGTAGAAAAAAAGTAAAGAAAAATTAAAAAAACCAAACACTGTGTTTGTGATACCAAAAAAACACCCCTAAGTTTAAACATAGTAACCTATTAAATTCAGTTAACATAAATCAATGATGAGACCATCTCATCATTGGGCGCTGTGTGGTCCATTTCAGATTGCTTCACACCTCATGCATAATTATTAATTATCAAATATTAAGTAAACAAACTTTCAATAATTTTTGGTGTCCCAATCTAAAATTAGGTGATCGTGACCCCAGATCGCCCAGCACGGGAGCGGTGAAGGGAAACATGGCGAGGAAACCTGCATGTCTGAGGAATAATAAAAAACAGTATTTCGAGGGTACATGAAGCCCGCCAACGCGCACTGGAGCAGCGTGGCGGGACATTCCCGGCTTCTACACCCTCTCAGATATTTGAGAAGGAGGCCTTTGCCCAATAGTGGCCACTTACAGGCGGCTACTTTACTTTTTTTTTTTAGGGTAAGCCGTAAGATTATTTTGCAAGGAAATCTTACTGCGTGTAAAGTGTCATATCAAATCGGACAGGACAAACCACTCACCGATCTCCAGCTCCTCGTCCAGATCAGGGAACTCTGGCTTCTGGTCATCCGTCTGTCCGTAGTACTGCTCATCGAATATTGCCTTCATTCTCCTGTCGTGCTCCTCTGGGTCGAAGTCCCCTTCTATGTCCTCGTCCTGATGGTCACAGCGGGGAAATAAGAGTATTGTTGGTCTGTGTGTGTTATGATCTTTTGCATTTACGCGAACACTACACGTTGAAATGAAACTATTTTTTTCCCGGTGGAGTTAGGATGGTCTAAAAATACAGGAACTTTATCTGACGGTAAGATTGTGAAAGTATCGTCGGAGGGTATTCTCCTCAAAGTCCTGCATGAATACACTCGACAATGGGCGATACGAAACGCAGAAGCACAAGATGGCTCTACTGCACGCCGGTGTTCTTCAAGGTCGCGGTGTTACCCAGGACGAGCCGCTTGGCTCCACCGCGTACATAATATGTTCGTAGAGCAGCCTCTGAAGCAATACCATATTACAACTGGGTATAGTAAAGCACCTCAAAAGCCAGATCCTGATTGCCGGTGACTTCCTTTAGCTGGGCGATTCTCTCCTGTATCTCCTTCAGCTTGAACGCCTTCAAGCGGCCAATCTCCTCCATCTTCTTCTTTTTCTCCTCTTCCTTTCGCTCGCGGATCTCCGCACGCTTACGCGAACGCCGGTCGTCTTTCGGACGAATAGAGCTCATCGTTCTCGGGAAACGTTTCAGCTGGAAAAAATTACAAAGGATTACGACTGTAGCTTATTACATGTAATTTCGACGTTAGTAATATTATATAATGTGTGGTGGTGCAATGCTGCACATTGTGCTAATTCGTAAACACCGATATACTATTGGAATATATATACCAATATATAACTCCTTGGTATAGTAAAGTATAGCTAATTCAATAAAAAAAAACATTAACATACATACAAAAAAAATATCAGAAACGTATTGATAACTTCCTGTTGGGGTGGTCAGGAAATGACAAAACTAGACTTTTTGCCCTATTCACGAGAGATTATTTGGGACATAAGTGTCTCACACCTGTCAGATAGTCTTTGTATCCAGGACAACGATACAAATCAGGGTATCACAGGGGATCGAACTCGAGTCTCCTGATTCGGAGGCAGATCTGCTTAAACACTCGGAAATCGTGTTCAGGAGGTGCATAATGTGCTTACGTATTCATCGTCGGGCTCCTCGAAGCGGAAGTTGTACGCGCGCTCGAACTTGCCTTGCTCCTCCACGATCTCCTCGTCCGCCTCCAGCTCCGCGTCGTCGCGCAACCTGTCCCCCGCCTCCCCGGACTCCCCCTCCTCCAAGTACCTGGTACAAATTACACACGCCTTAAAATCGAAAACGTAGCATTCGCCACCTAGCGCGGGAATCCCTTACAGCCGAGGAGCTGTCTGGGCAAGTGTCCAAGGGGGTGATGACCCTTGTCCATCCCTGTCGCCTATCAATAGTATAACAACAGACTGTGATGAATTCCATCAAAGTCCTCAGGAGTGACGACGCATCTGTAAGCTTGTTCTATTGAGGTTTGCAGGTGTCTATTGTAAGCTAATGTAGCTCACATTAGCTTACAATCAGCTTGACTGTTAGCTCATTTGTACAACAACAACAACAACAAAAAATACAATAAGCGTGTCTAATGTGTCAGAAGAGAAACTTCTACTCCCTTGAAAATAACTGATTAGTATATATAAAGAATTATTAATTGATGAGTTAATGTTATATGATTAACAACAAATAATTAAAAAAAAAATTATTATTATTAATCACTGTTGGAATACATACTACATAAACAAATTAATATTGCCCACTTCTAATTCAGATGGCAAGACTCACAGCTAACCGAAACGTTGCACGTACTGCCTGAGTGGCCTGGATTATGACTACACTAAAATTGTATACTGCAAATTTAATGTAGCGTAATAGCCTAGTGGTCAGGGCGCTCGCTTTAAGTTCGTACTCCGCGAGCGACCAGGATTCGATCCTTGAGTAATGACTGAATGTAATGATACTGTCTAAATGTGACAATAAGCAGTTTAATGCAGCAGCGAGACGGACTCATTCCAACTAGAAAAACCCCTTCAAAAATTACGTGAGCCCTTTGCTCAGCAACGGGATACTTTACTTTCTTATTTTTAAGAATGATTATAACATGCAAATTTGGTGATTATTTCATATAATATTTATTATTTTAAATTCTGCAAAAATTGAAATAGTAAACGTAAATGGTCATAAATGGTCCACCGCAGGACGTAGACCTCTTCCATATAGAGGATTTGTTACCTCCTTAAGAGGGGGTGCCCCTGGGTTGGGCCCTCTAGTTGTTGTTGGAAATCTTTCCTTCACTAACAGAGGTTGTTGCTCCTTAAACTATTTTACAAGCGGGCCCTGTGCTCGCAAGTCTCTTCCTCAACAGATATCTCTATACCGGGGGGTTTTGTTCAGTTCGACATCTTAAATGCTGATCGCGACATAACCGGTCACTACCTTCAATGACGGGTAGGTGTTTACGCCTTTTCGCCACCAATCAGAAAAAAAAGCCACGCTTCGGCAAGGGGAGGGATATTAGCAGTTCCAGACACCTCGATCATCGATTTGCTTAATTTTGATTTCGAGATGGTTATTGCCATCTATCAGTAGCTATTGTGTTTTTCAAGGTTAAATTGTCTTGCTATACCTCTTATTCAATATATAGTCCCGGAGAAAAGCTTCACCATCATTGAGTTTAGGATCGGACCAGAGAGCCTTCAGCGGAGCGAGGTCCTTCTCCACTTCGTCGTCTACGTGCTCCACTTTACCTGTCAGGTAATCCTTTAGTTTGCCAGCCTGTAACAAATTCAACCACTTTAGAAACAGAGAATTAACTGATGCTTTTGAGATTTTAATTTGTTTTCTGGTATTTTGCTTAAGGAAACTAAAACATGAAATCATTAATCGTTATTACACAAAAATATAAAATTGCGTATTGCGCTTCTCAATTAATTTGAATAATAAAAACAAAGGATAGGTGCAAATTTAAATGGAGTAGAAGTCTTTGTACTTAGCAGAGCCAAGTAGTGGCTTTTTCTGCTGTTCGAATGGGCCTCCCTGTAGGTTACGTTTTGTTCACTGTGGGTGACCAAACCATGGCTGCTAAACCCTCGCGTAGCGACAAGATGTGTGACTATCATAACGTTTCTTATCTAATATTTATATTTCTTCTACCCACCTTCTCTTTGACACCCTATTCCATGATTCATACAAAACTATGCGTGTTTTGTATAGGTTTTACACCATAACCACAAGGGGTCAACGTAATAAAAGAGCCAGTTTCAGACTGAAATTAAATACATTTGTTTACATATATTTGCATATGAGTGTTAACACAATGGGTACAATTTAAATTTAAACTAACCCTAGCTGGAGGACCAAGGTATTTTACTCATTCGGTTCATCAATTGGTTCAACCATAAGAAAATTTAACAGCAAAAGTTTTAAATTTGTTACTAACTTTGTTTACTGTTTGAGGCTCCGGTGTTTCTTCATCAATTTCCGCTTTCTTTTCTATGCTAAATATATTCGGATCGCCATCATCATCATCTTCATCACTGTCTGCAAAGACCACCTTCTTGGTGCTGGTTTCCAACTCTGAAATACAGAAATGTAATATTTTATGATGTCTGCTATTTTATGTCATGTTAGTGCAACACATCAACGAACATGTTCTTTATTTTTGGTAAAAATCATTAATCTTATCGCCGTTACGGACTTACTGTAATGAGAATATATTATTGTCGTTCGCCGATTCGAAAGCTGGAATCCTGGGGAATATCCATATTAACATAATGATTGAGGTCATTGACACCATGTGGCACGGGTCGTGCCAATCACTAGTGATGATGAATAGTGACATTTTAATAATAGTACTGACAATAAGAAATAAAATTCTAATGGTTTGATTGCAATTTTAATGATAAGATGAGTAAAGACTGTTGGACTGTTGAAAATGGATAGGCTACACCCGTGGGATTTGTTTTGTGATAAAAAGCAAGAATTTCTAAGTATATCCATGAACATTTATATTCATTAATCATCATACAATTTTCCAAGTTCTGCAACCATCAGCTACATCATCATCATTGCAAGCTGTTGTAGGTCTTTGTGTAACCTACACAAATGACATTGGTACAAAACAAATCTAGTGACAGTATATTCTAATGTTTTGAAACTGATTTGTAATAATTGGTTGTTTTCCATTCTAGAGTAATTTTTTTGGTTATTAGAAACAAGCATACA
This sequence comes from Bhutanitis thaidina, assembly GCA_029286595.1. Classification (NCBI taxonomy): domain Eukaryota; kingdom Metazoa; phylum Arthropoda; class Insecta; order Lepidoptera; family Papilionidae; genus Bhutanitis; species Bhutanitis thaidina. Next base: position 789,389 of record JAGSMS010000041.1, on the reverse strand, counting down.
GTCAAACATTGATTATGCATAGACCACTGATATTTACATAACAAACAATTTTCTTTATTTGAGATTAGGTCTGTGTAACATGGTGTTCTAACCTTATCCAAATCTAAATTTCAGTGAATTAGTGATTACAAACCTTTTTCCTTTTCCACTTTGTCATCAAAAAATTTATAGCTGGGGTCATATATTTTAGGGTTTTTTGTTTTTAACAGTGCAAGGGTCTTAAGGAACTGAGCCTCCGTTTCTTCTGATACTTCCAGAGGTTCATCACTTTCGTCTTCACTGTCGGAGGACTCTGAAGCATCCAAGTTAAGCGCTTTAGAGCCATATTTCTGTTCTACTGTAAATAAAAGATTTGCTAAAATAAATCGCATTCCACATCATGCTCTGCCTGATAAGATTATTTTATATTTATATCTCATGGTTTTTATTATTTTATATTTATCTATATATTTTAGTATTTACATTCCTTTTATGTATTTTATATTATAAATGTTTATTTAATACCTAATTAAATAATATGTGTTTAAATATATATTAAGATTGACTGATAGAGAACGCTTCTTGTCATTAAGTCCGTCCATTGTAACCCATAGCTAAAGGTCAACAATAAAGAATAAAGTAAACAAATAATATACATAACATTAACAAACGGGCAAACGAGCAAGAGGCTCCATTCGAGCAGCAGCTAAGGCTACTGCTTGGTTCTGCCACGTAAAACACTTGCATCTCCTTTGATGTTGGAGATGTTCATCGGCGTCGGGTAATCACTTACCATCAGGTGAGTCATTGGCCCCCTAACCATTAAAAAAAATACAAAAACAACATTGAAAACCTTACACTTATGCTTCTCTTCCTTTTCACGCCAAGCATCATACTTTTTGGCGTATACATTTTCAGTTTTAATTTTAACTTCTTCGTCAGAATCATCATCAAACAGTTTATTTTTAGACATTTTAATTATGAATTGAACCTTTTATCTAATAATTGTGAAATAAACATCGTAACACAAACAATAACCTCTATTTACAATACGTAAACACCAACTCGTGCACTCGTGCAACACAAATGCCAAAATGTCAATCAGTGTTGCCACGGCCCTTGAGTAGAGAGTTACGATACGTTCCTGAAAAGTTACGTTTTTACTGCAAAAATTTTTAATCGATTACCTGCCCTGCGTGTTAATAAATGGCGAATGCACTTAAATACCAAAATAATACATAGTTTATGAGGAGGAGGAATAAGGAGAACTTACATATCTTATTCTATGGCAAATTTTGTGCATCCAAATGAAATTTTAAATTTTTTGAGATCATGACATACTTGTCTTTCACTAACAGAATAATGATAATATGAAAATCTTTACATAATGATTGTCGATTTTGTGTGAAATCAATAATAGTTACATAATCGTCACCAAACTAACAAGAGTTATCTCTTACTTTTACTGACGTTGCGTGAATTTGACAGAGATAAGAATATCACGTTTTGTAAAAATGAGGTAAACATTCACTTTTTTACAAAACTCGATCCAAGTAATAAGTGGCTCGAGGATCCACCGCTGGTGACGCCTCGAGCCTTTACTAAACGCACTTGCTCAGCGTGATAAGTATACGCAAATCTTTCATTCACTGCATACCAGCTTTTGTTAGGAGTAGACTAGTAGGCTAGGATTAGACTTAAAAACGCAAATAAATGACAAAAGAAATAAATAAATTATAGAATTCCATATTTAGAACTGATTATACAATCTTCTTCATCTTCCTTAATTTATAGAATCTTTTGAGAAAATAAGTGAAGATCTCAATGAAATAGACATAATGAATTCTAATAATACAAAACAAAAATTGATAAAAATGTTTTAGTTATCGATATTTCCTCATGATTCTCTCCTTAGATTTCACTTCTCTAGTAACCTTACTTTGTCCAAACGTTTACCGGTGGATATTTTTGTTTACTATTCAATGAAACTTGTAATTTTTCGACAATATAGATGCTATAATTAATATAATACTTAATAAAAATGACTACAAATCCTAGAAAGGGTACGGATCCTGTACCATTGGAGGAAAGCGACCAATTAACAATACGACCATTGTAAATATTGTTTAATCTTTTGAATTAATGTTCTATTTACTAATTATAGTTTTAGGCCAAAACTTATATCCCTTATTTTTAAGTTATTTTTATGTTATAAAAAAATATAACACTTATTTGTAATCATTTATCAATTTGATAATGAGAATTTGGATGTTATCCTATGATTTAGAGGAAGTACTTTAAATATGTCTTCTTTATTAATCTATTGAAACTTTTTCCTTAGTTTTTATTGTAAGTCATTAATGGAGAGTTGTGGTTGACCTCTGTCTGAGGCTGCATAAATACCCTGAATAGAACACTGCATAATGATGTTAATAAAGTACTATTAACATAATTTTTACCATTTGGCCAACATTTGTATAATTTGAAAACTGATGTGTTTCTTTTAGAGGTGCTGGCCAAGAAGTTGGAAGATCATGTATTATGCTAGAATTCAAAGGAAAGAAGATAATGGTAATGACTGTTCTTTGTTTGGACATTGGAATAGTAATTTGAGGATCAAAATGATTTTACTAAATAATGAGGGATGTTAATAAAATTAGTGTAGTGTCATTAAATCAACTTGTGGTCTGGAATGTTTTTGTAGAACTATGTCCATGATTATTTGTAATGGAAGAGTAAAGAATGTATCCAGTTTGAATTAAATACATAATATACTAGTTTTTTTTTTCGTTTTTTACATTACTTAAATTTCCTTGCAGCTGGATTGTGGAATTCATCCTGGATTATCAGGAATGGATGCATTACCTTTTGTGGACTTAATAGAAGCAGATGAAGTTGATTTGCTTTTAATATCGCAGTAAGTTGATAATTTAAATTAAATACTCTTTGATGTTACTTGTACCTTATGTTACCCGTTACATTACAGTAATTAATTAAACCAGTTAAAAAAAACTGTATTCACTGCCTGCTCTTTATATATGCAGGGGTCTGTATATATCTCAGCTGTAACAATTTTGTTTATTGTGTGCTTGCTCAACCAAAATCATATAACGCCATATTTTATGAACTCCCATAATTCTATTGAGACCTGTCAAAAATAAAATGTTATTTTGCTGTAACACTTATATCAAACTTTATTGCATTGAAATAAGGTTGAAAATCATATGTATCTGAAGCACATCCAAATAACAGAAACAATTGCTGTTTGATATCTACTGTTGTTCACCTCTCATTAGAGAGTCATTCAATTCTGTGTCTAGCAGAGTTGTAATGTTATATTACAGATTAAAAAATATTCTGCACATTAAATAGAGCATTTGGTTTTAACGTAACATACATTCTTTGTATCCGCTGTGTAGGTGACTACCTATACTGATGTTTGTCTTTTATTATATATCATTCCTATGCCATCCCACTTTTGGCCTCTCTGGGAGTATGTGATCCAACATCTATGCGAACCTCGTCTATGGGTTTGCTTCTGGCGAACGCCATAGGACTTTCCATTTCTCCTTTAACTTAATTGTCTATTGTGACAACCTCATGAAAAAAGGGGGTGAAAGAATATTACACTATTATCTATATATTTCCAATTTGGTGATTATAGGAATTCATGACAGCTGGCAAGAAGCTTAAAAGTCCAACTGTAAGTTAAAATGATATGATGATGCTGTAGACAGCTGGTATCTTGTAACAGAGTATTTTTTTTATTTATTTATTTAGAAAGAAATTTATTATAATTAATTAAAATTTGCACAACCTTTGAACCAAAAATCTGGTATTCGTTTAAATGTGTTTTGATTTCAGTTTCCACTTGGATCACAGTGGTGCACTGCCCTGGTTTCTGACAAAAACCTCATTCAAGGGAAGAGTTTTCATGACACACGCTACGAAAGCCATTTACAGGTGGTTGGTCTCCGACTATATAAAAGTCAGGTAAGCCATTGTTTAAGCCACAAATTTAATAATATACAATAAAATGTTGCTTGAAATGTAAACAATTATGTTTTCCTAGTTATGTAAAATACAAGTTTAATTTGCACAAAGTGGATTCTGTGGCATTAAAATTCTATTTATCTACCAGACCAAATAATCTTATGTAAAAATTTAATGACATACTGATTGTTTTTAAATAACAATAATAATAATTCCTCATTTACCTCAATATTCGTTTTTTAAAACATACTATACACCAATTTAAAGAATAAACAAATAAAGAAACAAAAGTGTCTGCGCTTCGGCAAGATGGTGATTATAAATGACTATATGAATAGTACATTTTATACCCTTGGTTATAATAAAAATATAATTACCATGCAAAGACTATACTGTACTGTAATAAATAAATATCTTTGATCGAAATTTCAGCAACATTTCCACTGAGCAGATGTTATATACGGAATCAGACTTAGAGGGCTCTATGGATCGGATAGAGACCATAAACTTCCACGAAGAGAAGGATGTTAGAGGTGTTCGCTTCTGGGCGTACAATGCGGGACACGTACTGGGCGCTGCTATGTTCATGATCGAGATTGCTGGCGTCAAGGTATGTCCACACGTGTTACTCAATGTTAAGAATCTCAAACCACCGAGTTGCGGGTCCGAAGTTCAAATACACCCCAACAACGTTTGAATTAGGGTTTGTGTGCATTGCACTTCTTTCTTGGTAACTAAGTTCGTTATCATAGATACTTACCAGTTTGTATTTATTAAATCTGCCATATTCGAAATGATTATTCCCTATTTATCAGTGGTCCTGTGTGTACTTTATTATGCTCAGCTGTCATGTCGCCATTTGTTTTTTGTCTGGCAGTTTTTAGGAAACCTATGAGATAAGATGAGTTGATTTAGTGAGCATCCAGTGATAAAGGTTTATTCTACTAAATGTATGTCCAGCAGTGGACAGCAGATGACAATAGACTTGTAGTTATTAACCAAAATGGAGTCAGGTTGTAATGTGTTGGTATTTTATTACATACATTTGTACCAACGTGATGCTTAGTGGGTTTGTTAGTTGTACTGTTGAGCAATGGATGGTGGATTCCTAGGGTTTGCAGTCCCGTGTCTTGCACTGTATCTGACCCATCCTTCGATCTGTTAGCCTAAGTGTCACTTATTGACCATCCTATCATACACTCGTCTTTATCTGTGTGTATTCAATGTAAATACATGCAGGTTAAGGTGTGTGAGGGACTTCATGTTTGTGCATTATATACTTCATAGACGATGGATTGCCTTGTTTGAATACATTATCATTGCCTATTTTGGATTTACACCTCCTCCTTGTGTCCCTCATCAGGTACTCTACACTGGTGACTTCTCGAGACAAGAGGACCGGCATTTGATGGCCGCGGAGATACCAACAGTCCACCCCGATGTGCTCATAACGGTATGTATGTTTTGCTTCCTAGTGTGTGCCTTATAAAGGCATATCATTATATTAATAATAGCCTTGTAGTAAGAGTTTGCCAACCCCCTTTGTTCCTGTGGATGTCGTAAGAGACGACTAAGGGAAAAGCCTTGATAATCGCAACCGGCTACCGACAGATGGCGGGATAACCGACTAGAATCTCCAGACCAATGACGGACAGCAGTGTCCAAGGTGCTCGGTGCTCGGTATCGTCAATTCGCTTGCCGAGCGTGGCGAATATGACAAATCCTCCTCACGGGAGAGCCCTGTCTCCTGCAGTGGACTATGTACAGGCATTCAGGTTCAGCTAATTTATATACGTAATAGAATGTGGCCTTTCACAAAAACCAACCGAAGTCACCTTAACAATCAGCAAGCTGAGGTGATGAGCGACAGAACTGACAACCTGCACCGCTGTCCTCCAGCGTCACCGTCAGTGGCCGCGCTCGTCGGCGAGCCCGAAGGCCAAGCAGCCTCGGTTTCGACAAGTTATGTCTAGTCTGTGGGCGATCGAGTAAGGACTGGTGCATGTTGGTGCTTACCGAATACCGTTCCTCAATATAAGCATGGTCAACCTTGACTATGTTATGTTATGACGGGCTGGTATCCGCAACTTCGAGACTTTGCGCGTATTTTGCGTGTGGGCAGGAATATGATCTATTCGAGCCAACCGAGCTCCTCTAAGAAACTCAGTAAACCCTTAAAGTTACCGGTGACCTCGTTTTTCCCTGTATTCCGCGACCGTTGGACTAAAAAAACTTGCAGCCTGTAAGTGTCCACTGCTGGGCAAAGGCCTGCTTCTCAAATATCTGAGATTGTTTTGGAGCCGAGAAAGGGCCCGCCACGCTGCTCCAGTGCGCGTGGGCGGGCTCCACATATTTTCGAAGTAATATTTTTTCCTCTTTCTCAGACCTGTCGGTTTCCTCACGATGTTTTCTTTCACCGCCGAGCACGTGGTAAATACAGCACTTAAAATTGCTTATTAACAGTTTTAGTGGTGCCGGCACCGGGGATCGAAATCACTCGCGCTCTATAAAACTAAAGTAAGCGCTTTGATCACTTGGCCACCAACTTGGCTTGAACAGTTCCGCCAAAACCCGTAAATTCTCATGGCGCTAGTGCTGCGCGTGCAGTTTGCGAGTACGGAGATGTGCGGAGATGCGAGGTTGTGTAGGCTAGAGAATCGCCAGGCTGACATCGTGGGTGGAAATTTCTGACGTGGAAATCTCGTACAGGCAATGAGTATCACAGCCTCAAGATTTTTTTTGGGGCGGCGAACGATCGAGCGATTCACTTGATGGTAATCGATTACCGCCGCCCACGTACATCTGCAACACCGGAGGTGCTGCAGGTGCGTTGCCGGCCTTTAAGGGTGTTTGGGAGAAGAGAGAGAGGATGGGGATGGGGAGAGGGAGTGTGCTTCCAGATACCACCTTCACCGAACGAAATGCAGAAGCACACGATCTCTACTTCTCGCCGGTATTCTGCGAGGCCGTAGTACCAAGCCGATCGAGCCGGACCATTCGAGTAGCAGCAAAAGCCGCCACTTGGGTCTACCACGTTCAAAACCGTAGTATGTGTCTAATCACAACGCTTCATTCGCAGATTTGTGGTCGCAGCGCCAACACCTTGCGTTATTGACACACACACACACACACACATACATTTACGTTATCTCTATTAAAGGCATCGACGTACGGTACGCATATAAATTCTCGATTCCTTACTACCTTCTTATCACATTTACGTTATCTCTATTAAAGGCATCGACGTACGGTACGCATATAAATTCTCGATTCCTTACTACCTTCTTATCACATTTACGTTATCTCTATTAAAGGCATCGACGTACGGTACGCATATAAATTCTCGATTCCTTACTACCTTCTTATCACATTTACGTTATCTCTATTAAAGGCATCGACGTACGGTACGCATATAAATTCTCGATTCCTTACTACCTTCTTATCACATTTACGTTATCTCTATTAAAGGCATCGACGTACGGTACGCATATAAATTCTCGATTCCTTACTACCTTCTTATCACATTTACGTTATCTCTATTAAAGGCATCGACGTACGGTACGCATATAAATTCTCGATTCCTTACTACCTTCTTATCACATTTACGTTATCTCTATTAAAGGCATCGACGTACGGTACGCATATAAATTCTCGATTCCTTACTACCTTCTTATCACATTTACGTTATCTCTATTAAAGGCATCGACGTACGGTACGCATATAAATTCTCGATTCCTTACTACCTTCTTATCACATTTACGTTATCTCTATTAAAGGCATCGACGTACGGTACGCATATAAATTCTCGATTCCTTACTACCTTCTTATCACATTTACGTTATCTCTATTAAAGGCATCGACGTACGGTACGCATATAAATTCTCGATTCCTTACTACCTTCTTATCACATTTACGTTATCTCTATTAAAGGCATCGACGTACGGTACGCATATAAATTCTCGATTCCTTACTACCTTCTTATCACATTTACGTTATCTCTATTAAAGGCATCGACGTACGGTACGCATATAAATTCTCGATTCCTTACTACCTTCTTATCACATTTACGTTATCTCTATTAAAGGCATCGACGTACGGTACGCATATAAATTCTCGATTCCTTACTACCTTCTTATCACATTTACGTTATCTCTATTAAAGGCATCGACGTACGGTACGCATATAAATTCTCGATTCCTTACTACCTTCTTATCACATTTACGTTATCTCTATTAAAGGCATCGACGTACGGTACGCATATAAATTCTCGATTCCTTACTACCTTCTTATCACATTTACGTTATCTCTATTAAAGGCATCGACGTACGGTACGCATATAAATTCTCGATTCCTTACTACCTTCTTATCACATTTACGTTATCTCTATTAAAGGCATCGACGTACGGTACGCATATAAATTCTCGATTCCTTACTACCTTCTTATCACATTTACGTTATCTCTATTAAAGGCATCGACGTACGGTACGCATATAAATTCTCGATTCCTTACTACCTTCTTATCACATTTACGTTATCTCTATTAAAGGCATCGACGTACGGTACGCATATAAATTCTCGATTCCTTACTACCTTCTTATCACATTTACGTTATCTCTATTAAAGGCATCGACGTACGGTACGCATATAAATTCTCGATTCCTTACTACCTTCTTATCACATTTACGTTATCTCTATTAAAGGCATCGACGTACGGTACGCATATAAATTCTCGATTCCTTACTACCTTCTTATCACATTTACGTTATCTCTATTAAAGGCATCGACGTACGGTACGCATATAAATTCTCGATTCCTTACTACCTTCTTATCACATTTACGTTATCTCTATTAAAGGCATCGACGTACGGTACGCATATAAATTCTCGATTCCTTACTACCTTCTTATCACATTTACGTTATCTCTATTAAAGGCATCGACGTACGGTACGCATATAAATTCTCGATTCCTTACTACCTTCTTATCACATTTACGTTATCTCTATTAAAGGCATCGACGTACGGTACGCATATAAATTCTCGATTCCTTACTACCTTCTTATCACATTTACGTTATCTCTATTAAAGGCATCGACGTACGGTACGCATATAAATTCTCGATTCCTTACTACCTTCTTATCACATTTACGTTATCTCTATTAAAGGCATCGACGTACGGTACGCATATAAATTCTCGATTCCTTACTACCTTCTTATCACATTTACGTTATCTCTATTAAAGGCATCGACGTACGGTACGCATATAAATTCTCGATTCCTTACTACCTTCTTATCACATTTACGTTATCTCTATTAAAGGCATCGACGTACGGTACGCATATAAATTCTCGATTCCTTACTACCTTCTTATCACATTTACGTTATCTCTATTAAAGGCATCGACGTACGGTACGCATATAAATTCTCGATTCCTTACTACCTTCTTATCACATTTACGTTATCTCTATTAAAGGCATCGACGTACGGTACGCATATAAATTCTCGATTCCTTACTACCTTCTTATCACATTTACGTTATCTCTATTAAAGGCATCGACGTACGGTACGCATATAAATTCTCGATTCCTTACTACCTTCTTATCACATTTACGTTATCTCTATTAAAGGCATCGACGTACGGTACGCATATAAATTCTCGATTCCTTACTACCTTCTTATCACATTTACGTTATCTCTATTAAAGGCATCGACGTACGGTACGCATATAAATTCTCGATTCCTTACTACCTTCTTATCACATTTACGTTATCTCTATTAAAGGCATCGACGTACGGTACGCATATAAATTCTCGATTCCTTACTACCTTCTTATCACATTTACGTTATCTCTATTAAAGGCATCGACGTACGGTACGCATATAAATTCTCGATTCCTTACTACCTTCTTATCACATTTACGTTATCTCTATTAAAGGCATCGACGTACGGTACGCATATAAATTCTCGATTCCTTACTACCTTCTTATCACATTTACGTTATCTCTATTAAAGGCATCGACGTACGGTACGCATATAAATTCTCGATTCCTTACTACCTTCTTATCACATTTACGTTATCTCTATTAAAGGCATCGACGTACGGTACGCATATAAATTCTCGATTCCTTACTACCTTCTTATCACATTTACGTTATCTCTATTAAAGGCATCGACGTACGGTACGCATATAAATTCTCGATTCCTTACTACCTTCTTATCACATTTACGTTATCTCTATTAAAGGCATCGACGTACGGTACGCATATAAATTCTCGATTCCTTACTACCTTCTTATCACATTTACGTTATCTCTATTAAAGGAATCCACGTACGGTACGCATATTCACGAGAAGCGCGAGGAGCGGGAGAGCCGCTTCACGGGGCTCGTGAGCGATATCGTGTCGCGCGGGGGCCGCTGCCTCATCCCCGTGTTCGCGCTGGGCCGCGCGCAGGAGCTGCTGCTCATCCTCGGTGAGTGAGTGAGTGACTGAACGACACTGGTAGCGCTCAGTTAACAAGAGAGCTGCCCGATGGAATCGGTTAGAATTTCATAATCATCTAGTGGACTCTATCACGTGCTCGGCGGTGAAGGAAAACATAGCGAGGAAACCCGCATTGTCTGAGAAATAATAACAAATATTTATTTCGAGAATATGTGAAGCCCGCCAACCCGCACTGGAGCAGCGTGGCGGGCACATCCCTGCTTCAAAACGCTCACAAATATTTGAGAAGGTCTTTGTCCAGCTGTGGGCAGTTACAGCCTGCTACTTTAGTAGTGGACTTGCTAGTTTTGACGTTTGGACTTAATAACGCGCCAACTGTATTTCAGAATCCTTGTCACTACTAATGTCAACAATATGCGCCGTAGCTTTCTATACTATATTATTGCATTAGGTAAAAGTAGTTTATACATTTTGCTGCCGGGATTTGGTTTCCTTTTAATTTTTTTAAGAGGGTTTGGAGCAAAGAATGCTCACATACCTCCGAAATATTTTCTGTCTATTATAATTTCTCAGACATTTGAAGTTTCCTCACGACGTTTTCCTTCACCGGCGAGCACGTGTCAAATTCGGTACTGAAAATTGCTATTATCAATATTAGTGTTACTGGCATCGGGAATCAAATCACGGTCGTTGGCGTTATATACAACTTAAAGAGAGCCTCAAGCCTTCTAATAAAAAATGCGTATTACTTTAGTTACATGATGGGGAGTCTGTCTGTCTCGGTACATAAGCATATACTTTAAACTGCTCTGATAATTTTATGTCATATTTAGTACGCGATATGGTTTGCCTTTTATAAAGGTAATAAGAATATTGATCTAATATATTCAAATATACCAGCTTAGACCAGTATACAGCTGTGGTTTTATTTATCAACCCTTCGAGTGCACACAAACAGTTCAAAGCCCAGTGTGGCTCCTAACATTGGTCCTTCGAGCTCTTAACACACGAGCGAGCCCTCCACGCGGGCCTTTGAACTCGGGTGCTCTGGAGTCGGGACTGGATCTAACCGCCCGGTGATCGTGTACCGCAGTAGCTCATCACGATACTTCATTCCACGCAGACGAGTACTGGTCCCTGCACCCCGAGCTGCAGGACATACCGATCTACTACGCGTCGTCGCTGGCGAAGAAGTGCATGGCCGTGTACCAGACGTACGTGAACGCGATGAACGACCGCATCCGGCGGCAGATCGCCGTCAACAACCCCTTCGTCTTCCGCCACATATCCAATTTGAAGGTCAGTCGTAGAATCTATTTTCTTTATTGAAAAGTTTGGAAGCTTCTTTAAGCGCAAGCCGCTCCATGAGCCGAAACTTAATGGGACATATAACTACTTGTAATACACAATTATTTTATTATTGGTTATTTGTTTTTTCATTTAAATAAAAAAAAAAAATTGCCAATGTTAAAATTATTTTGTAAAACGGAACGAAACTGTTCCAAAAAGTACTTATTGACATTTAATATGGCCGCTGAAAAGAACAGCTGTTTTGTGGCCGCCATCTTTAGTCGATATGTTTTAATGTACCAAGTAGTTAGTGTCAAAGATTAGAATTTCCACTTTTTCACTTATCCACTACGCAATAAAAATATTTCGCAGGGTCTGTTCAGGTTTTTAAAAAACAATAAAGATTTATTAATTTTAATTCTATTAACACTAGGTGGTCCCAGTAGGCTCCTTCTCTGCCCGGGAGCCGCCTGGGTAGGTACTGCCGTCTTAGCCATTTCTGTCCCGTAACAGCATTGCAATTACTGTTGTGCTTCGGTTCGATAGGTACAGACAGACGGTATAGTTACGGCCTTGCGGCGTTCCACCTTACTCCTCGGAGGTGACAACGCATCTGTTGCCAGGGGTCAGTGGCAGCGGCCACTTGCCATCAGGTGGGCTGTTAGCTCGCTCGTCACCCTGAAACAATATATCAAAATAACCTCCTGGTCCACTAAGAAAGGATTTTTTAAAATTCAACCCCCAAAGACGTTGTAAAAGGATTTCGCAATGTTTACGGAAAATACTTTACTAGAATGTAAGTCTCGCTAGTTTTAATTACTAGAACAATATAACTTCTTACCTACGTACGTAATTACACACTCGTTTCTTTTTTATAAATCAACCTTTATGCTTTGTATGACGTCTACTTAGTATGACCTAATATTATAGTGGCATAAGTGAATCCTGCTCTACATGAAAATACACTAACGAAATTAATTCTTTCTTATATTATAAATGCGAACACTCTATATGACATTTTTTGGAAAATTTCCCACCCAGACGAAGTTGCGGGACGAAACTAGGGTCTTATATAATAGGATGTATTAATAATACACATGAAGTATCGATAAAACTTTATTGATATATTATATTTGTACATCTAAAGTTATCCTTCAGTCGCATTATCTAGTCCTATCGCAAAAACATCGATTTCGGGCTTCACTTTGTCGTACAGGTGAGGGAACGCCCCTTCGGACTTGTACTTCTTCCTCACTTCTTCGTACAGCTTAAGATCGAACATATCCTCAAATTCTTCTCTGGTCATGAAGATATCGGCATAGAGGAAAGAGTAACCGCCAACTTCACGCGCGAACTTCTCCATTTCCCGCATAGCGGCGACAGGGTTGTAAGGCTTCTTCTCTTTCACTTTCCCCGGGACTCCGTAAACGCCCAGGTCGTTGTACATTGCGTAGTCAGTGCCAGGAACCAGGTACTTTCTATCCGGACGACGAAGCTGCCCCGACGACGGACCATGGTCTATAATTTTGCACGGATAGACCAGTAGTGGAAATTTCTCGAAAAGTACACTGGCTATATCGATTTGTCTCTCCAGCTCTCCTATGGGAAGAACTATGTCCTGAAACACCTGTTTCGCAAATGTGTAGGCGCGCACTCCCGGAGTGGTCGTGAATTTCAAGAACGCCGGTTTTGGCGGTAGAAGCCAACCGAACAGAGCACGGAATATGGGATCGTTCCCGAACGACAACATGTCTTCCACCACCCAGAAAATTGCTCTATTGTGACGTAACAGATAATCCCTTAAAGGTATCAGCTCGACAGACGCTCCTTTCGTAAGAAACGATTCCACGTGCTTATAGAACCAGGGCTTGTACCATCTGGCGCAGTGATTTACGGAGATCTTGGGATCGTAATCCGAATAATCGCCAGACATGATAACGGCCTTATCTTTGGAAAAGATCGTGCCTTCTATGTAGTCCGGATGTAGCGGGGGCTCGGCCTCGTTAGCGCCCGATAGATTCCTGAGCATGTCGCAATAATCCTTCCGCCCGGTCACCGGAGTGTATTTCAGCTTTATATACGGTTTAACTTTCACGATCCTTAAGGTTAACGCGACCAGAAAACCAAGGCTGCCGTGACACCACGGCAGTGCCCTGTAGAGGTCTGAGTGCTCGTTGTCCGCTCTTGCCGTCACCAAGGAGCCGTCGCCTAGGACCACTTCGTAGCTCGCGATCGTTTCATGGTATAGGCCGGTTTTGTGCGAATGGGTTGACATACCTGTGCCGAGGGCCAGACCTGGAATTTAATGATACATTTTACTCGAACAAATTATGCACAAAACTCCCCTATCTGCCGGATACAAAGGACATATAATAAAAAATTTAATACAGTAGACATATTCCATGAAAATAAACTTACTTTTAAGCGAGTAATACTGAAAATATTAAAAGATTAGGTAATTTACTGGATACACGCTCATACACACATACCCATGCACACACACAAACATATATATATATACAAAAAGTTTTATTATGATATGTATAGAGTTACAGACACAATCACACAATAATTGTAACTAATGGATTTCGATACACCTCGAGTCGGTCAAATATGTATGTATTAAAAGTAAAATATAAATACCATTGTAGCTGTAAGTTACGTACAAAAATGGTTAAAGTATTTTAAACTATTGTAGAAAGCAAAAAATATATTATAAAAATATATTTATAGGTAGTTACGAAGCAGGGAATTTACAACGCGCAATTGTAGCGATGTCAGATTGCATGCCTATTATAAAATCAGCCTGTTATAAAATACACTGTTGTGTTCCGGTCTGACGGCTGTAGCGAGCCGGTATAATTAGAAGCTGTGAGGTATTCCATGCCCTCAGACCATAGAAGTGGCAAGGCATCTGTGACCCTGTTCGGTGGAAGCTGTTTGGTGTCCACGGGCTGCACCAGGCTTGACATTTTCGTCGATCCTTCTTGAGTTTACCTACAGTTCATTATAGTCTTTCTGAAGACATCAAATGTATTAATATCCACAAATAGCAGTTACTTATTTCGTTCAGTTTTTTTTAACTATGTGAACTACATCTCTAACCTAACTATAACCAGTAAAATGTTTTTAACTTTACCAAAAACTTATTAACTCCCGCTAATTAACTTCCTCTTTCTAATCGAATAAGAAAGTATACATGGTGTCATATTTGAGCTAAAACATACAGACTCCAATATACATTGAATCAATGATTTTTTTATTTTATTTTATTTTATTTATTTATTAAGGATTACCAACAAGGTTAACACATAAGAAATTCTTTTTTATATAAAAATGTTTTTTTAAAAAGAAGGTGCCATGTGCCACCTTACTTAAAGGCAACCACGGAAAGCCAGTAGACACAGTCTAGTAAAGTTAAATGAATATTAATATTAAGCAGATCTATTGCTTATCTAAAGTAACACTATAACAAAGAAAGATAATAACAAAAATAATGAAATAATGAATATATATAAATGATGAAAATATACCTCCTAATGTGGCATCTACTAACTCGATGGTGACCGCCAACGAGTAGCCCTTCGGTATGAGAAACTCGGTGATGTCGCCTATCGTCACCATGGGCTCCACCCTGACTGTCATGGCCCGCTCGTCCAGCTCTAGGATCTCGTAGAGCGGTATCGGCACGCGATGGTGCAGATGTTTCTGGAAGAAGGTGGTGGATAGCGACAGCCAGTTGGGTCTGGACGTGCAGAGGAGGCGACGTTTTTCTCCAGGCAGTCGGTTCCAGTCTTGAACCTGGAATGTTGTAAGCTTTGCTCTAAGGTTCAGCCTTTGTTAAGGTGGTATGCTTTTTCATTGCCGTCGGGGTGGGTGCCATCCTCTTACGTAAATTAAACAATAATTTTATTTAATCTTCTATCAAGTCTCAATGACTCATAATTATTTAGACCCCCAGTCTTTAAAATTGCATTTCTATTATGTGTTAACTACACGTGAAACATTTTTATCCCCTGCCCCATCCTCATCTTACCTCCCAACTCCCAAATATCCTTAAAGGCCGACAACGCACCTGCAGCCCCTCTTGGTGTTGCAGATGTACGTGAGCGACGGTAATCACTTACCATCGGGTGAGCCGTTTGCTCGTGTGCCGCCTTTCTTATTGCTGTGCAGCTGCTCCTGAGTTTCCGTTCGAAGGGTGAAGCGAGCCTCTATAATTTCCGGATGTATTTCATTTCATCACAGTCCTTTTCTTTTCTTTCCACTTGATTGTAAGTGATCACGTACAATCGCAACATCGGAGGAGCTGCAGCCCCGTTGCCGGTCTTTTAGGATATTTGGTGTCGAGGGGAAGGGGGGAAGAGAGCCTCCGGTTAACAGAGAACCGGGTCACTTACTGGACGAAACGCAGAAGCTAACGCTGCGTCCACTTCACGCGGGTATTCTGCGAGGCCCTGGCACCGCCCCGGTCCGGCCGCTCCATTCGAGCAGGAGCAAAGAGCACGAATAGCTCAATGGTTTTATTACACAACAACGGATAGTCACGTTACTCGCGCATCACATATGAAGCGTACAATAGATTGCAGTCGTCGTCACCGGCCTCCGTCGCCTTCCAATGAGTAGGTGTTCCCCAGTTCCCGCTAACCGTGTTTAG
This sequence comes from Bhutanitis thaidina, assembly GCA_029286595.1. Classification (NCBI taxonomy): domain Eukaryota; kingdom Metazoa; phylum Arthropoda; class Insecta; order Lepidoptera; family Papilionidae; genus Bhutanitis; species Bhutanitis thaidina. The sequence continues at coordinate 773,030 of JAGSMS010000041.1, read as the reverse complement.
ATATCGTCTCATAGCTTCCAATGAATTCGTCAATAATAATAATAATTTATATTATTATTATCACTTTAAATAACAGACAAGAACACAAAATATCTGGAGCTGGCTCACGAGGTAACCGACACGTGGGGCGGTATGCCGACCGAAATTATTCCGATCGTCGTATCTGCGAACGGGTTAATCCCAGTCAGCCTCTCGGAACGTCCGAGGCGGCTGGCGCTCCGTGACGGACCGCTCCGAGCTCAAATTAAGTTAAGCCAAGAGACGGTCAGCGACACTCGACCTGCAATCTAAAATGCCGGGAATAAAATCCAATATCTCACCATCCTCTGTATCTCCCTGACCGCGACATCGTGCCGGGGCCCGCTGCCGAGCCCCGCAGCCACGCCCTGGCCTTCAGCAGCAACGCGAACAAGAAGCTGGCGGGCAGACAGAACACCGACACGACCAGCTCTCTGTGCTCCTCCAGCCAGTTTATGAGACGCCGCTTAACCTCTGCGGGAACCATCTCTGCTTATGTCGGAAGTTTTAAGAAATTAGTTTATTCTATTCAAAAACTATATATTCAATAAACGCAAACAGAAAATGCCAAATGTTTACAGCTAAAAAAAATAATTTAATTTTAATATGAACATCTTTTTCTGAAAAAAAAGAAGCGAAGCAGTAACAGGGTATGATAGTAAATAGAATCGGGCTTAGAATCGGTATTTTGCGAAAATCGATTATTTCACAAACGTGCACTTCTTCATAAAAGGGAAAGGGAGGGGGGGGGTGCCTCTATTGAAATTAGTATGGTTTTGATTTCAATAGCCTCGCGACACATCCTTGGCAGGAATCGGTGTTCTTTTGCGAGGATTTGTGGTCTTTCAAAGCTGATGTATTGGTTGGATGATCTCAGACTACCGACTTCCTAGAGTGTTCGGTGTTTCACGTCAGCTATGTGTTCTATCTTTCACGCGGGTCCTTACAGATCTTTTTGTTTGCCCTAATATAAGACCGAAATTAAACGCGATAAAATCCGTAAATAATAGTTTCATTTGAAGTGTTCGCGTGAATACATGAAATCATTAGGTTATGTATGCCATTTTGCATGCGGAATTGTTTCAAATATTTTTTTATAAGATCTTTAGAGTCGTGGGCGCGAGACTCTAAAATTTCAAGAGGTCAACACTCGGGGAAACACCAAAATTTCGATTAAGTTATTGCTGTTAGCCGTGGCTCCGGCTTCATAGGTCTGCACCTGCGTCCTTAAGGTGTACAAGTGTACATCACCTGCTTACCTCTTTACAGTAAGCTATCTATGAACCGTCTGAGGTAGGTTCGGACCTCGTTTCGGACGGTCGAGAAGTTTCGTCAGAGAAACTTTGGTGTACGGTGTGTACGCGGGTGTCCTGTTCGCTCGATACGCTCTTGTGCGTCGGCGGGGGATTGTGCATGTGTACTGTACTGCACTGTAGTAAAGTAAAGTAACAGGCTGTAAGTGCCCACTGCTGGCCAAAGACCACCTTCTCAAATACTAGTATCAGAGAGGGTTTAGGAGCCGGGAAGGGCCCGCCACGCTGCTCCAGTGCGGCTTGGCGGGCTTCACATATCCTCGAAACAATATTTTTTTATTATTTCTCAGACTAGCAGGTTTCCGCACGATGTTTTCCTTCACCGTCGAGCACGTGGTAAATACAGCACTTAAAATTGTTATTGACAATTTTAGCGGTGCCGGCGGCACCGGGGATCGAACCCAGGTCACACTCGCGCTCTATGACACTAAAGTGCGCGCCCTGACCGCTAGGCTACCACGGCTCTGACTGCACTGTACATACTCCTAACTGTATGTACAGCGTTTGTTCGATCGGGGTTAACCGAGACCGGGTCGGTTGGTCGGTCTGTTGGTTAAGTTACGCGGGCGACGGTGACGCATCGTTGCGTTGATTGTCGGCGGCTTAATTACATTCTGTCCACGCGTGGACATATAGTCCACGGGGCGTAGCGGCGGGAGGAGGGCACTGCAACGCAGGGCTGTCCCACCGCCGGCGCTGACTGTTCAAGCGCGCTACCATGCCGGCGACGTGTTATGTTTTTAATAATGAATACGTGTGCAAGGGTTGTAAGAATAAGTAAAGATAAGGGTGAAGTTTCATTTAGCATCGCTTCCCACACATTCTATAATGTTTGATTACATTTTGAGGGCTGGAATTTACCACATCGGTCGGTGGTGAAGGAAAAAATCAAGAGGTATTTCGATGTGTTGAAGTCCGTCAAGGCGGGCTCCAACGAAACTTTGTACTGGATAAACAACCGATTTCAACACTTATTTTCCCAACATCAGGCTAGACTAGGTATAGACTATTCAATAAAAAACAAAATCATTTCACAATCGGCAAAGATATCGCGTAGCATATGTGAAAAAAAAATACAGACGAATTGAATTGATCCTGGAGCGCTGATGATTGGAGCGCGTGAAAATGCTTTTGCAGTGAAATTTTATCCAGCAATTAAATAAAAAAAACTCTTATAGGATACTACTAAGAACAATATCAAATATAAATAAATAAAATATTTAGAATTTGTGACACCGGGCTGTTGTATCAGGGACTTTTCAGTTGTATTGCCAGAAACATAATATAGTATTTAAATAACATCATCATCATCAGCAGTCCACTGCTGGACATAGGCTTTGCCCCAGTACAGAAATCGCCACGTCTAGCGCGCAGCCACACACCTGTCGTCGCTGGTGCCAGTAACCGGAGTAGCCCATTTGACCTTCTAACTGCCATTGTTTGTAAACAAATACAACCTAAGTGTGTTTTAAAAATCAATATTCTATTTAAAGAAGTTTTTTTTTAAAACTATAGCCTTTAATCGGTATAATTTAGGAGCATTGAGAAAGGGATGCTGAGCTGGTTCGGACATGTGGAGAGGATGAATGAAAGTAAGTTGACGAAACAAATATACGAGGCGAGTGTAAATGGTAGAGTCGGGAGAGGAAGACCTGGGCGAACGTTTCACGATCAAATCGGAGATGTTCTGAAAACGGCCAGGTGAAGAATACTCGAAACCAACGAGGATGCATGCGAATATTAATGAAAGTGGGAGAAGCCAAAGACGTATGTCAGGACCGTAGCAAGTGGAAGAAGATTGTCTCTGCCTACCCTGTTGGGAACAAGGCGTGAATATATATACAAACATTTAGGAGCAGTTTTACTTTAGTTTCTGTATAGAGTTTGCTCACGGATGAGCTCAATTACCTACTTAAAAATGTATTTAATCGCCAATAGCCTAATGGGTTAGGTTGCGGACTACGAAACGTGACGTAAGTTCGACTGCCTTGAACCACTTCACTTCACATACAAGCACTATTAGCAATGTTACTTAATAAATAGCATTACTAGTATTCTTTTTAAAAAAAAAAAACAAGTAAATTATTTCTCCATTAATCAACCTTATAATATAAGTAACAATAAGTTTTCGAGTTGTCCGAGCACAAACACAGCCTGACATTTTATACATTAGATTGTTAGTCACTTTGTATGTTAGAGAAGAACTAAATAAATACTTACCCGAACCACGGCGAGAATGTCGGAATAAAAGCAAAATGTTGATCGTATTACTAGATAACCGCCGACAGTTTGATTAAAGGATAATGAGAATTTAGTTTTTATCTCGCGTTCAAGTTTTTTTTTTTTTTTAACCTAATGATACCGTTTCATTTATATCGTAATTTAAACCGACATCCCGGATACCTACATTGACCACGCAAATGACATGTACGTTCCTTTCCATATATCGTACATCAAATGTTGTGTCACATAAAAGGGTATTAAAATTACATTCACGAAAAATAATGCACATTAAAATGCATCTAAAAAAAATGTCACAAACCGTATTTTCAAATCTAAAATCTTAATTCCAATGTCACTGAACGGAGCGCATCTTAAATCGTAATTCGACCTCGAGGACCTATTCCGTAGATATGAGTTATCTCGTCAATCATTGTTGTATCTCATTTAGTTGTTTTCAATTTGTAATTTCAACCGTACGTCAGTTGTGGATTGATTTTCTAAAATTGTCAATCTCTATTATCGTTTTATAGCTTTATCGATATTGAATATAAATAGTGGTCACTTGATTAAGAGCTAAGCGTAAATTGTTCGATACGTCTGTTGCTAAGTCATTATGTGATGACGTCAAAATGATCAGCCTACAGCTGGGACTGGGACTAAATATAGACTATAGGATCCCCGTTTGGCATTTTATTATTGATCACAGCGAATCGAATGAAATAATTGTGAATGTCGATTTGAAACATTGACGTCTATGCTAATAATTCGCAAGAGTTTTACCAATTATTGCCCAAATTTGTGAGACAACTTTTTATATCATTCTATACTCACACAGTTGTAAAACACTAATGCGAAGGCTTCACGCATGCATCTTTACTGAGATTACCCTTTGCAGACAGTAAACTTACAAACGATATAACGACAGAAATAGAAACACGCGTTGAATGAGAGGAGAGGGTCTTGTCCATAGAGTTGACACAGGCCGCAAATATATCACACCAATTCTGTGTGACTTCATTCATGGATAAAATCATACCGTGTTAGTTTTACCACATCCAAGACACGGGTCTCGTTTATTAGTAGCCATGTTTCGGGCCTAAGTGCTTTGATTATTACATATCGCATAAATTGTTAATAACAATTTAAGTACTGAATTTATAACGTGGCAGTGTAAGGAAACGTCGCGACGAAACCGGCATGCCTGTGAAATAATAAAAAAAATATATATTTCGCGGACGTGTGAAGTCCAACCAGCACTATGGCAGCAGCATGGCGGACCCATGCCGGCTCCAAAACTATCACAAACATTGGTGAGGCCTGTGCTCAGTTCTGTCGAAATTTTTTTCGTGCCAATTGTTAAGGCCCCTGATGTGGGAAATAGAACAGTCCAGTTCAAATGTTTTGGGCAGGGCACGTGAATTGGATGCACCCTGAATGTTTGGCTCAGATGACGGAAAATGCTTAGGTGGCTGGGTGGGTCTAGAAAGAGATGGCGAAACGATATTTCCCACACATTCTATAGTGGTTGATGGTTGGTGCATTCGTTAAGTTATTATTATAGTAACACGTTTGCCAGGACCGAACAAAACTGGGAGGATATGGTGGAGACCTGAATGCCTCGTGACGGCCGATATCCTAGTTGGTAGTGACACTGCCTTCGAAGTCGATGGGGTGCGGGTATGATGGGTATGATCCTTAAACTATTTGTTCGGGCCAACAGCGTATATCTAATTCCGAATTGCCGAGCGGGTTGTGGTCGGTCCGGCGCTCGTTGCTGATTCCGATGTAACCTGTCACTGCCTTCAACGACATTGGGACTGGCTAACGTGTGTGTGTCCAATACATTTTATTTTTATACGTGGCAGAGCCAAGCGGCGTCTTTAGCTGCTGTTCGAATGGGCCGGCTCGACCCGGTTGGTACCACGGCCTCGCGGAATACCGGCGTGAAGTAGAGGCATCTTATGCTTCTGCGTTTCGTTCGGTGACCGAGGTAACCGGAGGCTCACTCCCCCTCCGCCCTCCTCATCCTCTCTCACATCTCCCAAATACCCTTAAAGGCTGGCACCGCACCTGCAGCACTTCTGATGTTGCAGATGTACGTCGGCGACTGTAATCATTCCTATAAAAAATATATTCATTACTGTTTCGGTATTTATTACTTTGGAAGTAACTAACGACATAATAATCTGCCACTCAAATTTAAGCAGAGCGATGACGAGCGGCAGTCTTCAGGTGCGAGGTGTCTGGTACAGTGATCGCCATCCGCTTGCCGAGCGTGATGTTTCTGGCAGGTCTTGATCCTGTAATGGATTGTTTTTAGGTACCAACCAGTGGCAACCAACGAACCACTCGACAGTCCTTCTTCTCCAACGGTTGTCGGTTTTGCATGAGGCCGGCCAATCGCTACTTCAGCTTGCCTGACCCTAAGGGTTATATCGGTTTACCCTGATTCTGTTGAGGTTATCATCGTCACAGATTCTATGATGCAGAAACTACAGTCACATGAAGTAATGTTCACTTTATTTGGATTATCTAAAGTGAAAATATTTTATGTTTTGTCCAGGGTATAGATCACTTCGAGGACATCGGTCCGTGCGTGATCATGGCCTCGCCGGGTATGATGCAGTCGGGGCTCTCGCGCGAGCTGTTCGAGTCCTGGTGCACAGACCCCAAGAACGGAGTCATTATTGCAGGTGAGCGATAAGCGGCCGTGGCAATAGACCCTGGTAGCCCAGCTGTCATGGCGCTCGCCTTAATGTCATAGAATGGAAAAGGAAAAGTAATATTTTACAATTTACAACGTGCTCGGAGCTGAAGGAAACATCTGAAGGAAACCGGCATGTCCTAATTATAACAAAAAATCATTTAGAGAACATGTGAAGTACGTCAACCCGCAATGGAGCAGCGCGGCGGACCCTTCGCGGCTCCATTCTACCTTTAAAAAAATATGGGTAGCCGGTACCCTCGGCTCTGCGCTCGCCCACGCGCCCACTCGCCCGCTCAGCGCGGTGAGTGAGGACAAGCCCACCATGCATAGCGCGCTGGCTTGTTCTCATTTACACTGTAAAATTAACTGTGTTTTGAAGACTATTGTTTTAGAACGATAATGAGAACCAGGCGGTAGACTCCTTCCCTACCTAGGAGTCATCTGGGTAAATGCCAACCCATTTCTACCGCCGAACAGCAGTGAAATAAATTTTGTGTTCCGGTTTGAAAGATAAAGAAAGCCAGTATAATTACGGGCTGTGTTATTCCATCTTAGTTGTCAGGGTGGCTAGCAACACCTGATAGCCACTGACTATCAGGACTGTCGGGTGATTTGACATCCCAATCTAAAAAAGATAGAGAACGCGCAGTGCGCTTTTGTTGTCGAATTGAGAACTGACATCCCTAAATTTAATTCAGTTCTGAATAAATCAGATCATTACATAAAACCCTTTCAGATATTTGAGGCCTTTGCCCAGCAGTGGGCACTTACAGGCTACACTTTTTTTTTACATAAAATTACGATTCAGTAATGAGGTTGTCTTTGCAACTGAAACCCTTTTGACAATGAAATGGTTTAAATATATACCCTTGGTTAAGTTCTTTACCTATCAATGATTTTTCTTTAATTTTATGTGGGGGATAGGTGCCAATGTATCTGTCGTCGAAGGCGGTGGCTGGTTATATCGGGATCAACATTTCGGATGTTGGACCCCGGTAGATACACTTTGGTTGGCCCGGTGGTCTTGAAAGCATCAGCGGTAGAGACCAGCGAGCAGAAGGACCGCAAAATAAGACCCATCATTGCTAAAAGAGCTATTTTCCTTTTATTCCGACTATCTAGGGTATTGCGTCGAAGGTACTCTGGCGAAAACAATTCTGTCCGAGCCGGACGAGATCACGACGATGTCGGGGCAAAAGTTGCCGCTCAAGATGTCCGTGGACTACATCTCCTTCTCCGCTCACACCGACTACCAGCAGACGTCGGAGTTCATCAACATACTCAAGCCGCCGCATGTCGTAAGTACGATATGGTTCAATTGAGTGGAACACGATCATAGATTAGATGACAAAGATCATTGATTAGAAGCAATGAGCTACTTGGTACTTGGTGGTAACTTTCATAAACCATTGTTTTATTTCATTGTATTAGATTCTTCTCTTGTAAAAGGATCAATTTCAATATCATTTGAGCCAATATACAAGTTACTAATGATCTCGACGAGCTGATCTGTCAACTAGTCAAATCTATGCAGAACTAGTAAAAGACGTGTAAATAAACGTCAATAAAATGGGATAATGACCATACTTTTTATCAATTTACTAGAGTCAAAGAAAGCTGCGGTTTCAAATGGAGCCAACAGTGAAATATGTATTTCAATTTGATTTTTTGTACTGTTTTAAGCATTTCAACTCAGAAAAAGCGCTTTAGTTCTATTCAGTTCAAATTTCAGAAACTCGACCGGTTCTACAGGAGACCGTTCAACAATATATCTGTAGCCAGAGGACTTCTTCTTTCACGGATCGAGATCGGACGGAATGAGTTACAGATCTGAAATTAGTATATTTGGTGTAGAATGTTGACCCAAAACCGAATATTGAATTAGAAGTTCAGTTAAATACTTTTTCATGGGAGTCGTACAGATGAAAAGGGAACCGAAAATTTATTTTTCTTACCCTTGTTGTTTAGGTTGTTGTAGTTTCTTTGAGTAGAGTACAATTTTCATTATTTATGATCTTCAAAAATAAAGAAATGGGGGGTCGTCAAAGTCGTCAGCTTTAGACGGTTTGAGTTACGGGTCTATCTCAAAAACGAACTAGTTAAGTATGTCAGATACATAACAAGTATAGTGCAACACTAAGTGTTCAGAGACTTTATTGTTGATTGAGTTATTTATTGCTGACGCTACATCCGATCTGTCACCGCAAGAATGTTACAGATAATACGCGAATGCAAGGCCGACAGAGCGTTTTATTGTCAGCACAAATACTTCCTATGGGTTCTGATAGTTCCGTTATTAGGAAATACGGGGGTGAGTAAAGCAGTTCACGTAATACAGGAGAAAACCTCATCGAACCATTTTAGAAGAAATTACTTTTTTGTTTTGCTTATTCAAACTTACTTATACACGACAGGGAAATGTATTAACTTATAATAGCACTGATTATTAAAGATTGTCCCATGGCTTTGATCATGTGCACCATGGAATGCTTATCAGGAAACTACATCGTTATGGAATAAGAAGTACAGCACTTAAATTTATAATTTCCTATTTAAGTAACATGATTGAAAAAGTTCTTAATAATGGTGTGGTGTTCCGCAGGGTTCAATTATTGGTCCATTTCTATGTGTTATCTATATTAATGTCCATATTTTTTGCTCTGTTTATTGTTAATGATACTGTTGATTTTCTATGTTTAACGAAAACTTAACACACGACTAGGTGAATATATAAAAGTCAAAAGTAATATATTCTGCTTAGTATAGTATATTAAGAGTTAGGTCGTCTCTTTTATGGGAAGAGGAAAACGGGTATAGGATACCACTGTTTTTCTTGGAGTAATTTTTTATTTAAAACTTCAATCGGGCCCCCTAAGTATACAGATTTGACAGCTCGCGCTTTTGTCGGCAGGTGCTGGTTCATGGCGAGCAGAACGAGATGTCGCGCCTGCGCGCCGCGCTGCAGCGCGAGCACCGCGGCCGGCTGCAGGTGCACACGCCGCGCAACACGCAGCAGCTGGCGCTTGCCTTCCGCGGGGACAAGACCGCCAAGGTGAGTGCGAGCGGCCCGGCTCTGGTGCACACGTGTGGGATATGCGCATTTTGCAGTCAATCACATCCTGCGTACCGAACTCGAAATAATAAAATGTAGTTAAAAGAGCACTTCAATCACTAACAGGACTAGTGTATACAGGGCAAAATGCTATTTTAATAATTTTTAAACAGGTAATGGGATCGTTGGCCTTGGAGCCACCAGTACCTGGCAGGGTACTGCAAGGGATCCTTGTGAAGCGCAACTTCAACTATCACATCCTTGCTCCATCAGACCTTAATAGTGAGTAGTGTTTTAAGTTATTCATAATTCGTGCATTTTTAACATAGAATATACGTATTTGGTTCGGATTAGATACAAACATTGTGCCGTTTTGCCTCGTGTGTTGAAATAAGTAAATAAATGAAAGGCAACTAGTATTCCTCTTTATCGTCCGGCTGAATGGTGGCGGAACGTTCCCCAGGGTGAGGAGATTCAGAGAATATTGGAGCCGAAAAGGATATTCACAGTTTCCGCACTTGTCATAATTACCAGAAATGCTTCAAGACGATGTTATTTTATCATATGTCACTCACTTGGACGCATTAGACAAGGACTTTACTAAGAGGTTTGAGGATCTCTTAAATTTACAAATTCCTCAAATGGACAACAAATCCCATCACAGCCATGGAAGAAGCCAATACAAGAAGAGTTAATTGCCATCAGCACAGACAAGGAGTTTAAGCAGAAGGTCAACCAAGGCTATCAGAAGTTCAGGTTGCAACGCAACATGCTACTACATTCATATTCATACATATATCCTACATTGTGGAATATTGCTGAAAAATATCACCAAACCTAGTCGAAAAACCCTTCAGTGTGGTTACAAGTATTTTGAAAAAACAAAGTCACCAGGTCCATCCATCACACTGCGTTTTTTATTTTTTTATCTTTACTTTGCGATTTTAATGTTTTTTTCAAAAATAATTACCTAAAGTATTTTTACGTAATTTGTATTAATAATTATTAATTACACTTGATATTTATTGAATTCTATCTCTCTTTATTATGTTTGATTTGGTTGAGAATATATGACAAGTTTACTCACTTAACCAAACGCAAAATTTTTAAATTGGTAAGTATTTTGTATCAATAGGAAAACAAGTAGAGAAATTATTTTTAAAGTTATTTTGGCTATGATCAGTTCATTTTAGAAAATTGGGGTCTCTTGCCCAAAATACTTTGGGAGTCCCTGGTCTAGAGTGAGACAGGTGGTGTAATACCAAACAGTCCTCATGGGTGCCAATGCGTCTTCAACTCCATTCGCTGTCGGAGACGGACGCTGCGGCGCGTAGTTAGCTCCCGTTTGAAAAATAAAATGGCGTCGCAGAATACACGGAGCTGACGCAGTCGGAGGTGACGCAGCGCCAGTCGATTCACTTCGCGGGCTCGCCGGCGCTGCTGCGGCACGCCGTGCAGCAGCTGGCCGGCACCGTCGAGTTCCTCAGTGACACACGCTGGCGCCTCTATGGCTGCGTCGACATGACCGTCGAGCCGCCCGTCGTCACCCTCGAGGTACTGCTCCTGCATGTCGTCGCGTCAAGTTACTGCGGCTTCGGCATGTTGTCGCGTCGAGGTAATGCTTCTGCGGCATGTCATTACGCTGAAGGTATGCTGCTGCGGCTTATCGCCACATCGATGAATTGCTAATGCATCATCTCGTCACCTTCGAAGTACTCTTGCTGCGGCATCTCGTCACGCTGGTGGTACTACTGCTGCGGTACGTCATCACACTCGTGGTAACGCTGCTGCGCCATCTCGTCGCGCTCGTCATACTGCTGCTGCTGCAGTACGTCGTCATACCCAGTTACTGTTGCTGCGGGATATTATATAGTTTCAATATGTTTGTTTCTTGTGCAGTGGCAGGCGCAGCCAGTGACTGACATGTTCGCGGACGCCGTGGCGGCCGGCGTGCTGGCGGCCGCGGCACTACCTCCGCCCCGGGTAGCTCCACTTGCCCCTAAACTGGATCGCATGCACTTCAAGGTAAGGTTGCCCCCAAAGTGGACCGAATGAACTACTGGGTATGGTCGTCTCCAAATTGGACCTTACGCACTATAAGGTCCGGTCGGCCCAAAACTAACAAATGAAATTCTGGGTGCAGTCACACGACTCTCCCGCATACAGTACGGCATACCAGAAGATACACACAGTAATGAACAGTATCGGGCCAAGATGACAACCCTGGGGCATGCCACAAATGTTTATAATCATAAGAAAACATAACAGGCAAAAAAAATCCGTAGTTATATTTCATATTTTTTTTTATATAAATTTTTAGAAACAACTTTCGAGCGATGTGCTCATTCCCAGGGTTTGTAATTAAACGTGTTACATGATGCACACAATCGAAGGCCTCGGAGAGATCACAAAATACTGCATAAATTCTGCCTTCACATATACGCATAATCAGCATTCCTAATGTTATATACATGCCTTTAATAATATCTTTTGTTGTTGTTTGAAGGAGTGCGCGATCGAGATGCTACAAGAGATGTTCGGGGATGATTCGGTGCCGAAGATGTTCAAAGGGGACAAACTGCAGGTCACCGTGAACGGGAAAAAAGTTGATGTTGATTTGCTCTCGCTGGTAAGTTACACAACACTTCAATCACTTGGAAGGTTCCGTATTTTTCTCCAAGTACCGACCGCGACGAAATACATCGTGAGGAAACCTGCATGTCTGAGATTTAAAAAAAAACGTATATTATTTCGAGGATATGTGAAGCCCCCCAACCCGCAATGGAGCAGCGTGGTGGGCCATTCCCGGCTCCTCCACCCTGTCAGATATTTGAGGAGGCCTTTGCCCAGCTGTGGACATTACAGGTTACTTTACTATACCAACCAATCTTCTTGCCCTGCGTGGTTAGTTTTTTTTTTCATCGAAAAGACGGCAAACGAGCAAACGGTTCACCCGATGGTAAGTGCTTACCCTCGCCCACATACATCTGCAACACTATAGATGCTGCAGGTGCGTTGCCGGTCTTTGAGGATATTTGGGAGATGGGAGCGAAGAGGAGAGGAATAGGGTCGGGGGGGGGGGCTCCGGATACCTCACGTACCGAACGAAACGCAAGAAGCATACTTCACGCCGGTATTCTGCGAGGCCGTGGTATCGGTCGAGCCGGCCCTTTCGTGCAGCAGCTATAGCCGCCGCTTGGCTCTACCACGCTTGAGTACGGACAAACCTTCCCGTAAATGAAACGTCCCATGTTCAGCTGTGGGCTTACATGGTCAAGACAAGTCAATCGGTAAACTTTAGATGATTCATACAGGATCACAAACGATTATTTCATCGCAGCGCTCTTTTCCTTTTTAACACGTGTAACGCAGGATGCCCTTTTTTTTTTCTTAAAGAAACATCCGATTAATCTCTCGACTCGTCGTACTTTGATTTTGTTTTTGTTACATAAGATGTCGTTATCACATGAAAACTTTTTATTAAGCTAGTGCAGGTTCTCTTTCTTTTTTTTTTTCAAGGATCATTTGTTATACAAGTTTTTTTTTAAATTATATTTATGGGGTTGAGTGATATCAACCCAATCATTAAATGCGGTATCCGGTAGGAATGGCAAGGTCCGGATAATATTTTTGTTATTCATTTATTATTATTTTGGCTTTAGTCTGGCTCCGGTTGGGGAGGGACCATTTTTTTCATTACATGGTGCATTGTCCATTACTATGAACAGCATTAGATTTTATTCTAGAATTGTCCAACTTCATAATTTATTTATAACGTTATGAGAATAAAGCGCGAACTCGTAAATCGGTGACTTTATTACATTTTGTTATGACTGTGTATTTTGAGTTATGACTGAGCTAAACCCCGTTGCCGCTCTTGTTAAGACTATCAAACGAGGTATTGTTATCTCTATCGCACGGAGCCTCAGTGCCGTGTAAGAGACGATTTTACGAATTAAAAATATACTTTTTGGCTTCTTTATACCGCAATCTTCTTCGAGAGCCGAGCGAATCTTCTTCGAGATGCTTGAAGTTCACGAGAGCTATGTCGCAAGCCCGCATACGATAGAGCAGTTATGAGTTTAACTTGTACTCCGTCAGGAGGCGCGCTGCGGCGAGGACGCGGCGCTGGAGCGCACGGTGTCCGCCGCCGTGGCGCGCCTGCACGCCGCGCTCGCTCCGCCCGCCCCGCCCCGCGCGCCCGCACCGGCCGCGCCCGCCCCGCCCGCGCCCGCACCGGCCCCGCCCGCGCCCGCGACCGCGGCGCACGGCTAGCGAGCGCCGCACTCATTAGCAAATATAATGTGATACAAATTTAACTGCTCTTTTTATTCACGCTAGGATTTTGAGAATTCAATTCTTATCGGTAATGTAACTATTAGTTACGGATTAATAAAGTTTAATTTCACTTTTTATTCACATCGGTCAAACACCGCGGCACCGCGAACGGCGGGATCCAAAAGTTAATTTTAACGGCGATAAAATCCGTAAATACTAGCTTCATTACCAACGTGTGTTATCGGCGTAATAACATGAAGTCAATACCAAATTTTTATTTTAAGATTAAGAATCGTAATTTTTAGAAGAACCTCCTATAATGAGAAGACCTGCCCCACAATAATGTGCTAAATTCACTCGACGTTTTATTTATTTTAGACGAATATTTATTGGCGACATTTTAAATGTAGCAATTATTTAAAATGGGAATTTCAATACTTTGAACGAGATGGCCGTGCCACCATTTTATATTCAATCTATGAATTTTCTATATTAATTAGAAAAACGTATATATTACAGTTTCTAAGTGTTGCGTTAAAATAAAATACTTATTCTTAATTAATGGAGTTTTATTTTACACTCATCTATACTTGTCATTGCACTTATTTTTATTAAATATGAAGATAAATTTTATTACCTGAGCACAAACTGTAAAACAGTTTTATAATAAGGGAGAAGTGTCAACTTCACGGTACAGGCTCGCCTAGTGTGAAGACCATAGATTGTCATGTAAGTTAAAATGTTCTGCAATCATAGGCATAAAGGATTGCTTTAGAATATTATAATAAGATATGTATTATGGTTGCAAATTAGTTATGGTCGATTGCTGCATAAAGTCTGCATAAAAGCGCTTTAACCTGTAGCAAAGGCATCTTATCGAAAATCAGATCTCAACGCGTAAGGCGAAGCTCTGCTTGTTTGAAATAAATCTTTCAAACAGTCTGAATATTTCATTGCTTGTAACGGAAGTTCAATATCTTCCTTCTACTTAGAATTCCAAATTCAAATTAATGTCATAATAAAACCAAGATACTGCTTTCCATTGGACCTATTTTCAGCATTGGCCTGTACGAAGAAGGGTCCTTCGCTGCAGACCGCATGAGGAAGAGTTGGCATGAAGAGATAATTTTAAAATTTCTATTTGGCCTTGGCATTGACAAGTACAAGTGAGGGTCTGGTCGTGTATGTCCCATATGATGCTACGCGATTTATTTATTTAATCTTTATTGCTCACCTCCCACTAAAGGGTGACCCTGGTCGGAATTAACGCCTCGTGGTATTCTCTACCAGTCAACTCTGAGTGATGGAGAGAAATATGGCACCACTTACCTCGTATCGGTAGCTTCGTGTCTCTAGGCGTTTGGTCGCCCGGAATAGATCGCTATGCAGCGATGATTCAGCGGATGTCTACCACCTAATTATCCTTAGTTTTTGTTAAGGTTTTGTGGTGTACAGTAAAGTGTATTCATTAATTCATTAGTAGGACATGAGCCATTCTCGTAGGTCATTTGTGGCTTGCAGATGTGACACGAATTGAGAAAGGAATGCCGCTGGTTTGGACATTTGTAACCGGAGTAGCCCATTTGAACTTCTAACTGCCATTGTATGTAAACAAATACAAACCAAAGGTGTTTTAAAAATCAATATTCTATTTGAAGTAGTTTTTTTTTTAAACTAGCCTTTAATCAGTATAATTTAGGAGCATTGAGAAAGGGATGCTAAGCTGGTTTGGACATGTGGAGAGGATGAATGAAAGTAGGTTGACGAAACAAATATTTTAGGCGAGTGTAAATGGTAGAGTCGGGAGAGGAAGACCTGGGCGAACGTTTCACGATCAAATCGGAGACGTTCTGGAAAAAGGCCAGGTCGAGAGTACTCTAAACCAACGAGCCTGCATGCGAAGATTGATGGAAGTGGAAGAAGCGAAAGACGTATGTCAGGACCGTACCAAGTGGATGAAGATTGTCTCTGCCCACCCCGTTGGGAACAAGGCGTGAATAAATAAATATATGTTCGTAGTAAGTATCCAATAAAATAACTATCACAAATTCTCATTACCCCCCTAGCTTGATTAGAAGGATATTTATAAACCTTAACAGATTCGTCATTTCTTATAGACCGAGCAGTAAAGATCAAGAAATCCAATACGCCAGATATCTCAGTCTCTCCGGCTATCCCTCTGTCAGTATCTCAGTCTATCTCTTCGTTGAGTGATTTATTAAACGATATTTAAGATTTAAAAGCGCTTACTTAACTGGACTGTGTAAAACCTGTTAACGATTCATTCGCTCAAACATCAATAAATAAAACAACAAAAAAACCTAAAAATCATTTATTTTACATTTTGAGCGTATACATACTGTTGCAAAGTTTGGAAACCAGTTGTTACAAGAGATTAAATCGATGAGTGTTCTCAAATTATGTTGGTTTTAATAATTAATTTTGGTAGTTGATTTAATATCTCTGCTAAGAAAGACTTATTTGAAATGAAACTATTGTTTACTGATTCTGTCGTGTTCAATCAGTTTTTATTTCAAATACCCACGGGTCAAAAACCCAAGAGCCGTGGTAGCCTGGTGGTCAGGGCGCTCACTTTAGTGTCATAGAGCGCGAGTGACCAGGGTTAGATCCCCGGTGCCGGCACCACTAAAATTGTAAATAGCAATTTTAAGTGCTGTATTTACCACGCGCTCAACGGTGAAGGAAAACATCGTGAGGAAACCTGCATGTCTGAGAAATAATAAAAATATTATTTCGAAGATATGTGAAGCTCGCCAACCCGCACTGGAGCAGCGTGGCTTCTCGGCTCCAAAACCCTCTCAGATACTCGTATTTGAGAAGGAGGCCTTTGCCCAGCAGTGGGCACTTACAGGCTGTTACTTTTACCCACGGGTCACGGGTGGGACTGAGTGTGAGGTGTTCGACGTCCCGATGTCACAGTTAACCCGACTACCGTCAGCTTTGTGACAATAAATTTTTCGCTCCGATCTGCAGAACGCGCTCACGGTGTCTCCAGGTCGTGCAGCGGTATGCAGTCGATGCTGGGTTTAGTTTATTAACTACCGGAACCAAGAAGAAGAAGAGGGGCCACGGTTGTGTTCCGAACGGAGATCCCGTGACCCATCGCCAGCGCTGATGGCGACCACCGTGGGGTTTTAGCCGGTGGGAGTCCGACTAACCCGGCTACCTCGCAGGGAGCTGAGTATCCATAAGGGATTTCCCCACAAAAAAAAAAAGGGCTCTGTGATGGACCGCTCCGAGCTCAAACGCTCTGCATGACATTGTCCGTCGGTTTCTTTCCCTTTCCCCCCTAACCCTGGGCCGCTCGGTCTCCCCCGCCGAGGGCTTCCGTCTGGTTGGTCTGGTTATTGTTTAGCTATTTTATTTTCATTTAAGTATTTCAATTATAAAGTGTTGTATGATATCTCATTTATTTTACAGTATTTTATGTATGTATACATCTATATACCACCCAACCATTTCGCTGATAATATTTGTTATAAATATTTAGTCGGTATGATTTTAGTGTTGGGGCTTGTTCTTTAATTTTCATTTCACGCGGCTTGTTTGATCTTAAGCTTAACTCATACTAATACTAATATTATAAATGCACAAGTAACCATGTCTGTCTGTTACGGCTCAACCGTTGAACTGATTTTGTTGAAATCCGGTATGATGGACATATACCATAAAACTTGAAAAAAAAAGCACTCGACGCCGGGTGAGTGGCTCTGTGTTAGGAGGCCTTGGAGTATCGCTTCCAGAAGCGCTTGACGTCGTCGTGTCCGGCGCGCGTCACCACCATGGTGCGCGTGCGCTCGCTCTGCCACGTCAGCACGCCCAGCGAGCGCGCGCAGTCGCGCAGCACCGTGAAGTCCGCCTGCGGGGCAGATGGCCGTAGTTAAACAACGACACGCCCGCGCGCGCACGCACACATCCATGTTTCGGTTGCGTGCACACATGCGCACCAGCCCACATAATACAAATTGTTTCATAAAACTACAAACAGTCTTCTGTAAAAAGGGCTGAAGCGATAGTCAATATAGATTGACTTTTTAGACAAGTAAAATGTCTTATCTGGAGTAAATGCATATAGTTTTACAATAAAATTATTGAAAATATACTGCAACAATCCTGCATAAAATTTTAAAAACTTTGTTTTTTTTTTTTAATAATTTACACATCGAGGACTATTCGATTGGAGGGTATTCTGCCAGAGTCGCCCCGCCCACTCCCCCGGTAGAGCCGCCGCTTGTCCCTAGCGCGTATCCCCACGATACGATCCGCGTTTTGCCCCGGGAGCGCGACGTGCCTGCGACAGGAACTGGTTGTAGACCACGCCCTCGGTGTAGGTGAAGCGGTTGCGCTCCGCCTGCCACAGCCGCACCTGGTCCACCACGGTGGGGGGCAGCAGCGTCGCGCTGCGGACGCCGGCGCTCTCGGAGCACCTCAGCATCTGGCCATAGAATATAAAGGAACAATTACTCTCCACTTCCCTTTAGTGGGGTCGAGGAGGGCGATGGCTGCCACACGTTGCCGCTTGTGAACGGGTGCTGCTGGTGGAGGCTGGTCCGCTCCGGCTTGCAGAGCACTTGTGCTTTAGTTTGTATTCTTGTGGCATGCATTTTATTTTTATGGGTAAAGGCGGCAAGCGGTTCACCTGATGGTTAGTGATTACTGTCGCCCACGTACATCTCCAACACTAGAGGTGCTGCAGGTGCGTTGCCGGCCTTTAAGGATATTTGGGAGATGGGAGGGAGGATGAGGATCCCACACTCGCCGAACGAAACGCAGAAGCACGAGATGCCTCTACCTTACGCCGGTATTCTGCGAGGTCGTGATACCGACCCGGTCGAGCCGGGTCATACGAGCAGCAGCAAAAGCCGCCTCTTGGCTCCACCACGCTATCAGTTGCCTGTGGGTCCATACCTTTTATTTCACGATGAACATACGGAGTTGCTTTCGCCTGTCTCTTCTCCGTCAGAGGAGTCACATTACCTCACGGTGGTACGATTGTAAATGAATAATAATAATTATTAGACGTGACGTTATTTTTTACGTTGAATAATAAAGAATTTTCATTCATTTCATTCGTTCTTTTGTCCCCACCGGGCAACCATACGAAAGATTGTCGGAGAATCCATGCGTATTTGCCGAGCCCAATCCCACAGACCGGTGATGGGGAGCGGCGTCGCTGGCGCTCAGGTGCCGGCGCGGTAGCGAACTCAAGCGCCGCTTTATCAACTCAACTTTACCTTATTCCATACACAGACAGACATTAACAGAGTTCACGAACAACAGCGGCCATTTGTCAATAACAGTTAGTAAACTATCATTACAGCCAGAAGCTATCTTCAGACCTGTCTCGGGGTATAAAACCATACAATGTATATCAACTTTAGTTGGCGTTGTGATAGGAAGGACTAAGTCCTGACTGACGCTCTCAGGATCGTATACCCAATACTGAGATGGTCTAGACCCACTTTTCGCGAGAGCGTATTCGGAACAGAAGACACGACAGCCGGATTATGATGTTCCATCTATGAGGAGTGCGCGTAGCGATGAGTTGCTCGAAACAGATATCGATCTGTCTCATCGGGGAAGCAGGAAAGATCCGAGGTCTGCAAACTCGGGGTCTCGCAGACGCCCGTGCGGCGCGGTACCTGCGGGTGCGCGTGCTGTTCCAGATAGTGTATGATCTGGTCGGCCGTGATGCCGCCGCGCAGCGCCTGCCGCACCGACTCGCGGGTCAGCACGCCCACCACCAGGTTCGGGAACCTGCGACATTGTTCAACCTGTAGTCGGATGTGACGTTACTATATCGAACCGTTTTTTTTTATGGGGCACGGGTCAAACGAGCAAGTGGCCCACAGGAAGGTAAGAGATTGCAGGAGCGTGCCCGGTCTTAAGTAAGATATTTGAGTAAGGGAGATGGGGAATGGGGTCTCCGGTCGCCCCCCACCGAACGAAACGCAGAAGTACAAGATGCTTCTACTTCACGCCGGTGTTCAGTGTTCAGCCGCAGAACAGCAGATATAATTAGAAGATCTTAATTAGACACAAAGAGAATGGTATGTACGTAAATATTCGCTCCTTGTTCCCAACAGGGTGGGCAGAGACAATCTTCTTTCACTTGCTACGGTCCTGACATACGTTTCTTCATTTGTTTCGTCCTAAATTTTTACTACTATAAATTCAAAAAAGTAAAGTAACCGCCTGTAAGTGCACACTGCAGGGCAAAGGCCTCCTCTTAAAATTCGAGTATCAGAAGCCGGGAAGGGCCCGTCACGCTGCTCCAGTGCGGGTTGGCGGGCTTCACATATCCTCGAAATAATATTTTTATTATTTCTCAGACAATGTGGGTTTCCTCACGATGTTTTCCTTCATCGCTGAGCACTAAAAATTGCTATTATCCATTTTAGTGGTGCCGGCACCGGGGATCAAACCCAGGTCACTCGCGCTCTATGAAACAACAAAAGCGAGAGCTCTGACCACTAGGCTACCACGGCTCTTATAATAAACTTACGCTGGAAAAAAAATCATGTGACAAAGGCTTTCGACATGCTAGGCCTCTATAGTTTTTTTTTAAAGATTATCAAATATTACGAAGAAAAGGAAAAACGTCGGAGTGAATTTCAATGTTCGAAAATAACTAATATTAAAGGTAGATATGTATGTTATTGATCAATTAATCAATGTAATAAATGTGGAGTGCCGCAAGGATGTGTGCTAGGTCCGCTCTTAATTGTTGACGATATTACATAATTATCTCATCATCATCATTTCAGCCTATCAGAAGTCCACTGCTGAACATAGGCCTCCCCCAAAGATTGCCACGAAGCTCGGTCCTGAGCCACCTGCATCCATCGACTTCCCGCAACACTGCGCAGGTCGTCACTCCATCTTGTGGGGGGTCGTCCTACACTGCGTTTGCCTGTACGCGGCTGCCACTCGAGAACCTATTTTCCCCAACGGTTGTCAGTTCTGCGAGCTATGATTAAAATATAATAGCTATCTCATACTATAATTAAAATATTAAGATATTTGTTTAACAACACCACAAAATTGACTGACATAGAACTTGATAAAACAGTAATATATTAATAAATTGACTTATACGCCTAATTTATACTAGAGACTTTATAAATTATACACTGTACCATTTCGATAGAACTTGCTGGAACTTTGAGAATATCAATAAAGAATGATTTCAGGATAAAGTATTGCTCTTTTTCGAACCGGTAAAGATTTTAACACTCATAGAAGTCTAAATTGAATACAAAAGTTTCGACTTTGATAGGCGCAAGGTATAGCAGAGCTGGGGCACCTGTACAGCAGCTCGGTGAAGAGGCCGAGCAGCGCCACCTGCAGGGCGGTCTGCGTGTACGCGTACACGCGGTAGTTGGTCTCCACCATGATGTAGCCGCGGGTCTGCGGCCCGGCCTCCAGCGGCGCGACCGCTTCGGCGCCGTCCTTCACACACGTAATGTTCAGCGCCAGGCGCGTCGGGTAGAATCGACCCGCTTTCCTCTACAGAGAAGCGAAATTAGACTGTGAGAGACAATTATATATAATAGTGAATTAATTATCTATGGTTATTAGTATTATCTGTGAGGTATCAATGTGTTCTGTGCCTTAACACCAGATATCGTCACCACCCGCGGCACAGTTGCGAATCTGGTTCACGCTTAGTAATATATCTGCTCGTTTTAGACTTTGTGCATCAAAAAGTTTATGATTAGCTCATAGACTATTAAAATCACAGATTAAGTAGGGATAATCGTTAAAAATGGATTTTGGTGCCAAATGGCAGAGAAGAATTTTCACAATGGAAGTAATGATATATTACTAAGGGACACACGCATCTCGTGCGTCAACTGCTATAACGACAGTGTTTATATTTCTAAATAATAAAGGCTTCTTTCTGTCTGTTCGATTCACGTACTGGCCTAACCACGCCTAAGTAAAACGCACGACACAGGAGAAGATATAGAGGTAAGGTATTGCCAGCTTTTAACATAAATAAACTAGGAACCCTCTCCTTCTACTATCCGGCACTCACCTTCCTCTGGTACACCAGGCCAAACTCTCTCAAGTGCTGCAGAAACACCAGCATGTTATTGCTCATGCCCTCTGTGCTGTAATCCTGTAACATATACCGTACCGTCGTCATACAGAACAGCTGTACACATTCATAACAATATTAATAATAATAAAGTTCAATAAAATACAACTCCTTTTAAGATGGCGCCCAAAACTATCTCGTTGACGTACACCAGCAGGGCATAGAGTAAACAAGAGCAGTAGCAGTCTGTTAATGCCTACAGCAAGGCAAGGGGCTCCATCGCAAATATCTTAAAGGATTTTGGAGCCGGGAAAGCTCCGCCCCGCACACAGAGCGGGCAGGGGGACGCTTTTCTCTCGCCCAGCATACAGCATATTTCTTTACACCATGGCCAGGGTCTGATGACGAGGTGGATAGGTTCAAGATTAAGTATTGTACCTTTCCCAGAGTACTGAAGCTGAGCTGGTAGAGGAACGCCAGGCACTCAGCGGCACTCAGGCTCCGTTTCTCGGCTGTGTGGAGGTAGTGCTGCAGGAACAGCCACACCTGAGGGTGAACAGTAAAGCCGTCAGCGAGTTGGAGGAACAGCGAGTCACCACTTTTTTTTATGGGAAAGGCGGCAAACGAGCAAACGGTTTACCTAATGGTAAGTGATTACCGTCGGCCACATACATCTGCAACACCAGAGGTGCTGCAGGAGCGTTGCCGGCCTTTAAGGGTATTTGGGAGATCGTAGAGAGGATGAGGAGGGGGATGGGGAGAGGGGATTGGATCACCGGTTACCTCACGCACGGAACGAAAAGCAGAAGCACTAGATGCCTCTACTTGACGCCGGTATTCTGCGAGGCCGTGGTACCAACCCGGTCGAGCCGGCCCATTCGCATGGCTCTACCAATCCGCCTACCGCGGGTGGTGACGGCTGGACTCTGGCGTGGTGATTGAGAAGGACCAGCCTTTTTATGGCTACATAACAATGTTGTGACTATACATATTATTGCAATAAGCTTAGGAATAGTTGTAGTTAATTTATTATGATTACAATAATTTCACATCAAACATTAAAGCGACGTAACAAAAAGTATCAGAATTTAATTTATTAGAATTAAGAGAGGAGCTCCTCTATGTACACCGGAGAGATTACCTGTTTAGCAGTGCTCAGCAAAAGGAACTGAAAACCAGCTCTTGTTATGACCGCGGAGCCGTCGTCTGCGTCTCTGGAATTATATTTATAGCATTCCTTTTTATCACTAATAATTCACGTGTACCTATGACGCTAGAAGGGTTTATAAGGGCAAAGGGATAAATAATGACTTCAATAATCAACATTGTTTTACCAGAAATACTGTTGTTCGTATGGATGTGTGTGTAGGACATATTACATCAATCGTGTCTTACATCACCCTTACCTTGTTGGACCATACGTCACGCTTTGAGCGGGACCCCAAAATACGTAAAAATAATAAACACTCAGAAGTATCTAGATTTTCGTATGAGAATCGAGTTAATTTTATGCCTTCCTGGCATCGGCGCTACAGTCGAAAGTGTGTTTTCCCATATGTTACTAAAAAATATGAATTTATGAAAAAACCATTAGAAGTCGCATTGTTAAAAGCCAGTTTGATAACAACGGGCAACATTAACAAGTCATGGCATCAATAAAACAAACAATCAGTAACATTATCAAGTCCGGCTCGACCGGATTGGTATCACGGCTTCGCAGAATACCGGCGTGAAGTAGAGGCATCTTGTGCTTTTGCATTTCGTTCGGTGAGTGAGCTAACCGGAGGCCTACTCCCCATCCCAATCCCCATCCCCTTCCTCGTCCTCCGTCCCATCTCCCAAATACCCTTAAAGGCACGCAACACACCTGCAGCACTTCTGGTTTGCCGCCTTTTCCATAAAAAAAATAAAAGCTGTACAAAAGTTATTAATTTAGAGAGAAAGCTGTTTGGTTCTTTAGTAAGCCGAACAGTTGACCTTTATACATAGATCAATATTATGTATCTATCTTTTATTTTATTTCATTACATATATGTAATATGAATCAATGGAATGGAATCTTTCAATAAATGTTTCAACCTCTTCCAGACCTTTCAATAATTTCAAATTTTGCACACGTATTTTTTTTTTTTAAAGAATACTAGCAATGCTATTTAACTAACATTACTAATATTCCTATTAACCTTCCAACTAAGCATTAGAGCTTGTATTTGGAGTGGTTCACGACAATAGTCAAATGTGGGCTCGAACCTGCGACGTCATGTTTCGGAGTCCGCACCCTAACCCATTAGGCTAGTGGCGTTTAAATTGCCGTAGTACGAACCGATAACAATACAATGATATGATACCATCAAGCAGTTCTGATGATGGAGCTGAAAGGTGGGTAACGGAACCCACGAATGGTTACTAGTAAACACAACAAGTTTGGGCACATTAGATTTGCCTTAACAAGTCCTTTTCATTTCACCTTCTACAACTCACTTCTGACAAGGACCTGATGAAATGGGGAAGGGAAGCGCATATATAAGTTTTAATGGCAATCTTTGGGGGAGGCCTATGTTCAGCAGTGGACTTCTGATAGGCTGCAATGATGATGATGATGATGATGATATTATTGTACTTCAATGATAAATGTGAATAGATATTACACAGCACTCACCGGGTCATTAAGCCAGCATGAAGCAAAATCCGTACAGCATCCGCACTGATGCCTTCAGTTTGGGCGCTCCCCACCATGTAGTGCAGGACACACTCCCACCGTTCCAAGGCATATGCGTCCAGGAATGCAACGTCGCGGGCCTTCCCGTCCGGTTCCAGTGACGATGACATGCTCCATGGACGGCCTCTGTTAAATAACAAACTGCTGGTTTAGCTGTTGTGCTCCGGTTTGAGAGCCAGTGTAAGAACATTCTTGTTATGTTTCACCGATAAAGGCAATGTAATGTCTGACCGTTTTGGCACAAACCAACATGGGTTCATTAACAACTATATAACTGAGCTTTAGTGATAATTTTATTCATGGTTTCGCACAAGAAATGAAAAGAATGAAAATATACTTTATTGTACATTACACTAACAAAGAAAAATTGTTGAAATAAACAAAAAAAATGTACAAGAGGCGGCCTTATCCCAAAGGAATCATTTCTTCCAGGCAACCCAGAAAGAGTCATGTTACACAGGTACCGTGTTAGAGTGTACACTGAAGTGAACATATCAGCAACTAACTTGCTACCCTTTTTAAATATTGGTGACTATAGCCTTTTTCCATCATTCATTAATTTATCTGCCATGAACAGGTTGATAAAATGTAATTTGCGCTTTTATCATTAAATAATGCTATATACCAATTCCACCGACATGCGGTGCACCCAGCTCAGTTACGTTTTGGGCTCTGGCGAGTGACTGACGGCGGTATATCAATCCGTATATACAAAAACCCTAGTCTCACAGACATGGGAAGCAGCATCCACAGTGTGAGAGCACTGCCATTGCGCTCACCAACATGCTTGCCTAGCATAGTAAGTTTGTGTAAATCTTTCATGCATGTCATTTTAATTTTTGTTGTTTGCATCAAAGCAAGACTCATTTTCAACAAATCTTTGATGCATGTCATTTTCATTTTTGTTGTCGTTTTCATAGCAAGGCTCATGTGCAACAGTGGACTTATACACCCTGAAGGAGAAGAGTCAATTTTCACTTAATTCAATGGAAATATCAACACACCCTCCTAGTAGAGCAACCTTTAGATTCTTCTTAAAGGACTGAGCGAGCATCCATCCAGGCAAACCTCCTGGTATCGGAGCCTCCTGCCACACTGATAGTTCAGACAGTGCCTCACATGCTTTGCTCTGTTCTCTGAAACAATATTTTTCACTCTGTTAACTGCAAATATTCAAACTGTATATAGTTCACTATTCTGTAACTAGTACTTTTTTTAATTAAACGTTCTCTTGGGGCTTGGTTGTTACCATGCGGTTAAAGCTGTGGGTATAGGCTAGTTGGTATTTAAAAAATATCTTAGGGGAAGACGGCAGCCATTTTGTGTATCGTAGTTTAGGAAGCGATGAGCAGTCACGGTCACATCAAAAATACTAATCCAAGCAGACTAAAATTGTTTCTTATTCAATTTCATTGACTATATTTTTATTATAAACTGTATATTTATTAAAGAACATGGATTTGGAGGGCAATACAGGTACTAGAATCTTTCAACATATTACAAAACATTCTATTTAGTAAGTTTTGTTTACTAATTACCAGATTTATGTCACTGAGTGGAACGCTATTTCAGTGAATAGATAAAATTTACCATATACTTTGTAGATCAAACATTATAGTGATATGGGATGTGCTGTCTAAAGTTGTTTAAAACAAATACCATGATATACCAAAAACAAACACAATTTTAAGAACTTACCTACTATCTTTCTGCACCTAACAATGTTATATGCCTAGGTTGTGAAAGTAAAAATATATTTATTTATGTACTTAGCATGTGTTTGGGAGACCCAGGAAGCGACCACAGCTTGCGGCACTGGCTGCTCCACAAACAGCAATCGTATTACGAAATGGCGAGCTAATTCTGGTATTTCTCTGCAAAATTAACGTAAATAAAAATTAATATGAAAATACGATCTCGAATAAGATGTTTTGATGTTGACAGTAATGATTTAGAATAAATTTACATCATAGACATCATAGTAAGTAGAGAATATGCTTATTGTCACAGTAGTTAAAAGGAACCTTAATAAGTTAAAAACGTAACGTTATTATCTAATTCTCGTCATAGGAGAAAAACGGGTTTGTCCATTTTGTTAGTATGCATTTAGTTATAGATTTTTTTAAATTTACAGACTGAACAATTAACCTAAAAGTTAACAATATTTCAAATTTACCCATACGATACTTGGAACATTTTAATAATATCGACACTTACACACCTGTAAACTGCTAAACATATCGTTGGATAGTTGTATAAAGTCTCTAAAAATTGTGGTGTACGACTCTTTAAATATTCATGAAGGTTTTTACATTGTAACGTAGGAGATGGGTTTAAATTTAAAGATGACTTCGATTTAGAAGACTCTGACATACTTTTATGATTATTTAAACTATAATCATGAAAATTTTATCAAAAGCCTCCAAATACTATGTTGTTTATATTTCGTTTGAAAAGACTTTAAAAACAAAAACAGCAACAATTCTATATAACATACAAAATAGTTATATGTCAAGTTTCCTGTCACTGTCAAAATCAGTTCGACGTTCCGTATTTATTATCATTTCACGATGTTCAAAAAAGAAAAAGTTCATTTATTTAAAACTATTTATGCTAACATACTGCATAAAGTTTATTACATTATGATATTTCAGAAATAAATAGTATCAAAATAATTAACAAAAAAAAAATATTACCAAGCAATGTAGAGAAATAAAACTTAATTTTTTGTAGATCAGCAAAAAGGTAAAAGATATAAGTAACTTTTAGATATAAGTAGGTTTTTGTGGTAATATCATAAAACTAATAATTTTGAAAGATTTTATAACAAAATTAACAAATGGGATTATACATGGTATTAATTAAATCAATTATGAAAGTTACAATGTAAACTTAATAAATACTTCCGTTCACATTTAGGTTCAAAATTGCAGCGAATATGCGACTGTACTTAATGCCTGTTAAAATACCATTCCAAAGATTTTTTTGATTTCTTTGTCCCATACAAAATAAAAAAGGTTGACACACACAGGAACAAATGATGTAATTGTGTGTAGTAAAAGTGTGTAAAGACGAAGCACGCACACCAGCGCACGACAGCGAGTTCAGCCGCATTCATTCTCGTCGGCAGATGGCAGATGCAGTAGACGCTTTCCGTCAGTCGTGCATAGACAACTCGCCGAGCGCAGTGCTATTCCGATCTGCTCAGCACCATTTTGTGTGTTTCGTTTCGAACGGGACATTGTGTGTGTATGTGCTCTTCACAAACCACGAAACAAAGTGTTCGTTCTCTATCTAGTGTTTAATTTTCGTCATGCTCGCGGAGGGATCGATGCGGTATCTCGGGCGCTCATAGAAACCGCGCCTCCGTCATGAGCGAGTGATCGTCGACGTAAAAAAAGTTGACACAGGAAACATGTCTGGGCGGACCGCCGACGCGGATGCGAGCGAAGGGTTCGAGTTCGAAATTCGAAAGCGGTCATGTCATCGCCTCTCGGATTTCGTATAAGTCACCGTCCAATGTCAAAATCGTGCACGTACCGCGAGCGCCGGGCGTCGGGACAGTGCGGACAATGCAGTCGTTGGTAGTGTGGTGGGCCGTGGTATCGGCGGCGTGGGCGCTGGCGGGCGCGTGCTCGTCGTCCATCTCCAAGCGGCCGGCGCGGCCCGCGCGCCCTCAGCGCCCGCCGGCCGCGCCGCAGCCGCAGCCGCGCCTCAACGTCACCTTCCCCACCTTCAAGTGCGAGCCAGATTATTCGGAGTACTACTGTCTGAACGGCGGCTCGTGCTTCACCGTCGTCATCTCCGACAGCCCCATCTACAACTGCGAGTGCCGGAGCGGCTTCGTGGGGCAGCGCTGCGAGTTCAAGGACCTGGATGACTCGTACGTGTTGACGAGCCGGCAGCTGATGATGGAGACGGCGTCGATCGCCGGCGGCGCGACGGTGGCGGTGTTCCTCGCGATTCTAGTCTGCTTCGGCGCGTGGGTGCGGCTGCACCGGCGCGCCAAGGCGCCGCCCTTCGCGGAGGAGCGCGGGCCCGTGGCCGCTGTGCAGCTGGTGGCCGTGGCGGCGCCCCGCGGCCGCGTCGCTTTGTGCCGCGCCGCCCCGGAGCCTCCGCCCCAGTAGTGCCTAGTGCCGGACTCTCCCCCAAGTGACTCTCGTGTACATATAGATAGATTATGTGTTAAGTTATGTGGAGCGAACGGAGATAAGAAAATTTATGTGATAATTATTTTACGAAGTTTATAATTTATTTGGAAGGAATTTCTTTTGTATATAAAGATCCGAGCTGTTCAGTAGTGGCTGTTGCGTTGTGTGGATGTAAATTTCAGTCTCCTTGTGGATGTTCCCATGTGAATTGTACGCTGTATCATTTTGTTTTATATTCAGTGTATTGGATATGTCAGATCATCTGTGGATATGTACCTAATGCTACTCGCTTCAAGTAGAAATGTTTTGTTATATTGTTGTTGTTTCTGTATTGTGCAATACAGGAGCAAAAGCTTTCGGGACAGAATAACTTGGACTGAATTGTTTTCCAAATTAAACAGTTACTTATTGGGTTCATATTGGAAGTGACAACCATTATTCTGTCTTGGGAGGGAGTTGTTTCTGTCGGTGCCTTGGGGTTCCATTGCAGAAGCTGCATGTTATTGTTTTATAATGTAGCAAATGTTTAGAAGATGTTTCACTGTTAAATTTAACATTGCTATCACTCCCTCTGTTAGTATGAAAATGTTATGTGATTCGAAAGGAATTTCATCCTGACATAAGGAGTAATGCATTGTAGAATGTGTAGCAGTGGGGCCAGATGTGTGTTGCAGGCCTAATGCTTATAGGGCCTGTCACAGTGCACTGTTATGATACTTGTGAACCAATGTTTATTGTATTAGTACTTTTTGTTCTATGTGAATAGAATTGTGATGAATTTGGAAGTTTGTGAGGCAGCGAGTAGTACGGTTCCTATGCGCAGCGCCTAGGCGCCCGCTCGCACATTCCATCTCGCGGATAGAGTATTTTACTGGTGTCAGTATTATTTTGTAATACGAATCTTAAGCCGGCAGCTTTACTTTTAATTTATACCGGATATCCCTCTGGGATAATGCTGTATTATATTCGTTAGAAGGCTTAATGTGCCTGAATGAGATGGCTTCTTGTAAATATAGCCCGTGTAGGTATTTATTAGATATTTATAAACATTTATTTATTGACTGCTTTATTTAGTTAAAAAACTTGATTATCAACCGCATCCGAGTTGCCTAATAACAAGTAACGGTTGCATCTTAAAACTTGCTAAGCACGGCCTCGCAT
Organism: Bhutanitis thaidina; assembly: GCA_029286595.1. Lineage (NCBI taxonomy): Eukaryota > Metazoa > Arthropoda > Insecta > Lepidoptera > Papilionidae > Bhutanitis > Bhutanitis thaidina. The sequence continues at coordinate 743,343 of JAGSMS010000041.1, read as the reverse complement.
TTATTATTCCCTATTGTAATCTCATCTTGAATCTCTCGTCTTGTAAAAATCTTGAAACATTGGATGGTGTATAAAGTTTATCTCCGAGCAGTGTAAACCTACTTTCGTACAGATCAATAAGAATATAACTTTTGCTAATAGATAATCTAAAACTTTACACGCCATAATCACTCTCTTTTCATATTGTCTGTAACTTGTGCTTTCGGCTTGTGCTTTGTGAATTTTAATGTTTCTATAACAATTTGTATTTGACTTTTCCTGTCAATTTGTACTGTATATCTTGTGGTTTGCACTGTGAACGGGAGACAAAACAAAAAAAATAGCAAAGCTTGTGAAGTGAGTGACAAGAGCCTGCATCGGAGCTGTCCAACTGGCGAGGTTTTACTCCGGACCGTAGTGTACCTTCCCTATGGAACTTTCATGTGTTTGACGTACTTTTATATCGCCAATTCGTCAGCTGCCGGCGCAGGCGGTTAACAATTTAACGCAAGGGTGAATAGTCCCGTGTTGTGGCGATTCATATGAGACGGTTTATGTAAACATTCCAAAGTATATGTAAAATATTACCTACATCACTAATAATTTTGAAGCATCTGTTGAGATGCTCCATTGTTAATTATACAGTTTTCTATTGATCATTTGTTAAAAGAAAATTATACGAAACTAAATCCTTAACCTGATGATTTTTATTCAATTCTTCTTTACGTAAATATTTATCGATATTGAATAGTATCTGTAAGCCGCCGAAACAATACTATTATTATTAGGTACCCAAGTGTTCATCAATAGTGGATTTATTTCTTTGAAGAAATAAAAATGTTCGCTAACAATCTATCCGGCAAGTAGTAACAATACGTTAATAAATGTAATCTTGACCTAATTATCGGCGAAAATCGAAAATAATTGAGTTTTTTTTTCTTGTTAAATGAACTATTGCGCCAATATTGCGGAATAGATTTTTTTTTGTCGAGGTAAATGTAATTTTGTACCGTTAGGTAAATGTTTAGTCTGCCCACACGTTCTCGTAATATTTTCAATGAGTTATGCAATACAGATATTTAAAGTAATAGCTATTAAAATTAGCTCGTATTTATTGATTGCTTTTTTTTAGCAAATTAATAAATGACTATTTACAGTTCAGAAACCAGTACTAAAGAAATTTGTCTTTAACTTTTAACAAATTCAGATTACAAGCGCTTATTTAATTCTTTGAACGTACGCTTTACACAATGTGGATTTAAAAATAATACGTGATCCGTTCCACACAATAAGAGACCAAGAAAAAAAAAAAGCGAACGCGATGCAACGGCAACTGCCCATTGAGCCTCTGGCAGCATATTTTTATGAATAGGTACCCGACCGGTCCGCCACCGACGTAGCATGTATAGAGTTCATTGAATGACTGCCCGTCGGTTTGTTGACATTCCCCGAAAACCTGCCTCGCCCGGAATAGCTGCGTATCACAAGCTCCCGATGGATGGACAACGACCGAAATAGACACCGCTCCAAAGTAGATTAAAGTTAAAGTCGTTTTAGGAGTTCGATGAAACTCACCTATTTAACAGAAATAAGACAGGGGCAGGATGTCGGCTTAGCTTGGGACGTCTGACAATAGATCTGAAATAGTTTAGTGTAAATGCTTATTATTTTAAAATTATACTTCTTTTGACTATAATCCTTTTCAAAACTTCTGAAGTTAAGATCCACCTTAATATTAATAGACTACTTTGTTCAAATATTAAATCGGGTTACTAGGCACCAAAATTATTTGGAAATATTAAGTGAAGTAAACGTTTCCAAATTATTTAATTGTTTAACGATTTAATATTAATATAATATAATACAGAATGCACTCTTACGTTGTTTTATAATTTCTTCAAAATCTTACATTATTAATGTATAAAATAGTGTAAAATTAAAGTAGTAGTGTTCGCGTAAATACAAGACATGATTATAAAATAAGTACACAAACGTCGATGGTGTTGATATACAACAAAACAAACCACTGCACTTAAATAAAGTATTGGTAATATATATGTTTATTTCGTCCTAAAGCTTTGTTCAAACTCAACGTGGCTAATTTATTGACACATAAATGTTCGTTTCGGAAAATTACAGCGTTTCAAAATCATATGCATATTTAAATATTCGTTGCTTAGCCCATCCTCGTACTAAGAATGCGCATCGTATGGGATATTTAAATTGAGCTGACGTACATAATCAAAACTGCTGTGAATGAACACATCAAGTCAAGGCGATGCGAGACAATCGTCGGAGACATCCACGGGCATCAATGTCCTCCAACACCATTCTACTTAGACCTGCCTCCCCGCCCTGCGTTTACGTAAAGTTAGGCGAATACGCGGGTGTTAATGGAACATCGCGGGTCGGTGTTTTGGTTGTGGGTTAGACGGAGCGTCGCTCAGCCCACGCTGGGATCCTTTATGGTCATCGGGCCGTGGTCATCGCGTCCAATTAACATGCCTACGTGCCCGGCCCACTTTGTCATTATGTTGCCGCGCGAAAATCTTCCAGGTACTTGTTATAGCCAATATGAAGACTGAAGACGTATTCTGAGCGGAAGATATTACGGTAAATATTTACGTGAATTACAAGTTTATGGTAAATTATCAAACCCCATATAATTACAATTGCTTCCAAGTTACCTCACCTTACCGGCCTGTAAATAGTCCACTGGAGGACATAAGCTACTCCTACAAAGAGGACTTGGCATAATCGCCAGGGTCGACAACAGAGCAAAGGCGATCGGAGTACCGAACACGTCTCACCACAGACGCCGCCGCCCGTCAATGGTCTTCTTAATTTTGGTCTGGTATTTCAAGAGATGATTAGTCCGCCATTTGTTTACGCCATTGAGATTTTTACGGCTTTTCCCTTAGCTTTCTCTTACGGCCATGGGTAGAAAGTCGATGCCCGATTCTTAGGCCATGGATACAACGCTGCTATGTGTTTTCTCAGGTTATGATTGAAGTTGAAACACTTGAAGGGTTAATATAACAAAAAATACAAAATATGCAGGTAGCATTGCGGTGATGTGTTGGTACCTTTACTTGTCAAAGAGTATTTACAAAGAGTACGCCTAATATAATAAACACTTGTAAGTATAATTTCTGTAAGCTTACCATAGACTGTGAAAAAGACATCAAAGACAAAATTTAATTATTTTGTAAAAAACGATACAAATTCTGTTTACTTAAATTAGTCTAAAACGGCTCAAGTTATATCAGGTTCTTCATAATAAACGATTTTATTAATAATTTCCCTAATAAACCCGTGTAATTCGACAGTGTTCACTTTTCTTATATTAGAACCTGAGTTCTAAGGGTTCGTATCCGTCTATCACAAGAATGAGTTGAACGAAAATGTATTTAGCAAGTGCTCAGTTGTGACAATACTTATGTTTTATTTATGGAAAAGGGGGTAATTACCACGTACCACGTACATCTGCAACACCAAAGAAGCACCTGCGTGCATTGTCGGCTTTTAAGGTATTTACATCTTCTCGCAGGTATTCTGCGTAGCCGTCCAGTCAAGCCGGCCCGGCAGCAGCAAAAGCCGCCGCTTAGCTCTATCACGTCAATATATAATTTGAACGCTTAAATGTTTATTGCGGTTGGGCTTCGAACTTTGGAACAGTCTGATATACTCATCGAACGTAGTTTTCCTTACACGTAATTATTTTTGGGGTTCCGTATTTATGTACGATTAAAATTCACATGTTGTGTACATTCATGTAGCATTTGAATATTCACAAAAATAAAAAGTAAAAATCGAAGGACATTAGAGGAGGTTCAAAAGAAAATATTAATAATAAAAATCGGCTAAGTGTAAGTCGGGCTCGCGGTAAGGATCGCGAACTGAATGAAATCAAATATATTTTTTTTAACATATTGTGTGGTTCTACGGAACCCTCGGTGCGAGCCCAATCGTACATAGCCGGTTTTATTAAAATTAAAACCGGAAAAGGCCATCAGGCGGAGAACAAACGACACAACAAACTAGCAAAAAGTATTTTTTTAAGTCAACAGTATCAACGGTTTATTCAATTATAGTAACATACATATAAAATAAATAAAAAAACAATAAATCAAATGAAGTAAAATCTGTATAGTAAGTAGACTGTTCTCAGCTCGTTAGCGCAGTCGTAACGTACGTAAAATACAGTAAAAGTAACTTTAAAAAAAATATTAATTACCCGGCAAGGTTTATCAGGTAGTCAAATAAATTGTAGGTAAAGTTGAATAATAAATATTAAGGTCCTTGCAAACGTGAACAAACTAGACCCCACAAACAATACAAGATGTTTGTGGACCATTTCAAAGATTTGTGTTCAAAGCAACGGATTTCCACAAGGGTCAGTGTTGAGCCTTATTTTGTGGAATATGCTCATGGACGACTTGCTACGGTAACTGTCAAGCTATCCTATCAAGCATCTCTGCTTGCATATTGGCATACCCTGACAATGTTACACCTCTGATCCTTAACAACCCTATAACGGATGGATCAGCAGTGGAGCTGGTAATATAGCTAGTGAGTTTAAAGCAAAGTTTTTGAGAAGCACCCGTCTTCAACCCCTATGTTACCACCCTGTACCCCTTACACCACTTTGGATATATAGCCTATTTAATAAAGAAAGTATTAAAATAGTAAATAAAGCGTTTACGTTACGAGCGTAAGCGTTTCTTTGGCAAAGATGTTGGAAATAATAACTTCGGATTGAATTTTATTCGCAAGAAATTGTGCGAATAAATTTTACCATCTTTGCATATCGGGTTATAATTTAGTATAAATAAAAAATTATATAGACGAATTGATAATCTATTCCTTTTTTTCACCTCATTATTCGACCGGCCTATAAGAATGGTAATTTTTCGAGGTTTTTCTAGTCATCATCACATCATCAGATTCACTTTCATTGTGAGAGTGACATGATTTATAATATTTAAATGACGCGTCTGCGAATCAAAAAAGAGAGAAAGAGAGAGATAAAAAATTATATTTTTAAATTTCTACTATTTACCGACAAAAATACATGAGAAACAACATGGTCGCTTGTCGCGAAATTGAAATGTCTATTGCGAGCCATTAAAGCCCACGTTACTGGTCACAGATGCACACAATATTAATTAAACGTTTAGCAAGTGATAAACGATGCATCTGTTGATTCGGTCAACTCCACCTGATCGCGTAACGCGTATCTGACTTGTCGGCTTGAAACCCATCTTCCGTCCGAGTGGCTCTTCCTGCGCCAGATGGCGGCACGTGCGCGGTAAAAACGACACGCTCGCGTCATAGATCAACGATGTCGGGAATTAATTAGACATTAAACGCGTTTTTAAATTATGAGATGATTAAAACTCAGCTAAGGTAAGGTGTCATCTGATATTTCAATTTAGGTAAAGTGTTTTAATGTTGGATCAATTCTGTGTTTAGTTGTATTTGAAGATCTCCCGTTGGCCTGATCACGATTAGGTGTGGTGGTCGCGGTACCAGATATACTAATGATGTCAATCATCTGTCGGCCTATTTTCCCATTGTTGTGCACATTCCTTAGTCGTTTTTTACAAGCGCTGCTGAACATAAACCTCCCCCAAAAAATTGCCACCAAACATAGTCCTGAGCCACCTGCATCCATCAACTGAAACCACAATACTCCTATTACACGTATCATAATAATATCTATCCAATTTTAGCTTAAATTATGTAGGTACGCCAACCTTCTTTTTACTTCCTCGTCAACTCTTTACGCAAGGATCGTCTTTGGAAGTAATTGCTTTCACAGCGATAAAACCTATATAATACTTTCTTCTATTCTGTCTTTGTTTTTATTTATAGTGGTGTACAATAAGGAATAAATAAAAATTAAATAGTATACAATAAAGTAGCAATCCACGTTTGTATTCGTTTATAACTTCTTAACCTCTAAGTGGATGCCGATGCGGTTATTTGCCATTATTTAGTACATATCTGTCTGTGTTTATTACAGATAAGTCCGAGCGTAACCGGCCGGTTCGCTAGTATATCATAATTGTATGTTAAAATTTGTTCGCATCATTGTATATGTGTACAATTACTATGTTAAAAAAACACAGATACGATAGTTCATGTGTTTCTATTTCTAGATCTACTTGATCCGTAACCGTTACATGTCTTCAATTGTTAGTCCTCAATGGTTTTCGATTTATAAGCCTTCACAGACGGACAACTTTTTAACATTTAATTTTGTAAGAAAACCACAGAATGCTAACGCTTAGTTTTTAGTTATGTTAAGATCTTATTTATAGACCACCATAGGGCAAATATAAATTAGCATTGAAGATATAAAATGTTCCAATGCAAATATATATTTTACAAACTCGTATAATTTTATGTACTCTAAAATAGTTTCGCTTTTTTCTAGATGAAGATGATGTCACATTGTTGAATGTTCTAGACTTGAATTTTTATTGGCTCAACACCTGTACGCCTGTGTTACAAATTATCAATTAAAAAAGCGCAATTTATGAGCGCAAAACAACATTCTTCTGTTGAATTAATTTATACTCATTCTTAATTTTATTTCACACCAAGTATTATGTCAGACTTTGTTCAGATATTTCAGGTAGGTCACTGACATACTTCGTTTAAATTGTGAACACCATCTTTTCGTCGTCATTATAGAAATTAGCCTTTGAGTTCCCTGTTGGACATATACCTGTTCCTAGTCAGTAGGATTTGGCATCACGTTTAGATATAAAAAAGAATAAACTTTAGCTAAATTGTAATATGACATTAATTGAAACAGAATGTGCATGAATGTTGGAAAAATATTACTGTTAGTATGTATGATCTATGGATCCGAGTAATTTAGTACGAGTGAGTATTGTATTATGGTAATCGATAAATATAAAATATTATCGAATTTTGTAATGAAATGTTCAATTACTAAAACCGTTATGCAACAATTGTATATTATGCGGAATGGCATGCATGAAATAAATGAAAGTGAGAATGAGTTTAAAAATTGACCCCTTTGACGATGTACCGTATTTTGAAAGACATGTCCCATCTGTAAAATTTGCAAAATGCTTTACATTGCACTCCAGTCATGAAGCTCTCGAACCTGTTACACTCCGGGGGTGGGCTCAAAAAACTATTTGAGAACGCACGTGTCACCTGCCTTTTATCATCATGGTATTGTTTGATGAAGTGTCCATCACCGAGAGTGTGTAGTTGTTAAAAATCTTGATTGGCTGAATACGTTGTTAACGATGTTTTCGCCAAAAAAAAAACAATGCGTCTTCATTTTGATATCTACTCGTATTTGCGTTGGATTTAGCTTAGCTAAATTTATGTGTGTCACTGGCATAACACAATGAGATGCAGATTATTAAAATCCGTTCTCTATTACTTTTTAAATTAATATTCGATTATGATTACATAATCGATTGTTTAAAGCTTGCGTCAAATGTGGACAAAGCAAAAAAAAAAATAAAAGCTTTTGCGTTTTATCATAGGGTGTCGCGGTGTGGGATTTAAACAATAACTAACAAATAATTTTTGGTTCTACGAGGCTCGAAGACAAATATAGTCGACGATAAGTTTAATTAAGATTATGTTGGAAGAACCAAAATAATGTCAATGTGGGTGTTACGTGATTATTCTTGCAATGGCAGTGTACGTCGAACGGAAAAATAGTTTCCGGCGTATGAATTTTCTAAATTCACCGCTTTAGTAGGTTGGGGTGTCAATGAACTATAACATAATACAGCACATTACTCTAAATTATCTAAAATTATATTAGGAACATCTTTTTTTTTGTTTTTGGGTGACAAGGGTTAACTGCCCACCGGATGGTAAGACAACTGAAAACAGCTTCAATCGAAGAAGGTTACAGATATGTAACTTCAGAGGCCTGAGATGAAATTCCTCTCAGCCTGTATTTATACTGGCTGTCTATACCCTTTGAACTGTAAGACAACAGTACACTGCTGATTGGCGGTAGAAATAATTAAGGAAAATTTTCTGTCATCTTTTACGACACCCAGGGGATATATGGACATTCTCTTATCACTTTACATTATATGATTTTTCAATTCATCATCCTCTGCTGAACATAGGCCTCTCCAAGGAAGCGCCAGCAAGGGTTGCGGTTCGTTACATTCAGATAGATTTTCCACCATAAGTCGGTCACCGGACTATTGCTTCCTTAACGGACTGTAATTAGTCCACCAGGACATAGGCCTCGCTCATAAGTTGGATTTGCTATAATCGCCATCACACCTCGTACCTTGGACACTTGCCCGCCATCCGACGAGTAACCCTTTCAGATTTTCAAGGCTATTCCTTTAGTCGCCTCCAACGACACCCACGGCAAGGAAAGTTGTAGCTGATTCTTACTCGGCAATACCCCACAGCGTCGGATTATTGCTTAGTTTTTTTTTAAAATAACAATTGTTCCACAGAACCTATTCCACAGGACGTTCGTAATGTGCGTGCTTTTCGTATTCGTCCACAAAAAACCAGTGACGTAAGTAAGCAAACGATTTTACGATCGTGTAAACGGCCTTTCGTGTACCTACTCATTGATCGTCTCAGTGCTGCCACCTCAGCGCTTTCGGAGCTAGATCTAACGCTTTTTCGGGTCACCTGACGCCCTTTTTCACATAACAACTCCCAGCTCAATACCTGGCGCTTTTTTATGATAGGCGTGATTGTTATATATTAAATCGAAATTTTGTTATTTTTTTCATGTCAAGTGTAACTTAAATTAATTATATTTAAAATCTAATTGTTATATGAAGATTAAATGTAGATCTCGATCTAGCACAACTTGCGTATGTCATTTTTTTTTGACAATACTGAGAGTTTAATTCGTGTAAATCTTGCAAATAATTTAGTGCCTCGTTTAATTTCTATATTTTGAATCGTTAAGCGCAATCTAGCGCTTTGTACGATCCAATTTAGCGCTAAACGCGTGAGTAAAGGTGGCAGCCCTGAACACTCTTATCGGTACTCAGTACTATATGATGTTCTGTGGTGACGGTCTGTCGGTGACATCAATGTGCGCAAACACAAATAAGGTCCGTATGATTGTAAATAATGGCTAATAAAATTACGATTTTTTTCCCATTAAACCGGCCGCGACATTATTCTACTACGTCCGAGTGGCTTAGTGTTTACTCCGACTATTGATTTTGTCCTGGGTTCGAATACCAATTGAAACCTGCGGTCGCAACAACTAATGGGTTAGTTTTACGGGTCTGGTTGTGCTGTGTCCCGTGTATCTGACATTGCAGTTACGCCTTCGAACTTATAGTATAATCGGATACGGAAAGTTGAAAATCCAGTGAGTTTGTATATTGTTTTCGCAGAGGCGCGTTTGTATATTTTTTTTTAATGGAAATGGCGCACGTCTGCAATACCAGCGGTGATGGAGATGTGTTGGAGGCCTTGTAGGGTATTTGGGAGATGGGAGGAAGACCTCACTCCCCGAACGAAACCCTTTCCCTATCCTAATCCCCTTTTCCATCCTCTAAATATCCTCAAAGGCCGGCAGCTCCTCTGATGTTGCAGGTGAATGTGGGCGATGCTAATCACTTACCATCAAGTGAGCCGCTTGCTCGTTTGACCCCTTTCGCAAAAACAAAAAAACCTAGCCTAGATTAGCCTTGTCCACAGCTGAACGTAGGCTCTTCCAAGAAAGCGTCTACAAAAGACAGCATATATAACTTGGGAAGCTTGGGATTCGTACGTGCGTCCTTTAGTTTTGATGGAAGTCACTGCTACTTTAGGCACTACTTAACCACAGGTGCTATTTTAGTATTTAAGTGTATCTAGAACTAAGTCTTGTCAATTGGTTTCTGGATTTGATTGAGTTACTTTTCTGAAAATTTATTGGCTGACAGAAATATAAAAAAAAATCGATATTATTAGGTCTCCGGTTTTTAGTACGATAATCTAAATTCGTATATTCTTAGAAATATGAATTTAAGGTTTTATACGAAGTCATGTAAAAGCAAATAATGTTTTTTCTGCGAAATTTACTGCATCTGAATCTGCGAATATTACGCGGACAATGCCACCGTTTATTTCCAACTTCATTAAAAGTTAGATACACTGAATTATGCTCATAGCCGATATCCAATAGCGTGACAATAACGAGTCGTAAAATAATTTCACTAGAAAACAACTGAAGACAAAGATGGCTGTCAGCGTTGGCACATCGTGGGAAGTCCATTCTCTGTTACCGCGAATATGCCGGAAGGAACTTTGCTTACATTTAATAAGTATGACGATTTATTTAAATTTATACTCATGATCTAGTTCTGCAGACTGCGTTTATGTAATGCGATGAAATTATGTCATTAAATATCTCCGAAGATTTTAACTGTTGTGTAAAAAGTAAAAAAGTGTTCCTAGAATTTACTTTAGGAGCCACAGCTCGGCTGACTTTTGGTGTTGTAAAATCCAGGAGTTGGTTGAGTAGAGGTTTTTACAACACTCATCGGATAATTTGGTGGCCAATACTCTTCAGCGGCTACTATGACAAATAATTGAAATATTTAGTATGAACCTTACTGTACATGTCAGAGACCAGGATTTATTTACTGTAAATGGTAGAACCAAGCGGCGGATCTTGCTGCTGCACGAATGGGCCAGCTCAACCAGGTCGTAACCGCAGCCTCGCAGAATATCGGCGTGAAGTAGAGCCTTCTTGTGCTTCTGCGCTTCGTTCGGTGAACGAGGTAAACGGAAAAACATAAATTATTGCTTTTCGGGTTCTTTTTGGTGTTGCGTGGCGACTCTGCATCTGACCTCCTCTCCTCTGAGAATTCTATAGAAATGTTCAAAAATAATAATAATACTTATGAATAAAATTATAACAATTTAAAGTTCTATCTATGTGTTTATATGTACGTCTATTTTATATTGCACAGTGTTGTGTTATCAGCGTGCAATCTTATGTGATAGCCGTCAAGGTATGCCCAATTAGACATTGTAAGGAAGCCAAAGAGAATAAATCAGCATTATTGCCGGACCTAATGTACTCTGTGACTCATCTTAAATATATATATATCTGTTATTTATACCAACATGAAAAGGTAAATTATTCTCTATAATGCAGCCACTGCCCTTTAACTACAGCTTTCACGACTCTATGCTTTATAAGTATTAAATAATAGGTACGAGTATGTTCTTAGTTCGCATAATTTTAATGGACATGAAAATGAAGATCTTTCAAAGAATTAAGTGTTGAGGTTATTTTGTCTATGCTCTAGTATAGTAACTTTTGGCGCGGAACTCGATGAGTTTATTTAAAAAGTTATTTCTGTTTCGAGTTTTGATGTAAAATTATCATTTCACCGCCGATATTCTTACAACTTTATATGTAAAATGCATTTACATTAGAAACCTGTCACTTTGACACTGGCAGATAGTTAGGACATTTGCCATAAAGGGCGCCGAGCCCGAGAAATGAAGTATAGAAGTGTCGCATTGCGTTCGAATATTCAAAATGCCATGTTATCTTTTCAATTGTCTTCCATTTTATGCGGGTCTGAAATACAAAGTGGCGATAAGAACGTCTGGAATTAATGTTTAGTCGGTTAGTTTGACAGCTGTTATATTGACGACATGTTATCTATTTATAACGTGTTGTACCCGTCCGCGTACAAGATGCTCTGTGATAAGTGATAATAACTTTATTTTTGTACGCAGTAGAGCCTTTTGCTGCTGCTCGAATGGGTCGGCTCGACCGGGTTGGTACCGCGGCCTCGCAGAATACCGGCGTGATGTAGAGGCATCTTGTGCTTTTGCGTTTCGTTCGGTGTGTGAGGTAACCGGAGGCCCACTCCCCTTCCCCATACCCCTTCCAGTCTCCCTCCCGTCTCCCAAATACCCTAAAAGGCCGGCAACGCGCCTGCAGGACCTCTGCTGTTGCAGATGTACGTGGGCGACGGTAATCACTTACCATCAGGTGAGCCAATTGCTCGTTTACCGCCTTACCCATAAAAAAAAAAACTAAGCATTTTTATTGCTTTGAAATAGCGGAACCTGATAGTGGAAAAGCAAAGACATACAATATCATAATATGTCGTGTTTAGAAGTATATTCTTCACTTAGGCGGTAGACACCTTCTATGTCTAGGAGTCGTTTTAGTATGTAATACACTCTTGGCCATTACTACCGCTGGACAGCATTGCAACTACTGTTGTGTTCCGGCCTGTAACGTGAGCCAGAGAGCCAGAATAATAACGGGCTGTAAGGCGTTCCATCTCAGTCCTCAGGGGTGACAGCTCACCTGTAACCTACTTCGATTGAAGGCGTTTGCAGATGTCTATGGGTTGCAGTAGCTATTTAGCTCGTTTTTTAATCAACCCAATAAAAAAAAATATTAATTAATTAATTCTGTTTCGTTTATATTGATTTGTCGTATGGTAGCGGTATAAGGAACTGCCACCTGCTGTCTTCCCGTGGGTGCGGTGACATGACACTAAAGGAAAGCTTTTAAAATCCCATGCCGATCTCCGGGAGCAAGCCCGGTGTCGAAGCTCACCACCGGTCACTTTCTATGTCCCGGAGCGTGGTTGCGGAAGGATAATGAAATTTCATTATCGCTGCCTGGTGCCTACCCCTATGTGACAGGCGAGAGTGAATAAATTATGCGTTTTTAGTATACGGACGTCCATAAAATACGTAGATATATAAAATTAAACTATTATTTCCGGATTTAATCGCGTTTAATTTTAGTTTTGATGGAGTGACGACCTGCGCGGTGTTGCGGGCAGTCGATGGATGCAGGTGGCTCGGGACCGAGCTTCGTGGCAATCTTTGGGGGAGGCCTATGTTCAGCAGTGGACTTCTGATAGCCTGAAATGATGATGATGATGATGATGAATTTTAGTTTTTATTAGTATTCCTCGCCAAGGATGATGATCGGACCAAAATTAATAATTGACATCGGACAGCGAACGTCCAACACCTTAGCTCCCCCGTGATCACGGCTGCTGTAAAGCACCCGATACGACGGGATTTAAAAAGTCTAATTAAACGCGTTTTGTTTGGCATAAATACAATAAATAATTATTGTACGTTTCAGTGTTTACGTCAAACGATTGTCTCTCCGTACAATAGCGATTGAATAGCATTCGGCTATACTACAACTACATAAACAACCAAGAAAATACTGTTCAAAGTCAAAGTCAATAAAATCATAATCAAAGTCAATAATACAGTTCAAGCTCACTCTCGCAACTCCCTTATTCACGCTGACAGCTTGGCTAATTCTGAACTTTGAACGGTAAAAGCGACTCGAACAAAACCGCGCAATCATTATAACCGTACCAGAAGTAGTCACGCACGTCTACGGCGTTTTAGACGCGGCGTGGGTTACGTGGGCCCACGTCTGGACGACGCACGATAGTCACAATCCGAACGAAACATGGTACGATTGTATTTAGAAAACTGTGCAAACAGTGGATCTAGAGACGAATCTCTCACGATGGGAGCCCAAGCGACATTACAGAGACCCCGCGTGGGAGAAGCTGGCCGTAAAAGGCCCGCTGACGTCACTGCCGACTCACATAGCAAGGCTGGTGGGTAAAATTACGTGACGTATTTTATATAGTTCGCTTTTTATTTGAACAAAATTTTCGGTTGAACGCAACAGTTTTGGGTATCGGAGATCACGGTCCGCATTTTCTTCGAGTACTTTTCGTGGTGATGTGCCCGGTTGGAATGTCTTTGAAATACAAGCTTGTTTAGACCAAAGGATGTACCAAAATAAATGTTCATCAAATGATTTCTTAAGCTGTATCACGTACAGTATCTTCATGTAAATTATTTCACATACCAAATACTATGTTAAGAAATTACGATGGAGTTCAAGTAGTTTGTGTTGCAAAAATATTGTCTACAGCTCGGGTCACAGAACAATAATTCTATACAGGGGCTAGGATTCGGATCAACAATTATATACGCTAACCACTAATGCAATCATACCCAATTTTTCCTTATTTAATGTGTAATTATTTAAACAAAAAGCTATCTAAGGTTCGAGTCACAGTCGAGAGTCTGCATAATGGGTTTAATAACTTTATGATCGATTCATAATATTAGTACATCAGTTCTATTTGAGTAGAAGCTTCCGCCTGCTGCTTCTCCGCGTGGAGAATATTCTCGCAATTTCCTAGGGATAAAAGGTAGTTGGAGGTTCAAGTTTCTTTTTCAGGCTTTAAGGTACCTCCCTCCGTACCGAATTTCATCAAAATCATTTCAGCCGTTTACGTGTGATCGAATGACAAACATCGAAACGAACATACGTTCTCATGTTATAACATTATAATATTATAAATTCCTCAATATCTTGTATTTAGTGTCTTTTGTATTCAGCAGTGATCGCTTTATGGTGATGATGTAAAATCAAAATCTTAGTTCTTCGACATAGGTACATAAGTTTGACTTTTCAAAAGAGATTAGGTTCGTAATGAGGTTCCTCTGACCGAAAAGAAACAGACGAACGAAACTATAGCGTGATTTTTTTTTTAATTAACTAACCTTCCAACCTCTATCTTGGTATGTCGACTAAAATGTTGAGAAAAATCTAGATAATTGCCAGTATAATCTCATCTCACATCAAATTACCGAGACGTTTAAAAACCATGATTCCATGGTGGCTGGTACTGCGATTGGGGAACTGCATGACGCTGGTTGCGATACGAATCATCCCTGTCTCCCGCGGAAGCGAAAAGAAGTTAAGAAGAAATACTGATACCCTGCTTTGGATTCGGCATAGTTGGATGGACTTTGTCATCATTCGATCGCCAGAGCCTCGACCTTTATTCAGCTGGATTGACATTTGATAGTACGTTTTATTAAATACGAGCTACTTTTTAGAAGCCTTTATTCCCCACATGTGATCTTTGATAACGAGGAGCGACTAAATAAAATTTTTATATGAAGACGGCGCTTTAAAGTTTATAACTCGATGCCTTGATTCCAAGGATGCGATTACAGTTTCCCTAATTTTCTCGTGCCAAAAACTTGAGCACGCGTGAATCATTGTAGACGCGTTGTAGGTAAATCGGCGGCATCCTACTTAGAGCAATTGCTGCAATAGCGGGAATCGCCGCGCTTCCCGCGCGAACTGACGCGCGTGACAAATGCGCGCCGCGATGGCGGCGCTGCGTTCTGAAATTGGATAATCAAGTTGACAAATTGCTTGTTTTATATTTTGTTATCACTGTAAGTAGTTGTTATGTAAACGTTTTTTTTTTATATTAGAATATCGTGTGCATCTGATTATCACTGAACAGATAGTCTCTGGATACATATAAAGATATAACACACACATACTCATGTCTAAATATGTACACCTCCACATGTGTGTATTAGTCTAGCGTAGACCGGGGGCGTACATACAGAAAATGTAGGGTAAATTCAAAATTCTAACGAAATTTTCAATATTACGATATGATTAATGCGAATGTCATAGATATCGAGTGGGGTAAAAGTTCAAATGAATTTCACTCTTGTTTCGTTGACTTAAGGTTTAAAGGTGCTACGTTCAACGTGCGCTTTTCCACATATTAAATAATAGTTCCAAGTGCGTCGATAAATAACCAAATCATGTCCGTAATTTTGCAAGATTATAATTATATTAATATTAATGTGTACATAATACGTCATGACTTCACTTCCCGATGTCGCAGGAAATATGTGGGAGTGTCGAGTTTTCCTACGTTCTGCTGGGTGACCAATCTTGGCATGGACACTTTATAAAATAGAAATAACTTTTTCACCACTTTTAGTGCATTTGTTATTAACATAACGCCTTAATATAAATATGTGTCTGTGTGTATGTTTTAAAATTAATATTTACCAACTTAGTTAATTGATACACCTGCTACAGTAGTCTCATCGCCCCATGGCTTC
Organism: Bhutanitis thaidina; assembly: GCA_029286595.1. Lineage (NCBI taxonomy): Eukaryota > Metazoa > Arthropoda > Insecta > Lepidoptera > Papilionidae > Bhutanitis > Bhutanitis thaidina. Next base: position 727,407 of record JAGSMS010000041.1, on the reverse strand, counting down.
AATGGCAGAGAATGCCAAGAGGCATTAAGTCCTCCATTTGTTACCTTAAGGTGTAAGGTTGTGGGCAAGTTATGTTACCTTACTTCCTACTCGCTCTGCCCAGGATTATCCTCCGGCCCTTCTTAGACGACATCTAAAATGAAGGTGACAATGACATCGGCACCGGGGTAATCTTTGCCGTGGTACATAAAATCATCATCTATGTGAATGACTGAAAGTTTTATCTTTGACGAACGAAATTTAAATTTTTTTCGTTTGTAATTTTGTTTTTACAATCTGCTACCGTTTGCTAATAACGTATCTCTGACCGTGAAGAAACAGGCGATACAAAACTCCAGGTAGGTCCATTTTTTTTTGTCAGATTTCGTACAAACCAAACAGTACAAAATAAATATCAACGAATACTAATAGTTTCGCGTGCAGTTGAAACATATTCTTAGACAAAAAAAAACTCATGCAGGACTTGGGTTCCAGCCCCCGCAAGGTGGACCCGTTCTCAAGTATTAAGCTGGACGCATGTGACAGGCGTCGCCCTCCTCGAGCATATTGAAGGAAAGTGGACGACCCGCCACACGACACCGTCGTATTAAACACACAATATGTATAAAAGGGTTCGAAAGGATAATTGCAATGACTGGGAGAGAATGCCTCTAGGCATTAAGTCCGCCATATGTACGAACTAGTGCATAAAGATTAAATAAATAAATAAATAAATTATCAACGATCATTATAAATGTCTTGAAAATGATCAATTGATAATAAAAAAAAAAAAATCAAGCGCGCGAACGGAACCCGTAATTGATCGGAACACGTTCCGATTACGGGTTCACACACGCATGTATCCGAACGCTATAACTATGAATTTGCGGAGGGGATTCCCAGTTAATAGACAAAACTTTCATTCGGGTCATGTGAAGATTTGTAAAATGTCTCTGAGAACAATCCAATGTATATTTTGTTATGCTTGCATACATCATGTATGTTACTAAAAAAAATCTTTTGTGATAATTAACTGGTAATTATCGGCTAATTATCAAAGAGCGTAATTATCTTGATAATTTCGAATGCTGATATGTAACCGGTCTGGGTTATTTTAGGCGTTGCATGTTACATAGAAATAATAAAAAAGTAAAATACCAGCCTTTAAATGTCGCCCTGCTGGACAGAGGCTTGAGACCGCCCGACAGCTCCAATGTGGGTTGGCGTACATTGTCCAGGAAAACATTTTTTATTACAGATTTTTCATGTGCAGGTTTCCTCGCGATGTTTTCTTTTACCTCCGAGCATGCGATTATTTATGCATTTAAAATGGCTATGATCGATTTTTGCGGTGCCGGCGCCGGGGCTCCTTCCCAGATCACTCGCGTACCATGACATCTATGCGAGCACCCTGGCCACTAGGCTACCACGGCCAGTAGTTTGTTATAAAACCGTTATTTATCGTTTTATTTCAATTTGCGTAAATAGAAGATCACAGAGGTACTCACTCATCCACTCACACCCTACTTTACCGGACGAGATCGAAGCTCGGCTTATGAGTATGTAAGCCAAGTTTTGCTTCGATCTTGTACCTTTACCTGTTGCTACTTCATTTAACATAAGGTTAAGCGTATATGATCTTCGACGTCGGCGTTGTGAACATCTGACGTGCGTTCAACGTTTAATCGTTAGTGACATATATATATTATATAGTGAGTAGGTAGGCGCGTATGTGTTCCAGGATGGGAGAGAATCTCCCGAGAAGGGGCCGCCGAGAGCTGCCGCCGCTGATGGAACAACCTACCAGCGCCAGCGTTTCCGCGACCCTGTCGACATGCGGCGAAGATGGAACACCTAGGGGTTTTTAGTCCGGCGCAAGCCCTACATAAGATTGCACCCGACCTGGGTGTACGTAACGCATTTCCCCATTCAAAAAATAAATAAAGGATGCTCCCTGCTGAGAGAATTGTGTCACACTTCCCGAGAGAGACGGATCGGCGATCACTGTAGGAGTATTTTAAAGGAGGAGTTCGAATTCGATCCATATATTACACGTGGGGTTACTTCTTTTTTTCGATACCATATCCAAGTATTATGCCAACATCAAAAATAGCAGTTAAGGGTTCATATGACGTTTACGACACCCATGTGATCGGGTTGTAGGTTCACCGAGACTACAACACGGCTTCGCATTAATACAATGTACAAATGTTACGCAATTTAGTTTTTTTTATTAAATTCATAACTTGTCCTTGTAAATAATTGGGACATGGTGCACATACTCATAGGGCATCACATTTGCGCCACGGACTAGACACACATAGACAACCCACTTACTTAATGCCGGTGCCGGCTATCTGGGCCAAGTGGACCCACGGCTAGCGACCTCAATTACTGGCAGGGTCACTTATGTACCTTCATCCTGCTGTATTCGTTGATATCAAGTTTGTGATAAGGATAGGTTACAGCGCACATCGCTTCAAAAATATACAGTAGTTGCTAATATGTCCCTCAAAACATAAAACCACACTATTTTACAAACAGTGCAATGTAAACTGAAACAGACCGGACTCCACTAGCTGCACCAGTTCCTAAGTAAGACGCAGTGAGTATGGTGCTGTACTCGAATTAGCTATGGGCATTGAATCGACGAATAGCTTTTTTTTACAGAATATTATTAATTGTGTCCCATGGCTAAAAAAAATAATTTAAAAATGTATTACGATTATCAAATCAAGTGAAGCGCATATGTTCCGAAGATAGTTTTTTTTATAGCAATTTAATTTTATAGAAAATACAAAGTCATTTATTCATTATGAATATTAAAGAAAACAATGAAAGAAAACATCATTTACGTAACTGTTATTTAGTGAAATATAAAAAGCTAGATATATTATATTGCCTCGAGAACCGTCAATGACTACTCGCTAACTTGAATATTGGTTATAACCAGTGGTGGACTGCACGTCGCAGGTTATAACCAAAGACACCACTGAACAAAGGTTTCTTCCAAATAAAGAGGATTGGTCATAATCGCCCCACTTGGCAGGCCAAGTAATATACGCCTCGCACGTTATACGCGTCTCTGATTTGGAAAATTTTGAAATATTAGAGATCGTGCATAGTCTAATCCGATCTGTTTAGTAGATAATAATTCCCGGATGTCCGTATCACTCTACTACTGTACTAAATTACTGTGTTATTACTAGATGGACAATGAAAACGTATTGTTATGTACTCTTTGGTAGTCTACGGCGCCATCAAGTGTGACACTTGATACAGATTAAATGAAGCTTAATACACACGTTATACAGCCGCAGAATATCTTACAGATGGAGCTAAAGTTTAGTTGTCGAAGATAAATTATTAATTACAATGTCATCCCATTTCAGTACGCTTTAAGATCTCTTCAATTTGATCGCACGTAGGCGAATAATTTATGAATGTGATTACACGAACGAACACGCGTGTATAGTTTAGTTGTTATTAATGTTATTTAACGCCCATTTCCTAATATTAGTAGAGAACTCAACGCGTAAATCACTTCTATTCAAAATTGATTATTGTAAGTTTAAGTGAAGATTGTTTAGTAACACCTTTTACGTTATTTTATTATCTGTAAAGTTTTTTAAAATATCAAATAGTAGAGCTGTCGCCATGGCTACAGTGAGTGAAAAATCCATTTGCTGTCTATTCTTGTACAAAATTGTATCTTGTAAAATAATGAAAGCAAATTGGCTGTGAAGCGTGCATTCATGCTATTAGTTTTCGCAAATAACTCCTACGTGACGAAATAATAGTAAAAATGTCTATTTAAAAATCCATTTCACACGCCGATAAATAAAACAGAACAATAGGATTTAGTCAAATTGGCTTTCGGCCAAGCCGCAGGTGTCAAATGAAAAAAAAAACAAAAGGCAAAATTCATTCGCTTATACACTTTCGCACGCTAGGGACCCAAAGGATTCATTGATGATTCGGAACAATAGTATTTACAATACTCGTATTTTTTTTAGTTATCTGTGTACATTATTTATTCATAAATTCTTAGAAAATTTACAACCGAAGTTCGTAGTGAACCTGCAGTTGTTGCGTTAATAAAAGAGTCGCCATTCATAAAACCTGTCCATCTTTACGTTGTCCATGTTTTTTTATCTATGGTATTGTAGATGAATATTACGAACTTTTATTTTACCGCCAAAAAGACGTCGTACTGGATAGAATGGAAAGAAATAGATGAAGAAAAAACATAAAAAGTAAAAGAGCTTAATGTTTGGCTTTACAGTGTTCACTATTTTCTAATGGAGGATGCATGCGTGTGCATGTGTATGGAGTTGCTATTTTATTACATCTAAGATGCTGGTTAACGTTTAACGTAGTTTTAATAGAAAACAATACTTAAGGTGTTGTGTTGAATTGAAAAAAAAAGAAAAAAAACAACAAAACAAATTCAACTGTTGTGTCTATGGATTCAGAATATTCTATTACAAGCATTTGATAATTAAATTCTAAATTAAAATAGAGTGCTGAAAAAATTGAAATAAGCTGTCACGACCGGATACCTAATAGGTATTGGGGTGGTCAGACCTCCAAACATTTTAGTACTTTTAACCCCCTAATCGCTGTCTCAATTTCCTGACCAACGGAGACTGATGAACAAATACGGACTCGGAGGCATCGGAGTGGGTCTCCGGTCACTACCCCATTCGAGCCAAAAGGCGTGATAGATCTGTTATATTTTGAGCTGTTCCTTAGTAGGAATGTCCGAGTTAGCGAGCTGTTTATGATGTTACTCTTAGTCGACTCTTTTATTAACCTCGGGAACGGGCCTGAGTAATGTAGATAATCTTGGCGCGGTCACTACGCTACGGTCAAATGATTAGTATTCTAACGATGCTTGTAAATATCTCTGTTAGGTTAGAGCGAAAGTAAAAGTCAAAACTTTTTCAATGTAGGCTTTTTTAATGCTCTTAACCCCGTCAAACTCGACACCAATTCGCAAGTCTAGACAATTGTCTATAATAAAATCAATGCAATGTTAAATTTGTAATTAACGATATATGTATGATAGATAGATACTGTACATATGACAAAATTTTACCAATATATCTTTATTTATTTATTTATTCTTTATTGCCTTAAGCTTAAGGTTACAATGGGCGGACTTAATGCCAAGTGGCATTCTCTACCAGTCAACCCTTGTTATGGTGAAAGGTAGTTGGCAGGTACAACACAAAGAATAAAAAATAAAATAAAATAAAAAACTCTAATAAAAATTAATTGATAATTAGATATAAATAAACTATATAATTAAATAAATATTTATAACATAAAATACACAAATACGTATACAAGTATATAAAAGGATACATAAATAAATATATATCAGTAGCAATTACTTTTATATCAGTAGCAAGTGAAGAGTAGCTACTTCCTCACATCCTTGTCCCTGGCAATATGCCCTTTTTAAACAATTTCCTTAACAAGTTTTTCTACATTTTATACCAGATTGCTGCTACTATATTTTCAGAGATTTTTAAGTACAATTTTATGCATTTACTCAGATAAGACTTTCAAGTTTTTTCCAATCTTAATTTAATAACCTCTGGCGTATTGTATAGGAGACAGTCAGTCAGTCAGAACTCTTATTGTGAGAGGGTTGTGAAGTAGGGAATAGTCCGCGACTCTATTCTTTTGATGTGAGGTCTTCACATGTCCCTGGAGGAATATTATGGATAACGTGACAGGTGGTCAGCCTGTCGCAAAAAGTACATAAGTTAGGAAAATGTTCATAGATACGAACGAGCCTGCAACATTAGGGATCGAATTCTAGTCTACAGATTCCATAGTCGGTCCGCTGAGTACTCGACTACAGAGGCTTCCTAGGAAAATCACGGAAGGATAAAGTAACAGCCTGGAAGTGCCCACTGCTGGACAAAGGCCTCCTTCTCAAAAACTAGTAATCAGAGAGGGTTTAGGGGCCGGGAAGGACCCGCCACGCTGCTCCAGTGCGTGTTGGCGGGCTTCACATATTCTCGAAATAATAATTATTATTTCTCAGACATGCAGGTTTCCTCACGATGTTTTCCTTCACCGTTGGGCACGTGGTAAATACAGCACTTAAATTTGTTATTAACAATTTTAGTGGTGCCGGCAGCGGGGATCGAACCCAGGTCACTCACGCTCTATGACACTAAAGTGAGCGCCCTGACCACTAGGCTGCCACGGCTCGGCGCGGAAGGATAATAAAAACTAAATCACCACGTTTGTATAATTGTGTATCCACAAAATGCTAATAGTCTTTATGTATTCAAAGGACACCGACACGGGTTAAGCCGCGATTATAGTGAAAGCTTTGCAGCAAATACCAGATAATTTTTACCTGTTCATAGAAACTGTAACATCTGTTTAGCATAAACTTTGTGTTTACCAAAGAGTTTCTAAACGGCGCAAGATAAGCGTTGATAACTTGCACGTGGAACTCACAGACGTTGTGAAATGTGTCATTGTTTTGTGCGAAACATCTGTTCCTTACGGATTACCTACAAACTATTGCTTTTGTTTTAATAAACTAAAGAATAGACAAGCGCGTGAATGGTAGAATTTGTAAGTTTTATGGTCCGGTTTAGGCTCTAATATTTAACACCTGTTCATTTTCTTTAGAAGAAATGGTAAAAAAAAAATCTCGGTTTCCTCAACATTTTGCTTTACCGCCGAGCACGTGGTAAATTAAAATTAACAATTTTAGCGGTGCCGGCACCGGAAACCGAACCCAGGTCACTCGCGTACGATTGAAATTAAAGCTTGCGCCCTGACCACTAAGCAACGCACATAAGATATAGTATTTATTGTGTAGTCATTTATAAATTATAACTAATCTATAATTTACTAGACAATAAATACATTTAAAAAAAAACGTGTTACATGTAGTCAGTCACAGCTACCGGGGTTTCCATCTCCGTAAACAGTTCCTGTTCACGAATAAGTTTACATTAATAGTCTATATCGTAGAGTATTGCTAAAAGGCGATTCGTAACCTGAGTTCCTGGAATACAATACGCGTTCTTTGTATCCGGATTGTTTGTCACCTATACTATGAATCAATACAATAAATTAGAGGTTATGATATGACGGAAAGTTTTTTTCGCGCCAAACCTAGTCTTTTTTTTTTAATGTATTGGCGGCTGAAAAACGAGGTAACAGTCCATCTGATACTAAGTGCCGTGATACCAGCTAACATCTTCAATCGAAGAAGTTCAGTTCTGTACAGATGCTTGTCTTTTCTGAGCACTAAAATAGAATGCCACGCAGCCCGTTATTACACAGGCTCTCTATAACTTTCTAAACGGAATACAAAAGTTGTAGCACTGCTGTTTGGCGGTGGAAATGGGTATGAGGTTGATACCTACCCAGACAACTCCTAGGTAGATTAGGTGTCTATTGCCTAGTGAAGTCTTTTTAACCCTCGCCGCAGGAAGTGGAAGCCCTCGCCCGTCCGTGGTCTGATCCCAAACGGATAGACGAACCAATTTCAGTACAGTTCTATTTCGATTGAAGACTATAATATCTATATTCGATTAAAGGTCATCGGTGCCATACTTCTTTCTTCTCTTCGAAGCGAATCTTCTTAACGCACGTTTGTGATGGGGATCTAACATAGAAAAAGTATAACGTCACGAAAGCACAAACGGAAGTTGCAACGCTCCTCCTTGGCTGAGCAGCGAGAGAAAGGGAACGCCACCGTCTGTCCCACCTTCACTATTAAGATAGTGTATCAAAATTAAATCAATAAAAAAAACCTTCGCTTTTATCGGTTGTCCTAGGACACCTTGCACTGTTTTTTTCTATCGTCCAGTGTACATACACATCCATGTAGCGTCAGCAAAAGCAATTCATATATTCGTGTGGGATTTGGGTTCGGCAAAGTCGTGTCGATATTCCACAATCATTCGGTCGCCAGTGCGTCGTTTGTTTGCAAGCAGGGCAGAAAGATTTCTTTTTTTTCCCCTTTTTTTTTCTTCTTTTTTATTAATATGTAGATGAGCTGTATCTAATGCAGACACCACCGGCTCAATAGCAGTATAGAGCTGTGATGAAAATCAGTATAAGTGTAACGTATACTGAGCGTAGATCCATTTGTTGCATTTGTTTGTTTTTTTTTGTTTTATTAATAACCTGTAAAGTAATTGTGGTGTAATGAAAAAGCCTCCTTCTTTCTTTCTTTCTTTCAATAGTAGAGAATACATTGACGAGTGAAGAACATAGGAGGGTTATTCACCGCTCACTGAGCTAGCTCGCACCTGCGCCGACCGCCCGAAGGCCGTTTGATTGCTCGATTGCTCGTGTACCCGTGCCCGTCGCCCGGGCGCATCCTTATCAGCACGGCACGAGTCATTGATACAGGAACACGGCACTTTGTGACGTGACGTAACATCGCACCGGTTCCGTCATCGCCGGGGTAGAAGAAGTACGTATTTCCGGTTAGTCATAATTGTTAAAGTGCATTGAAGGGTTGCATTGTAATTCTAATTTCAAACTAATTAATATAGCTGTTTTTTTTTTTATGAAAAAATAGGCTTGCGTTTGACCTCAATCTTCCCCGATGGAAAGCGAAGATGAGGCCTAGGATGGTACACGCTTGCCTAGATGTCTGTTCACTCTGGCCTTGGTTCATTGGTTTAACGCTAATGATATTTTGAATGGCAATAAAACTGAATGTTTAAACCTCTCAACAACACTCAACCTGATGTTGAACATTAACGTACCGATATACTTTTTAAATGGGCAAGAGCAGAATAATTATGTTATAAAAAATTTATTAGCAGGAATTTATTTATTGAAATACTTTCTATAAAATTCAATAAGGATATGAATATTTTGTGATCTAGAGATGAAAATAACATTCTTTCTTACGACATCATATGTTACATGCGTAGAGTTATGAAAATAAAACAAAAAAAAAGTGTTGCAGCACCAAGTTTATATTTTATAAACACATAACACAAAACAACTGTAAAGATTTCTACAACACAACAATGGTGTAGATATATTTCTAATACCTCTGTATATGTAAATGAGAGGTTAATTATTAAAAATATAACATAGAACGGTTCGGAAACATAGATAGTTGTAAAATCTTTGAACAATGCTTAACTTAAAACAGGTTACTCCATATTCTTGTATTTTTCCTTGTTTAAAGTATTTACGCGATGAGTCACAACACAAGGACGTCTGCGTTGCATACCGATGCATATTTTCACCGGCGTTTAATGAAAAAAAAATAAAAAAATTAGTCATGTGTGCGTCGAGTCGAATTAATGCGGAACCTAACTTAGAATTAAAAATATAATCCGTGAAAAGACAAGCGGAAACTTTTAGAGCGGCTTTCCCGGGATAAAATGTTGTCCTGTGTCCCCCTTCCTCGGGGCCCAGGAATATTTATAACCTATCGCTTGAAACTAGTTTCCATTTAGGACATCATATGTTCTAAAGGAAGATGCGAGACGTATTATATTTTCTATTATTACGTTATATTTATATATTAAAAGAGCCGCGGTAGTCTAGTAGTTAGAGCGATCGCTTTAATTCAATAGTACGCGTGTGACATGGGTTCCATCCCCGGTGTCGGCACCAATAAAATTGTTTATAGCAATTTTAAGTACTGAATTTACCACGCTCGTCGGTGAAGGAAAACATCGTGAGGAAACCAGCATTGTGTGTCTTTCTCAAAAAAAAAAAAAACTTTACTTTGTGTCTGCTGAAGTCCACGAATACTGGAGCAGCGTGGCGGACACCTTCCGCCTCCTCCTCCTCCTTCGAAGCGATTTATAGGCTGCTACATTGCTTTTTTACGAGTATATAATAAAATAACGTGTGGTGGTGGTGTAAAGAAAATCAGCCTCTCCTTTTTTTGGTAAGAGTCGACTGGGAAAGCCTTTAAAAATTTCATTGGGGTCTGCTTTCAGACATATGAATACGGGCCTCTCCAAGAAAGTGTCATTTCACAGCGTGCATTTCTCGAAATATTTGCCCGTACTCACCACTGGTTGGTTAATGTAGGTCCGGTACCATTCTCATAGTCGTACTGCTGCTCCCCATCACTGGTATGTGGGATTTAGATTTGAACGAAAAAACTGGTATTTAGATAGATATAGAACGAAAATACACAGACTGTTGACGGGCAGCAGCGTCTAGAGTGCGCGACCATTGGTCTCAGGATCGCCAAGCGTGGCGATATTGGCGATCCTTTAAATAATTTAGAAACGACTCGAACACGTTTTTGCCACGCACTTCGACTTTGTGGAATCAGCTGTCGCCAGCAGTATTTCCGAATAGTTACGACTTAGGGACCTTCAAGAAAAGAGCTTATTCCTTCCTTAAAGGCCGGCAGCGCATCTGTAGCTACTCTGGTGTTGTGGATGTTCGTGGGCGTCGGTGATCACTTACCATCAGGTGAGCCGCACGCTCGTTTGCCCCCTTCTTCTATAAAAACATAACATTTGGTTTTCATCAATGAGAAATGATTCACAGAGTCAATGTAAAGTTTTGCGTTACAGTTACCTACTACGTTTCCCGCGCTGTCAACTTGATAACTGTCTAGGGTTGTCATAACTTGTTTTACATAAAACAGATTGTTTGCATTTTGCAGCTCGTACAGAGTAGACGTGCATCAGACCTGGCTGTATGGTCTAAAGTCCTTTGCCTTTCCCATTAGGGATAAATTAATATCATCATCATTTACATAAAAAAGAATAAAGGTTTCTTATATATTTATAACTGCGATGAATGTACCGGACACGGTACTTTTGAAATACAGATACCACTAAGAACTATAAAATTTTATATTTGTGTGTATTGCTTATATACCTAGAAGTGATTTTTTTAAATTGTACTTGACACGTGTCAGTTCAATTGTGCATTGTCAACTAAGGGTGTGATCACGCTGCAGATACAGGCTCGACCCTACTACAGGACCAAACTTACATGGCACAGCAGCATAATGCTGTCACGTTCTTCTGGTAAGCTGTGATAAGCGGGTTGTGTATTAAAAGAATAAAATATTTTTGTGGTTTTGGCATCGGAGATCGTTGTCAATTATGTGAGTGTGCCTTATGTAACAAAAATATGATAGCTTCATTTTATTTAATTAGACTTTGACAACCCTAGGGTTGTCCGGTATAACATATTATTAAATAGTCGAGTACACAAGGTCCAAATGTACTCGACGGCACTATTTTGCACGTGTATTTCGTAATCTCGAATCGTACCCTGGTTGCGCTATGTTATGTGACATGTCTTTGAAATATGTTTGCATATGTCAATAATACATACTTTTCAAGGTTAAAACGTTGAACTGATTTTGATGCTAATGTTTGGCTATCACTGCTCGTCGATATCCCATTCATATATATATATATATATAATCGGATGTTGGTCGACAAAGCCACGTTCGTTAACCAGCTGGGTGTACCACGGGCTCTGATACACGCGAGAAGAGAGATTTGCAGATGCTGTCGGAACATTCCCATGCATCGATATTTCAATACTTCTGTAGGATAGTCGATACAAATTGTGAAGCGCAATTCTAAATTCAAATACTTTTTTTTTTTTGTATCTAAACTTTAAAATCGATACGTAACCGACCCTTGGTAATAAGATCCCTTGCGGTCAGAGTATCCATAGACGGATAATGAGAGTGGGAATGATGTTGTATAAAGTAAAATGAACTTTAATACAATTTAATAAAGGTCATGGTTTATGCTAAATTGTTGATTGCACTCCTTGATTACAGAGTAACGAAATTTTAGTTACCCTTTTGAACTTGAAACAGAATAAAAAAAAGTGAAGTAGACAATGCATACATGCAGCCCGACGTACCGCGGGTCTGGTGACCGATTGAGGTCGGAAAGTGGCTCGCCTGCCCGCTGCAGGCGTGCTAATATTTTGTTAATATCAATCCCCCTCAGATCTCAATCACAAACGAGCTGCCTATCCACTTTTTTTTTGAGATAACAACTTCAAACAAAGACTGTAGCCAGGTATGTTGTCAACCTTGAGAATTTTGATGGAATGCCTCACATCCTGTTCTCTATACTCTTTAAACCGGAACACGATATTGGTGGCACTGCTCGGTTAGCGACTGAAGCAGGCTAGCTGTCCAGGCGCCTCCTTTTCAGAACAATCTTACCCCACCTTACCTTACTTTAACAGACTGTAAGTATTCAACTGTAGGACATAGGCCTCTTCCACAACAACATAAACGCCTCGCTCGGGGAGCGAATTGGCAAAAGGCAGTACCAGACTCCTCGCACATTAGACGCTGCAGATCGTCATCGATCTGGTAACAGTTGGTCTGCTATTTCGGTAGATTGTGATGGTTATAGCGCCATCTGTCGGTAGCCATAGCGATTTTCAAGGACCTTTAGTCGCCTCGTGCGACGCCCACGGGAAGAAAGGGGTCGGCTGATTCTTACGCCGATACCACACGTCAGCTTACCTGATAAAATGTTTTTTTTTTTATAATCTCGCGTGAACCACTCGCTTAATCGTTTCGCCACACAATACCTATTTGTAACGGTATTTTTATTACCAATTTTCATATCGCCATTGCTCTTAATTACGTACCAGCTTATTAATTGCTGTTAATTTTAGTTATGTAAAACCCTTCGAACCTTACGTGACTAGTGATCTTTATCTAATCGTATGAGTTACGACCCGTGGTGCGAATGTTCGGCGTGGTTTTGTGCGCGTGCAGCTAAAACCTACAAACCGAAATTCAGCTCATTGTTATATGGTCATCGGTGTAACTGGCGTGAATATGGGACTGCGGATTTCGTGGTTAGGTGGTATATAAACGTACATTCTTTTCTATATAGCTAAACTGTACCTCCGTTTTGTCGCCTTCGTATTATTATTATTATTATATATTCACGCCTCGTTCCTAACGGGGTAGGCGGAGACAATCTCCTTCCACTTGCCACGATCCTGACATACGTCTTTCGCTTCTTCCATTTACATCAATCTTCGCATGCATGCACGTTGGTCGCCTCCGACCCCCTTTTTAATCGATAAAATTTCATTAACGATTAACCTACTCTTATTGAATCGCGTTATTATCTTCTGGAACAGGCACTTGAGCTTGTAGTGTAGTGATGCTGCACTCGGACTGTTGTAGCAGATACTACCCGGCTCCAAAACTATCTCAAATATTAACCATCGAGCCACGCGGACAGTATACCCTATGAGTAGTCGGCAATCCAAACATTTATATCAGTTGCAGTGACGAATGCCCGATAATGTCTTGTCAGCTCTTACGTCTTCGAACGACAAGACAAAAGGTATAATGTTTTATAAATTACCAGTCGATGTACACTGGTTGCAAATATAATGCAGTTTCGGGAATATTCTGGAATAATCGAAAATAAAAAGACGATCGAAATTCGAAACTATATGTGGAGCAGTGGAGCGTGCTGAGGATAGTACAGTGGTGAATTTTGAAGTAAGTGGAGGAGGAAGATCTCGAAGAAAAGAAGAGGAAAAGGAAATAAACGACAGAGGATTGGTTACTATCAGGATAGTACAGTGGTGAATTCTGAAGTGAGTGGAGGAGGAAGATCACGAAGAAAAGAAGAGGAAAAGGAAGAAACGACAGAGGATTGGTTACTATCAGGTCGACCCTTAGAAGATCACGTGCGAGGAACAACGCATCCAGAAGAAACTCTGCTTACTACCTTTGTAAGTGTTAAAAATTAATAGAAGTTTAAGAAATCTTTTTACTCCAATCTCGCATCCCGAAGCTCGCCACATAATTTCCACTAGAGCCTATTTGTGACAGCGTGACAGGTGGCGAGCCTATCACGTCTTAGTGATCGGGCCAAAGATACGAATCTTCTCAAAGCTTCATGGAAATAGAGATAGAATCGGGATCACTGGTCTCCTAATTCTATTTGATTCGAGGCAAACCCTGTAACTGCTCAGCTTTCGTGGTGGTGAATAAATAGGACTGAAGTATTGTACCTCGGCACTTCCGTTTGTCTGTCTGTGTTTCTATATATGGGTTTTTATTTTTAATTTATTTAAAAAAAAATATTGCTTACACACCCTATAACATGAGGCGACAAAGGGCGGACTTAATTCCTATTGGCATTCTCTGCCAGACAATCCATGGGTTGGTAAGATAGCCAATACACCTGGTATTTATTTAACTTCATAAATTAACTGACATATTTATTAAGTAATTTTTTTTGCATCAAGAATAATTAATCATCATTACAGCCCCGCCACGAGTCCACTGCTGAACATAGGCCTCCCACAATGATTTTCACAAAGCACGCTCCTGAGTAACACTGTGCAGCACGTCACTCCATCTTGCGAGGGTCACTGCGTTTGCCTGTACGAGGCCAGCCAAGTACTCCCCCAACGGTTGTGAGGTCTGCGAGCTAGGTGGCCGGCCCGTTGCCACTTCAGCTGCTGCTGATCCTAACGATTATGTCGGTTTTCCTAGTTCACCTGCAGGATGTCTTCATTGCAGATCAAATGGCGATGGGCAACTATGAGCTTCCTCATACCATCTGCAGTGTAAGGCCATGTTACCTCGGAAGAATGCTGTCGAAGAATATTGTTTGGTAAAACTTGACTATCTAGAAACGATTATTGATCTCCTGACTCTATTTAGGGAGTTACTATACAAAAGGCAAAAGGGTTAGGTTGGAGATTGATTAAAAATCTAGCAACGTATTCTAATGTGTAATGTTGCGCAATGTCCGACCATCCGAATGATTTCGCATTATCTTTAGCAGGTGATTCATTCGTGTCTGTTGACATTTGTAAAGGTGTTTACCGGTCATGGGGAAATAAGCTCAAGTCAACATCGCGAATCTCGAATTTCGAATTTTTATTATATTATTTGTAAAACGCACAAAGAAACAAAGGTTTTTCCAGAAAAGGTCTGATCTCACCATAAAAGTAGCAACGTTTTAATGGCCCACTGCTGGGTAAGGGCATCCTCTCGATATAAGAGAGGGTTTTAGCGTCGGAAAGTAGTCCAGGTTGCTCTAGTGCGCCACTTTACAACTTTTTAGTATTTTTCTAACGCATTTTAATTGCAATTAATAATTTATATTGAACCCGGATCCCTCGCAAAATTAAACCAAGCGTCCCGGCCAATGAGCTACTACTTTTTGACTCTCTTGTATTGTCAGTTGTGATGGAAGAACATGTATTACGTATAATATAATAAGACCCCTTGTTATGGTCTGATTGTCTGGCCCCACCTAAATAAGTTGTTTGATACAATCGCTGTGGTGAACCTCAGTCAAGATTGTTCAAAGCCTTCGGGTGGACTGTTACCATCTTTGTCACTCCAATTCCAATATAAAAATATAATATTTAAGATAATGATGTTTTTGTACGTGGTAGAGCTAATCGGTAGCTTTTGCTACTGCTCTACCGAGGTAATATCACGACCTACCAGACAACCGGCGTGAAATAGTCGCCTGCTTGTGGTGGTCCAATCCCCCCTTGCCTCCCTCCTCATCCTGCCACCCATACCCCCAAGTACCACTAATGGCCGGTGACGCACGTCCACTAAGAGACGGTAATCACTTATCATAAGGCGAGCCGCTTGCACGTTTGCTCCACTTTTCAAAAAAAAAAAAAAATATTCCTCGAGATCTTACGATTTCTTTTCTTTTACTTATCACTGAACATGTCTGTGGTCTTCAACCAGTTTTGAATAGAATATAGCGGTGCTGTCTTGATAAACTCTACTATTAAAAATTGTACCCGCTCCCAGTGCACAATGGCGCGCGCGTTGATGGTTTAAACGATCGTCGAGGTTAAATTTTTTTTTTCTTACAAGAAAGGCGGCAAACGAGCAAGCGGTTCAACTGATGGTAAGTGATTACCATCGCCCACGTACAGATGCCACACCAGAGGTGCTGCAGGTGCGTTGCCGGCCTTTAAGGATATTTGGTAGATGGTAGGGAGGATAAGGAGTGGAGTGGGGCAGGGGATTGGGCCTCCGGTTACTTCTACTTCACGCAGGTATTCTGCGAGGCCGTGGTATCGATCCGGTCGAGCCGGCCCATTCGAGCAGCAGCAAAAGCCGCCGCTTGGCTCTACCACGCTCAATATAGTGCTTTATCAGTTTATCACTGTGCCAATATTCCTAAAGGATACATGTATGTTAATACATGCGACTCATATTTAGGCCAATGGGAAAACCAGAAACTCAAACACGAGAAACACTGAAAAATGCTCGACGTATTAAACGAGACGTAGAAGAAATTATTTGGGAGATGGGAGAGAGGATCAGGAAGGGGATGGGGAAAAGGAGAGGGCATCCGGTTACCTCACTCACCGAATGAAACGCAGAAGCACAAGCCTCTACTTTACGCCGGTATTCTGCGAGACCGAGTAAGTGTAAACGTTTGGTTATCTTTTTAATGAGCGATCACTTCAAATTCACTTGTAAGGGAAATATCCAAAAGCAGCAGATGTTTACGTACCCCATTGCTGTCGTGGGTGGGTGTGGGAGGGTGCAAACCCGTTATGACACCGTAGCGTGGGAATGCCGATCTATCAATACGATACCCTGCTGGTGTTGGATGAAATCGGATCGAAAGGACATCTTTGGCCACAATATGCCGATGTTTAAGTATTTTCCATCAACTTTACTTATGCTAACTAAACTTTTGTTTAGATAAAGCTTCTGCGATTAGTCTGACAGTTATACGGAATCGCCTGAATCTTGTTTTGACAGCATACAGTGCGCGAGAGGTTGGTATGTGAAGAAAAATATGGTTTATTCCTTTTAGTAACAGAGGTGCTATTCCTCTAAACGCGTTGTGAATTAAAATCCTATGTATGTACGTACATATTTGTGTTTGTATCATTATCATCATCATCATTTTAGCCCATCACAAGTCCACTGCTGAACATAGGCCTCCACCAAGGATTGCCACGAAGCTCGGTCCTGAGCCACCTGCATCCATCGACTTCCCGCAACACTGCGCAGGTCGCCACTCCATCTTGTGGGGGGTCGTCCTACACTGCGTTTGCCTGTACGTGGCTTCCTTAGTACTGGGTTTGTATATGAACATATATTCAAAGAACAGTTTTATATGTCCGTTGATTATGCATTTCTATTGTATACTCTGTAAAGAATATTTAATGGCCAAAATCTAAAAAAAAAAACGGAGAAAACTGTTGTCGATTCGTCGCGCAAAAAACTGGCTCGCTGTTTCGATGAGAGATGATGAAACGTTGCAATGAGTGCGAGTGACGTCACGGACGGTTACAGAACGATTTGCGCAAGCGCAAGGCGGCCGGCGCGCTGCGTGCGATGCTACTGTGTTGACTGTTACGTCACCGCTCCAGCGTGGTTATAACCTTAATCCGTTCAGCGGTCAGCGTGCTCGCTAGCCGATGCGAGGGTCGTAAGTTCAAATGCCAGCCGAAATAAGCACAAATGATTGGGTGTCTGGTCTCGTCTTCTGACCTTATCCATACCGATCTATATAATTGATAAGAGCTAACTGATTGACTGAGTTCCTGGGATTAAAACCTGAAATTGGGCAAGGAGACCCTAGCGGAGTCTTTAGTAAATTCATCTCAAAGTGAAATCAGTTTCGGCGGGCTGTATGCAAGTCCTATGTCTTTAAATAGAGCTATATTACAATCTGTAGTAAGGTGTTATATAAAGGTAATATGCTGTATAAACAATTCTTATGTGTGTACAAATAAGAGATGAAAATTTGAATAGGAAAATTTCATTTACTCTTATTATTGAAACTTAACCAAAAATACTCTTTAATGTGCATTCGACTTCGCGAATCGCTGACTCCGGCGTATATGAAGTCGCGGGTAACAGCAGGAAGATATATTTTAACTACTGCCCATTTTAGTCCACAGCTGGATATCCAAGAAAGCGAATGCTAAACCGGCATACATCTCTTGAAAGGTTTGCCCATACTCCTAGCGCCAGTGATGTTGCTCCCCGGCACTAGTCTGTGGGATTTGTGTCTTATGTAAGAGAAGCCGTGGTAGCGTAGTGGTCAGGGCGCTCACTTTACTTTCATAGAGCGCGAGTGACCTGGGTTCGATCCCCGGTGCCGGCACCGCTAAAATTGTAAACAGCAATTTTAAGTGCTGTATTTACCATGTGCTCAGCGGTGAAGGATAACATCGTGAGGAAACCTGCATGTCTGAGAAATAATTTCGAGGATATGTGACGCCCGTCAACCCGCACTGGAGCAGCGTGGCGGGCCCTTCCCGGCTCGAAAACCCTCTCTGATACTCCTATCTGAGGGCAAAGGCGCCCAGCTGTGGGCACTTACAGTCTGCTACTTTTATAAATGCGAAAGTAACTTGTCTGTCTGAACCGCTAAACGGATTACAATGATTTTTGATATGAAAATACCTTGGACCCTGACGAAGGAGGGGCTTTTTTCCTGGAAAAGGCGCAGGTGAAACCTAGTAAATGACAACAACGATGATGATGTGGATCCATTTAATCCTGTTTCAATAAGAATTAAAGAAAAATAAACATTGACGAATCATGTACCTAATTGATACTGGTAATAGGATAGAGGTCTCCACGTTTAGACCTTTCAATCCACTTGTCGTCAGAGCTTATTTGGTGCAAACGCGACAGGTGGTGAGCCTGTCACCGTCTCAGTGTCCAGTTCAACGATGCAAGTCGAAAACACGTTTCGAAAAACTCATTGGTACGAGCCCTCAACGGAGGGTATCGAATTCGGGTCTCCTGATTCGGTGAACCCCTAACCGTTTTTTAAAAACATATTTAAGTTAAAGGAATTAAAGTATACGGTAATTAATAAACATGTCGTAAAATTAAAATTAATCAACATTAACTACATTCTAAATGACTTACAAAACGGCGGTTTCCGGGTGGTCGAATCGGCGGGGTTGGACCAATTTGTTGACCCCCCCCCCTCTCCCCCCTCCTGCCGTCTCTGCGGCGTGGAGCGTGAAAACCCGCACAGGTGGCGTCACGGTGCGTGCGCGCACCTGATCGGAGCAATATTGCTTATTGATTTTATAGCTAGCGAATACCAACTTCGCTCAGGTATTGTGTTTTCGGGATTAAGCCATTTTAAATGTTTAACTCAAAATCGTCCTCGTCTTTTCCAGTAACTGCGAACATACAATAAAAAAAACAAAAACAAATTGGTATATATATATTTATCTATTTCGCCCATGACTATCAAATCTATCTAACCGAAACTCTATCTATCTAAACGAAAAAGTTTCAAAGTTGTCATATCTCTTTATTAATCTTAAGAAGTGTAAGAATAGAGGTCTCATAACATTTTTTTTTTTTGGGAAAGCCGGCAAACAATTGATAGGTTCACCTGATGGTAAGATTACCTTTCGCTCACATACATCTGCAACTCCAGAGGAGCTACAGGTGAGTTGCCGGCCTTTAAGGTTATTTGGGAGATGGGAGGGAGGATAAGGAGTGGAGTGGGGCGGGGGAGTGGGCCTCCGGCTACTTCACTCACCGAACGAAACGGAGGAGCACAAGATGCCTCTACTTCACTCCGGTATACTTCGAGGTCGCGGTATTAATCCGGTCGAGCCGACCCATTCGAGCAGCAGATAAAACAGCTTGGCTCTACCACGTTATTATTTTTTCTATGTCTGTATAGTAGTGCTGCATATGTGCGTATGGCTAGGCCAGAAGCTGTGGGTAGGAATGCATATAACAGGGAAGCAGCGTCAAGCTTTTGTGCTTTACTTTCCGACGTGCTCATCTGTAACATATATTTTATTGGGATAGAGTGACAAACGAGATAACAGTTCACCTGATGCTGTATCCCATGGTCACCTACCAACAACCTCAATTGAAGAAGATTACGAATGAGATGTCCTGAGGTGTGGATTAAGATGGAATGCCTCTCAGTCCGTTACCACGAGTATACTGGCTCTCTACACCTGTCAAACCGGAATACAACAGTGGTTCACTGCTGTTTGGCACTTATCCACACTCCACAGAGATGGACTCTGCGTAGGAGTCATCTGGGTCTACCGAAAATTAAAACCATTGCTGCAAAGGCATTGCGGCAAAGGCCTCATCTCAATATTTGAGAGTGTTTGGGGCCGGGAAAGTTCAGCCACGCTTCTCCAGTTCGATTCCGCCAGACTCTATATGTCTTCCTAATATTTTTTTTATTGTCATCATATATGCATGTTTATTTGCGATATTTTCCTTTACAACCTTTTGTAGTAAAATTGGCACTTAAAATCGCAATGAAAAAATTGTATGTGGTGCCGGCATCGGGATTGGAACCCGGGTCACTGGCGTGTGAAGCAAGCGCCCAGACACCTGTGTTACCGCGGCTCCATTGTGATGATAAAGACTTCTAAAATATGCCGAATGGCACAAAAAAGGTTTCACGCTTCACTAGTTTTGCCTTCACGCTGTCTGTAGAGTTATTTATTCAAATCAACCCTTTCACGCAGGGGTGTGAACGCCCCAGGTGATTAATCACAGTGTTAATTTATCCATAATGACTTAATAGCCCTTCGTGGCAATGCTGGTTAAAGTTGAACCACCCCTTGAGGACGTTTCTAACCACGAGGGGTTGGCTAATTTTAAAATAAAGTTTTTAAGGGTCGCTTTTCAAGGTCTTATTTTAAAACGGGTTAATTTGGATGGAATATTGAGTGTAAATATTTTGTCACCCTTCTAATTATTCGGTATTAGAAAGCTGTTGACGTTTAGATATTTTATTAATATCCAACAATATTTAAAGATGTTCCATAATGATTATTAATAATTAGCCTATGGCTGAACAATAATAATAAATATAATAATATGATATTTTGAAGACGCGTGAAATATCTTCTCAGCTCGAAAACCCACTCAAAAATCGGGGCAGGCCTTTGCACAGCCGGGTAACGTTTATGGTATATATCACTTATACATACTTGTATTAAACAATAATATATACTCATGTATGTATGTATATATTCACGCCTTGTTCCCAACGGGGTAGGCAGAGACAATCTTCATCCACTTGATACGGTCCTGACATACGTCTTTCGCTTCTTCCACTTTCATCAATCTTCGCATGCATGCTCGTTGGTTTAGAATACTCTTGACCTGGTCTTTTTTCAAAACGTCTCCGATTTGATCGTGAAATGTCGCCTAGGTCTTCCTCTCCCGACTCTACCATTTACACTCGCCTCATATATTTGTTTCGTCAACCTACTTTCATTCATCCTCTCCACATTTTCAAACCAGCTCAGCATCCCTTTCTCAATTCGTGTCACTACATCGTCTTTCACGCCACAACGCTCACTGATCACATTATTTCGAACCCTGTCAGTTATCTTGGAACGTCTCACTACTTGTAATTATACTGTCTCTCTGTACCTTTCAAACCGGAACACAACAGTTACTGCTGTTTGGTGGTAGAAATGGTTAAGAATGTGGTGACTACCCAGACGACTCCAATGCAAAGTACAAGTCCTGACCAAGGTTCAAAGTGTTTAAAATCGACGGGCAATCGCGTAAACTAACGAATAACAGCCAACATAAGTAGGTCTAGGCAGTGATTACGCTTATAGTTAAGTAAGCTGGACATACGATGGTCATATTTATTTTTATTCTAGAATTTTGAGACCTTGATAAAGGGACTATTTGAAATATTAACGAAATGTGCATTTCTTGGAAGGTTTGCCCACACTCATCATGCTGGGCGAGCGGGTTAACGATCACCACTGTTGCCGCTACCGTCCCACTAGTGAAGCTGCTCCCCATCACTAGTCTGTGGGATTTGGGTTCAGCGAATTAGAATTGATTTCCGCTATAATTCGGACGTCAGTCTCGTTGGTTGCTGCCAACCTCTGGAGCTGGGTGAGAGTTGACAGTTGGAGAATTCTCCCCGAAAATTTACAAAGTGAAATTGGTTTTTGTGTAAATTTTCGTCCATTCACGAAGACTGTGTAAATGTGCCAAAATGCAAAATTCTGCAACACTATACATGACGAGCAAATACACGTAGAAAGTACAACAATCGTAGATATTAACATAGAAAAGTGCATTTGTAAGTGGTTTTCCACACATCGGGTGTCGATTCGTACAGACGGACGTACACTCTCACCGGTAAACTGCATATGAAGGATATGCATACGAAGTGATAACAATGATGAACCGCTGGAAAATCGCGAACAGTTCTATTGTAGAAGATATAATCTGTTATTTTATCGTTTTGGTCTGTATAAAGTAGTTTCCGCGTAGTACGTTGACTTACGGAAAATGTGTTTTAATAAGATTGTAAATAAGGTTCAACTTGCTATACAGCTTTAAGGAAAACTGCAGGGAAAGTGTATGGTTAGTTATTCTATTATTACGACATCAGGCGGTTCTA
The DNA here is from genome assembly GCA_029286595.1 of Bhutanitis thaidina. Classification (NCBI taxonomy): domain Eukaryota; kingdom Metazoa; phylum Arthropoda; class Insecta; order Lepidoptera; family Papilionidae; genus Bhutanitis; species Bhutanitis thaidina. The sequence goes on along the minus strand of JAGSMS010000041.1, from coordinate 705,028 downwards.
TTCCACAGCTGAATATGGGATTGTCCCGAGAGAGTTCCAGCAAAAGCCGGCATATATTTCTTTCCCGCACTAGTGACGCTGTTCTCCGCCACCAATGTGGGATTCAGGGTTCGGCACGAATATACCGCCATTATTCGGTCACCAGAACCTTGTTCATTTACTAACAGGTTCCACCACGCGCATATCAGTGTCCCTAAAACGGCATAAGATGATTTTTAGTAGGAATAATTATATTATGGCAACACACTCACACATAATTGCGCAAACAGTGCTGTTCATGTGTGTGTAGCGTGGGCAGCGTCGTGAGAAACTGCCACCGCTGCGGACACTAGGTGGTAGGCACTATCTCATTTCTGTCGAAATCCCGGTTTCAAGGGTCCAGAGAGGATGTATATTACAGATTGTGAGGAATACCATCTGTCCTCTGAGAGTCCTGAGTCCGCAGAGTAACGTTCATAGTTGGAAGTAGTTTGCCGTGTCCATGGGTTGCAGTAGTCACTTGCCATTACAATACCACCGCCAGGATGAAGTTATATAACGTAAACATCTGGAATCTGCAAGGATAGATCTTTGACGAGCAATAGCGTCTAAGGCACAAGGTGTCTAGCATTATAATGGGCAGACAAGCGTGATTAGGACCAACCCTACTATTGAGAGGACCAAAGTTTAGCTGTGGAATGTATAAGGCATTTCTCGACTTGATCTTCACATCCATCACCATAGGAAACGCCACCGGTTTTGTGCGCTGGTGATTCCCAGGTCGACCTGGTTGCCACATAGGCTCGACTTTGTTGCACACGTTGAGTGATGGGCAGCAGCGTCTGAGGTGAGAAGTATCAGGTACTAATCCGCTCGCTAGGACTGGAAATGATGACAAAGCCTAAGGTAGAGTCGTCTGTCCAGCAGCGGACTATTTACATACTAGATTTTTTATTTTTAAACATGGTAGAGCCAAGCGGCGGCTTTTGCTGCTGCTCGAATGGGCCGGCTCGACCGGATTGGTACCACGGCCTCGCAGATTACCGGCGTGAAGTAGAGTCATCTTGTGCTTCCGCGTTCGGTGACTGAGGTAACCGGAGGCCCACTCCCTCTTCCCATCCCCCTCCTCATTATCCCTCCCTTCTCCCAAATTCCTTTAAAGGCCGGCAGCGCACCTGCAGCACCTCTGGTGTTGCAGATATACGTGGGCGACGGTATTCACTTACCATCAGGTGTACCGCTTGCTCGTTTGCCGCCTTTCCCATATAAAAAAAAGACTTCTAAAGAAGAAGAATTGCTTGACGCATGAGCAGTGAGCGGACGTAACATTGTCAAGTATTGTTGCTTCAATTTTTTTAAACCGACTTCAAGGAGGTGCTTGGAGGCGAGTGTTTTCTTGGAGAGGTCTTTATTCAGCTGTTGACTTAATAGACTAGGCTCTACAAAGAGTCACGTGCTCTCAGTTACGATTAAAATGTCTGTCTGTATGTCTTGCCGCCGTTACGAGCGTGTGTTTAAAGATATAAATAAAAGGAAACTTAATTGAAAAACATTTTATTCTCTCGATTATTACAAAATAACTTACAAAAACATAAGGTCAAACATTTCATTTATTTTACTTTTATTTTGTACATAACTTAGCATAGGGTTGGCAATAATAAATATGTTTTTTTTTTTTTGGAAAACTGCTTGCAAAGGGCCTTACTTCGGCTAGAGCAAGTTACAAACGATAAAGATTTATAAAAGTGAAAGTAACAAAATATCATCTTTAGTTATAAACTATTACACTAAAGTTGTCTTAAGCTTATGGTTGCTGGATGATTTGTGACGTAGGCTTGCCCAGTTATAAGGTGAAATTAATCACCGTGCTTTATTCTTGCTTCAAAATAAATATTATTTTTCCTGAATTTTAGAGCTTTAGTTCTTCTCTTATTATTAGATTATTTCCCTGTCCATTTTGTTGTAGACAATTGTAGATGCATTCTTGTAAAGGTGGCCTATGCTCAGCAGTGAATTTAGAGAGGCTATAGAACAGGGAAAGGAAAAGGCGTTTCATACCCAAAATAGTTCGGGAATCCCTACTATAGAAGGTTGTGGATTTATGAATTTTGCAGACAATTAATAAAAAAATATTTTTGTTAATAATTAAATAAGAAAATAATTCAGATCGTATATAGCCTTTTTAGAATTGTTTGGGCTTTCAAAACTTCAATAATTGTAATGTGTTATTTATACACCTTTTTATTAAAGTTCAATTAAGTGTAATTGATAGACAGTTATCAAATTGTATAAGTGTAGCAATAAGTAAGGCAACTTCAGAGTTTTGTACGTCATCATTTCATTCGGCGTGTGAGGTAACCGGGGTCCCTCTCCCCCTTAGAATATCCCTCTTCCCAAATATCCTTAAAGTCCGGCTCGCACCTGCAGCTCCTCCGGTGTTGCAGGTGTACGCGGGCGACGCTAATCACTTACCATCAGGTGAGCCACGTTCACCCGCTTTAACATTAAAAAGGACTATATTAATATCTATTTATTTACAATGACTGAACACATCTTCAGCTACAGTAATTACACAAAAATAATACAATACATTTGTACTTATTTCATTATTAATATACATACGATTTCTCTTAATGATTATCTTATTACAAATTTCTTAAACTTTGTGGCAAAGTGGGATATGTATTGAAATGAAATTGGCGTTTTATAAACAAGATATGATTACAGCGCATAACAAGCCAGCGCAATGATAATTAAAAGTTGAATTCTAAAAACACGATTTTCGATTCGTTGTTAAATTATTTATTTAAAGGGCAGATGTAATAAAACATAAAGCCGTGGTGGTGCATTCAAATATAAAATACAGTTTCGAAAACGGAAAATATCGCTACAGACGCCACGCAACCGCTGGTCATATTTTGTAACAGGCAAATGAAATGTCGTGCGGTCCGAGGAAAGCATAGGCTATGCCTACTCCTGTACCCGAATGAGGTTAATAGCTGATTAGAATCTTTCACTTCAGTATTTTCGGTAAAAGCTTTACATGAGCGATTCACAACAAACCTAGTAATGTACCGCGACTGTCAACGTGTCTCTTAACACCGCACAGGGTAAATATCGAAGTGAAAACGAAAGAAGTGTTATCGAGTTGAAAATTCGCGCAGATACGAAGTATTCGTTCGTTAGAAAAGAAAGGCTCAGTCTAACGTTTGGAGGCCACGGTTGTTCCGTTCAATACTCTATTTATTTATTAATTCGACTGGCAATTAAAGCAGCGTTATTACTGTTATTACTGGCATAACATCACCTGCCACTGTTCCATTGATTTTCTACACTTGTACGCTTTTATTATTACGATATTGAGCAAGATACATCGAGTATTCTCGTAAATGGAGGAAGACTTTGTTTTCTCTAAATTATTCATTAAAATACTATGGCGTTTATGTGCTACGAAAACTATCAAAAAGTCAGTCTTTCGCTCGGAGGATGACGTCACTAGGGGGAGAGGGGGGTTCTGGGGCGCGGCGAGGGTCCAGGATCACGAAATTATACAGTTCTTGTCGTGATTGGCGTTCTTCCTTTGTCGTTCGCGTTTAGCGCACGCCACCGCGTCGTTCGGCACGTACGATATCCTCACCCCGCCGTACGCCCTCCTGGTCGGCAGGGTGTAGGACTCCGTAGATGACGAGGAAGATGAGCAGGTGCTGCAGTAGCTGCTCGCGTCCTCGTCTCTCACCCTCGCTTTCCGCACAGGCTCGTCCGGCTCGAAGGCTTGATTGTCATCGCCGCAGAACCTGACGGTCCTGCCCCCTCTGGGCTTACCCGATCGTCTGCCGTCGACGACCGTCAACTCCGGCATCGACGACGAATGGCCGGGCGTGACGACCGCTTGCGCCTCGACAGGATGCGGCGGCTTCCTGTCTTCCGAAGTCTCTCTCACTTCTTCAGAAGTCGGCGACGGCTGTATCTGGTGTTCGGTCATCGATTGTTCCAGTCTTAAGTCTGCGAGTGCACGGTCGAGACTGAGGCAAGCGTGTGGCGGTGGCGGTGGGTGGGGAGGTGGCGATTCGGGGGCCAGGGACGCGCTCGGTTCGGAGTCTGCGTCAATTTGGGGCGAGGGCTGCCTCGGTGGCGACCTGCGTGGTGATTTCGGTGATGGCACTCTTCTCAGACGCGGTACGCGCGGCGGTCTGGGCCCGGGGCCCGAGGAGTCCGACGGCGTGGGCGGCTCGCCTCTGGAGCACGCTATAGAGCAGAATATCGCGCCGCGCCTGGGTAGGAAAGGCCGGCCGAGAAGGCTGGCGCTGCAGGTGTGGCAGGCGAAGCATCGCTCCGTGGCGTGCCAGTGCTGGCCCTCGTGCGACATCTGGCCCTGATCGACGCCGACGGGCTCGCCGCACGCGTCGCAGTACTCGGCGAAGCAGTTGTCGAAGCAGGGTAGGCAGTATGGCCTCGCCTCGCGCATGATGTACCGCTGCCCGCCGAGCTGGCGAGCGCACTCCGCGCACGCGAAGTGCTTCATGTGCCAGGCCCGACCCTCAGCCTCCGTGCACTCGTCCGCGAGAATTATCTGCAGAAGAATTTTTTTTTAATTTTTGGTGTTGCAACTTTTGAACTCACACTTTTACACGACTGTAAAGACTGAATGACGTTGTTACATGAATGAAGAAAATTACATAAAGAATGAAATTAAAGTTGATGAAGGGTCAGAGGGTTGTTCATTATCAGATAGCTGTCTCTCTGATAATGAACCACCCATTACTCTGTAGTCATCTACGACTTAGAATACTCGTACTCTGGAGCATTAAGTGTTCTGTTATCATTCATTGTATTGTCTAATCCATATTTATATATTTTTTTATGGGAAATATATTTATCTGATGGTAAGTGATTACCGACATCCACGTATTCGTTACCTGCCTTTAAGGATATTTGGGAGATGGGAGGGAGGAAGAGGAGGGGGATGGGGAAGGGGAGTAGGCCTCCGGTTACCTCACTCACCGAACGAATCGCAGAAGCACAATATGCCTCTACTTCACGCCGGTATTCTGCGAGGCCGTGGTACCAAACCGGTCGAGCCAGCCCATTCGAGCGGCAGCAAAAGCCACCGCTTGGCTCTACCACGCTTAAAAAGCTTGAGCACGTTTGTACAAGACACATAGTATAGTAAACAATGCTTATTTCCGGTTTGAAATGTGATGGTGATAACCGACTGCGCGACATTCCATCTCGGTCGTGGGGGGTGACGGCGCATCCGGTGTACAGTGAGCCGCCGGGGACGCTCCGACACGCGCAAGCCGGACCGAGTTCGCGATTGTGCAATAATCAACACGGTTACGTCTAATTAATTATCATTAATTATCACGATTAAAGGTAATTGCTGCTCGAGCAGTGCTCTTATCACCGGGGAGCGTGCCGTCGACCCCGCTGCTGACCGTCCAACAATGGCCGTGGGAGAGTTTCCCACGTTCGTCGCGTTCATTAGCGGACCCACCGCTCATTATTAATATTTTTCGAAACGGTATTTCGCTTCGTGAAATGGACTGCGCTGCGGGAACGGGCCCGCGACCAACGAGGAAGCTTCAAGTGATATATACTTACGTATATATATATTTACATACATAGCGTAAGACTCTACCGCCCCTCTATATTCACTTCGGTGTCGTAAGAGGTGACTCAGGGCTGACAGATGGCGAGATAGCGTTTCGGAAAAATACCAGATCGAAATCAAGCGTACCGAAGACCGGCAGCAGCGAATGAGGTGCGAGGTTTCCGGTACTTCGAACGCCAATCCGCTCGCCGAGCTTGGCGATTGTGACAAATCCCTTTTATTTGAGAGATCCGTGTCTTGGACTGAACTATTATCTGTAACGTAAGCTTTTCAATTCCAGAGAGATACTCGTAACCGAAAACTTCGTTCTACGGAATCGCCTGTAGGAATTTCTCCTGTGTCGCGGAGGCAGTTTACATACATAGCGTAAGACTCTACCGCCCTCTATATTCACTTCGGTGTCGTAAGAGGTGACTCAGGGCTGACAGATGGCGAGATAGCGTTTCGGAAAAATACCAGATCGAAATCAAGCGTACCGAAGACCGGCAGCAGCGAATGAGGTGCGAGGTTTCCGGTACTTCGAACGCCAATCCGCTCGCCGAGCTTGGCGATTGTGACAAATCCCTTTTATTTGAGAGATCCGTGTCTTGGACTGAACTATTATCTGTAACGTAAGCTTTTCAATTCCAGAGAGATACTCGTAACCGAAAACTTCGTTCTACGGAATCGCCTGTAGGAATTTCTCCTGTGTCGCGGAGGCAGTTTACATACATAAATTACACACGGACAAACACTCAGACCCGGAACAATTGTTTGTAGTCCATAGAAACACTAGTTTCGACCCACAACGCTGCAGTTAAACGTTTAGCCACTACGCCATCGAGCCCTCGACGGAGACGTTGACTCTCTCTATTCGACTTACTTCCACACTGGCCCGCTGGAGACCAGCGCTGTATCTTCGTCTCAACTGCAGCATTAAGCTGGGTGTGGTCTATTTGCCTCATGCGTCACGCAACGCGTCTAGAGGAGGCAAAGTTAAACGCTGTTTGTTTAAATAATTGTTTTATTAAAAGTGTTGCATTTCTCGAGCGTGGTAGACCCAAGCGGCGGCTTTAGCTGCTGCTCGAATGGGCCGGCTCGACCGGATTGATACCACGGCCTCGCAGAATATCGGCGTGAAGTAGAGGCATCTTGCGCTTCTGCGTTTCGTTCGGTAAGTGAGGTAACCGGAGGCCCTCATCCCCTCCCTATTCCCCTCCTCTTCCCTCCCATCTCTCAAATATCCTTGAAGACCGGCAACGCACCTGCAGCATCTATGGTGTTGCAGATGTATATGGGCGACGGTAATCACTTACCATCAGGTGACCCGCTTGCTTTGGCAAGTTTGGCCAACCGTTTGGCGTCAATTCCATAAAAAAAAAAAGTTGCAATGTTTGTTTGTTATTGAGTGGCGTATTTGTGCAATAAATGTTTCTTTCTTTCTTTCACTTCACCGTTCCGGTATCTCTTCTTCGTCGTTTGCTTTTTAAGCCGCGGGTCTACGGCAGCGAATGGTTTTAGCATTATGTCCGCCTTATGATCATATATTGTACTCGTATAAGGTACAATGAAGAATAAATAAATAAATACGTAATGTTAGACGCCGTAGAGCCAAGCGGCTGCTTTTACTGCTCCCCGAATGGCACGGCCTCGGAGAATACCGACGTGAAGTAGAGGCATCTTGTGCCTCTGCGTTTCGTTTGATGAGTGAGGTAACCGGAGGCCTACTCCTCCTCCCATCCCCCTCCTCATACTCCTTCCCATCTCCCATATACCCTTAAAGGCCGGCAACCCTGCAGCATCTGCAGCACCTCTGGTGTTGCAGATATACGTGGGTGACGGTAATCACTTACCATCAGGTGAACCGATTGCTCGTTTGCCGCCTTTTGCATTAAAAAAAAATATTAAAATAAAAACTATTTACAGTTTGTTAAGGTAAGATAAGGTATATAAATACAGTTTTGCCCCTATACTTTGGCTCATATTGATGACCTCCGGGTAGATTTCGAAACTATTAACACAGACGCACTCGCTCGTCTTAACCTTCCCATTATGCGATGTAACGCTTATGTGATAAGCTTCAAGGAGGGGGTCAGACATTGCCTCAGACGCACGGGAGGCACTCCACAATGTTATCTGCCTTCACGTGGAAGTCCATCGAAGCGTTTTTTATTAGATTAACCCGAATGAACACACACACAAACAGACAGACAGACAGAAAGTCAGACGTCCTATAGTGCGTCTGAGAGTGTATGAGACAACATAGGTCATAGGTCAAATAAATAATAATGTATATAAATAGGTCATAGTCAAATCTAAAAAAAACTAGCTTCAAAAATTTATCTTTAATGTTTATTTTTAATCTAAACCGTATACTAAACGCAAAAACAGAATCGTGCGTATGAGCCATAAGGCAATATTTTTTATCTGTTTACCATCACCTGACCCGAATTCCCGCGCAAAGTTCACTGACATATTGTATAAGAAGGCTTCCTCGTCCGTGGCGGGTCGCCCAGCTCTCACCAAGTATTCAATTCATAGCCGAGTCCATGGGAGTGGTGGTGGTATCGGCCGCACCATCGGGCCGCAACAAAGCGACCGGTGTTGTCTGGGCTCGGTCTAGATTAGGAAAACATTTCCGCATGCGAAACCGTTTCCGCGCCGCTCGATTTGTTGTTTTAAATGAAAAGGTGGATATAATTAAAGTAATCATTGAAAAGTAACAAATAAAACAGTGAATTTTTTTTTTTTACGGAAGAAGGGGGCAAACGAGCGTGCGGCTCACCTGACGATAAGTGATTACCGACGCCCACGAACATCCACAACACCAGAGGAGCTACAGATGCGCTGCCGGCCTTTAAGGAAGGAATAAGCTCTTTTCTTGAAGATCCCTAAGTCGTAACTGTTCGGAAATACCGCTGGCGACAGCCGATTCCACAAAGTCGAAGTGCGTGGCAGAAAACTTAAGCGGTTTTGAAAAAAGAACGCTCTCTTTCGAATAGAAACTTCTTCTTATAAACATACAAGTATAATAGTGTAACTGTCATGATTACTGAAATATCAGGCACATAAAAAAGGAAATAAAAAAAAAGATACAATAGAATAATGCGAATGTTAGGACAGTTGAGGAAGTCAGGTGTGCAGTCGACAGTGCGTAAGTTCGCGGCGTTTCGAAACCTCACATCGACATAATGAAATCAAAACGTAAAAACCTAATTTCGTAAAGTTTTCTAATTAAATTGTATGTATTGTTTCGTTGAGCGAGTGGGATAATTTTAATTTAATTAATTGTTTAACTCCGTACGGGTCCGACCGACCATTAGTTTCGAAATTTAATATTGTTTCAAATAAAACGTGCTGAAAAGTACGAAATGCTTAGGAACGAAGTAATGATTGCGGACACATAGGAAGTACCAAGAGTGTAGAAAATAGCAGCTGAATATTATAAAACAGCTAAAAAAACATATGCTAAATTTAAGTTATATAAATAATAGTTAATAACGGCATATTTAATTTATCGGACAACCGGAAAACCGGAAAAATCTTTCATGGTTCTAACGGCTATTAGATATAAATGTACGACGTTTTATCTTATTATGAAAAATTTTTTTTTTCGATAGAAATACTGGATAGGGAGTCAAAAATGTTGAAGAAAGATGGCCCTGGTTGAGTGAGGCCCTGGTTGGTTCTGGATGAGAGACTAGAACCACACACAAAAACAATTCATTTGTGAGCGACACAAATACAAGGTTTCGACCCGTATTAGAAACTAGAACCTTCTCGGCCTATGTTAGTCCACTACTGGAGGTAGGCCTTACGAAGGGACCCACAAAAGATGCATGGAAGATTTGCTCATACTAAAACACAGCGGACGCGGAATTGAAACGAGCGTAATAAATGAGAAATATTTTTTTAGTCCCTTAGGAGCTTAGAAGTTTTCTGGGTACGTACCACACTCATACCAATATCTACCGCCGTACCGCACCATGTCCACTTTTAAAAGGCATAGAGATCCAGCATCTGTACGAGCTGTGAGGCATTCCAGAGATTGAAACTCAGGGACATCTGTTGCTTGCTTTGATTGGATTCGTTTGCAGGTTTTCATAGGGCCGCAGCAGACACTCAACATGGGGTGGGATTCTTATTTCTTCTATCAACCCAATCGTTCCATCCCAAGTGTTCAGCATATTCGAATGGAATGAACCTACCGTTCACCGATCCTATAGCGTTTATTTTTGTTTTTTTATTCCTGGTACTTCACAGTAGTCGGTGATCACGGGGGGACTCAGGTGTTAGACGTCCAGATGTCATAGTCGACTCGGGCTACCTTCAGCTTTTATTTATTCAATTCGGTCCGATCGACGCAGAACGTGCTCACAGTATCCTTAGGACGTGCAGCGGTATGCTTGGTTTTAGTTTTGATGTTTTTTTTTTCGCACGGATTCAATCAGTCGTCAGAGGGTCCTCCGTTAGCCATCTATTTAAAGATTAGTTGATATATTCCTCCTAATACCCGACGTCAAAGCTCAGGTCTACTCGTTAGAAAGTTCTAGACGTACTGCGCGTGGAAGGACAAAGAGCTATGATGCTATAGACATCACATCGTTTATGTAACGCTATGCAGATATGAACGGTGAAAACATCGGAAGGTGCTCGAGCGCGCCAGGTGCGGTTCGGTGACTCACAGCAGTTGGTTTTTTTTTATAGAAGAAGGGGGCAAACGACCGTGCGGCTCACCTGATGGTAAGTGATCACCGACGCCCACGAACATCCGCAACATCAGAGGAGCCACAGATGCGCTGCCGGCTTTTGAAGCACAGCTGTTGTGTAAAGTTAAAAGTTTCTACTTCTGTGCTCGTAAAATAGCAGGCTGGGAACGGTCCACGCTGCTCCGGAATGAATACCTTAACACTACCTGATCAGCTTAGAAACAGTCCGCTGCAGGACATATCTCCCATTAGGATTTGGTATAATCGTTATGCTCATTTACGTATAAAGAGTTATATATATTACTATGGAAAAGCAAAACATTGTCTTTTTTTTATACGAAATAATTGAACGGAAGCATCATCAAGCTTGTTAATTGCTGCGGTCATCAAGATGCAGCACGCTTCGCAACTCTTTGTTTCTCTTTGTTTTTTTAAAAAAAACATTAACCATTACATAAATTGCACATGGACAAACACCCAGACAGGGAACAATTATTTGTAGACTAGTACAAACACTAGTCCCGTGCGGGAATCGAGGCCGCGACCCACAGCGCCGCTGCTAAACTCTTAGCCACTACGCCACCGAGTCGTAGAAAATTGTTGAATGAAAACAAAATAATTGTTCAGTGAATTATGATGTCCCACATGCAAAGAGATCCGTAGTCGCGTTGTCAGTCGCTCGCTGGTCAGGAGTTCGCTTTAGTTTCACAGACCACCACTAAAATTGTTAATAGCAATTTTAAGTGCTGTATTTATCGCTTGCACGACGTTGTAGGAAGACGTTGTCAGATTTCCTCATCTGCATGTCACGGAAACAATAAAAAAAATATAATTTCGAGGATGTGCGAAGCTCGCCAGCCCGCACTGGAGCAGCGTGGCCGGCTCTTTCCGGCTCCAAAGCCCCTCTCAGATATTTGAGATGGAGGCCTTTGCCCAGCAATGGACACTTACAGGCTGCTACTTTAGTTTTTTTACGCTGCAACTTAGAATCAGGGTAGACAGACGCATCATTGACAGAGTGGTTGATTAAGACCCCGGTGACATGTTCAGATAAACAGCGTAAACTGTGGTCTTTGTAGCTTGCCATAACTTATGTCTATGACGCTGTGTGCTGATAATGATAGTCCTCGAAGTAAATCTTTATAAATGTGACCGAATATCTCTCTATCCAAATATCTTTTTGGTAGACTCCTACTCTGTATAGGAGTTGCCTGTAAAGTTACCCCACACTCTCCTATTTCTACATACAGAAATGGGTGAGATTTACATGGGGCATATAGCCATTGAATACAAATCAAATAACAATCGAGATCTTCAGGCGTAACTCTAGAATCCTGCTTATTCTCTTTTCCATCTTAAACAATGCTACATCTCCTTCTTAACCTAAAGGATAAATTTCAGTTTGTGTTTTCAACTCATGCCCGGGTCCTTTGCTCTTCATCTAATCATAAGATTAGCATTCCGCAACACTTCACCGATTATGTTGGCAACTCCTTTACTGTTCAGGCTGCACTACTCTGGAATTCCTTGCCTGAGGACATTAGGAAAGTGTCCAGCAAGTTATCGTTCAAGAGACTGGTACGTGAACACCTCTTCAAGACATCCGTTCCCACTTAGTGGAATTGATATCATCGGCCATTGCAATTATAATAATATTGTATATATATTTATTTACATGTATTTATTCCGTTGGTATGTATCTAATTGTAAATTCAGTAGTATCTGATCAATAAATTCATATGTTCCTAAACATAGCACACCTTCAGTTTTTAGTTTAATTAATGAATGTTGAATACATGAATAAATCATGTAATTTAGTTTTTTTTTTTTACAAAATTTAAAGTTTTGCACCCTTACAATATCTCTCCACGCCCCGGGTTGACTGGCATAGAATGCCAAGAGGCATTAAGTCCGCCCCTTTGTAATACTTTTATAAAGGTATTTAAATAAAGTTAAAACAAATAAATCTTTTGAACTTCACGCCATCGGGCCACGAGATGGAACATCGCCTCAACCGCGCGTCTATATAGTCGATTGACTCGTTATTCGAGTCGAGAGATTATTCTCGTGGTTCGGGAACGTCGAGTCGGTCAGATGAAGTCGCAGCAAACAAACAGCCGTATCTCTATTAACGGATCGATTCGTGCATTGCAGTTTCAATGCGGGGCAGCATCGGCCACTGCATTTCCGACGGGCCGACCTTGGGCACTAGAGGTCGCCGCTGTGCGCTCCGGCGTTCGTGGCAAGGCGCAGTTGAAGCTCGGATTTAACTGATATAATATGTTGATAACGTTACATGATCCGATGAAGCTATTAAATTAATATGTCTGTCTTATTAAATTCAACATATTTTCTGTACAAGCACGCAAGGGCTGGTAGCTAGCGAATGGGTCGGTTCGAATGGGAAAATACACATTCGCAGAATGATGTTCTTCTGGTAGACTATGGGAAGCGTGCGTTCAAACACAGAGCCACACACTCGTCTTCGCCTTCCTGTGGTTGCGATGAGATTGGTTGTGACCGACACTCGCTATGCAATAGTATACGAATAGGGTTGAAAAAAAACATTTGTCTGTTGTCCAAACATTGCCTCCGCGACCATGAGACGACGGTCTGGTACGATAACCACTAAGCAACAGATTGGTCAATACCAGTGTCAATAAGCAGCGTAATTAAGCAACGTTCTGAACACAGACCTCACAGAAAGCTGCTGCTTACAAGAATAGTTGGTGACGGGTATTATTTCATACCCATCAGACGTAACGTTGTACGTGGTAGAGTCAAGTGGCGGCTTTTGTTGCTGGTCGAGTGGGGCGGCTCGAGCGGGTTGGTACCGCGGCCACGCAGAATACCGGCGTGAAGTAGGCATCTTGCGCTTCTGCGTTTAGTTTGGTGAGTTAGGTAACCGGTGGTCTTCTTCCCCACTCCCATATATCCTTCCAAAGACTGACAGCGCAAGCAACTTCCGGAGCAACTCTGGTGTTGCAAATGTAATTAGGTAGATTTTCTGTAACCACCACGCTTAGCCGGTGGGTTGGCTAGAAATCCTGTTCCTGTTCATCACCATTTACAATTTAGGTCTGGCATATGTGAGATAAAAAAGCCTGTTCGAATCCATTCGATATATCTGGGATTTCTGTTAACCTTTTTCGATAATCATTGGAAGAGAGGGAATGGTAGATTTCTTTTACTACAAAAAATTTAAAGGATAGTATGATTTCTCAGTCAGTTTCACTGACCGACGCGAGAAAAAAGGTTTTGAAATTACCACCAGAACGAACCCCTACAAGACGGAGTGACGGCTGGTGTTGCAGGAGGTCGATGGATGAGGGTGGCTCAGCACCGTTGTGACGGATTGTGACGATGATAAGGTTTTATATCTCGAACCGGAGTTCCTTAGGGACACAACTGCGACATACTAGATAGCAGGCTTCGTCTCCGCCTGGGAGTCGTTTAAGTAGGTGCCGGTCTCTCAGGTGGACTGTTAGAAGAAATAATCCAATAGAAAAAAAAAAACAATAACTTATGGTTACTTAGGCGGGTTTGCCGGCGGTCGTCAGTAAAAACGCCAAGCCCGCGGCGATGGCGTGACAAACTGACGTGAAGATCGGGAGCTTCATCAATGTATCGACATGCGATTGCGGGCCGCCATGCGCGGCGGCCATCTCCACAGAGTACGAATTGTGAACGTAGACCTGGCTAATCATTAATTCAGTCTCGCTATTTCCCATGTAATATTTTCTATAAAAAACATCTTGAAGATTTTCACCAAGGATTACGTGTTCACGTATAAAGACATAAAGACATAAAGACATTTTTACTTACATCTACACACAGCACATGACATAACAATTATAAAATAACAAATCAAGAAAAAAAAAACTAACAAACTATGAATATGTGCTATAAAAAATAAGTGAATATATCACAAGGAATTTGTGTGTATCAAACGTGAACGTCTCGGAACCGTGAACCGGACCATGGATCTGTATATGTTTTAGGTCTGGTAAATTTGGGACAGTTATTGCTTAGTCTTTTAGTCAACTTTTGTGATAACCACCGAATGTGAAGGGCGCGGGTGGTCGAGGGGGAGGGCGAGGGTAGATCCTGTCATGTCACCAGCACACTGCATATTATAGTATTAGACAATAAATAAAAATAGAGATAATGGTCTTTTTTTTTTTTTTTTTATGACATCATGGGGCTAACGAGCAAGCGGTTGGTAAGTGATTACCGACGCCCAGATACATCAGCAACACTAGAGGAGCTACAGGTGAGTTGCCAAACTTTTAGAATATTCGGGGGATGGGAGGGATGACAGGGAAGGCGGTTTGGGGGAGAGGGGAGTGGGCCTCCGTATACCTCACTCACCGAACGAAACGAATAAGCACACGCTGCCTCAACTTCACGCAGGTATTCTGCGAGGCCGTGGTAGCAACCACCAATTCTTGCCACGCTTGGCTCTGCCACAAATGAAAAACTATCTGCAAGTGAATGATTGCATCACGGCTGTGCTCAAAGTGAAACGATCACAGGCAGTAACCCTGTTTCATTTTATAAATGGTCTGTTAAAATTCATATTTATCAATGTATTCAGTAAAATATATACGGACAGTCGGACGTTTCGTGTTTGTTTATACGTATTAAAATTTATTGGGGTCGTTGCCCCCGCCAGTTGTTCGACAATAAATCAAGCGGCGTTATCGAATGGAGTCCGAAATGAGGGCTTAGCGGGGGAGTCCGGCTCCGGCAGTCGGCCGCGGCAACACTGCGCCGACCCCGGCCGGAAACGTTAACGCGATTTAGGTTGAGGGGGTCGAGGCCAGACGGCCTGCTCTGTGTTTCTTTTATATAAATATGTAAACGAAAGGATTAATCCGTAAATGTCTTGTACATTACACAAATAGGTTTTATTAAAAAAAAAAAAACTTGGTTTCAGAAAAAACTGCGATGAATGAAAAGTACAGTACAGAGCCCAAATTGCTTGCTTCTGTTGTTTGAAATCTGCGCACTACGTTTTCCACAGAATAACCAATACTTCCTAACCTTAAGCCGCAAACAATAGTGGTTGGTTAAGTGTTGGCAATGCAGAAACAAAAACACAAAATTAAATTATAATCGATTTAATTTATGCGATTATAACGACCCCATCGATGGGAATTCGATGAAGTTGAAAGCTTTGTCTTTTTCACTGATTCGCGAAAGATTATCCTTTAAACGGCATTATCAGTATCATCTAACCACGGGGCTGTACAGTATCGCGTGATTTTTGAGACAGGGGATGAGCCGTGGTAGCCTAGTGGTCAAGGGTGCACGCTTTAACTTCAGAGAGCGCAAGTGAACTAGGTCCGATCCCCCGTGCCGGCACCACTTAAATTGTCAATAGCAATTTTAAGTGCTGTATTTAAGTGCTCGGAGGTGAAGGAAAACATGACCAAAAATATTATTTCGCGGACTTATGAAGTCCGGCAACCCGCGCTGGAGCAGCGTGATGGTCCCTTAGCGGCTTCAAAACCCTCTAAGTTTCCGAATGAGGCCTTTGCCCAGCGGTGGGCACTTACAGGCCGCTACTTTACGTGATATTCATGATCTTTCTTTGTGACATCGATGTAGTGCTTTATCACTGTGCCAATATTCCTAAAGGTTACATGCATGTTAATACATGCGACTCATACTTAGGCCAATGGGAAAACCAGAAACTCAAACACGAGAAACACTGAAAAATGCCCGACGTATTAAACGAGACGTACAAGCAAAAAAAAAAAAACAGCATACGTCGCTTAATATATTTATATATTTTCACGACAAAACCTCCCCGATGCCAGACGCGTAGCGCGTCGTAATTGGCAGGCCGGCCAATATCCGGCCGCGAGCGCCGGAACCGACCGCATCGTCCGACCCTCCACCTTATTAAAGAGGGCTGATAGAGAGATTACAGCGCTCTCTTCATGACGCTGTTGTATGTTTTTAATTATTGGTTATCCTATCTGTATATTTAAATGTTTTGGAACGATTCTAAAAATTAAAAAAAAAAATGCTGTTAAAACAGTTGTTTTTCTTCTTGTGCTGTCTGTGCGTAGGGGGGGGGGGGAGGGGTGTATCTTCATAAACTTATTGACATACGAGTCAAAGTCAAAGCGTATTGGGTTTCTTGCTGGATTTCACTAAGGCAGGCTCGGTTTGAGTCGTCGGCTTTCTGAACCTTAACAGTCTGAAAATACATATAGGGCTCTGCCATAATGAGGATTTGCCACAATCGGCAAGCGGATCACAGTGCCGGACACCGCGCACCTTAGACGCTGCTGTCTGTCGTCGGCTGCTCGTCGGTATCCAATGCGATTTTCAAGGCAAATGCCACGGAGCTAACGGCATATCTCTAATTCCCGGGAGGGGAATCCGGATCTTTTTTTTTTTATAGAAGAAGGGGGCAAACGAGCGTTCGGCTCACCTGATAGTAAGTGATCACCGACGCCCACGAACATCCACAACACCAGAGGAGCTACAGATGCGCTGCCGGCCTTTAAGGAAGGAATAAGCTCTTGAAGGTCCCTAAGTCGTAACTGTTCGGAAATACTGCTGGCGACAGCTGATTCCCCAAAGTCGAAGTGCGGGGCAGAAAACTTCGATTAATACGCACTGTGGTGGAATGCCAACCATCTAGGTGGTATTGATGGAACTTCGAATTCTGTCGCGATGTACGATGGTGAAACTCAGCAGCTGGGATCAATCCGAACAGTTCCTCAGAACATTCCCCGAGGAAAATTTAAAATCTTGTCTAATTCCGACATAACCGGTCGGGAGAAAAGGCGCGTGAACTGAGACTATGATACCTCTATCCTGCATTGTTGACAACTTATTTATACGTGGTAGAACGAAGCGGCGGCTTTAGGTGCTGCTCGAAGGGGCCGGCGTGAAGTAGAGGCATCTTGTGCTTCTGCGTTTCGTTCGGTGAGCGAGGTAACCGGAGGTCCACTCCCCTCCCCATTCTCCCTCCCATCTCCCGAATAGTCTTAAAGGCCGGCAACGCACCTGCAGCACCTTTGGTGTTGCAGATGTATCTGGGCGACGGTAATTTACTATCAGGTGATTGTCCGCTTGATCGTCTGCCGCCTTTCCCATAAAAAAAAACTTTGCTAATGACAAAGTTATCGCCCTGCCCATCATCATCATAACGGTCAGGAGGACACCATCACCATCATCATCATAAGCCCATCACTGGTCTCTGTGACTGAACATTATCCATCCCATGATGGTCATGATCTAACACATATAGGTTAGATTGGCGAATGGAGAGTGTGGTGATGAATACACAAAATATTGTCTGGTGCTAAATTACTGTGATCAGGTGGAGGAACATGAAAAAGGATACCCATGGAGTTTCTAGGTGTCCTGTTCTTGTTTACTTTTCACAGGAACCTCATTACGAAATGGTGGTAGTTTGTGAAGAATATAAATTGAAGGTTGACAAGCGACATTTAAAATCCTTACGTACTAAAGAATTTTCATTTTCATTTCTTGAAATAATTACGAATTTCGTTGCTTTCCCTTACCTCGTCGCAAGCGGAACAGCGCGGCTTTAGATTCTCGGCGTGATGCCTGCCGCAGTACAGCCGGCCCTCCTTCCAGAAGTACACGAGGTCCACCAGCAGCTCCTGGCACGTGGAGCAGACGAAGCAGGCGGGGTGCCAGCGCGCGGACGGCCCGGCCCTGGCCGCGGACACGCACATGTCCCCCGCCGACATCGGCTCCTCGCACTGCGGACAGATAGACGAGTTAAAATCTCTGCACTTCTAGTAACACACCGTCATCTTCCACTGTCTTACCATGTTTAAAATTATTACTATTATGTGTTTAATGGGCCTTTTAAAGGTCCGACGTTTCGGGTGATTTGCAGCACTCATGGTCACGGGTGGGATTGTAATGAAAATTAAAATTAGAATTAAAAAGTTAAATTAAACGCGATAAAATCCGTAAGCAATAGTTTCATTTCAAATGTACGCCTAAATACAAGAAATCAATTAATCTTAGTCACGATTGCCGCATGGTTAGGCGGTCTGGACCGGAGACCCGGGTTCGAATCTCTGTGTGAGAGGCCGGTGATGTGGAGGGCTCGTACCCATGAGTTTTTTTTATGACATTTATGTACGGTTTGCATCGTTGATCTGAACACTACCTAGGCTGGTGACAGGCACACCACCGATCACTATGTTGCAATAATTAAGGCTCTGGTGCAAAAGTATGTTCAAACGGCTAAAATATTCGAACCTCAGTGTTGGGTATAAGGTTTATTACCACGTGATAGGCGGTGAAGCAAAACATCGCGAGGAAACCTGCATGGCTGAGAAATATAATTTCGAAGATATGTGAAATCAATTTCAGAAATATGTGAAATCAAGTTTCAAAACCCTCTCAGATATTTAAGAAGGATGCCTTTGCCCAACAGTGTGAAATTACACGATGCTACTTTAAGGTAAGGTAAGCTCGTAAAGAAACGTCGCTAGATAAATTTATTTATTTATTTTATGATTTCTTGCACCAAAAAACTGTACAAAAGTCGTGTTTTATGCTATAGCATATATGGCATTCTCTACCAGCTAACCTTGGTTAATACAGAGTGTGTTTTGGGGCAGTTAAGGTAGTGAAACGAAAGGAGGGCTACTTCACCTATATTAATATAATGTTAATTACCTATTTATAATAGGCTACGTGTATTATTTAACTACTCGTTCATATACATAAATATACCTCAATATGTAAAGACATATAACTTTGTATCTAAATATATAGAAATAACCACATTAAGCAATATAGGTAAAAATACAGTTGAGCCTCAATTTTGTTGGCTAAGAAAATGCACGTGAATTAAATGCAATTAATTTTATGATAAACATATTTAATCTCAGCCAGTACCGGCTACCAGTAGCGGCTTTTAAACTCTTCCAGGTATAAATCTGTCAGTGCAAACATAAGGTATAAGTCTCTAGCGCAGAAGCTGTAAAGGCCACCGGGCCAGCAGCGTATCTACCGATGGGGGGTCTTAGTGGGTCCGGCGACTTCAATGCCGATCCCGACATAACCTTTCCCCACGTAAAACTAAAAAAAAAAAAAACCGATCACATATATTAGCTCAATCTCAGAATCTAGTAATTCCTATCATAAACACACAAGACTGGAATGCATGATTCAACGCATTGATCTAAACCAAACAAACAGCTCGGTATGGATTCCGGAGCGGTGACACGCCACCTGCCATACCATCCACACCGTCCATTGTCACCGGCGGGCGCTGTTATTGCATTAGAAAGGTCAAGCTTCTCACATCGCCCATTGATTCACGTGGCCGGAGTGTGCCGACAATCGATTGTTTAACTTTTGTTCGTTGCTAAATATATATTTAAACAAACAACAATCAACCGTGAAAATAATCAACCGAACAGTGACAACAGAACGTGGGAGTGCTCTTTCGTTTTTGTTTTTAATTGTACTGTATTCATTCAATTGTCTCTTCTCTATCAGAGGAGCTTAAGGAGCAACGGTGTGGGTTGTGAAAGAAGTCTGACAAAGAAAGAAGAATCTTCATCTTATTCTGTTTTTTTTAAAGTTATTAAAAATTAACGAATAAAATAAGTGTAAACTGTTCATTCTTTATTCCTATTCCTTCACCGCCGACCATATGATAAAGTCAATAATTTCAGAGGAGCCGGCACCGGGGACCGAATCCAGGTCTATAAAACTAAAGCGAGCGCTCTCACACATATATGTATATGTTATTTCATTTCTTAAAAATTGCTCCTAACTATTGAGTTGTCATCATAAAGTCACATATATATATATTATACGTATGCATAAGTATGTACATATTGATGTCGTAATTTATTACATTCGTATATAATTTATGTATTTTATATATACAGCGTATTAATGTATTATCCTATGAATTAAATGTTTATTTTGTTTATTCTATTCTGTAACCGCCTTCGATGTTCTATCACTCCCGAAGGTCGACAGGCAGAGATTGCTTTTAGCATTATGTCCGCCTTTTGATCATATAATGTACTCTTATATGGTTCAATGAGGGATAAATAAATAAATATGTACAAACTCCTCGCTCTCTATTTTTTATGTTAGTATAGATATAATAAAGAAAGTAATTTCGAACAGTATCTCCTAAGTGCATTATCAGTGTAGGTATTTTTATATAATTTCGAGTGAAAAAAAAAAGTAATCAATTGAATCAATTTAGAAATGCGCGAGTAATCGGCGATATTAAAAACAATCGAATTGAGAAACTGTTCCTTTTTCGAAGTTGTGTCAAAATAACTGTTCGTTAAACAGTACCTTTTCCTTGTTTTGTATAAAACGAAACCGTCTGTTATTAAAGTAAAAAAAAAAAAAAACTATTAC
Source organism: Bhutanitis thaidina (assembly GCA_029286595.1). Lineage (NCBI taxonomy): Eukaryota > Metazoa > Arthropoda > Insecta > Lepidoptera > Papilionidae > Bhutanitis > Bhutanitis thaidina. The sequence goes on along the minus strand of JAGSMS010000041.1, from coordinate 684,346 downwards.
AATCTTGTTAATCGTGCTTATGAGTAAAAAGAATTGTACTGTTGTATATAAGTTGAAATTACTTCATCATCATTCAGCCTATCACAAGTCCACAGCTGAACATAGACCTCCCCCAAAAGATTGCACAGAACTTGGTCCAGAGCCACCTGCATCCATCGACTTCCCTCAACACTGCGCAGGTCGCCACTCCAACTTGTCCAACTTGTTGACAGTTCTGCGAGATGTGTGGCCGGCTCATAACCACTTCAGCTCGCTGATCCTCGCGGCTATGTCGGTTCCAGTTCCGCTGCGGATATCATCGTTGCAGAGTCTATCGGGCAGAGTAACACCGAGCGTGACCCATACCACAGCGCGCTGAGCAAATCTGAGCTTCCTCGAAGTTTATTACTTAGAAGTGGCTGAACTCCGTCAACCGCTTCGTATCGGACGCGATCGCGTGTCGTTGCGATCGGCGACGGTGACGTCCGGCGAGTCGTTCACCTCGGTCCGCGACCGCCGGCCTTGCCGTGCCGTGCCGCGCGTCGTACCTCGTCCGACACCAAGTGCCGCGGGTTTTCCCCCCGATCGTACGCACTTAGGGTAACCGACTGAATAGTGCCCGACCCAGTTCGGGTCTCGGTGCCATCTCGAGATCTAACCTTTTAATAATAAACTCATGTTTGTATCGTACGATGTAGGCGCCTCGCTAATGAGCTAAGAGTTTCAATCGACCATCACCACCTCTTGTTGAAAATTGTATGCAGCATTTATACAGTATACAGAGGGCCTATTACATGCGTTGCAAGCGATGAAATATTCGGCCCCTCCCCTCCTCCCCTTCCCTCGGAGCGAGAATGGCGTCCATTGAGCTGAAACCTAGATCCGAGCCCGTCACGATAAGAAAGAAAGAAAGAAGTTTATTCACGGTCTAAGTAGATACAAGGTCTCGTAGGTAGATAGTCAAACGACCAAGTGGTTCACCTGATGGTAAGTGATTACCGTCGTCCACGTACATCTGCAAGACCAGAGGTGACGGTAGAGATGCGTTGCCGGGCTTAAAGGATATTTAAAGGGTGGTAAGGAGGATCGGTAGGCGAAATAGGGGAGGGGGAGGCCTCCGGTTCCCTCGCTCAGCGATCGAAATGCAGAAGCACAAGATGTGCCACTGCTACACGTCAATATTTTGCGAGGTGAATGTAAATTGAATCGAAAAATTGCAAAAATATTAAGCATTGCAAGAGATTTTAGTCAATAAATGTTAAAGGGAATGGGTCGGTAAAGGGTTTGAGTCAAGGGGGTTTCGATTCTTTAACTCCGTCAGACAATATAATTCGCAAGAGCCTAGTTTGAAATCCTGAAGTAGGCATTAGGAGAAAAATATGTTCATTCTTCCTAATCCCCATTAAACAATGAATAAACATATTCGAACGAAATGAGAAATATACATTTATTTCAGACGTTTTGTACGACTATTCATCAGTAAAACTTTTTCGGAGAAAGATGAACAGAAACAACGACAGAAAGCAGTTGTTAAGCCTATCGCCGTGTTAATGTTCAGGTTCAATTTCGAAATACTCATTGGTCTCGAAAATTTGGCTCCCCTTATTTGGCGGCAAATGAGACATAAACATTTAAGTGACAGCCCTAGGAGTTTACGAAAGCGAATGACAGGAAATAGGTTGCGTTGAGTTGTATTTAAAAAAAAAACTATATATTTATTAACAGAGCGTTGTTTGTAAACTAGTTATTTTGCGCAGCTGTTTTCGCATGTTCCATTTTTAAAGTTCTATAATCATAAAAACTGGTTTGACATTATGACAAATCAACGCTTTGTTTATGATTAACAACTTCAATAATGAGTGTTGATTGTAGCTGTGATCGATGGTCGTAGTCTATGATTGTGCTATGTTCATTTGTGTATGTTACGGACAGATAGATACACAGATATTGAATAATACAGGACATCTTTCAGCCTCGGCATGAGTTACCAACTTTAATTACCCGGTACGAGCGCTCTGCTTTTTTCACACAATTGGTTATAAAAGTTAAGTAGCAGCCGGTCAGTGACCACTGTTGGGAAAAGGAAAAGGTCTCCTTCTCAAATATCTGAGAGGGTTTTGGAGCCGGCAAGGGCCCGTCGCGCTGCTCCTGTACGGATTGGCGAGCTTCACATATCCTCACGATGTTTTCCTTCACCGCCGAGTATATTCAGCATTTAAAAATGCTATTGACAATTTTAGTGGTGGGAAACTAAAGAGAACGCCCTGACCACTAGGCAACCATGATTAGAAAAGAAACGTAAATGATGTACAAATGTGTTTCGGGGAATAACTTAGACGCTGACTTATGGACGATATTCTCGCGACAGTCAGAAGGCGGAAGAAACGTAGGAAAGAAAATCGAACGAGAACCCTATGGGGTGTGTCTGGGCGTCGGAATCTACCACCCTCTTTCTTCCCGTGGGTTTCGTATCAGGCGACTAAGGGAAAGGCCTTGATAATAACAATGTCTACCGTCAGATGGCGGGATGGCCATCTCGCAAAAATACCAGACCAAAAAGAAGCAGACCGATAACGGGCAGCGGCGTATACGCTGCGAGGTGTCTGGTACTGCGTTCGCCAATCCGCTTGCCGAGGGTGGCGATTATGGAATTACCTACTAATAGGGGAGGCCAATATCCTGAACTATTAACAGTCTGATGCGTTAATGAATCCTTTCACATAGGAGACCCAACTAGGGTCTCACGATCCGGACTTAGCTCCGTTAACCAATCGTCTATCGAGGATTCAATTATTAAAAAAAAAAAAACGAACCGGTTAAATGTTCATGTGAACGCTTGTTGTATATTCGGTATAGTTTCACACAACCAGATATCATTTCCGAATGCTCGAATTTACCTGGTATTACGGGAAGGTGTTTTTTTTTTCCACCCGTGCCCAAATTTCGCGAGGCAAACGGGCGAACCGCGCCTAGTACACGTAGAGCTGTTCGTGGAAGGATTGTTCATGGGCACTTTTTTTGTAGGGTTTGACTTTTTGTTTCGTACGTGGTAGAGCAAAGCGGATACTGTTGCAGAGGCTGGAGTCTGTGGGACCGCGGCCTCACGGACAACCGGCGTGAAGTGGAGGCATCTTTTACCACTTAACCAGTGGAAACCAGTGAACGTATTGTGATTATGTGATGATACGTCGGCGCGCAGCATAAACATTTTTTAATATTTATTTATTAACAACTTAATCTTTTTCTTGAAATGACGACCTCATTTGCACGTGATGTTAACAAAAAAAAACCCCCAAAAACACAGACTGGTGGTGGCGGGCGGTATCACCAGTTCGTGCCCGCATTCCACTCCCCGGTCCGCTTGCTTATCGCCATGAGTCTGGGTAACCTTTCAAGAAGCGCATAACGCTGGGCCAAGGCCTCCTTCTCAAATATCTGAGAAGGTTTTTGAGGTAGGATGCGATCGCTGCGCTGCTCCAGTGCGCGTTGGAGTGCTTCACATATCATAAATGCAGGTTTCCTCGCAATTTTACCACGTGCTCGGTGGTGAAGGAAAAATTCTTCACCGCGGAGCAAGAGGTAAATGCAGCACTTAAAATTGCTATTAACCATTTTAATGGTGCTGACACCGGGGATCGAACCCAAGCCACTCGCGATCTGTAAAACTAAAGTGAGCACCCTGACTGCTAGGCTACCATGGCTTTTTTCAGCAGTGGTATATGGAGAGATGGTATATACTCGGGCTTTACTTCTCGATCCGATCTTCGCAGAATATGCTCACAGTATCTTGAGGTTGTGCAGTGTTGCACTGCAAGATAGCCCACGACAAAGAGAAGCTGAAGGTGGCCCGAGTTGACTATGACATCTGGACGTCTAACACCTCAGTCCCCCGCGACCGCGGCTGCTGTGAAGCGCTCGAAACGTCGGGGATATAAAACAAAATTAAACGCGATATAATCCGTATATAATAGTTTAATTTCGAATGTGTAGTGTTCGTGTGCGTAAATACAGGAAATAATTATGTAGACTTTATGTAGATACACACAAATATATATATATATATATAAGAGAGAGAGACCATTCGTCGGTTCGGTGGTGCAATTGCTAAGCGTTTGACCGCGGCACTGCGTGTCGCCGTGTCGTTTGCCGCGCGGGATAACATTTCTGTGCACCCCTACGGGTCTGAAAGTTTCACCGTGTACAAGAGAAACTCCTACAGTTGCCGTGACGTTTATTAAAAAGGTAGATCCCTGATTAATTTCAATATTTTATTGTTATATCATAACAGAAACTACATTATGACTAAATTAAACCGTGAAACAAAAGTTGTAACTTTTAATAATCAAAAGCTTTTCATTTATAAATAAAGCGTATAAAGGTTTTTTTTTAAGTAATTAAAACGTATCGTCATTGCCATTAAGCTTTCCGCTACAGTGAGCAGTCAGACCTCAATTAAGCATTTAATTACATTTAATTCTGAAACGATGAACTTATGTTTGTGTACGAAAAAAAATTTTCCAGCGCAATTTCGTGTGCACGTTCGCTGTGTTCAATCGCAATTATTACCTTCTTAAGTGATAATAAATGGGTTTTTAAAATCATTTATGTGTCGGAGGAGGTAATGGATGCAATTATATATTTAAAAACGAAAAAAAACATTTTTAACATCTTCAGTAACGGGATAATAACACGATGCTGTCTGCATTTGTTTTTTCAATTAGCCACATTTAAATTCATTATAACAAGACTGATTGAAATGCGTTTTCGATTGCGTGTAAGAAAAAAATTATGTCTATATCCAGTAGAGAGACTGTCGAAGATCAGACCTTCCTGTACATGGTGGAGCCAAACGGTGGCTTTTGCTGCTGCTCGAATGAGCCGGCTCGATCGGGTTGGTACCGCGGCCTCGCAGAATACCGGCGTGATGTAGAGGCATCTTGTGCTTCTGCGTTTCGTTTCGTTAGTGAGGTAACCGGAGGCCCACTCCTCCTCCCCAGCCCCCTCCTCATCCTTCCTTCGATCTCTCAAATACCCATAAAGGCCGGCAACGCACTGCATCACCTCTGTTGTTGCGGATGTACGTGGGTGACGGTGATTACTTACCATCAGGTGAACCGCTTGCTCGTTTGCCGCCTATCCCAAAAAAAAACGCCTGTCAGCTGGTACATGTCAGAGGGTTTTGACAAAACTCTTCACACTAGGCGGAGGAGGCTAGGCGCCCGTACAATTGCACTAGTGCTGCTTCCCACCATCACTAATCTATGAGATTCTGGTTCGGATAGATATTCCTTCATCAGACGGACGCACCAAGTGCAGGCAAAGTGCGCACCGATAATATATTGCTTACAGTTCTGTATATGATCTTACATCATATAGATGTTATATTTTTGTTAAAAACACATTCGAAGATTCGAGAAAATTTGGATATTATTATAAAGCAAGGAACTGTTATAAATCTTGCGTTGATCCCGTACAAATTTCGAATTTGTGCTGTAGAAATATTAAAATGCCGCGCATCTCTTGCTATTGGTTTGGAGCTGAGCCAACTAAAAGAATAGTTTGCGCTTTATGGGATACACATGGATTCTTTGGTTCAACGTCCGTTTAATGCAATTCCGCCAAATGATTGCCCTAAATATTTTATAATACATTTATACATAGTGTCTAAATAGTTTACCCCTAAATATTATTCTCATAATACATTCATAGATAGTGTCTAAATAGTTAACCCTAAGTATTTTTCTCATAATACTTTTTGTATAAACACGTAGTGTCTGTAAGTACCTATGACTATCTATGACTTTCAATATGATATAATTATCAAGTTACAAAAGTTTCGTGTACCGGCGGCCTAAGACAATGCACTGATCTGATCATAAGAAAGAAAGAAAAACATTTATTGGTACAGCATGAAGAGACACAGACAGAACATGTTAATCAAAAATAAAAAAAAAGCATAAGCTACAAAATAACTCAAAAGTAACGTCAGACTTCACAATTACAGATAAATAATACTTTGGGCGTGTCTAATGGCAGTACCAAAATGTCTCCATGTCAGTTTACTGTCAAGCTTTAGAGCCCGCTGGTTTTCATCTGGAACCTATGTTCATCGCGGATGTGACATGTGTACATATGGGTTCCGTAAGTGTTGAGCAAGAAAAATGCTGGAAAACTTTTAGTGACAAATGGCAGAATAATCATTATAAATATGACTTTTTTTTTAAACTATTTGATTAGTGTGTCGAACACAATTGAGCTCAATCAGAGCCCGTAATTACATTGGCTCCCTATACCTTTCCAACCGGCACACAACAGTAGTAACGTCGCTGCTTTGCGACAGAAATAAATAAGAGGGTGGTGCCTACCCCAGGAGACTATCCAGAGAAGGAGCCTACCCCCTAGTGATATATATAAAGTTGGAAGTCTGTGTCTCGTTTGATTGTTGAAATAAGGGGGTTGGAATATATAATATTCCACTACAAAAATGTTGCAAGTCTGTATTAGTGCTGCTGTTTGTCATTGTGTCGTTTTAGTTGTTTGTCATGACATCCATATTTGTTTGTATTTTGTATTAAACTTCATTATTCTATATGTATGTGGTATATTTGTATATATGGTATGTATGTATCTATCTATCTGTGTAAGTATATATTATGATATTTATATCTTTTTACTTGTTATATTCTGTTAGCTGTATCGCCTCTGTTACGTGTCTATCTCTGCTTAGCCTAATGGTAGGCTGGGAGAGAATGCCTCTAGGCATTAAGTCCGCCATGTGTACCACTTGGTGCATGAAGCTTAAATAAATAAATAAAATATTTGTAGCAAGTAATAACTTTACGTAGAAGCAATAAATATATGTATACAACATATCAAATATCAAGAATCAATCTCATTTGTTTCTCTTGATAAGGTTGTTGGTAAAAACACTTGAGGATTTTATACATATTATAGAAATAATTACGTCCTATTTTCACATCTGACACGATTGTGGTGTTACATTCCACTAATCGTTTTGGTTGATTGCAGATCATATCCCCATCAATATTGACATTGTTCAACCTTGCCGCCTCCGTGTTTGATTTCATGATTGATTCCTGCCCAATTACGTAACGATATCATTGAGAGGTCCGTCGGGGTCCACGAGGTCCACTTGCGATTCCGCGCACGGGCCGAGTGGATTTATTCAGTGGATTACGCGCAGACGCACTTCCACATAGCTGCCCGTCTGGGCGCGCAGACGCTCTCCTATGACTCACGGCTCCGTCTCCCTGCTTGGTCCAAGCGATGAGCGGACGGATGCTGTTCATATAATCGATGACATGATATATTTAATACGAAAGCTCAGACTACCCGTATGATGCGGTATTGTGGTGGACAGAGGTTACAGCGCTAATTATGTGACCTACGTGACAGGTGGTGAACCTGTCGCCGAGCTGTGGCAGGATAATGCTATTATCAAGAACGACAAATTAGAACTTTAGAGGAATTACTGTAAAGTAAGAGAGCTAATAGTTAGCTAAGTCCCAAGTTACACAACAACTTACCTTGTATAGGTAAGTTGTTGTGTAACTTGGTACAGGATGCCAAGTTTCTGGTTAATCAATAACGGTTAAATGATGAAAATATATACTTTGAAAACCTTAACATGGGTATAAAACAGAGACATCTATGAATAATTTGTAATTTTTACGTAAAAAACTCTATTAAAACTAAAACTGACTAATTAACTCTCTCTATTTAAACCAAATCTCACAGACTAATGATGGGGAGCAGCATCTCTAGTGCGACTCCTGCACTGCCCCTACTAATCCGCTTGCCCTGAGTGGTATGTATGGACAAACCTTATAACAAATATATGCCGGTATTGCTGTCGATTTCATGGAGGGACTCCCTAAGTCGAGCTGTGGACTAAAATAGGCTGATGCAGCAGTAGTACGAGTATGGGCAAATCATTCATGTTATATGTACTGGCTTCTTGAAGAGACCTTTGTTCAGGGTTGGACTAAAATAGACTGATGTAGTAAACAAGAAGAAGTAGGAGCCGAGATGGTCCAGAGGTCAGGTACAAGCTTTAATTGCAGCAGCATTAGAGTGACTTGGATTGGAATCCCTGATACCGGCACCGCTAAGCTTGTTGTTGGCAATATTAAACGCGTAATTTACATCGTCGGCAGTGAAAGAAAACATCGTGCGGTATGAGAATGAGAATGTATGCGTAGACGTGAAAGAGGCGATAGAGTGTCAGGATCGTGACAAACAGTCCTTTCCTTCTGCTGCTCCCCTGATCTTGGAAGCTGTCTTTCGTTTTCAGGGGACGCACCACTTCACAACAGCTGCCATCGTCGGACCCTTTTTATTAAATTGCGCGCCTACGCTCTCCCAAGTCTCTTTAGATGAAGCTGTGAAAGCCTCCGGGCCAACAGCAATGTGAATGGCCTTCAGTCGGTATGTTTCTCCTTCCGAGATCCGAGAGTCCAACATAATCCGTTGTGACAACGGGTATGCTAAAAGAGTTTTCCACCCACCCAAAAAAAAAATTTTTTTTTTTAAATCTCAATTCTTGGAAGGTCTGACGCGTCATAGCAATAGAATTTCTATTGTTGCGACACGTCACGAGTTTAAGCGGCATGCTAATCTGGTTATAACTTGGACCAGTTTATCTGGAACTATGTACGCCATTGTTTAAAGTAAACGTTGTATACGGTGTGAGTTGAGCGTGGTAATATTCTTTTTGGATAATCAATAACCGATTCATAGAAATAAAATAAAAGTGACTGTCTGTTAATTTGTATAGATATATTTTTATATACTGTACTTTGAATAGATCGACTAAATACGTTATTATATCTAGTTATGTGTCGTATATGTCAAGTTGGGAGAGTTATCTACTCAAGAACTGTTTCTGGCGCTTGTGAGTTCTTCGAGCTGGTCTCGATTTTTTTTTGTACCAAAGACGGCAAACGAGCAAGCGGTTCACCTGATGGTAAGTGATTACCGTCGCCCGCGTACATCTGCAACACCAGAGGTGCTGCAGGTGCGTTGCCCTCCCTTAAGGCTGTTTGGGAATAGGAGGGAGGATGAGGAGTGGGATGGGGAGGGGGTGTGAGCCTCCGGTTACCTCACTCACCGAACGAAACGCAGAAGCACAATGCCTCTATTTCACGCCGATATTCTGTGAGGTCGTGGTACTACCCCGGTCGAACCAGCCCATTCGAGCAGCAGCAAAAGCAGCCACTTGGCTGTACCACATATAAAATACAAATAATCTCTCACGCCTATCATTTATATAAAGATTTCCATTTGGCACAGAGCCGTGGTAGCCTAATGGTCAGGGTGTTCCGATCAAACTAATTATCGATTTCAGTCACCCCCCAAAAGGAACAATGTCATGATGGTGCGCTATGTTTGACTTTCACTGACATTGTGCGTCTGTACGTGACAGACGAACGGACGGACGGTCAGCTGGGCGGCGGAAACAGGACGTGACGTCACGGGATGTTATCGTAGGTTGCTAGTCTATTTCAATGCAGGCGGCGCGCGCGGCGGCGTCTCGCAGGAGATTCACAACTCGATCGATAATGGTTTACGTCTGTCCGGTCGTTAAGTTCCGATCGCTTCCGAACTGTATGACGAGCGACGAGTTCGTAGTGCCGTTAACAAAAAACGCTCTCCCGACTCAATGCTGGGCTGGTCAGAGACATTGTTCGCGCATTTGTTTGTAGATGGCGCTGGTACAATTTTTAATCACGGTGTAAATAGCGCGGTCAAAATCATAAGGAGCGAATCGATGTAACATCGTGTAATCAACAACCGCAAACCTATGAAGCTGTAAAGGCCAAAACGGCTAACAGCAATAATTTAATCGAATACATATCGTGTAATCCAAGGAACGGGATTCAATACAAATTCAGTTTTTTTTATTTCTGATGCCTTTGAACCCCTGTATCGTTCAGGCATAGATACCATTTCTGACGTCCATTTTACATTTTTCTTTGGCCTATTAATATCAGCATGGATGGGCCATGGTACTATTTGACGATATTACCACAGGCAGAGGGGCTGGGGTATGTCAACGCAATATGAACACAAATACATATACATAAGGTACTACACCTAGATCAGTGACGGTAGTTGGCATTTCCAGGTGTTTTTTTAATCTATCGGCCGCTTGTCAACCAGGTGCAGATAGATGAGCTTGGGTGCGAAAGCTGAGGAGATTCGAGAGTTTCTACTAGACTCATATACTCATGGCGGGATAACTGACCAAAAATACCAGATAACTAACACAAGCCGATAACGAAGTAAAATAAAATAACAGCCTGTAAGTGCCCGCTGCCAGGCAAAGGCCTCCTTCTCAAATATTTGGATGCTATGGGAAGGACTCATGTAATAATTATGATTGTTAAAGTTATGGTTTCGCAGAGGTATACATATATATAAACATATGTGCGAATCTGGAGTTAAAACAAATCCCGTATTCGGACCACACAAATGACTATATTTAGGCGTTGAATCATTAGCAAAAAAAAAATCTCATCATGCGTAAAATAGGACCTCCGCGAACAAATCGGCGCTAATTCGGTAAAAAAAAAAAACACCGGGCAGCAAATCAAACAGCCCGCCCCGCGGTGATGTGGCAAAACACATCGGGCTTTAAACGACTCGGCTCGCGTTCGGGTAATCTATTATTATTTCACCGATGCTGGGATTCGAATTAAAGCAGAAACAAAAGTGTGCACGACGACGTTAAGGAAGAAGATGCTGTGAATACAGATAAGTAGCGGTCGCGCAAACGTGCGTCGATTAAGATGCGGCGCAGAACAAACATTTCGGCGTGGTAATTACAAGGTGCGACGCGCTGCTTTGTGACGAGCGGTCGGGCAGGCATCGGTGGCGGGCTGGCCGGGTGGTTGTAAACTGTTGACCACCGGCGAGGGCGGCCTCGCAAAAACGCGGTACGCGATGTGGCTAAGGATTTTCATTTTAATGGGAACGAGCGGCTGACCCCGATGTTAAATGATTACCGACGCCCACGTGCGTCTGTAATAGCAGGGTAGCTGCTGGTGAGATGCCGGCTTTAAAGAATATTTAGGTTGGGGCAAACGCATAAGCACAAGATGCTTCTACTTCACACGGGTATTTTTCTAGAGTCTTCTAGAGTCTTGCTAGGGTAGAGGCGTCCTATTCGAGCAGCAGCAAATGCCGCAGCTCGGCTCTACCACGTATCAAGACGACAAGACCAGACCCCATGAGATGGAGCGACGACCTGCGCAGTGTTGCGGGAAGTCAATGGATGCAGGTGGCTCAGGACCGAGCTGTGGGAGGCTTATGTTCAGCAGTGTACTTGTAAATAGGCTGAAATGATGATGATGTAAAGTAGCAGCCTGTAAGTGCCCACTGCTGGGCAAAGGCCTCCTTCTCAAATACGAGTATTAGAGAGGGTTTTGGAGCCGGGAAGGGTCCGCCACGCTGCTCCAGTGCGGGTTGGCGGGTTTCACATATCCTCGAAATAATATTTTGATTATTTCTCAGATATGCAGGTTTCCGTACGATTTTTTTCCTTCACCGCCGAGCACGTGGTAAATACAGCACTTAAGATTGCTATTAACAATTTTAAAAGTAAAGTGAGCGCCCTGACCACTAGGCCACCACGGCTCTGATGATGTCGAGATGATACAAATAAATATTCCGTTCACAAGTTCACTTTGAAACGTATAAACGCCCAGAAATAGAACAGTTTAATCTTTATAGTGAAGTTATAATGCGACAATACGTAAGATGTATCAAATGCGTGTGATTAAAATAATACGTAAGATGTATCAAATGCGTGTGATTAAAATAATACGTAAGATGTATCAAATGCGTGTGATTAAGATAATACGTTCAGTACGGGGAGGCCTATGTTCAGCAGTGGACTTCTGATAGGCTGAAATTATGAAGATAATACGTAAGATGTAACAGTGCAATTTTCAATTATCGCTTTACATACGTTCCACAATTTTCACAGCCGAGACGTGTTTCGTTTGAAGATGTTCATGGCGGCGGGACTATGTGTTAATTACGAGGCACCAGTCCAAACACTGGCCGTGGGGGCTAGCGTTGGAAATGCTATACAGAAGTCGTCAAACCTTACTCGGACACCTTTCAATAGGGTCACCAGCTGCTTAAACGGGATATTCCTAAATATTACTAGTGTAGATTTTGACGTTCATAAGAATATAAATAAGTATATTTAATAAAAAAAACGATTTGAATTTGAAATATTATATAAATATAATCTTGGCAAGCGTAGTGTCGGCGCGCGCTCTTGGTTCCGCACAATATTTTGTATCGCTTTATGGCAGTAAAGATAAGTTAATAAATAAATGTTAAGAAATCATAGAGACAATACATTGGAATTTCGTACGATATGGAACCCTAAATAAGGCAGCATTGTATTTTTATTACTTACATAGTGTTTGCTACAGTGAGAGAAGTGAAACTACTGCACACTCGAAAATAACAGTTAAGTATTTAATGATTTCTTGAATTTACACGAACATCACACAGCCGAAATGAAACCATTATTTACCGTAGATCGGACCAAAAATTAATAAATAAAAGCTGAAGGTGGCCCGAGTTAACTATGACATCTGGACGTCTAACACCTCGGTTCTCCCGTTGACCATGGCCGGAGTAAAGCAATCGAAACGTCGGGAATATAAAAACATAAATAAGGAACATGAAAATATATAAAATCCGTAAATAATGGTTTCATTGCGAGAGATTAGTATATTTTATTGAGAAAGAGATGATAAGTGATTACCGATGCCCACATACATCTGCAACACCAAAAGAACTGCTGGTACGCAGTCGGCATTTAAGTATATTTAGGGGGAAGGGAGAGAGAAGGGGGAAGGCGTGCAGGCAGAGGGCCAACGGTTACTTCAGTCACCGAACGAAACGCAGAAGCACAAGATGCCGCTACTTCACGCCGGTATTCTACGTGGTTGTGGTACCATCACGGTGGAGCCGGTGATTCGAGCAGCAGCAAATACCGCCGTTCGGATCTATCACTAAATATTAATTAAGAATAAATATTACTCAATATTGAAGTAAGTACACAAGAATATTAATATTACGCAACCTTCAATTTAAAATGCAAGACATACCCACAGGTCACTGGCACGATGCACTCACTCTTTTTCAAAATTAAAATTTCACCCTCAATTCGCCCAAAGAAGATTGACTTAAATATATTGTAAGACGAAACAACCTCCATTTAATTTTATATAGTATATTTAATAATAAGCAAGACGAATTTGAAATGAAATTATTATATACGGATTTTATCGCGTTTAATATATAAAATCGTAACAAAGGTCGTATTACTCAAGAACTAACTGGGATTGGAACCTTTGGGTTTTAGCGACAGGATTGGTAGCAGGGCCGCGTAGTTGTTTAAGAAAGATGGAACAAGCCATTGTAGCTTCAATCCGGACCGTTATTAAAGTAGACCAGCGAGTTGCGCGTCACAAGCCTGGTCCTTGGCCGGCTACGTGACCCGCGTGAAAATCAAGACCTCACATGCACAATGGTGGTTAAAAAATTAACCTCGGTCTCTGTAGCTTTCGGTGAGATGTTAAATCAGTTGTATATAAAACATATATACGTGAATGCAAAACTATTTCTGTATTTAAGAAAAGAGTCAAAGACCATTATATGTCATTGGCAGTAGGAATGATTGGTACTATTCTAAATTTTTGTATAGGTAGGCGTATGTAGATTTATATAGAACGTTTTGCATATATGTATGTTTTCTTTTTTTTTGTTTTGTACGCCCGCAATCTACCACTGACTAGCCATTCTCCTGTCGCAGGTCTGCTGGAAGAAGAATAAGAAGGTCTCTTAAGAAATAAGCAGTACCTTTGTACAGACCATTTCCTCCTATAATATTTCCTTTTATTTTTCGATTTACTTGTCTGTACATTAATTATTAAATAAAAATATAAAATAGTATATCACAACTCTTTGAAATAAGATGCATATTTTTATGACATCTCCCTTTTTGATGTACAGCTTCTGCAACAGAAGCGGGAGTACGTGTACTGTTCGAGCGGAATGTTGTTGTTGTTGTTGGTAAAATAGTAGCTTAGTTGGGATGATAAAAATATTCCAAAACGACAAAGATAACTATCTAAGACTAAGTACCTAGGACCACATAGGTAATGTGGTCCCAAATTACATGGGATGGTTCGAGGATTTCGGAAATAAATTAATAAAAACGTAATAACACTAAAAAAATTACTGTTCACTCCATTGGCACAGTGTGGGTTATTGCCTTCGATGCTATATGTCGCCAGTTCGAATCCCGCATGGGACATACATTTGTATGTTACGGGTCTGGGTGTTTGCGCATATGCTACACCTGTGTAAAGGCATCGTACAAGCATCGTTTTTGCATATTTTATTAAATGAATTTATCTAGAAGTTTATAAATTGTAGTGAGTTACAAAATTTTTAGTGAATGTTTATACTCTTCCAGTGTCATTGGTTCTAATATGAATCTTGAAAAATAGAATTTCAATTGTTTCAAAGGGATGACATAAGAGCTTAATATTTTTCTCCACTCGCATCTTCTCATCATTAACCAAGTGTCCGGCGTTTTAATCGAACCTGGCAACCCTGACCGGAATGCACGTTTCCCACAGCGTCGAGCACGCCCCGCGCTCGACGCTCGCGCGGGCCCACTTGTCTCGTTTTATTTTATTCTCCGTCGATACCTGCCGAGCCCCCCCGGCTAGTTGACGCTTTGTCGGCGTCAGATTTCACCGTGCTCACATCCAACACCGCTTCAGTGTTTACAGTCCATACAATGTGGGGATACGGTCCCAGCGTTAGACGTTGCAGTGGCAGAGGTTCTTAGAAAATGGCGTAATAGGGGCCAAAGCGAATCAGTCACGTAAGCGTTGTGTTCACAAATACTTCATAGAAATGCTACTATGGCAATGAGACAGTTAAAGTTACAAATGACATTTTGGAAATCTCTCACTCTCAGATTATAGTAGAAGGCTATTGACAATTGGCTATCGATGGCTCGGTGGCGTAGTGGCGAAGCGTTCTTCCGTGGCGCTGCGGGTCGCGGGTTCGATTCTCGCACGAGACAATTAATTGTTTCGGGTCCGGATGTTTGTCCATGTGCAATTTATGTATGTAACCTACCTTCGAGACTCAGAAGAAATTCGTGCAGTGGAAGATTGTGTTTTTAAAAATAAAAACAAGTTCAGGGCGCAAGCGAGCAAGTGCTTGCTTATCCGTAAGTGATTACCGCCTGTGAACATCAAAGTAGCTATAATGATGCTTTAAGGTGTTAACTGTGATGGTGGTGTTAGAAACTCTGTCACCCCCCCTTTCTTTCAATGGGTGTTGGGTTTTATAAGTGTCGATAAGTGTAAAAGCCTCGAGTTTCTCATCATCCGACATATTAGAAAATGCCTGATCATAAACAGATCGTCAGCAGCAACTATGCTGGCTAACGTCTGGCA
Organism: Bhutanitis thaidina; assembly: GCA_029286595.1. Taxonomy (NCBI): domain Eukaryota; kingdom Metazoa; phylum Arthropoda; class Insecta; order Lepidoptera; family Papilionidae; genus Bhutanitis; species Bhutanitis thaidina. Next base: position 668,840 of record JAGSMS010000041.1, on the reverse strand, counting down.
GAGCGATCAGCGAACGAGGAGATGATAGGGAATCCTCGCATTGACCTTTGCCGCAGTGGGTTATAAAATCGAATCAAATCATTTATCCAACATGAGAAACACACATTTCACTTACACAAAAGTATTTTTAAATCTATCGTTTAGTCATGTGGTTTTTTTTTTTAAGAGAACAGGGGGCGAACGACCTAGCGGCTCCACTGATGGTAAGTGATTACCGTCGCCCACATAAATCTGCAACACCAGAGGAGCTGCAGGTATGTTGGCCCCCTTTAAGGATATTTGGGGGATGGGAGGGAGAAGGGCGAGGGCGTGGAGGCAGTGGGTCAACGGTTACTTCACTCGGGAACGCAGAAGCACAATACCATGCTGGTCGTGTGTCGCTGTGGATCCCCAACAATGTGTTTACCCGAACTAAATCTTTCCCGCGGCCCATTGATATTTAACTGTAGCAGATTCTATCACGCAAAGAAACATCGATCATAACCCTCCCGGTAGCTTTTCTTTTCCATAACTTTGAGCTTTCTCATACGGCTTGCTTTTTATATGTTGGATGTTTTTTTAGTTTTTATGGTGGAAGCGATTATAGTTCAACACTTCAACAGGACTGTTGGTTGCACTGTTGAAAGGCGGTAGAAAAATGTAAGAGAGTGATACCTTAGGTATAAAAGGAGCATAACACATGTGCAAATAGAGTTTATCTGGTATCTAATCTAGTACCTAAATGTAAGTGGTAAAACCAACATCTATATCTTACCTTAACAGCCTGTAAATCTACTGCAGGGCTTAGGCGTCTCCCGCAACGAGGAATTAGAATTGGCAATCGCAATACCAGACGCCTTGCAGCATTGAAGTCTACTGCGCGTCATCTGTCTATTCATTTTTGATTTGGTATTATCACAGATGTTTATCCCACCATCTATCGGCAGCCATAGCAAGTTTCAAGCTTTTTCCCTTAACCGCTCGTTACGACTCCGTCGGGAAGGAACGGGATGGCAGATTCTAACGGATATACCGCACGGCTATCGTGTTATACAGCCGTGCTTATTTACTCGAACATAATGTATTTCTGAATTTAAAAAACAACAATCATTGTTACCTAGAATCAACGCAAGAACGTTGTTTGTGATCATCTGTTGTCTGTAGCTAGCTTAGTATAATAACTCTGAATAACGTAGCTGATGGCGCGTAATAGTCTTGTTATAGAACTTGCCTTAAAAGCTAAGAGTCACGGGTTTGAATCCCGCTTGGGGCAAACATTGGATGATGAATATTAAGGTTTTTTCTTAAGTCTAATGTGTATATATATTTATCGTTTAATCATCTTATCGATCCTTTTTGCCGCTTTGACGAATGAGTTCCATCACTAGGTTATCTGTGGTCCATGAAATTAGTACAGCGCAGTAGAGACTACAGTCTCTACTGGACGGGCGTCGCGCGTGTGGGAAAGCCGCAGCCGTGAAATCACAGCCTCACAATAAATTACCACTAAAAAAATAAGGTCTGAATTGTGTTGTTTAGTATCACACGTAACGGATACGAGACGATTTAAAATTATATTTCGGTGTATCTTTATTTAAGTTATTTTAACAACCCTTTTTGAGTTATAGCTATGGAATTTTACTTGTTTCAACGCATCGAGGCTAAATTTAAAATCAAAGACAATGTTTTTGATTTTGAATTTATTTGATTTATAGAGTGGATAGATTTTTTATTCAGAGATGTATGCAACATTACTGATCATAGTTTAGTCAAAATCAAGTATGAATGTTTTGCACTCGTTTAATTCTTTTCTATAGCCATAAGAACACTTCCATTGACGCTATTTGGATATTTTTTTTTCGTTGTAAATGCAACGCCGTCAGCCGGCCTGACTTCGAACCCGGGACAAATAAACAAATCATCGAAACAAGTTGCAATGTTACTTACGCTTCATACGTTGTCGTATGTATGTTAACGACTAAACGTCTAAAACTTGCGTCGCTTAATTATCATAGCCATTAAAGACGCTTTCGGAAAACTGTTAAGGTCGAGAATTGTAAATGATTAGGCCACTAAAATGATCCATTGCGGTATCGTGGCGGGGTAGGAGATCGCATTCGATAACAGTACGTAAAGCGTAAAACTTTTATTTCATATAATAATCATCAATGTTCCGTGAGAAATAATGCCCGTTTAATTGCTGTTGAAAACATTAAATATCGCATCGCGAGTTAATTAGGCTGTAATGTTTTGCATAATGGTAGGGCGATGGCCAAAGGAAAAGCTTTTTTCTTCTTTAACCATGGTTCCAACGGCCATGGTCTTGGTTTTAGTGAAAAGATTAATTAAAGAATTGTTCCTACATACTAGTTCCGGACTGTTAAAAACTACGCAACAGATTGACAGCGAAATAGAAATTATTTGATTATATTTACGGATTTTATCGCGTTTAATTGAATTTAAAAAACAAATCGGCCGCTCCGGGTCGGCGCTCCGTGGCTCACGGTAACGTGTTTGATGTGAAGATTTAAAAAAAAAAATTAAACGCTATAAAAACCGAAAATAATGGTTTAATTTCTAATGTGTAGTATTCACTTAAATACAAGAAATCATCAAGTTTGTTTTGTTATTCTCTCACAAATAATATAATTTTTTTTTGTAATATCTAAGGGTTCTGAGGTCAAGGGGCAAGACCCTTGTATTATTGAAGTTATGTATTCACATCAGTGACTCATAACGGGTAAGCAGATGCAATGCAATGTGAGGACTTGTGCGCCTCGTCGACTGTTGGCATTGAGATTGTCATGAGGATTGCAAGGAGTTTCCCTTAGTCACCTCTTACAACACCCCGGGGAAGAGAGGCGATAGCAGAATCCAACTCCGCTGATCAGTACAAGAATCACGCACGAGCGCCGGGACCGCAGTGTATTTCTTTTCCGTGCAGGTTTTGGACGGTTAGCACTTACTGGCAATAACGACATAACCGTTCACTGCCAGAGAGACGCGGGCGCATTTCCTCACGAGACCAAAGAAAGCACCTCCTGAATTCAAAAAATCTTCAATCGCGACATAACCAGCCGCTGCCATGAGATAAAAAAAAAGCTCAACCAAAGGGAAATCTGGTGGCTGAAATCTGGTACAATAGGCATCTCATGCAAGCTTTACGTAAAATATCTTTCGTCGTTATCGAGTTCTATAAACGAAAAGCGATCGATCTTGCTTCTCGGAGAGCTTTATATAGATGCCTTTAACGATTTTTTGTGCGTGCTTTTTTTCGACTTTTACGCACTCAAACAATGCGTCGGCAAGCTGTAATTAAAAGTTGCCGCGCTACGTCCCGTCCGTCGCCTTTTTATGCGCCACACCGATTTTTTTTCGTGATCCTGGAATCTAATCCAATTCAAGTTTACGACGTTTACTAATTGATTGGTTTAGCGTTGATTTATTTTAGTTTCTTTTAATTGAGAAATAGATTAGATAATGAAGCAACAGCATAGTCAATACATCAGCATTGTTTTGTGTGAATGGTAAACTAAACTTTTTCTATGTGTTGTTAGAGCATGTGCTTAATTTTTCATATGCTTTTTTGTTTTTTTTTGCTATCACTAGGGACGTGGGAAAATGTGAAACCAAAAACATGTGAATTAAAACCATTTTAATTTTTTTTTTGTACCACGCAAAAGCATTGGATCGTTAAATGTTATGCCAGACCATATGCGAGTGACTATACAAACTGTATATTGACGACTCGGTGGCGTAGTGGCTAAGCGTTAGGATGCGGCGCTGCGGGTCGTGGGATCGATTACCGCCCTGGACTAGTATGGACTACAAATAGTAGGTTCCGGATCTGGGTGTTCGTCCATGTGCAATTTATGTATATAAGCTGCCTCCGTGACACAGGAGAAATTTCTACAGTGGAAGGTGATTTTTTTTTTTGGATTCAATAAATATCGATGTGAGTCAAATAATAGTTTTCATTAACAACATACATGTTGTATAAAATTGTAAGCGTCATGAAGTTGTTTAGTAAGTAATAAGAGTTTTACAAAAGAAACATTTCAAGTGTGTGTTGAGAAGTATTTGGCGTGAGCGCCAGGGTAAGCTAATGCCGGTTACAACACCAGATTCAAAGTATCACGCTCTTGTCGTCACTGGCCTTATAAGACTGTCAAGACGTTCGTAATAGCTATAAAGATGCTAGAAAAAACTATTTGCACAATTCCGGATGCAAATTTACTTTGCACAATTCCGAATGCGAAATAGTGCAAATCAATTTTGTAACACTTGCTTCTCGTAAAATAATAAATAATAAACATTTTGAGGTTATTTGAAGACCAACAACCTGCATTGTAGCAACTGGGCGTACTTCTCTCGGCTTCGAAACGCCGAAACAATTACAGTGGGTGTGGTCTAGCGGGACAGTGATGAGCGACTACTTTGTAACCCAAATCAATAAACGGTTCTTGAGAGGAAGTATAGCCTAGTGCCTGTGCCTGGTGCTTAGTGGTAGGTTGCATCACGTGCATGTTGGGATAGCATTTGAAGAAAGAGATAACCCCTTGCACCGGGCTGTGGGGCTGCAACAAAGAAAAGTCGATTGGTTCAAAACGATAAAATCGAAAACGGCAATCTTTAAAAATATCATTGCACATCGAATTTAAATAACTTGACACTTTTAATTAATACATTGCTTTGATTTGATTATATATATATATATATATATATTTTATTAAACCCCGTCTACGCTTGAAAATGAAATGAATAATACCGGTGTTTGCATATACGAGAAACCGTGATGGTTTATTCAGAGGTCCGTTTAAAAATAATACAAAGACATAAGATGACTCCGAAGGGTAAGCCATTCCACTAAAATGCGATGGGCGTGGTGCCCCAGAAAATCCATTAAAATTTCAACATACCTTCCCGATTTAAATCGGCCGCCTAAAACGTAGCTCGTGTTTCTTATCCGTTTTATTTGAAAGGGGTTTTTTTTTTTTTGCCGAAGCATGCGGGTTCGTTATTGCGACCTTGACTTCTTCTGTGGAGCCTTCGCGGGGAGATGCTTTGTTTTGGCGCGAAAAATAGGACGTCTGATAGACAGACTGAATTATAAATTCAGATATTAATTATTCTCTGGAACTCTTTTTAAGTAGCTTTCACTGTTTGAAAGGTTCATTAAGATTATATCATTGATCTGTCCGTGCGAACCCGGGGCGGACCGCTAAACTTTTATTTTTAATTTTCATGGGAAATGGGGAAAACCTGCAAGCGGCTCACTGCAACGATTACCGTCATCTGCAACACCAGAGGAGCTGCAGGTGCGTTGCCAGCCTTTAGGGATATTTGCAGAATGGGAGGGATGATATGGGCTGGAGAGTTGGGGAAGGGGGTGTGGGCCTCCAGTCACCTAACTCACCGAACGAAACACAGAAGCACAAGATGCCTCTACCTCATGCCAATATTCTGCGAGGTATTATCCCGGTAGAGCCGGCCCGTTCGAGCTGCAACAAAAGCCGACGCTTGGCTCTACCGCGTACAATAATATATGTAGGGTTACAACAAGTACATCATAGTATATTATGCAGCATTGAAACAATCACTGTTCAAACAGCATACATCCACGGAATGTTGTCACCGTGCCGTGGGACTTTACTTCGAGATTCCGTTAATATTATCTTATCGACTAGCCGATAACTTTGTTTGCGATAGGTCCAATGGTTTCTCCTTTTGTTTTAAATAACCAAAGTGACTAGTTCGCTATGAAATTCCTACAAACCGTAAGCAGCGATATCCTCATGAACACTGTCTTACAATAATTGTTCGTGCATTTGTATAGAAAGTACCTTGTTTAAGAAATTTCCTTTAAGTCTCACAAATAAACTGAATGTAGACCCATTTGTTGCATCATACTGTCGCGCAGAAAAAAAATCTAAAATCTTGTAATATTTTTTTAATTGTTTTATTAATTACTTGATAACTAATTATGGTTTAATGAATAAAATTTCTTTCTTTCTTCTTTCTTTCAAATAAAAAGCATACAAACAAAGCTGCTGTCCAGAGTTCTCATCACTTTATGGATACAAGTAGCCGCCTGGAAGTGCTCACTGGGCGAAGATCTTCTTCTGAATTATCTGCGAGGGTTTACGTGCCGGGAAGGGCGCGCCACGCTGCTCCGCTGCGGGTGGGCGTGCTTCACATATCCTCGAAATAATAGCTTAGCTTTGTTAGACAACCACGGCAGCTTATTAATATTTTACATTATTTATACTGCTGTCTATTTTTGCATAAATCAAACCCACCAGCGCTGTAGTCTCGTCTCAACTCCAGCATTAAGCTGTATCTGCTCTGTTGCTGAACGCAGCGCGCCTGGATAAGGACTCAATTTTAAGGAGGCAACGTTAAATGCATTTGTTTGTAAACATTTTTATTTTGTTTTTCAGTGTTTGTTTCTTTGAGTGGCGTATTTGTGCAATAAATATTCCTCCTTTTTTACCAGTATTCCTTTCTTTTAAACCAGTGTCTTGTTGTGGCGGCATAAGAATATCTCATCTCATCAATAGACATCTTAGGAAAGACAATCTCATACAATGCTGAACTAATAACGGACAGCAGCATCTGTGGAGTCTGATACTGCGATCTCCAATCAGCCTGGTAAACGTAGCTGTCATGGCGGATCCTCACCGTGGGCGTAGCCTATGCCCAGCGGTGGAGTAACCACAGACTGTGAAAGATAAAGAATGGTGCAAAATTTAATAACCAGTTTTTTTTAGCGTAACTAAAGCCGGTCTTCTTTTTCTTAAATTCTTTACGATGTTTGCATCTAAACAGAGTATCGTAACACCAAATTAGAATCGAGTTCAAATATTTACAACAAACAAAGTCTCACTTGAACATAACGGACGGAGTTGATTCAATGGGCGCTGCCATCGACGGCCGCGCACCCTCAATGGCCGCCATAGAAACGAGCGAAGCTTTCGACTCTGTACCGCCGACGGACCCCGTAATCTCCACAACTTTACATTCCTCACATAGAGTTTTAGTGTGAAAAAAAAAGCATCTTGTGAACAAGCCCTTGTGGGAAATGGGTTCCGCTCATATTTATATATTTGTTTTTTTTTTAGTTCACAAAGTATCAAACTCAATAGGTGATAGACATTTCATATCTAGTAGGTATTTGCGAGCGAGCGACTTATCTGATAGGTAAGCGGTTACCAATGCAAACGTACATCGACCTGTGAGGATATTTGGGGATGTAGAGGGAGGGGTGGGGAAGGGAGAGTAAAGAGAGGTCTTCCGGTTACCTCACTCGCAGAAAACACAAGATGCCCCTGCTTCACACGGGTATTCTGCAAGGCCGCGGCGCTACCCCGATCGAGCCGGCACATTCGACCAGCAGCAGCAGCCTATCGCAGCTCTATCACGTACATATTATTGATTGTGTTCCTTGATACATGGTCCGTCATTTTTATTATAACCTGCGATATTCCACTGCATGGCAAAAGTTTTTCCATATCTCTACGTATAAGTAGATATAGGAAAACTTTCTGCTTCACTGCGTTTCCGACCAATCCTTGTTCTTGTCTCATAGTTCTTCCTCGGCGTCTCCGCTCGTACATATTATACATATTCATTAGAATTAAGTGACACAATGATTTTTAGTATTTACGCGAACTTTTTTTTTTGGTTCCCGACGTTTCGATTGCTTTACAGCAACATAATTAAACTAAAAAAATGAAAGAAATTGAAGAAAAAAGTGTAAATACAACAAGACATATCTTAAGATCAGTGTGCAGGTCTTACAAAAGTGATTATTTTTTAAAAGAACGTAAATAAGATACATTTATTATTATAACTTGTCATTGTGGGCAACAACAACTTATGACAGTAACGAAGTCGAAAGCGAACTTGTTTGAACGTGTTTAAGAATGACCGTCGCACACAGAACCCAAAACCAGGCAGCGATACAATAATACTTACCTATGAATAATAAGATCGAGTAGGAAAAAATAAACATTCCGTGAGTTCAGGGCACAATCGTGTGAGCGTGTAGACAAGCATTATGTTTTCACAATGCCATACTTTTGTCCTGTTCTCGAATCGAGCCTTTCAATACACATATCTGTGCACCATTCAAAAGTACAACATAGTTATATTTAAATTTAGATATTTAATATTGATTTAAAAACGTTGTTGTTTTTGATATGTAATTAAATTTGACACTTTATTCTTGTAGCATTTTTATTTATTTAATCTTTATTACCAGTACAGAAGGACAAAAGGTGGACTTAATGCTTATGGGCATTCTTTACCACCTATGGTGTGGTCACACGGTAGACGTAACAAAGTACTAAGAAATAACTCCTTAAACGAGAATAATATCATCATCATCATTTCAGCCTATCAGAAGTCCACTGCTGAACATAGGCCTCCCCCAAAGAATGCCACGAAGCTCGGTCCTGATCCACCTGCATCCATCGACTTCCCGCAACACTGCGCAGGTCGTCACTCCATCTTGTGGGGGGTCGTCCTACACTGCGTTTGTCTGTACGTGGCTGCCACTCGAGAACCTTTCTTCTTTCTTCCCCGACGGTTGTCAGTTCTGCGAGCTATGTACCGGCCCATTGCCACTTCAGCTTGCTGATCTTTATGGCTATGTCGGTTACCCTAGTTCTGCTGCGGATATCATTGTTGGAGACTCTATCGCTCATAGAAACACCGAGCATAGCTCTTTCCATAGCGCGCTGAGGAACTTTGAGCTTCCTCATATGGCCTGCAGTTAAGGAACAAGTCTCGAATCCGTATGTCATCGCTGGCAACACGCACGCGGCGAGAATAATATGACGTACTAATATTTATTATTACTAGATAAATTTGTAATAAAGATCCTCACATATAATTACATGAATATAATACTAATGAAACGCCTAAAATCACTTATATGCATATAAATACCTTTACTTAAATACATTTTTATATACATATATATATATAACAACACATGTACTTTTGACAGTGGCGATAATAAAATAGTGAAGGTGAAGTGTGAGGGAATACAAATGGTTTTTTTTTATGGGAACGGCGGCAAACGATCGGTAGCGATATTATAAGAAGAAGATCACTTTCATTAGATAGAAAGAGCTACGGAATCCCTGAGTTATAAAGGTGAAGATAGAATATATAAATAGAGAAAAGAACAAGCAGAATTCTGGAATTGCGCCTCACTATGTTACTAATTGTTTATTTTACTTTACATCACGTTGATTACTGAATGGTAAAGGAATCTTTAGACCTACAAGATCCAGAATGCTGAAGTCATGCGGTGAGAAGTGCACTTCAATAACAATAACAGATTTCTTAATGAGTTAAGTCTAGCCTCTGCCATAGAGAAAGTCTAATTTAGTAGCGATGCAGAACTGGAGAACATCTTCCACTTTTCTATCAGCCCGTGTATAAAGACTTTTCCATGTAATCGCCTGTGGAATTTTTTTTTCTGTGAAAGGGGGCAAACCAGCAAGCGGCTTACCTAATGACCCGTTGATCACGAACATCTGCAAGACCGAAGGAGCTGCAGGTGCTTCGCCGTCTTCCAGGGATATTTGGAGGATGGGAGGGAGGAGGAGGGAGAGGGGGTGGGCCTCCGGTTACCTCACTCACCGAACGAAACGCAGGAGCACAAGATGCTCTACTTGACGCCGGTATTCTGCGAGGTCGTAGTACGTGCTCGGCTCTACCACGTTTAAATGCGAGCATGCCGTGAATGGAAGCTACTATACTCAACACGCTGGGCAGGCGGGTCGTGAGCACTGTGCCGGTGCATTCGCACAAGTGATGCTGCACCCGGATTATCCGCCAACAATCTGTCGCCAATATCTCATCTATTCATCGTCAGACTGCGCCGCGTTTATCCTAGTTTGTCTTTCGGTGTTTCGATGTAAATGCCGGACATTCCTATATTAGTCAGTAATTCATAAAATACCACGAAAAATCTTCACATACATACAATTCATATACAATATCTGTGTATCTATTTCACTTAAATAATACATGTCATAGCGTAAACAAATCATTAAAATGGTTATTTGCTCCGATTATCTATTCGCCATGATTCTTATCGGTACGGCTGAGATATGTCGCTCCAATTTTTAAACTTGAATACACTGATGATTGGCAATGAGCGTAAGAGGGAGATTTTTCCATAGCAACGTCCCAGCGTGCCCCCGGAGACGCGACCTTCACCTTGGCATAACGACTACGTCTGGTTCAACCCTACCACAAGCTTTAGACATAACCGATCATATCATAACCAACAAATCCATTGAAGTGTACAGTTTTAAACGCGTTCCCTACGTGTGTTCGGCGAAAGTAATGTAATGTACAATTAACGTAACGTCGTTTGCATGAAAATTTAAAAGGGTAGCTCGTCGGGTATGGGGGTAACACAGGGTAAGTTACTGGGGCATCTACTTTATAAGGTGACCGTTTGAAGGGCGTTCTTTATACTCTCATTTGGAGCTGTTTACAAGACTTTTATGCTTTGAGTGGGGTAATTGAATAACTATTGAAATGTAGTCGAGGGGAAATCGCTAGGAAATTTAGATGGGTTTTTGCGCATATTAACGAGAGAGCTTTGTTGGGTTTAATAAAATTATATATTTTTTTATACTTATCATATCAAGATTAAAATATATGGAATGGAAATAAAGACGAATAGAAATAGCAGAAAATTACATATTTAATATGTAATAATATATTTAATATACATACTAATATTTTTTTTACTGGATTGGGGTGACCATGTGACTGCAGCCCATGGACACGGATCTTACAGATGCATTGCCTCTCCCGATGACTTAGATGAAATACCTAACAGCCCGTTATTGTACAGGCTCTCGATACCTTTCAATCTGGAACACCACAGTAGTTGCGCTGCTCATTGCAAGAGTACGTGTAAGACTATGGTACATAACTAGATGACTCCTAGGCAGAGAAAGAATCAACCTTGCTGTGCAAGAATTTGCCACTCTTTCTTCTTTATTTTTTAAGTATTGTAAGAGATGACTAAGACACAGATTAGATAATAGTAACTAAGGGTTTCCTTTAACCTTGCATTCATACGTCGCCTTCCGGACATAGCCTTGAAAATCAACAAGAAAATAAATGGGTTGCAGAAGCCCGTTTTGCTGAATTGGATCGTGCTAAATCTTATTTCAATATAAATCAAAATCAATGACGTGCTTTGTCACCGATCAAATTGCGTCAAAGGCATTGTTTTTTTTATATAGAAGAAGGGGGCAAACGAGCGTGCGGCTCACCTGATGGTAAGTGATCACCGACGCCCACGAACATCCACAACACCCGAGGAGCCACAGATGCGCTGCCGGCCTTTAAAAATTGTCATAGTGCATTGTATATAAAAAGTAAAGTAGCAGCCTATAAGTGCCCACTGCTGGGAAAAGGCCTCCTTCTCAAATACGAGTATCAGAGAGGGTTTAGGAGCCGGGAAAGGGGCCCGCCACGCTGCTCCGGTGCGGGTTGGCGGGCTTCCAATATCCTCGAAATAATGTTGTTATTATTTCTCAGACATGCAGGTTTCCTCGCGATGTTTTCCTTCACCGCCGAGCACGTGATAAATGCAGCACTTAAAATTGCTATTAACAATTTTAATGGTGCCGTCACCGGGGATCGAACCCAGGTCACTCGAGCTCTATGAAACTAAAGTGAGCGTCCTGACCACTAGGCTACCACGGCTCTTTTGCATTGTATATAATTTATGTAAATTGTTATTTATAAAAAAAAAAAAAGTCGACCCAACAGACGAGAACGCGACAACGGCGTGACAATGTTGAAGGACCGAAAAACGATAAGTAAAAGCGATGTATGATAGAGTGTAAGGGTGGTTACTTCGATGAATATTGTATGGATGGATTAACATAATGCAGTAACAACCTGCGGACGGGGCAAGGGCGTGCTGCTCGATTGAAGGGACTAATAAAAATGCAAACGTAGTCTAAAAATTAAATTGAAAAAAAAAAAAAGACATCTTGAGCGTCTGCCGTGACCGTGTATTATCTAAATAGGTTGTATAATGTCGACGTATTGTTTTTTTTTTGTCTTTTTATTTTATCCTCCAACGTATGATATGCATCTTTTAAATTGATTATACATTAATTTATAATAAGTTACAAAAAACTGCTACTTACACAACGGCTTAATTAATAACAGTACGTTAGTTCACTGTATTGAAAAAATAGCAATAACGGTTATTTTAAACGGCCTACGTCGTACGTACTATTGTTTACGTAGATTTTTTAATGGCTTCTTCTTTCTTAGGTTTGAAGATTGTGAATTCTAAATATATATGGACAGATGTAGTTTTTTTTTCAAGTCTATAAATAAATAATCTAATTTATAAATACACTTCAGTTATGATTACATACCAATTCCAAAATGCATCGTTCCATCTATATTGTGAACTGATATTGCAGCTTAAGATTTTATGCGGAGATTTGGGTGGTCTGTATCGCGGTTTATTAAGGTTCCGCTTCATAAAATTTCAGATTGGAAAACCATTCGATGGACTTTGGCATCGCCTCTTAAAGCTCACATCGATGACGATGCCCTGGTCCTGGCCGCGCGACTGAAGACCAGAACAGAAAACCAATCATTTGTATTTTCGCACAAACATTGGCTACGACTGGGATTTGAACCCCGTGAACCATATATCAGCAGTCTCAGCGAACACTAAGCCACGCAGTCATCAACATGACTAGAAATACCATTGTTTTGTTATTAGAGTCAGAAATACAAAATATGATTTTTCGTAAATGATCACAATTGCTTATCTACTTTATGTTTTTGTCAAATACAATTATAGTATTTGATCACGGTGGAATGGTTTTATTGTACTGAATTCCGTTACCAACTTCATTTTATCGTTGCCGCGCGAGACCACACACATCTCTATAGAAATTATATAGAGGTCCTTAACTCCGTTATATTGTTTCGCAAGTCGGTGCATTAGGCACAAACGTCTTTATTTGCGTTTTTGTTACGACTTTGAAATCACAAGTTTGTTGCCCGCAACATAATAACTTCTCGTATGCCGATAATCTGCTGACCTTATTCATCTGTGCTGCTCAGAGTACTGTTGACAATGCAATGCGTTTGGTGTTTCAGTGGCAACATTTGTCAATGGAACAAAACTGTCATGTGTCAGATTTAAGCATTCATTCCGTTGAATAAATTTGTTGTGTAATAAAATAACAAATGTAAGGAAAAAATGAACACGAGAAAAAGTATTAAACGTTATGAAGAATGTTCCTTGTTGAACGTTGACAACAATTCAGGTTATTCTACGCCCAAAACATATTGCAAGCAATCTAATCAGTCGTTTAGTGATGGATGTGAAGATGAGATATCAAAATGTTGTGAATATTTTGATGACAAATGCTGCAGTGTCGCTTGTTGTACGGAATATAATGAGAGTGTAGAAGATTTTATTAATAAATATGTTAAAGAAAATGTTATAGAAGCCGATGATGCAAATAAAAAAGAAAAAGAAATGCGAAGTTATAACTTACAATCATTCAAAGAAACTGAAATTGTTAACAGTGTGTCTGTTTTAACAAGAGCACGTAGATTGCCTACATATAAATTACAAAACCGATGTAGATGTGTTAATAAATCCAAAATACATATAACTTCTGAGCGTTTATCTAATAATGGAGAATCGTACATCGCAGAAGATAGAAAGTTGAACAAAAGTGAATATTGCAGACCTATTTTTAATAATGAATCGTTTGTATGCAAAACAGTTGAGACTAACGCAAGGTTACAACAGCTGGTGTGTAAATTAATGCAAGAAATACAAAGAGAGAAACAGCGGAGGGACTGGAAAAGATTTATAAGTTTATTAAAAAATAAACATGGTTGTCGCAATATAACATGTAGCGAATCTTCTCACATGGAAGATACGCGTGTTGATTTTAAATATACTGAAGATAGTTATATCAACATACCTTCTAACTACTTAAATAACCTAATTAAGTGGCAAAGAGTTGAGGTACCAAAGTGTAATGATAAAGCGAGGAGTTTAAGAACAGAAAGCAATATCTATGAATCGGACTTAATTTGCTATCCCACTTCGGCCCATGGACGTTCGACAACTTTGAAAAAGGAAAAAGAAAATCTTAAAAAGTTGTCCCGCCCTATCTACACAAAGGTAGGAAGACAGAAAATTAAAGAAGATATTGTAAAATACCGACTTACCAACAAGTCTTCCAACAACAAAAACATGGTTTATATCAAAAATACTTTGGCTTCACAAACAGAACCTAATGCATTACTGCCACTAAAAGAAAAAAATAACGCCATTAGTAGAACACAGCAAACCCTAATCGAAGAATTTGCTAACATTTCAAATAAACTACGGTCTGAAGAAGAAAATACTCAGGAGATAGAAAATAACAACGCAGATCCTCTTGCAAATATTGAAACAAAAATGGATACTTTACAAAATTCAATAAATTTACTTATTGAGGAAATAAAAGAAAGGAATATAAAAAAAGTCGAGAAATATTCTTCCATACCAAACGAAGTAGAAAATATTAACGTAAATAATATAAAAAGCGATTCTTTTGATATTGCGAGGAAGTGTAATTTAGATATAGACACTAACAGGTCACAGAGTAGTGTATGTCCAAGACCAATACCACAAACAGATTTTAAAATTGTAAAGTCAAACAAGATGTTAATGGAAAATATAGTTTATAATGCGAGTGAAAAAGAAATCAATGCAGGCAATAAAATAATAATAGAAGGAAATAGTTTTTTCAGTTCACCGTTTCAAAAGCCAACATCAGAAAAAGCGACTGAAATAACGGCTTCTTTTCATAAATCAAAAGTGAAAGCGAGCAAAATAATTATTACTGAAGAGAACACATCAACTACAGACCAACAAAGGATAGAAAAGATGACTAAAGCCGCAAATACGGAACCACTGAGTGTGCTGGCTTTGTTGAGGGTTTCCACAGAAACTGTGAGGCAGCTTCTCTCGTATATGCCGACCATTGATTATTACTCCTATTTATCCA
Organism: Bhutanitis thaidina; assembly: GCA_029286595.1. NCBI lineage: Eukaryota > Metazoa > Arthropoda > Insecta > Lepidoptera > Papilionidae > Bhutanitis > Bhutanitis thaidina. Next base: position 653,769 of record JAGSMS010000041.1, on the reverse strand, counting down.
TGTTGCAATTCCCATATCCTAATGGAAGAAAGGAGACCAAATACGTGTGTAACATTTGCGGGGCATCGTTTGATAAAGCATCGCTGTTAAATGATCATATTAAAGCACACGACATCGGTGTTACAAGGTAAATTCTGACCACTAGTTTCACTGCTTTTACTTTAGTTATAGTTATTCTCGACGAATGGTTTCTCCACGAAACCATTATTTGCGCAAATAAGAATTCAGTCATGATGTCTTCGATTAGAAACGGAGGCGCTCCTTTTTCCTGATCCCATTGAATATTCTTATCGAATAGCACTTCGGTTAGACACCACCGAATTATTCAAATCATAATACAAAAGAGCTTTGCGAGCGTCTGTCCTTCTGTATGACCGCGGTAATCTCAGGAACTACCAGTCCAATTAGACAATATTATTTTTGTGTTAGATAATCCATTTATTTAAGGAGGTGATATGCTATATAACATCACGCTCCGACCCACAGGAGCAGAGCAGTAACCATAAAGTTTGTAATCCAAATTAATTGACATTGCTCATTTATTTTATTAAACTAATATTACAATTCGAAAATTATGTACGAAGTGATATTTTGTTTCTTATTGACTTTATTCTTTTCAGAGACTGCTGTGTCTGCCAGCATGTCCTGGAAGCGCAGAGTCACCGGCATCCAGATCTTTTCAAATGTCAGTATTGCGGGCAACGGTTCACAAGAGCTTACTGTTGCGAGCTACATCAGCAAAGCTGTGCGAAGCGGCTCGGCTTGCGGTATGACGTCCCCTCCAGTCTTATACTGCTAAGATAGAGTTTCACTGCACGAAGGTTTTGAAGTAATTAAAATGATTGACGGATCGGGGACTAGACCAGTTTAAAAACCGGCCGCGGTTCGGATTATCGTCAAAGAATGTAATGTCTACTGTTGGTGTTTGTGTAATTTGTTACTTTAGGAATCCTAAATAATTTGTCATTACTTTACGTCTACGCATTCCTTAATTACTTTAAACATAAAAGTCTTTTCTAAATCCATACATTTTTAATTCAAAATTGCTTTGAGAATTGATCTGTCAGTGGCGCGTCCAATGCGAGTGGACAAAATGTTTGCCTTCAAGGATACGTGAAGGGATAATTGGACGCAAGGGTAGTTAATGCTGTCAATGGACCTTTTGTACCCACCGACGCACATCAATCATGGTTGTTTGTCAGGACCCGGGCGTTATAGATGTGAAATGAGACATGTAATTCTATCGATCCATCACAATGCGCAGACGCAGTATTATGTGTAATTATGTCAGGCTCTAATTCATGCCTCAATGGGAATCACAGTCGCAAATAATTGTAACGTCCCTGTTAATTGGCTAATATTATAAATTTTATTATGCTACGTTTGTTATGTATGTAATTGTTTCCGTTAGTAATGTGTCTCTAATATTGAAATCAAAATTTGAGATGTCAACTGTTACCTATAGGGGTAACAAAGGACTACCATTTGGAACGAGCCAAACTGTAGAAACTAATTAAACGGACTATTAATCTTACCTTGTTTGTCAGCTAATAGAGTGAAACACGTATTGTTTGGCAAACAAGTTAGGTTGGCATTTAGACTGTAAGATTGTATATTCTCCATTGTACCCGCGAGTTCTCATATGTTGACTTTTATATAACGATATCTTGTACGCGAATACTACACTATTTCTGAAATTATTATTTACGGATTTCATCGCCAAAGATGTTTTTATTTTATTACAATACCCTTGAGAATCATCCTTGACAGGTATTGGTATTATTTTGCGAGGATGTGTGATCTGTCAAATCTAATCATGTAGCGTTTATGTTTTACATCGGCTATGTGTTCCTGGACACGGGTTTTTTTATGTTTTTGTTTGGCCTATGTTATTATTATACAGCCGGGTTAACTATGACATCATGACGTCAAACACTCCAGTCCCCCCGTGACGTGTTAATTAAATGTTTCATTGCAATCATTGAGACGTTTATGTTAATATTGATCAAACAGGCGAATGAGAGAAGACAATTTGAGTTTGCTTTAGTTTTGATTTTATGTTCCCGAAGCTTAGCTCCTCGCGACCACGGGTGCCGCAAAGCACTCGCAACATCGCACGCGAACATAAGAACAAAATGAAACGCGCTAAAATCCGTAAATAACAGTTTCATGTCACATACAAGAAATCATTATCAGATAAGACAATTTTTAAATTACGGGACACATTCAAAGCGTTGTATATTTCGTAACATCAATATACTTCTATGTCTATAATGGGAAGTTACCAAAAAAAAAAAAAATTAAACCGGATATTGATGGTTTCCGATTATAGACACAAAAGCGGTTTTCTTGCAATTCAGAGTCCAATGGTTGAGTCAGTGTAAAATGTCGCAGAGGTGTAAATTCAATAATAAGTTTGAATACGAAAGCATTAAGTCCGGTGGTATGCGAGAGCCCACCGGGGTGTCGGCCGCCACGGACCCCACTAATTTATAAACCGTTAAGTATTTGCCACGGCGTCATAAGATCATGCCCGCTCTATTTGTTTAGGCGAAATAAGTATTGTTGGACGAACGTGGGAAGTTTGATGTGATAAAACCGATTTCGACCCGAAACGGTTTTAGAGGTGTACATTTTGTTTCGTACGGACGTGTCGTTGGATGTATTCTTTTTATGTTTCGAACACGTGCGTTATATGCTCTTAATAGATGGTATTATGAATTGACATGTCCCATTTGTTGGTGAATTTTGTATATTGATGTGCGTCAAGTTACGCACTATCGCAGAGGCACTCGCTCGTCTGTACCTATCCGTATCTGATCTAACGCCGATGCGTTTAGATTTGCGGAAGGCGGCGAAGATGCAGTGACTGGGCCACGGAAGTCAATATAATACGACCTGAACCGTAAACCGTAAGATTGGTAACTTAGTTATCAGACCAGAATTATGTCATGGTGGCGGATGTCTGGCGCAATAATCGTCAATTCGCTAACCAAGTGTGGTGATTATGAGAAATAGTAAAAAGTGGGTGACTGCACACATCTTTATGATCTATAGGTATATAGTGACCTGTGAATTTCTCACACATCGGGACCGGTCACCCCTTATAGCGGATATGACATGCTAAATAATAATATTTTTTTACAGCTTACGATCTTTACTTTTACCGTGCATATGATGAAATGTTGCAAAAATTGCAATTAATAATTCAAGCGGAGTCAAACGGGAATCGAACCAGTGTATTGCGAAACTTAAAGCGATGCTCTTACGACTGATCTCTCTCTCTCTCTCTCTCTCTTTCATTGTCTCTCTCAGTATTTAACGTTTATAACTAATATTATAATATCAAAAACCGCTTCACGGTACTTTGTATAATACGACTGAAGTTGGAATGTCGTCCAGATGCGTGGCTTTTGCAAGTGACATGCTAATAAGGAAGGGCGTCTGGACGCTCCGTAGCCGTAAATGGCGTGAAGTTACTTAATACACCTAAACTCTCGGTGCGACCCGGATACTAAGCCGGACTTCGGTATTGGTAAGAAAAAAAACTAACTGTTGTTCTGTGACAGACACTGTGGTGTGAAAATCTTAATAGGTTTGAGCGTTCGCTATTCTGTAAAGCTTTCGTGCTGTGTTTGTAAGGACGTCATTGTAACAAAATCTGCGAGAGCGGCGACGAGACTCGCCACCTGTCACTCAACGTTTCCCGCTGAGGCGAAAAGTCGGTAGCCAAAGCCAGATTGGCTACGCTGATTTGTGTCAAATTAAAATTCATAATCTCATAAATTGGCGTGAGTGTGATATAATAATAAATGATTTTAAAATAATAAAATAATACATATGTGTTGTATATAATACATAAACGTGTAATAAATAAATAAATAATAAATTTATATCTAAGGTATGTATGTGTTCAGGGCCTTAAATTCACATGCATTGATTTGCTGGTGGTTGGAGTCTGTATATATACATATATATATTTTTATCGGAAAGGCGGCAAACGAACAAGAAACTCTTGTTAGTTTGCGCATCTGATGGGAAGTGATTACCATTGTCGACGTACATGTAGGTGTACGAAGCGTTGTCACCCTTATTTGGAAGATGGAAGGGAGGAAGAGGAGGGGGATGGGGAGTTACCTCACTCACCGAACGAAACGCAGAAGCTCAAGATGCCTCTACATCACACCGGTATTCTGAGAGGCCGTGGTACCAACCCGGTCGTGCCGGCCCATTCGAGCAGCAGCAAAAGCCGCCACCTGGCTCTACTACGTTTTCATAGTTAAGTAATAATAATATATTTAACAATCACACACATCATACAAAACATAAACTAGGATTCTCTGTGTCTCAGTAACTGGATGGTGGTACACATAGAAACATCCAAACATCATCAACTACAAATATTTATATCCATTATATAAATGCTTGTCTCTGGATGATCTCGAATCCTCATGCCTCAGCATCGAAGGCAGGGCAAACGAGCCACCAAATATATGTAAAAAAATATATATCTGCACATTCAGATAGACAGCTGTTCTAATCCTGGAACAACGTACTTAAAATAATCAGCAGACATTAAAAAAAAAACCGCCCTATCAACTACACCTGTTTGTGACAGACGGACGCGAAATGATAGAGAACATAAGAAGGTTTCTACAATGGCGTTCTTTGAGGCTTTAGAACCAATATTTGTCGACCCAATCGCAAAGCGTGCACCTTGCGGCACGTGGAAAGCGATAAGCTTTATCAAATTATTCGTCAACGCTGCTCGCTCCCCGTCTGACGTCTGCCAGTCGTGTAGATTGAATTATAATAAAGAAGCTTTAAAAGCTTAGACACGCCGGGGGAAAGAGAGATCTTTTCTCTCCATATACCAACCGCACCCGCACGTGGTGACACTGACTACCTAATGATAAGCGGAGAATACCAATTTGTCGAACCCAAATACCGTACCGTAGACTATTGATGAGGAGTGACATAACTGGTAAAAAGTAAAGTAGCAGCATGTAATTGCTCACTGCTGGGCAAAGGCCTCCTTCTCAAATATCTAACAGAGATTAGGAGCCGGAAAGCGCCCGTCACGTTGATCCAGTTCACATATCCTCGAAATAATATTTTTATTATCTCTCAGACATGCAGGTTTCCACGTGATGTTTTCCTTCACCGCCGAGCACGTGATAAATGCAGCACTTAAAATTGCTATTAACAATTTTAGTGATGCCGAGGATCGAACCCCGGTCACTTGCCCTCTAAGAAACCGAAGTCAGCGCACTAGGCTACCACGGCTCTTACATCACTAGTGCGAGTGTTTTTTTTATTGGATGGACGTTTAAAACGAGCTAACAGTCCTGTGGTTCAATTTAAAAAGATTACAGATACGTCCTCACCTTTGAGGACCAAGATGGGATGCCTCACAGCCACAGTAATTATACCAGCTCAGTATACCTTTCATACCGGAACACAACAGTGGTTACACTGCTCTTTGGCGGCAGGAATGGTTATGAAGGTAGTACCCACCCAGACGACTTCTGCCACCTAGTGAAGATTACCGGCACTGGACTCAACTATGCCAGTTGCCACGCGTGGTGATTATGTTTGCCACATTTCATATAATTAATAGCAGCTTGCTTGCGCATTCTAAGATAGGCCTATATTCAGCAGTGGCCTTGAATAGGCTGAGGAAGAAGGAGAAGGCTTTATAATTGAACGCATATTTCTCCAGTCAACGATTTTTTGAACTTACACACTTTATTTTAAATGTATGCTATGTTATATTGGTCTGAAAGTAGCTTTATTTTATAACCATTTTACAGTTTCACTTTTACTCCACGTTTTTTTACTAAGATTGTTATTTTTCAGAATTAAATTTTAATAGGAAAGTTACAATAGATCTATATTTTTATTAATCTATACATCTCGCGCATGTAAAAACGTTACAAAGCGACATGTTTTTTAATACAAAATTATGTCTAACTTTTAAAAGTTAACACAAGTTGAACGGTTAACTATATTAATGATAATGAATGGTTTAAATAAGCCTAATAGACGATAACTAACCGACTAACTAAGAACGCGATAACCTTTAACCATATAAAAGCGTTCGCGAACCGTCCCGTCCGTACAGTCGTTGTGACGGCGGGTCAGTTGCCTTCAAGAGCGGAAACCCATGCAAATGCGAGCCGTCGTGTCCGCCCGGTTTGACGCCGGTCGGCGGCTGACGCGCGAAGGTCACTTGCTCCATCCCTCGCTGCGAGCGACTACACTTTTTTTTATTCGGAAGGGGGCAAACGTTTTTAACGCGGTAGAGCCAAGCGGTGGCTTTTGCTGCTGCTCGAATGGGCCGGCTCGACCGGATTGGTACCACGGGCTTGTAGAATACCGGCGTGAAGTAGAGGCATCTTGTGCTTCTGCGTTTCGTTTGGTGAGTGAGGTAACCGGAGGCCCAGACCCCCTTCCCATCCCCCTCCTCTTATTCCCTCCCATCTCCCTAATACCTTAAAAGGTCGTCAACGCACCTGCAGCACCTCTGGTGTTGCGGATGTACGCGGGCGACGGTAATCACATACCATCAGGTGCACCGCTTGCTCGTTTGCCGCCTTTCCCATAAAAAACGGGAGGCGGAATAGGGGAGCGGGCAGACGGCCTCCAGTTATCGCACTCTCCAAACGTAACGCAGAAGCACAGGATGTGTCTACTCCACGCCGATATTCAGCGAGGCCGTTGTACCCCGATCGTGCCGGCCCATACGATGCTCGGCTCTATCTATCACGTACAATAGACTAACATAGACAAAGTAAACGAAAATTTTATTTTATAACTAGACTGTTCTCTGGTTCACACACACTCTTACCCATGTCTGCCGCCAAATATTAGTATAACTACTGTTGAGTTCCGGTTCGAAAGGCATAGCGAGCTAATGTAAAAACGGGCTATGAGACGTATCCAACTCCTCAGGGGTGATAACGCATCTGCAGCCTTCTTCGATTGAACTTGTTTGCAGGTGTCTATGGGCAGCAGAAGCCTCTCACCATTAGGTGGACTTCGTTTTGCACAACCATTAAAATATGTTGAAATTAAATGTATTCTTTTTGCTAGCGTAATAAATTAATGAATGAATATGCAATATATATATAAACAATATATCCAAAACGAGACGGTACAGAAAAAGTTGAAAAAGAAGTAAATTATCTATAGATATAGATATAGATCTCTTCCAGACATCTGTCTTCTCTATCTCTGCTAAATTTCGTTCATAACCGTTCAGGAAGTTTATATATTTTTGTTATATTAAGTAGAATCAAATATAGCCTCTATAAATAAATATGTCGTAAGGAAATTTTAAATAAAAAGTTCCAATCAAAATCTGTGTTGTAGTGTTTAAGTGAAACCCGGACAAACATACATACTCGTATACACATATAAAAGAATTTTATATATTAATTAGTACAGATCTCCGATTATATATCTTATTTCTTTTTTTCTTTAATCTATTAATTGATCTAACGACTATTACATGCTTGAATAAGAAATTGTTTTCTACCATAGTTCCGTAATGGACGAAATAAAAACCAAACAGAAGATTTTGTGTATTAAAAATAGTTAACAATAGCCGATTATTCGTTTGTCCGTCTGTCGTAGAATTCAAGCGGTGCATTGTGACGTGACGCATCATTGTTCGTTTCGTGATTTGGTTACAAAGACGTTTCTCAAATGTTGTGTACACTTTGACGGAATGGAAACGTCTCTGCGTACCATTGATCCGGAGCGACGTAATGTCTAAAATTTTATAGTACGCGAGCAATTCATCAACAGACGTTTTGGTTTTTAAAGTTTTGCGCGTGTCACGTGGAGCCAAGCGGCAGCCTGCTGCTGCTCACATGGCCCGACACGACCGGGGTAGTACCTCGCAGAATACCGACGTGAAGTAGACGCGTCCTGCGCTTCTGCGTTTCGTTCAGTGTGTAACATAACCGGAGGCCCAGTACCACTCCCCATCCCCGCTCATCGTCCTCTCTCCAATCTCCCGAATTTCCTTATAAGGCCGGCAACGAACCTGCAGCTCCTCTCGTGTCGCAGACGCACGTCCAACAAGTTATGCCTTTTACTCTTTCGAAATTAATCTCTACAGAATTTGAGAAAATACATTTGGTAGAGATAGGGCTATGAATTTCTCTTCTACAGAATAAAACTGATAGAGAAGTAATAATAATAATTTATTCATTTCGAGAACCTCGTGAAAGCCGAAACAGATAAGAAAACGAAATATCTGGACCTGGCTCACGAGGTAACCGACATGTGGGGCGGTGTGTCGACCGAAATTATACCGATCGTCGTCTCTGCGAATGGGTTAATCCCAGTCAGCCTCTCGGAACATCGGAGGCGGTTGGGACTCCGTGACGGACCGCTCCGACCTCAAAAGGAGAAGGCGGTGCTACTCGATACCGCTCGCATTGTCCGCCGGTTTCTTTCCCTTTCTCCCTAACCCTCGGCCGTCTGGTCTCCCCTGCCAGGGGGCTTCCATCTGGTTGGGTTTTAATTCTCTGTTTAATTTTATTATATATATATAATTTATTAAATATTTATTTGTATCTGTACGTATTTATATATACAACCCAGCCAGGTGAGAATATATAGAAAAACTCCAAAAAAAAATATCTTTTTTTCTTCATTAATAATGACCTGGGCCTGAAGTCTCCTTTTAAGCCTATTATTTTATTTATTTATTTTTTTATTCTTTATTGTTAGCCTTAAGCTTAAGGTTACAATGGGCGGACTTAATGCCTAGTGGCATTAGTGGCATATTATGCCTGTCCCAGGAGACTCCATAACTACAACGACGCCCGAAGCAAACTTTAACTTTATTTAAATTGAATCACAAGCTTTGTCGCTTCTTAAATTTTTTCCGCAAACATAACAGCCGGGATTACTTACATTAATGTCTTATTCGAACGAACGACAAAAGCCTTGACTATTTGTCAGACGCCGATAAATGAGAACATGGCTTCTTACATTAAAACTATGAGCAAACAGAGGACTTAATCCAGTGAGCAGAATTATCCTGTTCAATAACTAATACAAATGACTGTACAATAAGTAAATTAAATTTCTATAAATATAAACTTGTGAGTCACAAAGTAGTTGTTCGTTCATTACACACACACTAACACACAAACACTCACACACCCACACGCATACACAGACGATCTCAGTATATACATTTCTATATATACATATATATGTTCAAAGCATTCGTTAAGTTACCTTTTAATTACTTTTTTTTTATTTTTAAATTTTAACTTTTTTTTGTAATTTTGTACTAATATCTCGACTAAAATTAGCTATTGTTTTAAGAAATTATTATTGTTAATCAACTTGGGAGAAGACACTGACCTCTGTAATAAAGGTTCTTAACCTAGCACGGATGTCAGGGAATTCATACTTTGTGCTCTATATTCTAATGACAATAAAGATTATTATTATTATTATTATTATTATAGATTCGTCGGGACAAATAAAACGGTTCGACGTCTAGCGGTATCGCACCACTTTATCGTTGGTCTAAACGCATAATAAACCCACGGACGATGATCGGCGAAATCGTGTACCAGATAAGGGTGGATGGCGCCCCGTGGTATTCCGACGTGGATGTAAAACGCCTGGAAGCGTTGAAGGGATATCATTTTTTTTATATACCATACTTGTATTTTACGTGTAACATTATAAAAGTGAAAGTAGGTTTGTTTGGAATTTTTGTGTTTCAAACACGCATTAACGGCTGAACCGATTTTAATGAAATTACGGCACGGCCATACCTTGAAGCCTGTTAAAGGATATAGGTTATTATTTCCCCATAGAAAGCGGCAGAAAGATTTTTAACGGGAGCGAAGCTGCGGGCGGAAGCTATGTTTAATATATATTGTACAATCGCGTGTTAACGGCGTGTTTTTTTTTTTAATTAATTTCATTATCGTTGTACTTTATTTATGATTAGGCTATTATACTATTAATATGTAATGGGACCTAGAAAGCTTTGGATTCGAATCTCGGAGGCGGTTTCAATAAATTTCAAATTTAATTGCTGAATATATCATGATGAAGGGGAAAACGTTGGGAAATCTGCACTTCCATCTCCTAAAAATTACACTTGAATTTGAAACAGCAGACAGACTTTGTGGCTCCAAAACTTATTTAATATTTTATGTATACCTCACTTTATTACTGATTAAAAGCTTCTGTCAGGTGGTTAAGAGGTGGTTCACGATAATAGACGATGTGCAGACTAGAACCTGCGACACAACGTTTCCCAGACCACGCCTATTAAGCCATTGGCGTTTCATATATATCGATATTAAACGAACACATTTAGAATTTGAATTTCGAAGAACGCAATAAACTTTGAACTGCGCTCTGTCTGTCACACTGGCGCATCCAGCCCGCCGGCCGGCGCCCCCTGGCGAGCCAACGCGTTTTTTTTTCTATCAACCCGAGACCGCCACTAAGCGACAACCACTGTACTTCATTCTCGGAACAGGTTGAATTGGGGATGTAGTTCAGTTTGGATGCGGCAATTTTATAAAGAATTGAATTTAAAAGCAACATAAGTAAAAGTGAGAAGGACATGATACGAACGATACAAATTTAGAAACTGAATAGAATTTAATCCGTTTACACGATCAACTTTAGTATTTTTTTTATAATGTAGAATTAGGTACGTACCACCCAGTACCACAAACTAATGATGGGGGGTTGCACCACAGGCGGGGGTGATAGCACGCATCACTCACCCGGCCCACTCAGGGTCGTGAGTATGACTATGTCTTCCATTCATGATGTGCCCGACTTTTCTTGGCGTTTTCATGAACAGGTCTATACCCAGCAGTGGACTTTTACTGGGTGGTACAGAAGCTTTTTTAACTAATCATTATACATTCCAACGCTTTATTGAGCACAGTCTTTGTTTTTGAGCACACTCACTTATCACACTCCCGGACGCGATCGGAATGTAACGCCATCGGATAAAACAAACAAAAATACGAATAAAAATAATATATAACGATCCGTTATCAGATCGGGCAACAGATAATGAATTGACCCATTTAACGTGTGAATCATTCATTAGGGAGGCAACCTTATCTCCTGCACTCCTACCATCGCTTCTACGTTTCGAGTGGAAGTCGAGATTTTATTAAAAGATCGCAAATTTATCTTGGTAATATGAAAAACTTTTTTTCTGAAATCAGTCTCAAGGATTTGTTTCGATAAAAGATATTTTAACATCAAAGACGGGATCCATGGTTGAGTAATTTTTTTTTACCCTATTGCTGGGGGAGCCCGGCGTGCAAACATAACCCAGATATATAGTTGTCTTGTCTTCTTGTTTGATGTCTATCTCCAGTTCTGGCAGGATTCCTATGCGATTTGTACGAATCCAGCGCCTGTTAATCACAAAGTCCGCTGCGCTCCTACAGTGCTCGAAAAAATATTTTTTTCTCGGACATTTTATTAGGTTTGCTCACGATGTTTCCTTCACCGCCGAGTACGTTGTGAAATCAGCGCATTAACAATATTAGTGGCGACGGCACTGAGACTCAAACCCGGGTCACTAGCATACCATGAAATTAAAGCAAGTGCACTGATCTACTGCGACTACATTAGGTCCTAAAAAAAAATAGGAATCAAAATTGTTTCACACTATCAAGGTCAAGAGATGTAAACAAAACGATTACTCTGTCGCACGACTGACAGATCTTGACTATAATTTGCGAGATCACGGCTTCCCGGCAAATTGGGGCACCGACCGTTCTCATCTCAGTAATGTTTAGCTTAATGCTAATCTACCGCTTGTGTGCCCTTTAGATGTGTCAGGAGCAACTCTCAGAAGTACGTTTGATTGTCGTTTGGAAAAAACAAATTCTGAGAAACCAGTGCCTCAGAGATCGGGGTATTTTTTATTGACAACAAACAAACATACGGTTAATAAAGACAGAAGCAACGCTTCTTTGCTTTTTAATAATCCCCAATAACGAATATTTATTCCTGTAAAATTTACGAGAGTCCTTAACGCGGCTCCAGTTCGGTTGGACGGACTTCATTGTCCATGTCCTCAAAATAATAAAGACAAATCAATTGACAGCTTGAGTATTGCCAGCACCGCGTCTCGATCACTGTATACTCATTAAAGGGTTGCCACTTTAAATAAATAAACGAAGTTCAGATTTTTTTAAATTCTATTGGACTGAAAAACTAGCTAACAGTCCACCTGGTGCTAAGCAGCTACTGCAGCGCATGGACACCTGCAAATATCTATCGAAGAAGGTTACAGTTTGTTGACGTGGTAGAGCCGAGCGGCGGCTTTAGCTGCTGCTCGAATGGGCCGGCTCGACCTGGTTAATACCACGACCTCGCAGAATACCGGTGCGAAGTAGAGGCATCTTGTGCTTCTGCGTTTCGTTCGGTGAGTGACGTAACCGGAGGCCCACTCCTCTCCTCATCCTCCCTCCTATCTCCCAAATACCCTTAAAGGCCGGCAAAGCCCCTGCAGCACCTCTGGTGTTGCTGATGTACGTGGGAGACGGTAATCACTTACCATCAGGTGAAGCGAGTGCTCTTTGCCGCCTTTCCCATAAAAAAAAACAGATGCGTTATAACCCTTGAGTAGTAAGATGGAATAGCTCACGGCCTATAATTACACCGGCTCTCTTTACCTTTCATGGCGGAACTCAACAGTAACTGCTTTTTGGCGGTAGAAATTGATAAGAGTGGGGGGGACTTATCTAAACGACTCCTACGACAGAGAAAGAGTCTACCTGTTAAAAGAGTTCGGAGGTTTTTCCTTCATTCGGAATGCTTCATACACGCGAAAGTGTGTAGGTAATAGCATATATCTCGTGCACAGAACCAATGGCCGAGATAGACCGCGATTAAATAACCACGACACGCTATTATTTTCATAAGCATTACTTGTTCTTAATATTGTTTTTCGTGTAGCAATCAAGCCCGCGGTCCGTAATTTGCGTCGGTGGCGAGTGGAATTCCCGAATCGAGTTCGTCCATTTTGTAGGTCGCCACGGACAAAATGGCGGCGGGCGGGTTAGATGAATTGTAATAAATATTCATGCATATGAAACGTTTTGTGATCGAAGTGTATTCAAATGTAAAAGCAAAACAGATTTTTCTCTAAATTTCAAACACACCAGCGCGGGGTGCCATCACGATGACTGGCTAACGATCGAGGCACTGAACAGATGCCGGAAAACCAAAACCGAATGCGCCGAATCATAAATCCCACAGACTAGTGATGGGGAGCAGAATCAATAGCGCGAGGGTAATCACCAGTGCTCACCGGTGCTGCGCCAACCAATCCAAACAAGTATTGATATTTTATTAGTATTATTCATTTTATTTGAGAGGAGGCCTTTGCCCAACTGTGGGTACTTGCAGGCTGTTACTTTACTTTTACTAAATTTTTGGTAAATAAATGATTGATAAATATAACATTTTGCTATACCTGTAACAGTGCCTTTTGTAGAAACTTAGCAAATAAACGTTAGAGTTGGAGATTGAGTATGAAAAAGAAATGCGATTGATTGAATTCGATTTGAACTTAATGTAATTAGTTGTAAAGTAAAGTTAAGCCTATTTCTCAAATGTCTGAGAGGGCTTTGGAGCTGGGAAAGGCCCGCCACGCTGCTCCTGTGCGAGTTGGCGGGCTTCACATATCCTCGAAATTATATTTTTTATTGTTTCACAGACATGCAGGATTCCTCAGGATGTTTTCCTTCACCGCGGAGCACGTGGTAAATATAGCACTTGAAATTGCTATTAAAATTTCAGTGGTGCCGGTCACCGGAGATCAAAACCCAGATCACCCGCACTCTTTGATACAATAGTGAGGGGCTTGACCACCAGGACACCACGTATAACGTTGCACGTATCATTTCTACTAACAAGAGATTGCTTTTCGATTGCATAGAGCAATGTTATTGACTTTACAATAATCCTTTTCACCACTCCGACTATAAACCTGAGAGATTTCATCTGAAGTGGTTCACGATAATTGTCGAATGGCGGGCTTGGACCTGCGACGTCGCGTTTTGGAATCCGCACCCTAACTCCCTATTACCTATTACCCTAATATAATAATATTTATCGTAAAGAAATTCGTTTTTCTTATAGCTCTACCGAATCAAAGAAATTCTTCACCACGACTCGTTGTATACCTGAGGAAATCAAACAATAAATTAATGAACATTTCCAGGTCACATAACATCGCATGGGAGCAAATAATTTGTTGTTTGCAACAAATTACCCAAATTCGAGGAGTTTGGCGAATTGCCCCCCTCGTACCATTGACCCGACCCCGCCGGCCTCCCGTCACGTCACGCAAATTTTCTATTCAATCAAAATACAAAGAAGCCGTTGTAGCTCAGAGACCGGGCGCTCGCTTTAAGTCCCGCAGCACGCGAGACCTGCGATCGATTCCCGTTGCCAGCACCGACGAAATTGTGACTGAATTTGTCATGTCTGAGAAATATAACATTATATTTCGAGGACACGTGAAGTCCGCAAAACTTCGTCCGACGTGGCGGATCTTTGATTGGAAATTAGAGGAGGCCCGTGCCCAGCGTAGGACATTTATAAGTAGCTGCTTAAATGTTTTATATATTCACACAGTTTTAAAAAACGGATCATCATTGCCTTTTAATTAAAAATGGCGGATAAGTCATTTAAACTACATTATTACACAGTTAATATTTTAAGCTTGCAATGTTAAAAGAACAAGCAGCGAACGTATATTTTTTGTCAAAACCCGTAGCAAAAAGTTTGGTGCTAAATACATAAAACATTGTGTAGTAAAGATGTTAAAAAAAAAAGGTTAATGTCATTTAAAATTTCGCCCGTGAAGGTTAACCTATGTAATTTTAATATCCTCTAACTAGGGCTCTAATCTGTCCCATAAAGACTCTTTATTAGATAATCGAATTTCATCGTCTGACTTCTGTCAAATATTTTATTTGTTATCCCTTCTAGTGTTATAAGTCCAGATATGACCCGTAACAATAGAACTTCAACTGATTCAAAGTTATGACGTAAAGGGATAATGCGTAACTTATCTATGATTTTGATACAACTGATTATTAGACCGATTGTTGCCTGCGTTGAATATTGTTTGCCACTTACGTACTCAAGGATGAGTTCAAGACCCTTGGCTCTGCCCTTCCATGTCAATTTCACGCCCGACTTGGCCGTCGGCAGCCGTGATTGTCAGCTAGCACCTGCCTCCAGGTCACGCTGGCTGGTCACTAAGCTAACAATCATCTCTTGTTCGTGTTATTTCTACAGTTTAAGTACCTGCGAGTAATGAGACTCTCTTTAGAAAATTATTATATTGTTCGCTTTCCTTCCGTGTTGTTTGTAATTTAAATGGTTCGTTGACATGGTTCAGCGGTCGCAGCATCTATTGAGACGTGGGATTTAAAACCGAGCGAAAACTCATGATTTATAACCGGGTTGCAACTGGTAGCAGAAACTGTAAACGATCACAGATACACAGTTCTGTTAGTATCCTTTAGTCATTCGTTCGAATCTATAGGGATGTGTATTTATTCAATTATTCTTCATTGCAATACATGAATATATAAGTACAGAATCCTTTACAGGCTGTAGCTTTAGCTGTAATCTCTTACAGGGTAAGGCAGAGGTGTCAATACTTCCAGTACAACAGTTTTAGTTATAGACAAACATATGTTTACGATACAGTTACTCACTGTTTCAAAGCGGGGCGCACCATGAGCGATATCCGTGAAGGTACTTACCTGAAAAGAGAAAAAAAAATGAACAAATACAACAATGGTAACCTTAGATAGACCGTATCTAACCAGATGGTGCACCCCTGCATATTTCGATTTAAATTATAGACGAAAGGTGCAAACACCGTGCGCAAGGTAATCCACGACTGTTATAATTCGACCTTACATTACGTTTGTCGATTTCAACCTTGTTACCGCGCGTTTAGTCAAAGATTCATTTAAAAAAACGGTTTATGTAATGTGGTACAGGCATCCATTGTGGTACAAGGTGGACCGATGAAGGTTTGCTGTACGTCCAGAACGTGAAGTAACAGTTTCTTTGGAAACAGTTAATACATCTGTTGGATTGATGGCACGTGTCCTCGGGGGTAACGGAAGATGTCTTTGTTGTTGCACATCTGTACTCGTCAATTTGTGCCTAACGTTTGGGACTACAGTCAATTTATGGCCAGAGGTAGTGAAGAGCATATCATTGGATCATTGTCCTTTAGTTCCGTCTAAGGGACTGAATTGTATCTTTGAATGTTTGACAGAGAGAACGTCTACGAGACCGACTGACGGCGAGATATAGTTCCTCTTGAGCAGGGATCGAACACTAGGATGATGTCCTAGTTCGTACTGAATCTGTTCTCAAAGTTATCCGAGACTTTGAGAGCAGCAGAGCTGGGTTAGGTTTAGAAGCAATTAGCTCGCTTCCAGTACCACGACCTCGCGGAATACCAGCGTAAAGTAGAGGCATCTTGTGTTTCTGCGTTTGGTTCGGTCAGTGAGGTGACCGGAGGTCCACCCCTCCTCCATCGCCCTCCTCATCCTCCCTCCCATCTCCTACACACCCTTAAAGGCCGGCGATGCAACTGCAGCTCCGCTGGTGTTGCTGATGTAAGTGGGCGATAGTAATCACTAACCATCAGGTGAGCCACTTGCTTGTTTGCCGCCTTTGCCAAATAAAAAAAAACTTACATTATGTACGCCTCCTTTCTTTTTGCTTTTTTACTTTATGGTCAACGATTTATGGAAGGAATGTCTGGAAGAGCCATAAGACCGCCTACTGCACCTGATAATTTCTTTCTACTCTTTTTTTATAGTGTTGTGTAATAAAGAACAAATAAATAACAATATTATATCACCATACAGACGTAGGGAATCGTATATTGTATTACCACATATTGGTGTCGGGGAGCAGAGCACACCAACGCGTGCTTGCGTTATATTGTCTGACATCCATCGTGGTGAGTGTAACCAATACGGGATAGCAATTCCTTACGCTTTCTCAGAAATGACCATGTTTAGTTATAGACGAGAGTAATGATCGGAAACAAGAAATATTAATAGATAGTAAACATTATTAAAGGACCGTTACGACAAGAACCGCGCCTGGTTCTAATTATAATGATCTTCGGAGATTGTTGCTAATCAAATTTAAATTCAACAAAAATGTCGCTTGTGAGCTTATTTAATTTAGTAAATAATTAGGTCTCGAGTCACGCAACTTAATAAAAACGCGAATGATTAGCAAAAAATTAAGTCATTATAATGTAAACGATAAAATTAGTTACTCTATTAATTATGCTTACATTTTTCACAAGACTTTTTGTAGTTTTGTAAAAGATTTTATATTTTGTTTTGATTTGACCGAATTTTGTGAAGTTTGGAGAAATTTTGTAAGAGATTTCGTTTGGTTTGCGTAAGAGTCTGTCACTCCCTTACTTCACGTGGGGCTCGAAAGAGGTGACTTAATAATTCCATGATAATTTTACGCGATGTCACGCCCTATCCCCTCATCATCTGAAATATAGTTGCGGAAGTCCGTTTAGATACTAGATTGACTTCCTTATAAGTGACAGATTGCTTTGCTTAAATAGTGTGCTAATACAAAAAAAACCGGGGTTGTCAGAGATAAATAAATATAGACATTAATTTTAGTCGTTCCAACGCACTTTTCACCAGAGCATTATTCTTTGGAACAACGTGGTGAGTCTGTCGCTTTCTTAGAGTCCAGCTCAACAACCTCCGTAAGTTTTAGATAAACTGATTGGTACGAGTCCTCCATAAAGTGGTATATCATATTTATTTTTATCTTATGTGTGATAGAGCCAAGCGGCGGCTTTTGTTGCTGCTCGAATGGGCCGGCTCGACCGGGTTGGTACCACGGCCTCGCAGAATACCGGCGTGAAGTAGAGCCATCTTATGCTTCTACGTTTCGTTCGGTGAGTGAGGTGACCGGAGGCCCACTTCCCCTCCCCATTCCACTTCTCACCCTCCCTGCCACCTCCCAAATACCCTTAAAGGTGAACAGGTAAACCGCTTGCTCGTTTGCAGCATTTCCCATAAATAAAAATATTATGTATTGTAGTTAGCACTGTATAATTGTGTTGTTTCTTCTCATTCATTAGACATCTCATTTGTTTTTACAGATTTTTTCTTCTTTGGCTAACATAAGATCCACCAACCTAAGCAACCGTTCATACAGCATCTTCTGCTGCGCCACAAACAATTCCATCGCGTATCAAACCCTCGTCTAAATGCTCAAATTCACAGCATTTACTTATGAGTTTCAGTGATGTAACATATTCATCTGAATCGTGAGATCACGTGTAAGCCTTTAAAAATATCGTAAGCTGGGTGCCCATTATCTAAACTTAATTCTGCAGGTGACCGGGCGTACTCCATGTTTTATTAGGTAAATTAATTCACTTCTTCCACAAGATAAGGTAACACTCCTTGTAACTAGAGCCGTACTTTAACAATTAAATGTAATATTTAACACTGCTGTCATCATGTAGTAAAATGGCGTATTGATCAATATTGATTTATTTTTTCTACGTCCATTTTGTACATACAGTGCCACCTACAATACGTTATATACTACACACAGGGCATTGAAACTTTAGTCTCCTAATTCGGAGGTACATCGCCGAATCACTTTGCTATCGTGTGCCAGTCATGCCAATTCCGATATAATTGACCCAAGGAATATACTCCATTTAAAGCCTAAAAATTCCTAACAAACACTTCGAATATTTTTTTATCGGTACAGACCATTATACTAAATCAACGTTTTATGTTTTACAGAAACACGAGGTAGCAATCAAGCGTGGCGCAGTGAAATTGATTAACAAACTCCTTCGTGATCAATGTTGGAAAGTTACAGAGGTTTCTGGCACGACAACTGTAGTAACTCACCCCGATTTGTGGGTGGTACCGGGCAAGAGGGCCCAGGCGACACGGGACATGGCGTGATGGGGCCCGGGCAATTACTTATTGCGATGTAATCTCGGACCAGTCGACTCATTGTGCTCGCGTTGTGTAACGCCAAGCGAAACATTTTGATCCTTTAAATTGAAATTTCGAACGTGTTCAAGACTAATGGAAGCGGAAACAATAGTTGACAATCATTTGCATGGGGTGAAATCAAATCAAAATTAAAATCTTCATTATTTGAACAAGAAAGATAAATTACACTTGTCAAATGTCATTCTTTCGTTCCGTATAGTCTCTATTTATTTCTTTCTTTATGGAGTCCATAAAGAAAATCTCGTGTCTTCTAGACGATAGATAGATCCTATTTAAAAAAACATTCTAGATCCAAGATACGCAGAATCATGATTACGACTACATGAGCCCCTTTCCTATGAAAAAAGTTCTGAGTTTGAATCCCAGCAAAGGTTTGTTTTTATGTATATACTTTGGTACAGGCAGTCGCTTACACAAGTCTGTTTCGTCGTTTTCCATTTGTCTATAACTGTGTATGGCGTATTAACCTACTTCGCTTTTCTTTATTCGTTCGAAATTTTATTAGGATATGTTTTACTATTAAATCTGAAAATAAGATTTAACCTAAAAATTTTATTACCCTCCACAAGCCGAATTATTGAATTTTTAGTGTGTAGAAAAACGATCTTGGAATTATGTTCTAAATTTCAATCTTGGTCTTCATCACGATCAATCTATGAGTGCTATTTGATGTTGAAAAAGATTTGATTGACATTCAGCTTAATAAAATGACGTACATCTAAAAGATGCTGGAAATAACACTTTTATATTACGTTTCTCAGTTTCAGTGGTTTTTTTATTACGTAGTCGACCTATAAATGTTCAAACCGATACCACACAAGTCTACCGGCTCTTTGATCGCGCTTATGACAAAACGTACAATAAAAAAAGTTAAAATGGCGCATATAATATTATAAGCCGCTGCACAGAACCCTTTTGGAACTTATATTTGAGCACGCGAGCTTTTTATGCCATGAAGCAAAGTATTTGCATATAATACGGTGGTATAATTAAGAATGACGTTTAACAAGTGAAATGTATCTTTCTTATGTCGATGAATAAATGATTTGTTTTAATAGTTGATTATGAAACCTATTGAAATTAAATTGAATAAGTCACAAAAAGAATAGTCTAAAACACTATTCATACTTAATTGTATATTATTACCGTAAAAAAGAGTACATTTATCATATATTCATTTATTTATTCTTTATTGCTCACCTTCCATTCAAGGGTTTAGAATCGGAGCACTTTTAACGCATCAAGAAGTCAATGCTATCAAAAGTATCTTAAGCTGTATGTTTTTATTTTCTACTTAAGCTGTATTTTTCTGCGATAGAAAAAAATAAAACTTTTACTTAACAATAATATCGTACAGTACTCTTTGTATACCAAAATTTTGACCCAACGGGAAGTATAATTGGCACGAGACCACTCAAGGACTCCACTGAATCGTCAATACAAACTCACAAAACCGGAAAAACATTATGGCAATATAATTCTGTTTATATTTGTACCATACGGAAGCCGAAAGCTGCTATGGTTTTTCTGCGCGCAACACCCCAAGCCACGTGTCTGAAGATTGTGAATCTAAAATAAATGCGGCCCCAGAGGCGACCCTTGCGGCACACCTGCTTTTGAAGATGTGAAATTATGCTTTCAAAGCACCCAAAATTAGACCTTAGGGCATTCTAATAAGAATAAGTTGCATTGCAGCAAATATTTGTGAGTGCAGAGCACATATTTGGCAGGAAGAGGGTGTCTATTGAATTATATTTAGTCGTAAGCTCCCTTTGGATATGATTAAACAAACGATACGCGACAAGGTGCTCAAAGCTTGCTCCTTGAGTCTCGGAGAGGATGTGTTCTAATATTTTTTACATTGCTATTTTTATAATATTGTGTGTGCTTAGTAACCTTATTATTCAATTAAAACACATTTTTACTGCTTAATTACAAATCTATAGTACATTTGATAGTATAATCATTTTATATCGCTTATCATATTTAGTTTAATGTACAATACTATATGATATATCTGTAAATTTGAGTAATACGCGAGCTTTTTATGCCATGAAGTAAAGTATTTGCATATAATACGGTGGTATAATTAAGAATGACGTTTGACAAGTGAAATGTATCTTTCTTATGTCGATGAATAAATAATTTGTTTTAATATATTTGATTATGAAACCTATTGAAATTAAATTGAATAAGTCACCAAAAGAATAGTCTAAAACACTATTCATACTTAATTGAATATTGTTACCGTAAAAAGGAGTACATTTATCATATTTTCATTAGATATCTGTAAATTTGAGTAATACGCTCATTGTGTAAATTACGTTGTACTATTTACAGTAAGGATGGATTTGGTTATCAGTAGCTATGGAGGGGGTGAAGACAAAAAACCTTATTCCTACATAGAAGTGCGACCGGCGCGCGCGCACGCCAGATGGTGGTGAGGGCATTGACTTCTTAATTTTTTTTTCTCCTCTGAAATCGCGACCCCTAAAAGCGCTTGGAAAATAATAAGAGAGGCCGTGTTTAATTTGGCTTAAGTAGCGCCATTGTGGTTGCGGCTGATAAAACTTAACTTTCCAAGTTACGTTGTTCGTTTAGCGTTAAATGAGTCCTGCAATGTATTGATAAAATGAGGAACAAACAATTTGTTATACTTTAATCTTGGTACGGTTTACAATTGAATTATTGTGCTACATCAATCGTAAAGTAAATCACTGACTGTGTCGAATTTACTTTAAGCCCAGTTTACAAGTGCCTCTCTTCGTTCAGACGGTAAGTTACAATAGTCAGATTGTTGCCTGGATGTGATGCTGCCACATAATACAAAACCGTATCGATTGTGGCAAAAGCAAAAAAAAAATCTAAGCTTTACGTGCAGCCAACGATCGAACACTAAAGAAAAAAGTTAGCCTTTCGAAAACAGAGCGCGGCGCGTGCGCTTGGATGCACGGCGATGATTGCACGTTTCGGAAACAATTCCATCACCTGCGTGCAAAACGAGATGTAAACCTTCCGAGAGATTGATAATGATACGGGCTGTGTTGTTACCTTCTTCCGATGGTTCAGCGAAATATGTACAAGTACTGCTATTACGAATGTCAAACGGTATACCATTTATTTACTGTGAAATATTTCTTCTCCAATTTCGTCTTACATTTGTCACATTTACATACGACATGATTGTGTCATTTTTGTATATAATAACAGATGGCTTAATATAAATTTATTCAGATAGAAAACAGAGACAGCAGCCAGTTTTGAATTTAATTGATTGTGCTATAAATGACAACGGAGCTAACAGTTCAAATTACGATAAGTAGCTAATGCAGCCATGGACACCTGCAAACAATTTAAATTGAAAAATCTTACATGTCAATTCCACTAAAATAGTAAATAGCAATTTTAAATGCTGTATTTACCACGTGCTCAGCGGTGAAGGAAAACATCGTGAGGATACCTGTAAGTCTAAGAAATAAAAGATATATTATTTCGAGGCTATGCGTCGCCCGCCAACCCAAACTGGAGCAGAGTGGCGGGCCTTCCCGGTTCCAAAAGCCTCTCTGATACTCGTATTTAAGAAGGAGGCCTTTGCCCAGCAATGGACGCTTACAGGCTGCTACTATACTTTTTTTACTTCACAGGTCTGAGGACTGAAATGAAATGCCTCATAGCACGTAATTACTCTGTATTCCCTTTCAAACAGCAGCCTCACAACAGGCTGATTGGTGGCAGAAATGGGTGAGCGGGTGGTACCATCCCAGACGACTCCTAGACAGAGATAGTAAAATATATAATAAAAGAGACTTCAATAGTATTTAAAATAAAAAAAAAATATTTCTCTCTTACGTATTGGCAATGGGGTTGGTCGGAGTTCCAGAACATTTAAATAAGTCGTTTCAGCTCACTTTTCACCATAGCTTATTTGGAACATTGTAACAGGTGTTACGTCTGTCACCATCGTAGCGTGTCCAGACCTTCAGGAACTCGGGTCTCCTGCGGGTACAGGCAGTACTCTTTGGAGTATTGTATCAGAAAGATCGTTGCATAAAATTTAATGAATGACCATCTGTTATATTAAAAAAAACAACACCAGAAACCCAGAAAAGGTCTACCTGAACGATACCCTCGGGATGAAACGATCTCTATAAATATTAAGGACAAAAACAATAATATTTTTATTTTTAATTACTTTGTTGTCATTCGATAGATATATTAGTAGTTTTTGGTACACTTTTTAAATGTGGGATATGGAAAGACTATTTCAAAATAATTGTCACCCTACCATGCCTCAGGACATAGTTATACAAAGATAGCACTTATGTAAGAAGGGAATCTCACACGCAATGTTTACAACAGGGAATAGATTGGAAATTACAAGAAATGCTATAATCGCGTGCAGTTTCTGACGTTCTCATTATAGTGTCTGGAGTTTAAATGGATAAATACTCACCACGCATTATGGATGATAAGGAACATAGATGTGATGTGGTATATACCTGGGCTGTGTACCATTTTATACCGATTCAGTTAAAAAAAAATATTTCTATGATATCGAAATGAGTCTCACATAATGGCATATTAGATGGCTGTGTGCTTATAGAGTATTTTAGTTCGACGACCATGTGGCGCAGTGGTTAGCGTACCTGACTGTTCAGCCAACGGATTCCTGGGTACGAATCCCAGCCGAAGACAATAATTGCACAACAAACCGGGGTAGTACAACGGCCTCGCAGAATTCCGACGTGTAGTAGAGGCATCTTGTGCTTCTGCGTTTCGTTCGGTGAGTGAGGTGATCAGAGGCCCGCACGTCCCTTCCCAATTTCCCCCCCCTGTCATCCCTCCCATCACCGAAATAGGCCGGCAACCTGCAGCTCCTCTGGTGTTGCAGATGTACGTGGGCGACGGTAATCAATTACCATCATGGGAGCTGCTTGCTCGTTTGCCCCCTTGCCAATAAAAACAAACGCACAGCAGTGATGGGGAGCAACGTCGCGAGAGTGTGGGCACCAGCGCAGCGCTCACCAAGCGTGGTGAGTGTGGACAGAAGGTCCTGAAAAATAGCCGAAGCGCCAATAGCCTAACGGGATAGGGTGCGGACTGCGAAACATGACGTCGCAGGTTCGAGCCCACCATTCGACTATTGTCGTGAACCACTACAAATACAAGCTCTAATGCTTAGTTGGAGGGTTAACTGGAATATTAGTAATGTTATTTAAATAGCATTGCTAGTATTCTTTTAAAAAAAAAATGTACAGCAACTGTTGCTGGTGCTTATCTCGGCGAGGACTATGTCCAGCGGTGGACCTACAACAGCTCTATATCGGTGTTAGTAACACCGCTATAAATCCAATATGCGCCAGGTATATTTGAAGCTCAAGAAAATGCTATTTTACAATTCAATTCAAACTAATGATGAAGATCGGCCAAGTGCGAATCTTTTTCTCATACTTATTTTGTTGCAACTTAAAAAGAGAATATCATTCATAAATAATGTTTGATAAGGTATTCTTGAACAGAATATGATGATTCGACGTGAGAAAGACAAATTTGCTTAAAAGCAGCAGCCTGTAAGTGGCCACTGCTGGGCAAAGGCCTCCTTCTCAAGTACGAGTATCAGATAGGGTTTAGGAGTCGGGAAGGGCCCGTCACGCTGCTCCAGTGCGGGTTGGCGGTCTTCACATACCCTCGAAATAATATTTTTATTATTTCTTAGACATGCAGGTTTGCTCACGATGTTTTCCTTCACCGCTGTGCACGCGGTAAATAAAATTTAAAATTGCTATTCACAATTTTAGTGGTGCCGGCACCGGGGATCGAACTCAGGTCACTCGCGCTCTATGAAACTAAAGTGAGCGTCCTGACCACTAGGCTACCACGGCTCTTTTGCATTGTATATAATTTATGTAAATTGTTATTTATAAAAAAAAAAGAAGTCGACGCAACAGACGTGAACGCGACAACGGCGTGACAACACAATTGAGTGATCCCGCCACCGGGGATCGATCCCAGGTCGCTCTATAAAACTAAAGTGAGCGCCCTAACCACTAGGCTACCACGGCTCTAATTCTAATTACGTTTGTCACATGTCAAATCCTATTGCTATTTTTTTTTACAATCTACCACCGTTTCGTTACGAGACTCCTCTGACGGAGAAGAAACAGACGATAGAAACTCCGCATGTCTTCTTTTTTGAATATTTTAAGTTGGTTTGAGGTGTTATGAAAATTTGATGAAGATTACATAACGTACTTGTATTTATTTTTTGTTAAATAATTATGTTTTTTTATCGATTATCCTTGTATTTCTATATACTACATAATAATAAAGATTATACGATTGAAACTTAAAGCTTCTGCTTTGCGTGTCGATGGCGTGATAAAGACATTAGTCTGCGGCTAATTCTTACGGATTGATTACGGGATTCAAACCCCAATACTTTCAAAACCGTCACTCCGATAACCCCCACACAGCTATTGTGTAATTAATATTCATTTGTAAACCATTATGTCGATTATTAAAACAATCAGTCAATCTTGCGCCAATCGAATTTATTTCACGGATGCCACACAAGGTCTGAGTGAACTTTTTTTTTTTTACAACGTCTCGACAACGCCACCTGGCGGCGGCGTGCGGCATTGCGGCGCGGAACAGTTAGCGGCAGCTGCGGTAACAGCTGGGCCTTCGTACGCAGGTAGTAACTGGGTAGGACAAGTTGAAACGGGCGTGCGGTATGCCCCGGCGCACTGTGGTTTGCTTGAATTGTGTATAACCTAATTTGAGAGGTGCTTCAACTTAAAGATGCTGTGGGGTAGGGTGAGTTAGCGTGAAGCTCGTGTACTTTCGACACGGAATAATTTTGGAAACAGTCTAAATCTATTCGCATCTTATGTCAAAGTATTAAAACATAAATACAAAGTGTATTTTGAAAAGACCGCTCTCGTCTTATCCAGTGGCCGTTGTAAGAGCCGAATAAGGAATCTTGTCCGTGCTAGAGCCAAGCTCCGGCTTTTGCTGCCGCTCGTATGGTTCGGCTTGACCGGGGTAGTACCACGACCATGCAGAATACCGGCGTGATGTAGAGGCATCATGTGCTTCTGCGTTTCGTTTGGTGTGTGAGGTAACCGGAGAACTACCCCCCTGCGGACTGCAGCTCAGCTCTTCACCACCTGCTCCTAACTAAGACCTGGTTATTTTCTTCAGCAGCAGCGTGCATCATTGCTGCGACAAGCTTGCGATACTAGTGCTAGGGAGTTAGAAGACAACTAGAGAGTGAGAAACACATAAGTTTAAGAAGAAGTGGAGTAAGAGGAGGTAGGGAGAAAAACAGCACATTCACTTTTTGCAATAAGACCTTTTTTTTTCTTTGCCGTGTTTCGTCACTACTCCTATTATAAACTCATAAGGTCCACCGATTGTAGATATTCGACACTGAACCAAGTCTAAACTCTCAACATCTCATTACTTACACGTACAATGTTTTAAATGTAACGTTTAATTCAAGAATACTACCGTTACCTAGAGCAATGAAAAGAAAAAATCACCTCTGCGAACTGGAGCTTGAAATACGTCGCAGAGGCGCGGCGCGTGCGCAGCATTAAGCGCAGCCCCATCTGCCTCGTAACCTGACACTGCTTACCATATGAATTATGCTACTTCCGAAAAAAAAATCCCGTCGACATTGACAAGCTAATATCAATCATGGTCGAACCGTACACGGTACAAAACCCCATGGAACACCAAACAGATTAATAAAAATAATATAATTTTAATTTCAACTTTATACACTAAGCCTGTAGGGTTATTTCTGTGTATCCAGTTATCAGTGATCCAGTCAAGTCATTCGGAAAAAAGACATATGCGTATTTCTCCGTGGCACACGCCAGATGTCGCGACTAGGCGATTTGGAGACGAATTTTGCATTTTTTGCAGTTCGCAGCGGTTGCCTGGACGCCATCTATAGAAAAACTATTGTTGCCCCATTAATAAGTTTATTTATAGAGGATGTTATCCGTAATTGCTTTTGTGCATCGCTGGTTTAGTGGCTCGAGTGGACTTTAGACGTTCGAGAGGCTGTGGGTTCGGCACTATACGGTTTTCGTTTGTTCCTTTTTTTTTTCAAAGTAATATGGAAGAGCCTAGTGGTTAGGACGCTCGCTTTAGTTTCATAGAGCGACCTGGGTTCGATCCCCGGTGCCGGTACCACTAAGATTGTTAATAGCTACGTATTTACCACGTGCTCGGCGGTGAAGGAAAACATCGTGAGGAAACCCGCATGTCTGAGAAATAATAAAAATATTATTTCGAGGATATATGATGCCCGCCAACCCGCACTGCAGCACCGTGGCGGGCCGGCTCCTAAACCCTTTCTGATGCTCATATTTGACTCCTTCTCAAATATGAGCATCAGAAAGGGCCTTTGCTCAGCAATGGACACTTACAGGCTGCTACTATACTTTTTTTACTTCACGTCGTCTCATGTTGCAGTACAGATTTTTTTGTATTTTGTTTTTTATATTCATTTGAGATCTTTATTATATTATCTCTCCTTTCGTCTGTATGTTTGTGCCTGTAATTACTAGCCCATTAATAAACGTGTTTTATTTCGTTCTTTAAAATTTAACATGATCTAGATCGGCGATCTGCAAAACTTCGAATAGTCTGACAATTAAAGTAAATTCTCCTTGCTTCAGGTTTTATCTTCGTTTACCAGGCGCCTCGATCAATAACTAAGTCTTATGCTCAAAAATGTCAAATAAAGATTAAATTAAAAAAAATAAAGTTAAAATTAAACAAATTCCTCCTAATTTATTTCCCAACGTTTCGAATGGCGCCTGTCGTTCTGGCATCGTAGTTAATCGGGGCTTCATTAAAATGTTTAAATATTAATTGTAGTCCGATCTACTCGGAAAGAGCTTACAGCATCTTTAGTTTGGGGAGTGGTACTGTTGCCTTCGGAGAAATATCAGTGTCTGCCCACTCCGCTTCGGCTTAGGATGGCGCCCAGTTGTACGCAGTACGCAGTACATTCCTAGGCTGTATGCCTAGAGTACTACAAAAGCCCAAAAAAAAAAAAAAGACTTTCACGTTCACTTCTGTCGACGTTGACGTCTGCCGTCTAGTGTCGAGGACAACGATGCAAACCGACAAACCGACCCAGTCTCGGTTAACACTACTCAGCACACACTGTACATACAGTTAGGAGTAGAAACATTTACACAAGCCCCGTCGACGCATGAGAGCGTATCGAGGCAACAGAACACCCGCGTACACACCGTACACCCGGCATTCAGGGCGGTCCTTACCGCCCAGATCTAACGAAACACCTCGACCGTCCGAGACGAGGCCCGAACCTCCCTCGGACGGTCCATAGAGCTTACCATAAAGAGGTAAGCAGTGGATGTACTCTTGCACATCTACTTAAAGCATAAACGCCTGCGGCCTCAAGGACGCAGGTGCAAACCTATGAAGCTGTAAAAGCCAAAATGGCTAACCGCAATAACTTCATCGAATAAATAATAAAACAACGATGCAAATTGTACATAACTTTCAAAAAACTCATTGGCGCGAGCTGGACTCCAACGAATGGGTGAGAGATCTGAACCACGCGGCTATCGCGACATCTACTTCGTCTCTCTCTATCTCTCTCCCTCTTGTTAATTATAAAGCTATCTAGTTCTTATTGTTTATAGGGACTGGGTCGCATGCGACAGACATAAAAACCCGAAGTATACCGAGACGTCGGCACCGATCCGCGGCGTGGTCGCGAACGAACCGATGCTCTGCGTAGGACGCGTGCATAACTGTTCGGTTCGAATCGGCGATGATTTGTATGCCATAAACGATAACCGAGCTTTCTATGTGTCACCGGCGGTTTCCGGCGCCGCTCGACAACATCTCCTAAGTGAAACACTTGAGTCATTACGTGAATTGGAATTTCATCGAAATTAACGGAGCGCGGCTCACGGCTCGCTTTGATATTGATACTAGACGAGCGACCTAGGATCGATCCCTCGTGCCGGCACTATTAAAATTGTTAAGTGCTTAATTTACCACATTCTCAGCGATGAATGAAAACAACGCGAGGAAACCCGTATGCTAGGAGAACTGATAGAAATATTTCGATGTCGTGTAAGGTATGCTAACTCAAACTCAGCTACAAAACCCTCTCAAATATCTCTAGTGAGACGTTTGGCCAGCAGTGGGGATATTACAGGTTACTTTATATACGAGTAGCGTCCCACAAACCGAACACACAGTTATGGTTGTACTGTACAGTACTGTTACATGTACGAGTATGAACATAGACGGACTCCTGCGTAAGTACGCATGTTCTGCACGTCGCATCTGATCCTACCACAAAATAAAATAAGCACACATATATACCCAGCACTGGGATGGTCAGAGGTCTCCCTCTCTCCCTCTCAGTCCACTAATTGCGAGCGCTTATTAAGGACAACGTGACGGATGGTGAGCCTGGCGCCGTATTACCAAAGTAATCAATACAAATTGTAAATACATTTGTAAAAACTCATTGGTACATACATGCGGATAGGTACATAGAGTTTTTAAGCGTGGTAGAGCTAAGCTTCGGCTGTTGCTGCTGCTCGAACGGGCCGGCTCGACCGGTTTGGTACCACTACCTCGCAGAATACCGGCGTGAAGTAGAGGCATCTTATGCTTCTGCGTTTCGTTCTGTCAGTGAGGTATCCGGGGGTCCATTCTCCCTCCCCATACCCCTCCTTATATTCTTCTATCTCCCAAATACCCTTACGCGACCGGCAACGCACCCGCAGCATCTCTGGTGTTGCAGATGTACGTGGGCGACGGTAATCACTCACCATCAGGTGAACCGTTTGCTCGTTTGCCGCCTTTCTCATAAAAAAAAAGTATAGAGCATAGAACTTTAGTCACCCGGTGCAGAGGCTGATCTAACCAGTCGGTTTTCGTCACTTAAAAGTTACTAAATTACTGAATCCACTGCTCGACGTTTCACCGCGCGTAGCGGATCTGCAACGACGACACCCGTAGTGGAACTGGGATGGGATGACATAGCTGTAAGGATCAGCAAGCGGAAGCGGCCGCCCACATGGCCCTGACCATATGGAGCTGGCAACCTGCAACAATGCCGCAGGTGCGTTGCGGGTATTCAACGGTATTTGGGAGATGGGGAGAGGCTCACCGAACGAAACACTAGATGCCTCTACTTCACGCCGGTATTCTGCGAGGCCGTGGTACCCACCCGGTCGAGCCGGCCCGTTCGAGCACCAGCAAAAGCCGCCGCTTGGCTCCACCGCGTTAAAAGAAATAAGGCCAAATTCGCGAAAGTCTTTTTAGGCAAAAATAAAAGATAAAAAAACACGTGAAAATGAAAGTATGTTAAATAAAGATGGAGTTCAGAGGAAATGAATTTGCCATTTCATGTAAAGCTTCGTTTGAGTTTACGGCCGTCGACGTCATGCGCTGCTACGTGTGCTTGGGGCCCGGCGCGATGGCGTCACCACTTCGTACGAAGCCTGCGTCTGTACGAGTACGTTCGGCAACTCAGTGTACATACATCCATATCTTGAAAGAACTTTTTAAACAGTAATTTAGTAACACACTTATTAGATTTTTTCATCTATCTGTCACTACTATTTTTTCTCAGAAGTGACCTTCTCTTAATAGTTACTTAATACTAAGGTTCATGGCCCTCAATTGTTATCCTTCTCCTCCCTCCAATGGAAGAACTCAAACGTTGAAAATCGTACTTAGCTTTGAACCTGCCTATGTAAACTATAAACGGATCCTTGCCGGTGAACTGTTGAAAATGTTTCCACAAAAAGGTAGAGTAAAAATGTGTGATTGTCTCTGGTCGTTTATCAGTGTTGTATCGTATAAAATTTCTGAATTGAATTAAACTTTCAATTTTAGAGTTGATGATGTCAACTCTAAAATACAATTCAATTCTACACAATTAAAAAAAAATTGATAAATGGAAAAGGTATTAAGAATGTGTTTCATTCCACAGTAGTTACAGCATAGCAAAATCAGTCTATCCCTCTCTGACGTACATGCACTGCGGTGTGACGGAAGAACCAGCATGACTTTGTATTATCAAGGTAGGGCAAAATTCGTACATGTATGTATGTGTATATTCACGCCTTGTTCCCAACGGGGTGGGCAGAGACAATCTTCTTCCACTTGCTACGGTCCTGACATACGTCTTTCGCTTCTCCCTCTTTCATCAATCTTCGCATGCATGCTCGTTGGTTTAGAGTACTCTTGACCTGGCCTTTTTTCAGAGCGTCTCCGATTTGATCGTGAAATGTTCGCCTAGGTCTTCCTCTCCCGACTCTACCATTTACACTCGCCTCATATATTTGTTTCGTCAACCTACTTTCATTCATCCTCTCCACATGTCCAAACCAGCTCAGCATCCCTTTCTCAATTCGTGTCACTACATCGTCTTTTACGCCACAACGCTCTCTGATCATATTATTTCGAACCCTGTCAGTTATCTTCACATCAATCATATTTCTTAACGCTCTCATTTCTACTGCATTTATCCTGCTTTCATGCCTCTTCTGCCATACCTAGCTTTCGCTTCCATATGTTAATGTTGGTACCAATACCCTTCTATGCAGAGCCAAACGAGCTTTGTGAGATATCGTCTGGCTGTTCATAAATGTATGCAATGCCCATTCACCATATTACCTGCCATCGCTCTCCTTTCAATGTCACATTCGTATCTTCCATCTCTAGTAAACATTGTGCCCAAGTAAACAAAAAAACAAATTCGTACATCTAGTAGATAATCCGGCCATTTTTTCAGCCCCAAAATACATTGTCGGTTAACCTCAGGTGCTTCTGAGAACAGAAATCTGTGTCATCGATGTCTATTTGGTTTATAAGATTATGAATTTGTCGTGTGATTTATTAAAAATACCCTATTGTGCTACGATGGGAAGTGGCGCAATAAAAAAATAAAATCAGTCGCAATTAATAAAAGTAGCAGCCTGTAAGTGCCCACTACTGGACAAAGGCCTCCTTCTCAAATACGAGTATCTGAGGTCTTGAAGCCGGTACTGCCCGCCACTGCCCCAGGGCGGGTCGGCAGGCAGCAGGTCTCCTCGCGGTGTTTGCCTTCTTAAAATCGCTATTAACAATTTTTGTAGTGCCGGCATCGGGCATCGAACCCGAGTCACTCGCGCTCCCGAAACTAAAGTTACCACCACTAACCACTAGGGTGCCGCGACAACTCGTAACTGGATATAATTTAACAGAACGTAGAAATGAGTTGCGTTTAGGGGATCTTTTGAAACTGAAGATGTAAGGTAATTAGCCGATGTATTAGCACGCCCACGGCTATTTCTAGCAGTTCGCAATTTCCTAAAAAAAAAACTAAACATGACCTTATTTCATATGTCTGCTTATAAATAACCATTCGCGTGTGGGCCGAGTTGCAAACGTGAGCGATTTTGTCACTTTTGTAGCATAAACTTAAGTGGAATAAAACATTTCACTTTTTTTTTCAATTTGTGCCGATTTGATTTAAACGGAGAGACGATTTTTGTTTTATTCGAAACGAAAATTAAATTTCGTATTGATAATTGTTTTAACTTTATTTTTTATGTGAGTGTTTTAGGATTCGACCCAGTATAAAGTCTTTAAAAACTTTAGATAATTAACCTGTCGAAAGTAAGATACTGATTTTGTTTAATGGGTGGCAGAGCCAAGCGGCGGCTTTTGCTGCTGCTGGAACGGGCCGGCTCGACCGAGTTGGTACCACAACCTCGCAGAATACCGGCATGAAGACGTGGCATCTTATGCTTCTGCGTTTCGTTCGGTGAGTGAGGTATCCGGAGGCCCACACTTCTTCCCCGTCCCCATCCCATCTCCCAAATCCACTTAAAAGCCGGTAACGCACCTGCAGCACCTCTAGTGTTGCAGATCTAGTTGGGCGATTGTTGTCTGATTTTCGATAGAGTTATGAAGTATTCATAACTCTATCGAAAATCAGATTCAAGTAGAAGTAGTACTATAATTACATACTGTTACTGCACATCATTACTCCTTGCACCGTTAGCAAAGCCAACGCCACCCAATCGCGTGTAACTTGCGCCTCATCTAAAACGTCAGCGACGACGCGTAGGTGCGCCGAGCGAATGCTTTTGTCTGTCTGTCCGCGCGAGACGGTACGCCGATTTCGCGAAAAGAAAGCCGAAGCCCGAGCGTGCACTTAAACGCGCACCATGGCGTTGTGTAACTTAGGGCCGTTGTACCGTGTCATGCTCTCGGCCGCTTGTTTGTTCGTCTGTCACATGATTGCTGTAGAGTGATTTACAACAGGAACCGTATGTGCACACTCATGCGCATAATGTCTTGACAGTGTAAGATTATGTATTTCTAAATGGTTTCCGATTCGAATTCCTGGTGAAGTTAATATCAGTGAACTTTTGGGTCATACACCCACTGTCACTGGTCTGCGTGTGGTGTCGGAGACATGAGACATGCAAGAGCTGCATGGCGCCCATTTTTTTCAATCGAATCGCATTGAGTTAAATAAGAAATATGCGTGCCAATTTGAGCGGATAAAATGGCAGCGATGTGACTGTTGCTTGAATGGGCCGACCGACTTGACCGGGTTGTTACCACGGCCTCGCAGAATACCGACGTAAAGTAGAGGCATCTTGTGATTCTGCGTTTCGTTCGGTGAGCGAGGTAACCGGAGGCACACTCCCCCTCCTCATCCTTCCTCCAATCGCACCTGCAGCGTTGCAGATGTAAGTGGACGACGGTAATCACATACCATACAGGTAATAATAAATATTATAATAAAATTGCACACAACTTATAAGGTTATCGCACTAAATATGATTAATTAAACATTTCCGGTGTTCTGTTCACCCGTTAGGCAACGTATCGCGAACCATTCACGAATGGGATTTAATTCAATTATGCGGTTCATATACGATTAGTCGGCGGAGGCGCCACGCCGGTGTAGGGGAGGAGGGGTGAGGGGGAGGGGGGGGGGAGAGTGCGTCGAGACGTCGTCTGCGCATCCCGTTGCTGGCTCACTTTGATCCGTACTGAGATACAGTGTAAGCGATAGGCAGAGAAATCACTTTCCATTGTATATGTGATCCCATAATAATAGCACACAGAAAACTCATTGTATCTATGTGTGATCAATAATGTGTCAGGCGTCCTGCAATGTGTCTGCGTATCTCAGGCGTCCTGTTGGTACTCAGGGTAGCTTAACAGGACAATATTTTGGAGGCCGCAAAAATGTTTTTTGGCATTTACCACACACGAGTCTTAAGCCACTCACGGTAAGAAAAGAATACAGATGTTTATTCTTTTCTTACAGTGACAATAATACTCTGCACCGTACTCTAATCTGTACGGTCTCTACAGCGCTTTACTCTGTACAGCTGGATGTCTGTAGGGGGCCGCCCGTGTGCCCGCTTTATTTCCAAACATACCGCCGCTGAAAAGCCGACGTTCGGTTAACTTTCGACCGCTCCGTTCGGGAACTGCTCGGCGGGAAATTTCCTATGAATAAACTCTGTGTGCATTTGCTGCTTCCCTAATTGTTCTTAACAGCTTACGACACTAATATATACCTACGTTATGTGCGTTCAGCTGGATTTAAGATAAAGTCAAGAGTTCTATACTATGATGGTTTTAAAGGGAGTGTACCGTGACATTTATCAAAGCCAAAATTACTCAGTCCATCAAAGCAGTGATTGTGGAACAGTCTGCTTGGATTTAATTACGTGATAGGCCTACGTAGGCGGCCTTTCAGAATATTTGGGTGATGGGAGGAGACCATCTGGTAGGGAGGGAAGCTGCAAGTAGCCAGAAAACGCAGAAGCAAAAGATGCCTCTGCTTCACGTCGGTATTCTACAAGGTCGTGGTACCACCCCCGGTCGAGCCGGCCCATTCGTGCAGTAGTAAAAGTCGCCGCTTGGCTCTAGCACTTATAAAATGGTATATAGTTATTTTTTTATTGGAAAGGCGGCAAACGAGCAAGTGGTTCACCTGATGGTAAGTGATTACCGTCGCCCTCGTAGATCCGCTACACAAGAGGAGCTTACACGCTGGGAGGAGACCATCTGGTAGGGAGGGAAGCTGCAAGTAGCCAGGAAACGCAGAAGCACAAGATGCCTCTACTAAACGTCGGTATTCTGCGAGGCCGTGGTACCGATCCGGTCGAGCCGGCCCATTCGAGCAGCAGCAAAAGCCACCGCTTGCCTCTACCACGTTTAGTGCCGTAAATGTTCGCGCAAACCCGGTGGCTCTCGCACTTCTTTACGTTAAATTGCACAAACATCGACTGGCAGCTGGGATTCGAACCCAGTGAGCCATGGCTCAGTAGTTAGCTACGCTAACCACCAAGTCACGCGGCCATATCTGATCTTGACAGGGGTGCGACAAACGCTTTCCTGTCGCCTCAGCGGCCGCTGCAATTTAAAAAAACACAACGAAAAATTAATTTCACTTTAATTGTGCGAACAGATCGCTATCCGTCCGTACATAATGTTAAACAAACAACACCTCAGTTACGAATGCTTAATGAATTTTTTCTTCAACAGCGTCAAGGAAACGATGCAATTTGTTGTAATGATAACTGCTTTACATTTGTTTAGATGATTGTCTGTTTGTGTGCATCGTTCCGTCATCATTGTGTGTTGCAATTTAAATTATATGTACAACGGTCATATGTAAAACTTTAACCGGATGTCGAAGTTTATGTACTATATAACTATTTATATTTTATTTGGGAGGCTTTTTCTCTGTCCAGCAGTTGTATGGGTAGGTTGTATCCGAGCACACTCTTCCCCGTTTCTGCCATCAAACAGCAGTATAGCAAGTGTCGTGTTCGGGTTCGAGAGGTACAGAGAGCCGGTAAAATTACTTGCGGCGCAGTGTTCTATCTTAGACCTCAGCGGTAACAACGCCTTTGTGACCTTCTTCGACTGAAGTTCTTTGCTAGTGAACATGGGCTGCGGTAGCCACTTAACATTCCGTAAGAGCTCACTGCTGGGCAAAGGCCTCCTTCACAAATAACTGAGAGGGTTTTGGAGCCGGCTTCATATGTACTCGAATTAATAAAAACTTTTTGTTATCTCTCAGACATGCAGGTTACCTCGCGATTTTACCCTTCACCGCCGAGCAAGTGGTGAATAGAGGTCCATTGCGATCGGACACAGGTCACTCGAGCCCTATGAAACTTAAGCGAGCTCCCAGACCACTGACCCGCCACGTCTAAACTGACCCAACTCCTAAGGGGTTCTGTTTGATACGCGAACAAAAATTACGAACAGCAGGTGTGATGGATGAAGTTTCGTAATAAAAAAAAAGAAAAGGTATATATTGTGACAGCACATCGTGTTCATGTCCGAGGAGCGGAAGGATTTATAGGGCGCTTGTGACAACGAGCGAAGAGGCGTCTGCGCGTCGGGATATATAGACTCGATGCCGGCCCGGTGACGTGCGCGCGGAGCTATTCTGCATATGTTTGCAACATTTACTAACGGGCTAACCAGCAAACGGCTCTCGTGATGGTAAGTTACAGTCGCTCATGTACATCTGCAGCATCAGAGGAGCTGCAGGAGTTTCAGACGTTGCCAGCATTTGGAAGGATATTTGGGAGTGGGGAAGAGGCGCAAAGGTTACCTCACTCACCGAACGAATACGCAGAAGTGCAAGGTGCTTCTACTTCCTGCCGGTATTCTGAGACGACGTGGTTCGAGTGGCAGCATAACCCGCCGCTTGGCTCTACCGCGTACAATGCGGAATATAACCGAGGCACAGAATGTTTGCGGTGGATATGAAACTTGTCGAACCTGCTCATATTCGCTGCTATACAGCATACTGCAACGTTCGTGTATCTTCAAATGCGTCCACAGCAGAAAAGAAATTCTAGACTTGCGAGAATGTTTAAGAAAAATCATTGCCACAAATGCCACTAGGTTAGAAAGAAAGAAAAAGAGACCATTTAGTACAACACAACACGAGTACAACACATTGCTTATTATAGAAAGAGAAAAAAATTAAAACTAAGCATAGATTTATACATTTTAATGCTTGTTTTGCCACGTTTGCCAGATAAATCTGCGCTGCAACGTTGCCGTGAAAAAGAGCTCTATGGCCGCAGCTGTAATAATAGCCTTGGCGCTGATGTTCACTGAGACCAGCTGTGGACAGAGTAGCTGGGTTCAGCTGCAATATATATGCGGTAGAAAAGAAAGAAATTTAAAAAGAAAAGTAAATTTGCCTGTGTTTCATCTGCATGTGTTGTGTACTTTTTGTTATACTTTTGACCAACAGAACTTGGATAAATGGGCAGACATGGAGCATTATGAAACATCATGTGGATGCATCGGGATGCTGGAGTTAGTTGAGTCGTGGCGTGGCAAAATATTATTCATCGTTTTGATCTTTTAATAAGTAAGTCCTATAGTTTCTATTAAAACTTTGAATCCACCGATAACGCTCCTTCTGGATAAGGTAAATGATATTTAGGAGAGAAAACTTGATGCTATATTGGTAGTAATAATAGTTCTTGAATCTTGCTTCTTGATATTAATTCATATATAAAAAAAGGATACCTACGGAGTTTCTTTCGTCAGTTTCCCCGGAGATCCACTCCACCTCCCCATCCCCCTTCTCATCCTCCCTCCCATCTCCCAAATACCCTTAAAGGGCGGCAACTCACCTGCGGCCCCTCTGGTGTTGCAGATGTACGTGGGCGACGGTAATCCCTTACCATCAGGTGAACCGCTTGCTCGTTTGCCGCCTTTCCCATAAAATGAAAAGTTTATTTTCCGTCAGAGGAACCTCATTACTAAACGGGAGATTTTAAATAAAAATTGACGTTCGACATGTGAAATGTATGTTTCTTACGTTGAATATATGATTTGATTTGATTTCATATCTTATCAAAATCGGCAAATGTCCACAATTGTGCAGAATATCGCGCCTCGCGCACTGTATTTAACTGTCTGCGGGATATATTTAGCGCTAAGTGCGCTTTAATATTAGTTTGCCAAAATCGGTTCACGTGTCTTTGCATCGTGACCGGAGACAGCGACCGGAGTCGTGTCGCAGTCGTGTCCTTACGCCACGAGCGTCAGACGAGTTCGGAGAGTCAGAATAAAATGTTATGAAATGAGAATTGCTTCGGTGACCTACTGTTTTTAGGGTTCCGTATGGAGCCCTGTTGCTAATCCTAGGCTCTCTCATGACCCGTAATAGTTAGCCGGTTGAAATTTTGACAGAATTACATGTTTTTAAAGCGGATATTCTATGATTTTTTTTTTAAAAAGAATACTAGCACTGCTATTTAACTAACATTACTAATATTCCTGTTAACCCTCCAACTAAGCATTAGAGCTTGTATTTGGAGTGGTTCACGACAATACCCGAATGGTAGGCTCGAACCTGTGACGTCATGTTTCGCAGTCCGTACTCTAACCCATTAGGCTATTGGCGCTTTTTATGAGACACAATACTTGTTAATGTAATGATGGTATGGGACTATTATATTCCCCCTATTTCCCCATCTCACCCGCAAAGCGATTCAGCGGTTCTTGACACAAGGCTTTTGGGAGTTGTCCAAGGACATCTGTCGCCGCGTTTTCTAGACGTCTCGCATAGGGATGTGATTGTAGTCCGATAAACGTAATCGATTTTACTTCTCTCTTTATTATTATTGAACCAACCGTACGATATAATTATTATAACAATAATCTTATATCTTATATCAATAGTATAACGAAAAATTACAATACTGTCACTTGTTACAGTGGATAAATACATAATTAGTTATTTAGTCATTGACTTGTTTTCTGGCTGAATGTAACCAACATTCAACGGCAACTTCAAGAATAGAAAAGGACTGTATTTAAAAAAAAAAACACGATATGACAATGCTCTTTGGCGATATATTTTTTTTATAACACAGGAGTGATAAACGAACTAACATTCCACCGGATGGTAAATGGCTGCTGCAGCGCATGGAAACCTGCAAACAACTTCAGTCGAAGGTTACAAATCTTTATGATATTTACGATTGACATGTAAACTGCATTAGTTGGTTGGGGTTGCTGCCCTCGAAATCATTCCATCATCATTTCTCATCGTAAAAGGAAACTTTTTTTTTAAAGCATGTTGTGTGTTTACTTGTTCTCTTAACAAATTCTTCGTGGGAAGACTATATTCTGCAGAAGCAAAGGGAAGCAATATTGAATAACGCATATTGCTATTTTACTAACCGACTTCTAATAAGAAGGAGGTTATCAATTCGGATATACGTTTGTTTTGTATGTACGCTACGTGATGACAGCGCCGATTTTGATGATTATTTTTTGTATTAAATAGACTATACGTCAAGGAAGATCCCATTTAACGCATATTGCCTTTTTATCAACAGACTTCAAATAAGGAAGAGGTTTGAAATGAAACTATTATTTACAGATTTCATCGCATCAAATTTTTGTTTTTATTTTAGCGACGTTTCGTGTGCTTTACAGCAGCGGTGTTGTTTTTCTCGTTTCTTTAAAACATTGTTTTAAACTCACTTGTTCAATATTGTTTATAAGAAATATATCCTTTCGATAAACCTATCGAAATCATTTCACATCCCTATGTAATGTAGGCTTCCTATTTATCCCGATAAATTTATAAGGATGTGATAAGGCAGACAGTATAATGGCGCAGACGGGCCGATGTCTGCCTTAACAACTTTTTTTTTTGCTTACTCAGTACCATTACATAAATCGAGACAATTTTCATTTACTGTTATATAAGTCAAGTCAAGTTATTGACGAAAAAAATATGATTGAAAATTTCCGTTCACTATTGCCAGTGTCAACTGAGCTGAGTATCATAGAGGCATAAATGTACGCGCCAACGCAGAGGCACTCACCACAGAGGCACTCACCACAGAGGCACTCACCACAGAGACACTCACTCATCTAAGCCTTTTTCGTCCAGTACCAGTCTATTGTCAATTAGAGGGATTGCGGAATGTATAAGCTATAACGACCGAATACTCAATACTAAAAATAATACTAGGGTGGACAGACTTCTTGACCCTTCAGTCGTTTTAACCAATTTTCCACCAGGTTAGTGTCCAGGCCGATGACACAAATCGTACATAAGTTTCAATAACTCATTGGTACGTACCGTCTCGAGGTACTACGCGGTAGAGCAAAGCAGTGGTTTTTGCTGCGGCTCGAATGGACCGGTTAGACCGGTGCTGTGCCACAACCTCGTAGAATACCGGTGAGTGAGGCAATCGGAGGCCCACTTCTCTTCCTCATCCTCCCTCCACATCCATCTCATCTATCAAATATCTTTAAAAGCCGGCGAACTGATTCGGCCTACACGAGATTTCCTCGTGCACAAGGCCCTTTCTAAAAAAAACCGACCCACTTCACCCTTATCGATGGTAACCTAAGCCGAGGTCTCGCACCCCCTTACGAGGCGTCCTTATGTTGCCGCGAGCCCCTCTCTTTTGTTGTCAGAAATCCTTCGTTAACAGAGGTCAGAGCATAGCATAGCAGCTGCCAGCGACGCACCAAGAATGCAGCGTCGTTGCTCTTCTAAAACGTTCTTTCGCTCACGAGCCTCCTGCTCGCGAGCCTCAGCCGCCGAAGCTGTAAAACCCACCGGGCCAACAGCGTATCTACCGAGGGGGGGGATCAGTCGGTCCGCCATCGGCATCTTCAATGCTGGTGACTGATTATGTCGGGATCACCGAAGGCGGTGACTGGTAGATGCGAGCAACTTTTTCCCACGTGATACAAAAAAAAAAGGCAACGCCTCTAGTATTTCTGATGTACGTGGGCGAGGGTAACCAGTTATCGTCAGGTGGGCTTGCTCGTTAGACCCCTTTCTCATTAAAAAAAAAATATACAACTCGGCTATTGCTCCCCAAATTTGGAGTTAACAAAATAAATATGTTGTAAGTTAAGTAATTTCACCTGCCTACCCCGAAACGTCACGAACCGACCGCGTCTGGTCATCGAACGGCCGTGGGAGCGGCTGCCGACCGATCACACGGCCGCAACGCCTTCCATATCGGTGATTTACTTCTCCTTGATTGCTATTTATCGGCGATACGCGCTCGTAAAACCACTAATAAAACATTGATGTGCTAAATCGCCATATTGGCGGAGCGGGTCGTCGAATAGACCAGCCGATCTTTAGGCCACTAAAATCTCTGTGAATGGGCACGGTCTAGACCGGATTCTTATACGAAACCAATTAATGAAATAAATATAAATCAACACGCGCATAATTTCTACTATAAGTTTTTTGTTTTTTTTTTATGGAAGAGACGGTAAACGAGCAAGCGGTTCACCTGATGGTAAGTGATTACCGTCGCCCACATACATCTGCAACACCATATATGCTGCTGGTGCGTTGCCGGTCTTTAAGGATATTTGGGAGATGGGAGGGAAGAGTAGGGGAATAGGGAGGGGGTGTGGGCCTCCGGTTACCTCACTCACCGAACGAAACGCAGAAGCACAAGATGCCTCAAATTCAACCTCAACTTCAACCGGTATTCTGCTAGGCCGTGGTACCAATGCGGTCGAGCCGGCCCATTCGAGCAGCAGCTAAAGCCGCCGCATGGCTCTACCACGCTTATAGTGTATATGAGTACATTCAGAAAGCGAATCTTCTGTAACGGCATGACAGATTTTGTTTCATGAAAAGCCTTTGTCCAGAGAAGCCAATAGAAAAAAACTATTCCTTCTCTGAGGTTTTTCTTGGGCCGTACATGAATAATAAAATGTATGCTGTACAAATATTTGTTAATTGAGTGAAATCTGAAAATATTCAGACATGCACTTGAAACAATAAAATTTTTGACCGAGATTCGAACCCAGAAACCACGACTTTACGTTGAGATAGAGTCGTTCAGAGAACTCTCCCACTGTGCAGCGCGGTCGGCAACTAAGAATCAATATTCATCAATACTACATCATAATTCATACAGGGAAAGTGATAAGTCGTTAAAACATATAAATCAAACAACCCTTAAGTTTTAAATACAGGCAACACCCCAACCCTTTCAGTTTCACAGCGCATATAAATTGAAACGACGTTTCATGTGTGATTAATTTTATAATTCATCGACATCATTGCCACCATGATGGGTTTGAATCTCCCTCGATCTCCCTCTCTCTCTTGGAGACTGTAAGCTGTTAGCAGCACTCGTACGGAGTTCGATACCCGTGCCGACTCTGCGGAGATCTTGTTAGCTTCGATTTTAATTGCAGACTCAACAAGTAACATCGGAAATTCGCTTACTTGCACCGGTTTCGCGTTGAGCGGAGAAACATCCGGCAATGAAACCCTGTCAAAAACTATAGGTGGCCAGGACGCAACAGTGGCATGTTTATAGACTGTCACCTCCATCTTCAGGGTAGCTGAAGTTCTAAATAAAGTAATGTAAATGGAGAATAACTACTTTTTCTTCAGATGTCAACTTCACTTGCACTCGCACCTGGCGCACTTGCTGTCTAGGCTTATGCGTCTGTCTGTCGGTGGCAAATCAGGATTCACCACCGACAGACGGACGTGGTAGAGCAGCGCAGAATAAATAAAAATCATTGAAAGGTTCAAATATTTCATAGTATGATTCACTACGCGTCTAATGCTATTTTTATCACTTCTTCATCGGCCTGGGCTCTCTTCCTTGTATCTAGTTCAAGTCGGTAATCTGTAGGACCGTGGTTCTACCTCGGTCGAGGCGGCATATTTGAACAGCAGCGAAAGCCGCCGCTTCGCTCTACCGCGTACATAGGTTAGTTCCTTACACGCAGAGCCGGAAACAAGTGACAATGAAGTCCTAATGATGTCCAGAACTACATATAAGTTTGTAATGTATACGGAAACTTGGATTTACTTAAAAGCTTCGTGAATAAATAAACATCGGAAACTCCACGTAAATAAAATAACATAGGTTTTTTTATAACACACGTATAGTAGACCACAATGAAGCGCCGTATTGGTATATTACCTTTTCATACTTATCAAACAAAAGCTGTGGCCGCGGTGCCTTTAATAGAAAAAGAAAAAAAAACGAATATCTGCGCCCGCACATATGCGCTGCCATATTTAAATTTCGAATCGGATGCAAAAAAAATCATACGCAATGTGTCCCGCGCACGCGCTCCGCCATATGCTAGGAGGCTTTAAAAAAAAACTTTTTTTATCCATCAAACACCCTAAGCGGAGATAAGAAGGGAAAAAAACTGTAACATAAGCATAATATTAGTAGACGGCAGTAAGTTAAATAAAAAGTTATCACAAAAACTCATGCTCATTTTGAGGTTAAATACGTGTTTTTATAGGCGTTTGCGAGCTTGGTTAGGGCTGCCAAAATATGTTTAAGATTTGTAAGTAATGCAATTGTACTTAACGTATTCCGCAAAGAGCAAGAACGTGGAATGCTTAATCAGCAACTTAGTTTAGCCCTTTCAAATATTGATTGTATTACCCCGGATTAGTTTTCTAATTGTTAGTTAGATCAAGAGAGATATAATATTTAGTACAATGATGTGAAGGGAGACGGGGATGAAAAACGAGCTAACGGTAAATGCCTACTGCAGCCCTGTAAACAACTTCGATCGAAGAAGGTTACAGATGCGTTGTCACACTCGAAGACCAAAGATCGAATGCCTCACAGCCAGCAATTATACCGGCTGTCTCTATCGGTTATATCTAAGTAATTGAAATACTGTTTGATGGCTTGAAATGGTTATGTGAGTGGTATCTACCCCAAGGATCCTACCACCTGGCAACACAGAGAAGAACGAAACGTCGGCTGCCAATCGGATCTAGATAGACGTATCTAATACGAGTATCATTGTGAATTACGATAATTAAAACTGCTTAAAAAAAAAGTAAAGTAAGAGCCTGTAAGTGCCCACTGCTGGTCAAAGGCCACCTTCTCAAATACTAGTATCAGAGAGGGTTTAGGAGCCGGGAAGGGCCCGCCACGCTGCTCCAGTGCGGGTTGGCGAGCTTCACATATCCTCGAAATAATATCTTTATTATTTCGCAGACATGCAGGTTTCCTCACGATGTTTTTCTTCATCGTTGAGCACGTGGTAAATACAGCACTTAAAATTCTTAATAACAATTTTAGTGGTGTCGGTACCGGGGATCGAACCCAGGTCGTACGCGCTCACTAAAGTGAGCGCCCTTACCACTAGGCTACCACGGCTCTAAAAAAACTACTTAATTGAAGAATATTTTTTTCATGCGCGTGCCAACCCTACGCGGCGCGACGCGCGCAGGGCATCTGTCGTAACGCGATGAACTTTGTTCGTCACAGGCCGGGTCCGCGACAGCCGCCTCTCTTTCGGTTCGTTGGTTGTTAGATAACAATAAACTTGAAAGAACGTTTCCTTCTCTATACAACAATGAAGTTATTCGCCATAACACGACTTCCTACATTATGAAAGTAAATTAGATTAAAGATTTGTTAGAAAAAAGGCCCAGTACGATGAGACGACGTAACATTCATAATATATGCTATTCTATCCACATCCTAGACGTTCTTATATTTTATCTGTTGGATGTTTATTAGTTTTTATGCTGGAAGGTCATTGCACAGTAATTATACTGGCTCTCTACACCCCCGTTTTACCATAACACAACAGTGGTGGCATGGCGGCGGAAACATGTAACAGAGCGTTAGCTATCCATGCGGCACTTGGATATAAAGGGAAGCAAAACACACATGCACATGGAGTTTGACTGCTTGTACCTAAATACCTAATTGAAAGTGGCAAAACCAACATCCTTACGTGAATAGGATAACGAACGGG
This sequence comes from Bhutanitis thaidina, assembly GCA_029286595.1. Lineage (NCBI taxonomy): Eukaryota > Metazoa > Arthropoda > Insecta > Lepidoptera > Papilionidae > Bhutanitis > Bhutanitis thaidina. Next base: position 608,827 of record JAGSMS010000041.1, on the reverse strand, counting down.
ATAATAAGTTCTCGTCATTTAAAAAAATAAAAAGGCAATGAGAAATAAGAAGAGAGTTTAAAAAGTTGAGTTATTCGGTAGACATCTAAGAAATAATTTGATAATTTCTTGACCTTATAACCCAACCAGACGGAAGCCAGCACGGGAGACCACACGGCAGGGGAGACCAGACGGCCGAGGTTTAGTGGGAAAGGGAAAGAAACCAGCGGACGATGCGAGCGGTATCAAGAAGCACCGCCTTCTGCATTTGAGCTCGGAGCGGTCCGTCACGGAGTCCCAGCCGCCTCAGATGTTCCGAGAGACTGACTGGGATCAACCCATTCGCAGAGACGACGATCGGAATAATTTCGGTCGGCATACCGCCCCACATGTCGGTCACCTCGTGAGCCAGGTCCAGATATTTCGTTTTCTTTTATTTATTATAATATTATTATTAATATTAACTTATGCTAATATTTATTTAAAACTTAATCACTTATTGGACTGTAGGACAACTTGATGGATACGATTGCTAAGCGTTGAGATTATGGCAGATCCTTTTTATGAGCGAGGTCCTGCAGTGAATTATTAACAGCCTGTTAAGGTAAGGATTAAGGACAAACTACATAGTTTCAGAAAGCTTTTAGTTTAAGTCAGATTTTCTATACTATGTTATACGCTTTACAGTAAGTTACTTAATAAGTACTGGTTTCTCTAAAATAATATGCGTGTTTAAATAAGGTTAGTTCAAACGTAATTACGAACTAAGCGGTACTAAAATTATATTCATAAGAAACAAAAGACAATTACGAATAATCCGCACGAGAAGTGGTCCATTGTAACCAAGAGCCTAAGCATCGATCGGCACACTTAAATAGTCCATAACGCATTTATTAAACATTGAAATAATGTTGCAATTTAAAAAAAAAAAACGCGAGAAAATCGCTCACTGCACCAAATACATTAACGAGGTCTAATTTAGGCTCCCGTCGGCGCCTTTGAGCCTGCATAAACGCCTGGCCCGTTCGGTGTACACAATGACTGGAGGTACTAAAACCTTTATGCAACCCCGATACCTAATCCAGCAACCCATCAAGCTGAACGGGATAATAAGCTCTCGTCATTTAAAAAAAATAAAAAAGCAACGAGAAATAAGAAGAGAGTTTAAAAAGTTGAGTTATTCGGTAGACATCAAAGAAAACATTTGATAATTTCTTGAAATAAAGCATTCCTATATTTCTTCGTAAGAAACAGAATTTCGTTTGTCTAATGTCAAATCTTTTTAATTATTTTTTTTAATCTACCACCGCTTCGTCACGACCTCTGTCGGAGAAGAAGCAGGCGAAACAAACTCCGCAGGAATTATCCAGTTTTTTTTTTCAATAATTGGACAATAACAACATTAAATAAAAGTAATATAAAATATGCGCTCTACAATTTGGAGTAGAACAGCCTCGCAAGCAGCACCTGTTCACGCGCATGACGCATGACACAAAAATTACGTGTGACGTCATTCCTCTATAAAATCATGCTATGCTATTTTTCAGATACGTTTTATCGAGAAGTGACATCCCGCGGAAATTTCGTGAAATCTTTTTGAGGCATTGCTGATGATGTGTCCATGAATAGTGTGAAATGTTAATATATGGATGTCACGCACACAGACGCACGCAACAATAAAAAGTCGCATAGACGACAGGTGCGATTATGTATAGAAAAAATCACCGGCTGAATTTGAATACGACCATAGTTTTTATAGTTAAAAAAAAAAACATCCACCGCTTCTTTGCTGTAAATCGACCCGCTGTTAATTTAATTACTACCAGTACATTAGACTATGAGGTTTTTTTTACAGCAACCTTTGCATATGTCGCGCACGTGGAGAAATGACGCGAAAACTTGTGCTTAAACAAGGAATCTTTCTTTTTTTTTGTTCTCCTGTTTCATCTCGGATAAGTATGTATAAAATTGATGAATTTAAAGTCAAAATATTTTGACTTTATCAGACTGAGGCCTGGGATCTTCCGGAATACATTCGAACCAGATCGTTTTTTTTAATGGGAAAGGCGGCAAACGAGCAAGCGGTTTACCTGATGGTAAGTGAATACCGGTGGCGGCCACGTACATCTGCAACACCAGAGGAGCTGCAGGTGCTTTGCCGGCCTTTAAGGGTGTTCGAGGAAGGATGTGGAGAGGGATGGGGAAGGCGAGTGGGCCTCCGGTTACCTAACCCACCGAACGAAAGCTCAAGATGCCAGTCTATTAGTGCAGTAAGTAACAGATGTCGAGTTCTCAGTTGTTTAAAATCTCTATTTAATTGGACACTACTTATTCCTCGACTCCTCAATTCAACAGTATCCAACGACTATATGTTTTGTGAATAGTGTCATAAATACGTGATATAATCCGACTAGCGCAATCTATTGATTAATACTTTAAAATACATGATTAGAATTACAATGGTTCCAATTAAAAACAATACGTGTTTAAACTTAAGTTTAGACCGTAGATTATATAATATAACAGCTGCTTTTAGACATAGATGCCATATGTAAAAACCAAACTGTTCAATTTGAAACAACCTTTAGCCTAATTGTTGTGAAGATAACTGACAGGGTTCAAAGTAGTTTTATTTTAAAACTAGCCTCTAATCAGTATAATTTAGGAGCATTGATAAAGGGATGCTGAGCTGGTTTGGACATGTGGAGAGGATGAATGAAAGTAGGTTGACGAAACAAATATACGAGGCGAGTGTAAATGGTAGAGTCGGGAGAGGAAGACCTAGGCGAACATTTCACGGTCAAGAGTACTCTAAACCAACGAACATGCATGCGAAGATTGATGAAAGTGGAAGAAACAAAAGACGTACGTCAGGACCGTAGCAAGTGGAAGAAGATTGTCTCTGCCTACCCCGTTGCGAACAAGGCGTGACTATATACATACATATAGGCTAATAAAAAGATGTTAATGTAGAAAATAAATAATGAAATAACATACACGATACGAAATTTTAAACACCAATTAAGTAATATGAACAAATCAAGTGATCAAAACCTAAATCTACTACCATATAGGTATTCTGCAATGCCCTTACCACCCAGGTCTACTTCACGTATGACAGGCGAGTTGAGTTTTAAAAAGGAAGACGTATTTCAAAAAAAATGTACTACGTCTTTAATAAAATAAACGCATGGACACACTAGTGCGAAACGTTAGTGGAATTCCTTTCTTTATACGCCCGTCCGCCGCTCCCGGAATGCTAAATATAGCGGGTTCATTCATAAAATAGCATGGATCAATCGCAGAGATTCTACGTAAAGAAACCGCCTACCACATTATACTTGGTATGCGTGGTATACCCGATACTACTAGAGCACACGTGGCTCAGAGGTTAGCGTGCCTTACTGTCGAGCCACGGGTGCTGGGTTCGAATCACGGCCGACGCTAATATTTCTATTCGTGAAGAATATAAATGTCTGATTGTGTTGTGTGCGATCATTGGTCCAGATGCAATGTCAGAGACTTGCCTCCCATCTTAACGCATAAGGTAAAACATGAGAGTCCCGATGTGTGCGCGCGTACACTGTCGGCACTATAACAGAACGTCTTACAGTCGTTACATATTTAAAATTAAAGCTAAGGAACATATCCTTAACAAAATGGCAGAATCATCTCAGTAATAGTCTATTTTTATATATATTTAATATTTAAGTTATTAACATATATAAATAAATATAATTGTATTATGTACGTGTGTATGTATTTATTATTATATATGTATTTATTATTGTATGCGTATTGAAATATTGTATTTATATATAGATTTACATTTATTATATTTTTTTTCCTCTCTTTAGTTCTCTCTATTCTATCACCTACACCTACTTCAATTCATCACTGCATCGTCCAAAGGTCGACTGGTAGAGAATGCTTCTGCCATTAAAGTCCGCCTATATACATTCTCATGTATATGAAGTTTAATAAATAATTAAATAAATAAATATAACATATATAAATTTAATGTTTGGCACCCTTACTATATCTCTCCACGCCCCGGGTTGACTGGCAGAGAATACCAAGAGGCATTAAGTCCGCCCTTTGTAATACTTTTGTTTAAAGGTATTTAAATAAATAAATAAAAATAAATAAATGACTCCCGCGCAGTTGACAACTGTATAGTGCATACGTATATACATAAAGATGATTCGTCTATGGCTTTCCAAGTAATTTCTATACAGTAAGAAAATACTAACAATTTTGTTCAATGAAATTTAAATTAAAAAAATCTGTATTGTCAAATAGAGATAGCAAAATCGTGTGAAAATATTTAGGTTTTTATATATAGCTGATAACTTAGTAGTTTTTAATTGATTGACTTTCCATTAAAGCATTAAAAAAATATTATAGCGTTGTCTGAAACTGAATAATTCAATAACTTTTGACCATGAATAGGTGCTGCTTCAGCAGATATGCGGTATCATAGTCGTATATAGGCGACATGATGGTAAGTGATTACCGTCGCCCACGTACATCTGCAACACCAGAGGAGCTGCAGTAGCGTTGCCGGCATTTAACGATTTTCGGGATTTGGGAGGGTGGATGACGATGGAGGATGGAGAGGGAGGGGGGCCTCCGCTACCTCACTCATCGAACGAAACGTAGAAGCGCAAGATGCCTCTACTTCAAGCCGGTATGCAGCGTATCGAGCAGCTCGAAAAGCCGCCCCTTGACCCTATCATGTAAAGCTCGTCCTGACCTGTCGATAAGCTTATAATACTCAAATTCAATGAACAGCATTTAACAATTCACTTTCCAATAATAATTACGGCACACGCCCATTCGTGCTAATGACCGATGTGCGAATAAAGGCGCAGCAGGTACGTAAGAACGACTTTTGCAACTGGATTTTCCTGGTTATGAAAATATCGATGCGCTAATAACCTAGGTGCCTGGGTAATAACGGAATTAGTTTTTAAATGTCAGACCATATCAATGGCTGCCTAGGGTTGTCACCTTTCATTTTGGAGTACGAAGAGCATGAATATTTGGCGGATGTAAGGTAAAAAGTAACTATAATAATGTATAAAATTATTGGATATTAGCCGTTGCCCGCGACTTCGTCCGCGTGGAGTATAAAATTCGCTAAAAGGTATTGTTTTATGAAATATTGAAGAACAAATCTGCAATGTAAAAAGTAGCAACATAAAGTTTGGAAATATTTTATCGTAAAATACGTCCTGTTTGTATCGTGATTCCAAATAATATGTCAGATCTGTAATACCAAGGATGACCACATTGCGTTGCGCCGCTCTAGACTCTACCTACTCTACCCTCTGCGACGGACGTATACTCGGCGATGGAGCCAAGGATCAGCTCCGCCGCTGCCAAGAAGTTATACCTACTATGGTCCTATGGTCCTATGGCCCTATGAAATTCGGATGAAGGAGTCCGTTGCCTACGAAGGATCGGAGGCGTTGTATCATGGCTGGCCCAGTTCCGGGGCGCATTGCGAGTAGCCCTTTTGCGCCTGGCGGGCGACTTTTGCTGCTGCACGAATGGGCCGGCTCGACCGGGGCGCTATCACGACCTCGTAGTATTCCGGCGTGCGGTAGATGCATCTTATGCTTCTGCATTTCGTTCGGTGAGTGAGAGGTAACCGGATTATATAACTAATTTAGTATTATTAACGGAAGAGATCTATTAGTACCTTTTTCATATTTTTATTATTATAATTAACTTATAAGCTTGATTACGTACGAAGTATTGTTCTTTTCTTCAAACTTCTATTGAAATTCTATAGTGAATAGGAAAATGGCGGGAACTGATCAAAGATAGAAAGTAAATTTTAACTTACTTTTTTGACTATGCTTGCGATAATATACTTAATAACGATAAGATACTTAACTTTTTTAACAATACAGTACGTATTTTTACTTACGTATCTATACTATGGTGTACCTAGTACCTACTTCACAATTTAGTGAATAGATGAGTTTCGTTTCTTTATAAAAACAACAAAATAAAACGAGGCGTAAACCGTAAAACAAAAGGGCAAACCGAGTCTCGTATCGGAAAACAAGCAACGCCACGTCGCCGGCCCTCCGCCCCCGAACGTGACACCGCGACGCGTAAACAACAATGCACCGCATCACCGACACAAAGCAACAACAACAAGCTTACTACTACACCACAATCTCACATTATCCCGACGAATGGAGAGATGCCAGTGCTACCCGGCTGTGTTCCCACGCCCAAACTAGAGAATCAAGTAAAAAATATATACAAAGAACAAAAAGTTATTTTCACACCTTCGAGGAAAAGGTTTCAAAAGATGTTTTTATTACCGATGTAAAATAATAATGAACACATAAAATAAACTTAAACTTTCTTCAGTGCACAAATTTGACGTGACGTAGTGACATCTAGTGGATACTGTAAGAATTTTTGTAGTCCTGCCATCTATCCGATCATGTTTAAAACGCCAAAACATTGGAAAATGTAACAGCGGCATCTAGCGAGTTATTTGTGAACTATTTATTTTTACTGATCTGTTTCTAATGTCAATGTTTCTCTCTAGATGGCAGCATAACAATTTTTTTGGTTTTTTTGTTTACAATTACTAAATAGAAAAAAAATTGTGTCAGCTTCTACTTACGACGAAACAATTATCAATTTATTAAGAAACCGCAGAATATCTAATATTTCATTCTGCGGTTTCATTCGGAGACCGAGAAGAGAGAAGTTTCTTTTCTAATTTCTGTTTTACTATTTCTCAACAATTAATGTGTTATTTCTAACCAAAACTATAAATTTTATGTCAAACAGTTAAGAGTGAGGTCATTACTTCACTCTTTCAACATATAAAAGAGATAAAAAGGTTTTTGAGATTTATTTTTATCCGGACATACGGAACTTGTGCGTGAAATGAAAGACAAAGCACTTTTTCAGTATTCTTCTTACTCGTCAGTCATTTTAATTTGCTACCACTGCTGAGTATAGACATCTTCAAGAAAACCCAAAGCCGGCGCGAGTTCCTTTAAAGGTTTGCCCATACTCATACATCACGCTGGGTAAGCGGATTGGGGAGCGCAGAGCCGGTACTTTCGGACAAATGATTGTGCTGCCGTTTCTAATTTGAGGGCGTTGAGTTTCGTATATTCGAATGGACTTTTATGACTCATCTGTGTGACAATTAGAGAAGAGCATGGTATACTTTCACATGTTTGTAGTATGACTTTAGCTATGATATGTTATGTTTCAATGTCGCTTAACCCTACAGACATGAACTCGATTTTCATGTGGCTAGTTTTCTGTCTTTTGTTTTCCTTTAGGGTATTGTTAGACAGATCTGTCAACCACCTAATTTCTAAACTAATCTAAAAACTTGTAGGCACTTGCGTTGTTGAGTAAGTACTACCCGGTTTTATAATCATATTTTTTTTTCAAGTCAATCTATGTAAACAGCAACATGTAGAAACGTTGTTGAATGTTTCGTTAAATTGTACAACTTTAATCACTGGTTACAATTTTTTAATGATGCTAATTATTCATAAATATTATAATAAAACTAAGTAATCTCATCTTCGTTCTGCCTATTCCATTATTCCAATGCTGATCGCCAAAAAAAAAAAACGGGCAGCAAAACCGTTTATTTCTGTTATTAAGTACTATACAGACTGTTAAAATTAACGGCAATTACAAATCTGGATGAATGGGGGAGAAATTGCGTGATGAAGAGAAAATGGTGGTTTTAAAGACTATGGTTATGACCTGAATTAAGAAAGAAAGGTATGCATCGGTGGTTTGGTCACGTGGAAAGAAAGAAGCAAATTTATACTTTAGAAGTGAAAGACCGAGACGACCGAGAGAAGTAAGGAGCATCCAAGATGTATATCGACCAAATTGGCGATATATTGGAGATGATCTATGTATAAATATATATAACCGAGGAGCATGAATACGTAAATGTGCGGACGGGCGGAGAGGCGGGAGAGGTGTGGTCACGATTGTGCCGGTGACAGGCGTGAGAGTTTATGTATGTATGCTTATTATAATTTATACTAAATTTTAAAATGAATGCGTCTGTCCGTTCTTCGAAATTGATTGTTTTGATAAATTTCATCGTATGAATTATTCTGTAATTTTCGATAAAATCTGATTTAAAAAGATAAGTGATGAAGCTATCACTTACAAATCTATTCATTACATAAAGAAACGAAATACAACTGATCACGAAACCTAACCACCAGGCACTATAACCCTATAAATTTGAAATTGAGCTGTTTGGCTCCTGACAGGGTGTAGATATTCGCTAAGAATGTATTACACAATCTTATCCTTGCTTTAGGGGGTCGTAAAGGGATAAAATATAGGTTGGATGACAGTATGAAAATCCGATTGCTGGGCAACTGGGCATACAGAGCGTTTTAAAACGTTTCCCTAACGACGATTTCCTTTTTCCTACCTCGCGGGGCACGTGGTATTGCAAAACATTAATTAAAAATCCAAAATGCTGTCGGTATCTTCGGGAATCGAACTCAAGCTTGAAAGTTTTGCATGTACATTATTTCCTTTATTCAAATAAATAAAATAATACCTTCTTTGATTCATCAATAATTCTTGTTGATTAATAAGTCGAACTCTTTAAATGTATTCATTAATTATAGTAAAATCAATGACAAATCGTTGAAGTTTACGTTCTTATGAAATAAACATAAAGAGTAAAATATGAAAACTTCTGTAAACGGTTAACATCTGTTCGCGAACCGCCCCGGTAATAAATCTACGATTGCAATAAACAACTCGACAGTGCCATCTGTTGGCAACAAGAGCTCATTACTTAAAACCATAAATCAAGAGCACCACGCGAGAGGGCGCCACAAGTTGTGCAATTTGTCTTCAAGGGAAGTAGGTGAAGATTGTATTTACGAGTTTCGCTTGTTCTGAGAAACGTCGGCACACGCTGACGCCGAGAAAGATTTTCATTATAAGAAGCGAGTATTTGCTGAAATGTTGAGTGAAATCGAAAAGAAAAAAAACAGTAGAAGAGTTTTTTTTTTAACGATAACGGTTTTAAAAGGTAAGTGATTACCGTCGCCCACGGACATCTATTTTATGGTGTTATTTAGCATTTTTATACTACATAACAATAGATATGTAGTATAAAAATGTCTCTCACCGCGTCTGTCTGTTGAACTAACTAACTACTAAACTCTCGTTTAGACTAATGCATTGTATGTTAACCATAAATACATACTACGACGTATTATGACAAGTACTGACATAGATATATAATGTTACTGCAATGCCTCGGAATTTTTATGACACAGGAACAGTCTTACCGAATTAAACTCCACTCCAAAACAATCCACATGCACGTTGCTTCACATTGTCAGATCGAACTCAAGCGCCAGTGTAGGTCGGTACACACTGAGCCCTGCGGTTGTGTATTTGGTCATTTAAACCGATAACAAATGAAATATTATTGTTTTATTTACGGTTTCTATCGCGTTAATTTTTTTGCTTTTATGTTTCCGACGTTTCGAGTGATTCACAGCACCCGGGGTCGCGGCGGCTATGTCCTTTAATAACAATTTCAATTCAAACGTGTAGTGTTCGCGTAAATACAAGAAATCATTAGATAACTAGAGAATTTAAAACGAAGATTCAGAGAAGCAATCGAATTCAACACCTATTTTACCACCCTGAGGGTTTGAATGTTTTCTTCAATATTAAACGGGACCACCCTGGCGGTATACTGTATTCAATAAAAAATCTAAACAATCATCCAAATCGGTCCACTACGAGCGAAGATATCGCGCCAAAAAAAAAAACATTCAGACGAATTGATAATCTCCTTTTTTGTAGTCGGTTGAAAAAAGAAACAACAATGTTAAAATCGACGCAACAAAACAACTTCTCCCTTTTATCGGTCGTATGGCCATTAGACATGCCGCCTCTAATGACTTCACGTGGCGAGGGGTCACTATAGATACGTACCTAGTTTGAATACTGTCACTTATGTATGTACGTATAATAGATACATAATAGATTATAATATAATAGATATATCTTATACAATAGATTGAGTTATATTGAAAAAAAATGTGCAACAGTGGGGCCAGATCGACAAATTTTCTTTAACTAAAAGGTTACAAATGCCCAATGCTGGACATAGGTATCCTTTTCGAATATCTGAAAGAGTTTTATCTCTCAGACATGTTTCCTCACGATGTTTTCCTTCACCGCGGTAAATATATCACTCGAAATTGCTATTGTAGAATTTCAGTGGTGCTGGCCAGCGAGGATCGAACCCGGATCACTCGCGATCTATGAAACTAAAGCGAGCGTTCTGTCCACTAGGCTACCACGGCAACAGTTGATAACTTTTTGCCAGTGTCAAGTTTTGTTAAATAAATACAATTTCGAAGTACAATTGCCACTAAGTAAGCAGGAACGCTGTTAGATTAGCCACTTTGTCGCAAAACTTTTACAAATATGACGTAAGGAATGTGATTATAAATGTTCATTGATTTTAGACACCAGGGTTTCTGTTTATGGTAAAGGAGACACACCTCCTCACCTCATGGGAAGTGATTACCGTCGCCCACATGCATCTACAACACCAGAGGAGCTTTGCCGGCAAATACTTTAAAGATATTTTGGAGATGGGAAGGAGGATGAGGACGAGGTATGAGCACAGTGGGAGTGGGCCTTCGCGCCGGTATTCGAGCAGCAGCAAAATCCGCCGCTCGGCTCTGCCGCGTACAAAATGTCTTTGTTCTTTTCAATTTGTAAAAGACTTCACGCTTTGCACTTCCCCTCGTCCGATTCCAGACAACAGCGAACGCGCGTGTCACGGGACACGTGACACGAAAAGGTAAGGTAATTCCAACCCCTCTTCAACACTGCTTTCAAAATGACTGAGATTTCGTTCCTTGTTCAACAGTCCCTGCGCTTGGGGTCTAGTTCCCTGATTAAAACTACAAAGATGCCGACGATTATTATTTTCTAGTACCTACCTACCTACCTTTTAAGCGTGCCTTGTAACAGACTCGCAACAGACGTAATATACTCGAATAATGTATATTGAACCAGTAATCAAAGACAATTATTAACTGTTCATTCTAGACTTTTGAAATGAAATTATTGTCTACGGATTCTATCGCGGTAATTTATTGAAGTCGTTTCTATTTCAATGTAAGCTTTTTTCGAGCGTTTAAAAAACAAATTTTGATTATCAAATTTTAACCATATTTTCATTTACGTACATTATAAGAGATAGAGTCAAACGCAAAATTTAAAAACGGCAAACGTGCAAGCGGTTCACCTGATGGTAAGTGATTACCGTCCCCACGTACATCTGCAACACCGGAGGTGCTGCAGGTGCGTTGCCGGCCTTTAAGGGAATTTTGAATATGGGATGGAGGATAACAAGGGGGAGGGGGAGGGGGAGCGGTTACCTCACTAACCGAACGAAACGCAGTGGCACAAGATGCGTCTACTTTACGATAGTATTCTGCGATGGCGTGGTACCAACCCGAGCAGCAGCTGAAGCCCAAACCCATTTCACCACTGGGTCTTGCCGAATGGACATTCATAAGCCATGGGCTACGCTTAGATGAGGGACCCCTGGGATCCCGACGGTAGGAGCCCGACGACCTCTGGCAGCCACGTACAGACAAACACGGTGTTGACGACCTGCACAGTGTTTGCAGATGGCTCAGGACCGAGCTTTGTGGGAGGCCTATGTTCAGCAGTGGAATTGTGATGAGCTGTAATGATGGTGATGATGATGATGACACGTGTCCTTTATTCCAAATCGAAACATCTGTAATATATTTAAAATAAAATGAATACCTGCGGATTTTATCGCACATCAAGTGACCCCCGACCCCCCGTGACCAGGGATGCTGTAAAGCACCCGAAACGTCGGGATTTAATAAATCTAATTAAACGCAATAGAATCCGTAAATATATTCATTTCAAACGTGTAGTATTCGAGTAAATACAAGATGTAGTTCTATAATACAATGAAGATGGAAGCGTACCTGTAATAAATATACGTAGAACATGTTTACATTTCCGCGGTGTGTAGCGCCCCTGTGTTCTATCAGAGTTGAAATACGAGTCGAATAATGAGTAAATTTCAACTTCGCTCTGCGCACCTCATACGTTAGCAAGCCTCGTAAATAGTACGTGCGTCTGGTACTGGCAACAGCTTCCTAACCGTGACGGGATAATACAAAACCGACAAAATTGATGTTGAGATCATTTCTTCATGGCTATGACAGCCTAGTGGTCCGGGCGCACGGATTGGGATAATACCAAAGAGACAAAATTGAGGTTGAGATCATTTCTACATGGCTATGACAGCCTAGTGGTCCGGGCGCTCGAATTGGGATAATACCAAAGAGACAAAATTGAGGTTGAGATCATTTGTACATGGCTATGACAGCCTAGTGGCCCGGGCGCTCGGATTGGGATAATACAAAAGAGACAAAATTGAGGTTGAGATCATTTGTACATGGCTATGACAGCCTAGTGGTCCGGGCGCTCGGATTGGGATAATACCAAAGAGACAAAATTGAGGTTGAGATCATTTGTACATGGCTATGACAGCCTAGTGGCCCGGGCGCTCGGATTGGGATAATACAAAAGAGACAAAATTGAGGTTGAGATCATTTGTACATGGCTATGACAGCCTAGTGGCCCGGGCGCTCGGATTGGGATAATACAAAAGAGACAAAATTGAGGTTGAGATCATTTGTACATGGCTATGACAGCCTAGTGGTCCGGGCCGGTTGTAGCCTTTTTATTTTATTTATTTATTTATTAAACTTCATATACATGAGAATGTATATGGGCGGACTTAATGCCAGAAGCATTCTCTACCAGGCGACCTTTGGACGATGCAGAGATGATATGAAGTAGGTGATAGAATAGAGAGTAGAGTAGAGAGAGTAGACTAAAGAGAGAATTTTTTTTTATAATAAATGTAAATCTATATGTAGATGCAATATTTAACTAGGCATACAATAATAAATATATATATATAATAAATACACTCACACACGTACGTACATACATTTATAATTTTTAAATACATTAATAAATTAAATATTAAATATATATAAAAATAGACTATTACTTCGATGATTCTGCCATTATTTTAAGGATATGTTCCTTAGCTTTCATTTTAAATATGTACCGACTGTTAGATGGTCTGATTTCAAGTGGGAGCGCATTCCAAATAAGTACGGATTGAACAGGAAAGGATGAACGGACAAAGCTTGAGGTAAGTGATGGACACTGGAGTAGGAGATTAAAACTTTTTCTAAAACTTTTGCCACTTCCTCTTTAACCTATCTAGGTCGCCTGCTAGATAAGGTGTTAGCGCCTCTTGGAGAAGGTCCAAGAAGGCACTAGTTGGCATGTCTAGGACAATAGATTTGCCCCCTACTAAGACGGGGTCTATCTCCTATGTAGTGAAGGCAGAAGTTTAAATAAATCAATTGCACTTGGACCAACAACACCCACATCCCGGACAACTTGGATGGGTCGGTGGCGTAATGGCTAAGGGTTTGGTTGCGTGTCGCGGGTCGTGGGTACGATTCCCGAACTAAAAAAAATTGTTCGTGGTCTGGGTGTTTGTCTGTGTGCAATTTATGCGTTACAGCTTCCCCAACACAGGATATCTACCACCACTGTAGAGCAGAGTCTGGGTCTTTTGGTCCGGTCTACGCAGAATGAGCTCACTGTGTCTTGAGGTCGTGCAGTGGTATGCCTGGTCTTGGATATACTTTTATTAATTATCTGATCCCAAGCAGGTGATAACACCCAATCATCTTCTTTGTTGAAATTAGGATGATTTTTAATTTCAATAGCCTCGCGAATCGTGCTTGGCAGGAATCGGTGTTCCTTTGCGAGGATATGTAGTCTGGCAAATCGAATGTAATGGTTGGCATCGATCCAGAATACGAACACAGGCTGCATACTTCCCAGAGCATCTATATTATGGATCGGGTATATGTTCCTTTTGTGCTCAGACGGGATTTAAAATATTTTATTAAACGCGATAAAAACGTTCGCGTAAATACAAGAAATTATTAGTTTCGTTTCCGAGTCGTTTTAATATTTTAAAATAGCTTACGTATCTTACTGTTTCAAAGTAGTGTCTAACTGGAACACCGAACAAACAATACTCGTTCATATCGTAACATATTACTATAAATATCTAAAAAATATTTCAAAGACCATCGTCGTGTTAGTAAAATTCATTTAAAACTTAATTTTCATTCGACTCCTATCAAAATTACGCGGTCAGGTCTTGGATGAGGGGGTGGGCTGCATGGAATGACGACAGAGCTCGTTAGGAGTGGTCTTCATGAAATTAAGTAGAGTCGTTAAAACCAACACGGTGAAAGAGGGCTTTCCGGTCGGTAAAACGCGCGGGGATAAATTCCACTGCGCGATTTCTAAAGAATATTCTATTTTCATCTTCGGAAAGATTGTATTCATCACGAAAGACGAAAATAGAAACAAGTTAATAGTTCATCTGATGGTACCAGGTTATGACGGTCTATGTGAACATGCAAACAACTTCAATCGAAGGATGTTACAGATGGGTTGACACCCTAGAGGACAAAGATGCAATGCCATACACATACGGTATTTATGCTGACTGTCTATGCAAGGGATTCTCAAACTATTTTGGGCAAGAAAGCCCTTTTTCAAAATGAACTTATACCTCAGACACCCAGAGCCCAATTGCTTTAAAAATCCTATCTCTAGTTTTTTTTCCTATCGATACAAAATACTTACCAAAGTAATTTGCAGTGGTCCGGGGACCACTTTGGGAATCCCTAGTCTATACCCCTTCAAAGTGGAAGTTAACAGAGGTTGCATTATTGATTTGTGGCAGAAATAATAAAGGAGACGGCACCTACCCAGACGGCACCTCGGCAAGAACAACTAATAATATTAGAAGATCTATCTATCCTTGAACTGTTTTAAGGCTCCTTAAGAACAATCTGATCTATAGTGCCGTATGGTATCGGAGTTAGAAAATCGCAGTTAACTACCGACAGATGGCGGGACATCCATCTCGAAAATTACCAGACCATAAATTAAGCAGACCGATGACGGGCAGCGCCGTCTTTAGGAGCGAGGTGTCTGGTGCTGCGATTGCCAATCCGTTGGTAGAGCGTGGTGATTATGTCTAATTCTCTTAATGGAAGAGGCCTGTATCCCGCAGTGGACTATTTAAAGACCGGCAAGTTAAGGAGAATGAAGAAGATAAGATAAATTTATTTTAAAGCACGAAGCTTGGAAATAAAAAAAAAACCAGTCACATTTATGCATGTGTAGCCATTGCAGCGTTAAATAACATTGAACAAAGAGAACATTCCTTGTTTCTTTTCTATATTTATTTAAAACTTAATTTTCATTCGACTCCTATCAAAATTACGCGGTCAGGTCTTGGATGAGGGGGTGGGCTGCATGGAATGACGACAGAGCTCGTTAGGAGTGATCTCCATGAAATTAAGTAGAGTCGTTAAAACCAACACGGTGAAAGAGGGCTTTCCGGTCGGTAAAACGCGCGGGGATAAATTCCACTGCGCGATTTCTAAAGAATATTCTATTTTCATCTTCGGAAAGATTGTATTCATCACGAAAGACGAAAATAGAAACAAGTTAATAGTTCATCTGATGGTACCAGGTTATGACGGTCTATGTGAACATGCAAACAACTTCAATCGAACATGATGTTACAGATGGGTTGACACCCTAGAGGACAAAGATGCAATGCCATACACATACGGTATTTATGCTGACTGTCTATGCAAGGGATTCTCAAACTATTTTGGGCAAGAAAGCCCTTTTTAAAAATGAACCTATACCTCAGACACCCAGAGGCCAATTGCTTTAAAAATCCTATCTCTAGTTTTTTTCCCTATCGATACAAAATACTTACCAAAGTAATTTGCAGTGGTCCGGGGACCACTTTGGGAATCCCTAGTCTATTCCCCTTCAAAGTGGAAGTTAACAGAGGTTGCATTATTGATTTGTGGCAGAAATAATAAAGGAGACGGCACCTACCCAGACGGCACCTCGGCAAGAACAACTAGTAATAACCACTATAATAATATAAACGAAGATCTATCTATCCGTGAACTGTTTTTAGACTCCTTAAGAACAATCTGATCTGTAGTGCCGTATGGTATCGGAGTAAGAATCTGCGACACCCTGTCTAGAAAATCACAATTAACTACCGACAGATGGCGGGACATCCATCTCGAAAATTACCAGACCATAAAGTAAGCAGACCGATGACGGGCAGCGCCGTCTATGGAGCGAGGTGTCTGGTGCTGCGATTGCCAATCCGTTGGTAGAGCGTGGTGATTATGTCTAATTCTCTTAATGGAAGAGGCCTGTATCCCGCAGTGGACTGTTTAAAGACCGGCAAGTTAAGAAGAATGAAGAAGATAAAAAAAACCAGTCACATTTATGCATGTTTAACGCTGCAATGGGTACTTGCAGCGTTAAATAACATTGAACAAAGAGAACATTCCTTGTTTCTTTTCTATATTTATTTAAAGTAGTTTGCATGTGTCCACGGCCTGGAGTGACCATTTTCCACTACGTGGAATGTTAGCTTTTTATGTCTAATCTTTGTATATAAAAATTCAGCCTGAGTATGTCAGTGATCCGATAGGTGGCGCTGTGGTCGAGTTATTAATACATTTTATATTTATAGACGAAAATTACTCATATTCACATTATAACTTAGTTAAGGGGCAAAACAGAAAATTAAAAATCTAAACACGGTAGGTGGCGCTTTCGTAGAGTTATTAATACATTTTATTTCTCGAAGTCATAGCGCCATCTACCGGAACAGGCAGAACACTGTCTGCCGGGTCTACTAGTATTATATGATATATATTTTGAATTTTTTAATCAAGCGCCAATAGCCTAATGGGTCAGGAAACATGACGTCTCAGGTTCGTGCCCGCCATTCGACTATTGTCGTGAACCACTCCCGGGATTCAAGCTTTTTTTTTTATATAGAAAAGACGGCAAACGAGCAAGCGGTTCACCTGATGGTAAGTGATTACCGTCGCCCACATACATCTGCAACACCATAGATGTTGCAGGTGCGTTGCCGGTCTTTAAGGATATTTGTGAGATGGGAGGGAAGAGGAGGGGAATAGGGAGAGGGAGTGGCCTCCGGTTACCTCACTCACCGATCGAAACGCAGAAGCACAAGATGCCTCTACTTCACGTCGGTATTCTGCGAGGCCGTGGTACGAACCCGTCCGAGCCGGCCCATTCGAGCAGCAGCGAAAGCCGCCGCTTGGCTCTACCACGCTTAAAAGCTCTAACGCTTACCATAGTTGGATCGTTAAACGGTAATGTTACTTAAAAAGTATTCCCACTATTCTCTTTTATAAATAAAAAATAAACACTATTGGTAGCTGGATTTGTTCGAATGCAGTAATCTTTGATTAGCTATTTAATGGAATAATTTGAAAACGTTATATAATTAGATGGCGCCGTGTAACAATGGAAACGAGACGCCGCCGAGGAAATCAAAGAGTCTCGGTCGCTGACGACAAACACTAAGAAAGCGTGGCATTTCCAGTGCATTAACCACTAATTAGTTGGAGCAGACGCGAAGAGGGTGCGTCCTGAAATCATTATGATTTCCTTCAATATCTTCGTTAGTTTACGATTATATATATCTAAAGCTCAACGCTTACGCCTCACGGTTCTTCATACGAACTTTTCAAGTCCAAAACCGGAACCGATTTTATTGTAATTGGTTTTTATAAAAGGAAACATTTACGAAATGTCCTGATACCAAGGAGATAACATTCATCATATTAGCAAATTATTGTTATCCCTTGTACTGGTTTCACAACATATTTTATTATTTTAAGATGCCGAAAAAGCGAAATCGGTAGTACAAGAAATAATAATAATTGTCGAGATAATTGTATTTATCTGTTGTTATTGCAAATCGTAAATCACTTTAATTTATTTTTAATACTCATTTTAAAAAATGTTTTCTACTGAATTTTTAGACCTATGCATCCAGCTTAAGCGTACGAAGTTTCATTAAAATCGGTTCATTCATTTCGAAGAATTTGGACTTAAATCTTTGTATAAAAAGCATTTAACGGTAAACGCTCTTTAATAAGGTATTGTTTTAAAAGGAGATCTCACCACGTCACTCATATCTTATCTCATCTCATACAGAGATTGATTACAGGATTTTTAGATAACATAACAAAGTCTCAGCGGGCCCGATGTCCTGGTTAGTAGGGAGCTTGTCCACGTAGGTAGTATTGTGCTACAATCGAATCACAAAGAGCTCGGACTTATGTATCAATTATCATAAGGCAAAAGTGTTTAAAAAAATGTCAAAATTCACTATAGCTTCACTAGATGGCGCAATAACGTAATTACGTAAAAGTGTATCTTGTCAATATTTATAAGACGCGCCGCTCCCTCGGAGATGGAGCTGTGAGGAATCGGTCCACCGCACAAAGCGTCTTTTCCTTGACGATTGCCGGACGTGCTATGAATGTTTATTTCCGTTACAAGGTTTAAATAATTCTGGGATGCCGCTTGCGAAATATTTATGACAGAATGTAGCAAAGTCAAAAATCAAATATTGTCGCGCAAAGCCTATACTGTAGATCGGTAGAACTATTACGGACCTATCCCGGCGGACCCGCCACCGGTCACCTTTTATCTCCCGTAGAGGAGAAAAGGTTGCCGAAACTCGTTTGGCTACGCTGAGTTGTGCCAAACGTAAATCTTTTTCTACTTCTATGGACGATAGGCGCGATGGTTTCAAAATAGTGGAATTAAATTATGAAAAAAAAAAAACGATTCGATATAAAAAATATTATTCCCCTTCTGTTATATGATTCGCAGACATCATATATGTTGAAATTCATGAAGCCGTTTGGCTACAGAACGTGCCAAAGATATAGACATACATACATACATACATAAAATCGTCGATATAACTCTCCTTCTGGGGTAGTCGGGTTAATAATTATCATTATCTTGAAATAATATAAACACAAAGTCGCAATCCGCTGTTGACTGTCGCATTCGCTTATTAACTTCAAACTTTTAAGTGGATTACAGTGTGGTTTTCACCATCATTTAGAATATTTCACCAAAGGTTTGTATTTAACATATTCACATTTCATTTATATATTACAGATGTGTCCGTTCTAAGCCGGCGCGGTTCACCACAGAGTGGATGCGACATTTGGAAATAATAATAAAAAAAAAGTTAACGAAAGGTTTTTCAAACTTTTAAAACTTAAACTTTTTAAATAGCCTACTAATCCAAATAGAGCGCTACGCTATTCGACATGACTAATAGTTTAATGAACTCGGCAAGAGCGAGGACCTCGCAGGATTTGATTGACAAATAACAGAAGCTAAAAAATTATCTCGTGTCCTAAACTCCTGCACTTATATGATTGATATTTGGTACATGACTTAGAAATAGTCTGTGGAATATAAGGCTGAATTTAATGTCGCATCGTTGCGTCCAATCTGTATAAGTCAATTAAAGAATAACAACCAACAGCGTTTATTTTTTGCAAATTTTAATCTTTGTCAATATCGTCTAACTTCTTTTCTAAATTAGTTAACGTCCCAACTTAAATATTAAGTTATCAAACAGCTCCCGAAGCAATTTGCAATATGCTGACTACGGTAACAAAAAAATCACGTCGTAAAAATCGCGTACAACTTTAGCAATTAAAAGAAATGGAGAAATTAGGAAAAATGGCTCCGTTCTTAAAATTACAGAGGCGTATTATTGCAGGAAAGTTTAATTACCTTCAAGCTTAGGGGGGATGAATTTTATTAAATTAAATTACCAATTAACATTAATTCATTTCGAGAGGTTAAAGTTTGGTTTAATTACTGATGCTTTCGTTCTCTCCTTTAACTATATACCACATAATTCGATGTCCTCGTGTTTAGTCAATTGTGAATGTTTGAGATTAGGCTGCAAACGTTTTGTTATCGAGGCAAACGAACAAGCGGCACACCTGATGAAAAGTGATTACCGTCGCCCACGTACATCTGCAACTTGAGATAGGCTGCGGGTGTGTTGCCGACCTTTAAGAATATTTGGAAATTGGGAGGAAAGATGAGGATGAGGGATGGGGAGGGGGAGTGGGCCTCCGATCACCTCACTCACCAAACGAAATGGGTCGAGTCGGCCCATTCGGGCAGTAGCAAAAGCCACTGCTCTACCACGTTGTAGAGCAATTGTAACAGAGCAATTACAAGGTTTTTTTAAAATCTCATGGCGATCTCCGAGAGGAAATCCGGTGACGAGGCTTGTTCACTGTTATGTTCTATCTTCCGGAGGGGGAAAAATCGGATGAAAATCATAGGTTACGCAGTTTCTGGCTTAATTTTAATCTATAATCGCTGCCTACCCCCATGGAAGGCGAGAATGTACATTTAATTACACATATTTCCCCTAATATTGTTGGTACAGGATACTATGCAGTGTTTCTTATTATTTCGACACTCCAAGGGCCTAAATATAATCGAATCTATAATAAATCTACATAAGTATATATAACTTTAGATCCACTAAAAAGTGTCTATGCATTTTCTTTGCATTATTTATTATGGTCTAGAATTTAAAAAGGAGACTATTCATTTTATATTACACTGGATACATATCTGATACATGATGACGTATTGAACAACTATAACTTTTATAATAAAACTCCTTTTTTGTCGTAGTTGGGTAAACACTTCGCACTACGTCGTGTTTCAACTCGACAAAATTAAACAGTGCACCGTATCAATTGCAGTAGACGCGGAGGGTTCCGTATGATTTATGTGCCGTTGAATTAAAATGTTGCGCCACCGGGGAATACTTTGATAAGAGCCGGCCTATGGTAAGAAGCGAAAGCGGATTTATTTTTTTTCTTAAAGATTTTGAATAAATGGAAAGATGCAAAGTAAGATAGTAATAAATGGACAGTGCAAGTGCACCATTTTGTAACCCACACAGTGGATGGTATAACAAACCAGATATAAAAGCGATCCCTTATTTTATTTGTACATGGTAAAGAGCATTTTAAGAAAGAAAGAAAGAAATGTTTACTTTATGGCAGCATGGTTTTAATAGGCTACTGCACCTTACGAACACCAACTTCAATCGAAGAAGAATGCGAAGAACGAAGAAAGATGCGTTGTCCCCCCGAAGGACTAAGATAGAATACCGCACTGCCCATATGGTACGGCTCTCATTACCTCAAACGACGGCAGAAATGGGTAAACCCTACCTAACCTACCCAGATGATTCCCAGGAGCCTACTACCTAGTGGTAGGCTAAGGGTAGCATATTCAGCTGACATATATAGGCTACCGATACACATTATTTATATATATCACAAACATAAGGTACAATACAAACTTTCATCCCCTATTCTACACCCCTGTGGTATTTAATTGCTAAAAACTTTAAAACTAAACGTCGATTTTTCTGGTGTGGTTTTCGTCAAATCCTTTCTGTCAGATTCCTGAGATTTCGTGATTAGCCTTTATTTTTTTTTTTTTTTTAACCTATGTTTATTTACGAATTTTGACTTATAGTATGGTAGAAACCTTGATAGGTTTCTGTACATACTAGTATTCACTGATATTCGTTCAACCAACGAACGCGGTACCATTGCGTTATTTAATTCAACGAATATTATAACATAGTTGTGGGTGTACTGCCAGAAATAAATCAAACAAAAAAAAAGCACATGTACATTGCCACAGTGATCTACAGATCTACTGATTTGAATACTTATTGTTTAGTAAATTATTACATTGCATAGATCTACAGGCCGATTGGAGAATGTTGATTTATATAATGATAACAGGTTTATTACAGTAATATTAAATATAAAACTCATTAAAATACTTTATATATACCTATTATATAAATATTGAATATTAAAAAAAGCACATGACAGAAACATTATAACAAACTAATTTGTTTAGTCGGAACCGTTAATAGCTTGCTAATGTAAGCACACCCTAAATAGGGCGAGGTGTCGGACACAGAGAGCTGTTAATACTGCCGTATCCAAACAAAGTGCCGGCTCTCGCCTCGGCGACGTATCTCCTCGAGATCGGTTCGCAGATTAGCCGTTCAATCCATTGTTTTAATTAAAAGCTTTTTATTTTAGAAATAAGCTCCGCGAATCAACGCTTTCACGCACGGAGCGAAGTACTCGCACTTTAAAAAAATATATTTGACATTGAATAATATTAAGCATAGACTAACACTTTTTTTTTTTTGAGGGTAGGTGCTTAACGGACAACAGCTGTTTTTGAGCTCTCGTAATTAATTTAAAATATACTCAAATCTACACGGTTTTTAAACGTTTTTTTAATTTTGTTGTAATTAGTACTCGTTTTTGTATGGTATTCTTTAATATTATGCATACATAAAGAAGTTTTAAGCACTTACATAATACACCTCCCTCCTAAATATCTATTGTACTACGTTTCTTAAAACTGATCATCATATTTATACATAACAATGGCAAATGTCTCTAATGTTGAGAATATTCAAAAAGAACTGGAAGGAAGCTTGACTCGGAAGATGGCTGAATTCGAAAGACGATTGAATGCAGCATCCTCTCCTTCAAACACAACTCTTGTGCAGCTACGAGAAGATTTCTGTGCTTTTAAGGATCTGGTGTGTTCGATGTTCAGTATTCTACGACAGCAGATACAAGATTGTGCAAAAGGCATTGATGCAATCAATATGCGGCATCGACGGAAAGCTCTCCTTTTCCATGGGATCCCTGAGTCTGAGTTAAACATACGGCATGAGGTACGACAATTAATTCATAATAAAATGCATCTTCCACATATTGCTGACACTTCTTTTAAACAGTGCCACAGACTTGGTGGTAGACACAGTGATCGTCCTCGGCCGGTACTTGCATACTTTGATGACCATCACACTAAAACCGAGATCTGGAAAGCCAAATCCAAGTTGAAAGGGTCTGCTGTTTCGATTTGTGAATTTTTGACAATAGCACGGCAGTCTGTTCATAAAAACGCTCGTCAGCATTTTGGGGTAACGAATGTTTGGACCCATGATGGGGTTATTTACATTAAGCTTCCTGATGGTCGAGAGAAGATCTCCACTCAAGACGAGTTAGAATCCTTAATAACAAAGTTTCCGATTGAACCATCTTCAGTGGGTGCCGGCAATGGTAATCCATCTGGGGTCAATGCGTTGGACAGTAAGAAGGCTTCGCAAACACAGCATAGCTCATCTCGGTCTAGTCGTCAGCAAGAGGCAGTGCAAGCTAAACAATCTTCTTCAGCAAAGCAAAGCGTGGACATCAAGAGAACTAGGCGTTTCGCACTCAAGCAATAGTCCTCCCATTCTTTCCATTCTTAACATTGAAGGTGAAGAAAAAAAAAAGTGTATTAATATTCGTTTCTTAATTATTCCTTGATACTTATTATTTTCAAGTAACTTTGTTTTGTTTTGTCCTACTAATTGCTTTTACACTGATTTTAACTTTACTCACTAAAATATTTTTAGGCTATAATACTTTTTTCTCTTTTTCTCAAGTCTTTATTATTTTATAATGATTAATGCTTTTCTTCAACGAAGTGTTTGTCGTTTACAATTTGTTTATTTAATGGTTGACAAAGTGACGCTGTCAATATTTATACCAAAGATAATCTAAACTCTATGCTACAGTCAATACCAATTTTGAGGCGGAAAACAGATTATAGCAGTCGCCAGTCACAGGTAATTAATTTTTAATTGCTATTTTCAAACAGATATATGAAAGTAGTATGAAGTATTTACTTGTTCCTCGTATTTATCTTTCTTACGCTGCAATTTGGAAAGTTTGTTTTTATTGTTTGTATTCTCCTGCATTTTAATTTTTTACATTTTTATTTTAAGTTTTACTGTTTTTCCATTTTATGTTATACTTTTTTTCTCATTGTTTACTATGTAGCATATCCTATTTTATTGACAACTTTTGCTTAGTACTTATGTAAACAGTCAACCGGAGGGTCGGTGTGTTATGATATATTGATATTTTGTTTTATTTATTTTTTATATAGCTTAGCTTATTTTTTGTTTTATAATAGTATTATTAGGTTTTTTTGTTAGGTATATACATATTTTTATTTATATTTTTATATTGTTTTTATATTTCTATAGTATCTTATTATGACTGATGAAGGATCCTTCTATTCCGATGATTCAGACCTGTCTTTTGTCTCTTGCGACGATCAAACAAATGATAGCGTCTCTTTGTTAAATAATCAGTTAAGTGATATCTTCCCGAAAAGTAATAAACTGTTGAATGTTTGCCATATCAACGCGCAAAGCGTTCCGAGCCACTTTTCGGAACTCGAAGCATCGTTTTCTAACAAAGATGTTCACGCAATTTTGGTTTCGAGAGCTGGTTGAAACCGTCTTTGCAATCGACGTTGTACTCTATTCCTGGTTTTGTGCTTCTTAGGAATGATCGTACAAATAAAGGTGGAGGAGGAGTTGCTATTTATTTGCACAACTCTATTCCGCACAAAACCTTACTAGCGTCTCCTTCTCCGTACTCAGCCTCAGTAGAATACCTGTTTCTGGAACTTAATGTTAAGGGCATAAGGATGGCTCTCGGAGTAGTGTATTGTCCTCCTTCCATTGATTACTTCGCCAATTTGGAAGTGGCTCTCGAAAACATTGGTTCAGAGTACGCACACTGCATAGTCATGGGGGATTTTAACACAGACCTTCTAAAAACTCTAATCGTTCTCAAAAACTTCACACAATCATCGAGTCTATCAATCTTAGTATTCTTCCTTTAAAGGCTACCCACCATAACTTCGATGCCGGTGACTCTTTGATTGATCTTATTATTACAAGCTCTTCTGATCATATAGTAGCACATGGTCAGCTTCCAGCCTCAGGTTTCTCCCGTCATGACTTGATTTACGCTTCGTATAAGCTTAAACCGCCTAAACGCAGTCCATCAGTGTTGTATTGCCGCAACTTTAGAAGAATAAACTGGGATAAACTGAAGAGTGATGCATCTCATATGAATTTTACTTCCTTGGCAGTTGCTTCTACGGTTGATGAAAAGGTACATGTGCTTAATGATGCGATTCTCAATCTTTATGATACCCATGCTCCAATTCACAGGGTCAGACTAAAACGTTCGCCAGCTCCATGGATGACGGATGATGTACGGAGAGCAATGAGAAGGCGTGATCGAGCTTTCTTGCGTTTTAGGAGGGTTCGCACCGAAGATAACTGGGTGTTATTTAAAATGGCTAGAAACAGGTGCAATCAGATGGTACGAACAGCTAAACGCCGCTATTTCCATAACAATATAAGCAATTCTTCGCCAGCCGATGTGTGGAAATTCCTTAATTCTACGGGCGTGGGTAAGACGCCTGCCATGAATTACGGTCCATCTCTCTCTCAAGATGATATCAATACTTATTTTGCTTCTGCTGCTGCAATGGACCCCACAATTCGATCTCAAACTGTAGCGTACATAGCTTCTATGCAATCTCCACATATCCCTGTCTTTAATTTCTCTCCTGTAAATCAGGATGCGATTAGTAAGGTTATGCTGGCAATCAAATCCAAGGCCGTGGGATGCGATGAGATTAGTAGGGTCATGATAGCCAACATAATAGAGTACATAATTCCTGCTGTCACCACGTCATTAACTTTTCCCTTGACTCAGGCCAATACCCTCTCTGTGGAAAAAGGCTTTCGTGCGACCCCTTCCTAAAGTACCTAACCCTATACTTCCTCATCACTTCCGTCCTATTTCAATCTTGCCTTTTCTCTCGAAAGTTTTGGAAGCCTGTGTACACAAGCAAATCTCCAATTTCATTTATGAATATAACCTACTGAGTAACTTTCAGTCTGGGTTTCGCCCTTGCCACAGTACCACAACTGCTCTACTTAAAATCACTGATGATATCCGAGAAGGCATGGACAATAAGAAAGTTACAGTTATGGTGCTAGTGGACTTTTCTAATGCTTTTAACACAGTAGACCACGATGTCGTCCTAGCAATTTTTCTCACTTTAGATTCGCATCTCCGGTCTTGAAGTGGTTCTCTCATATCTTCGCGGGCGTCAGCAATCAGTCCTTATAGGACAAAAGGCCTCTCAGTGGCTGGAACTTGGTTGTGGCGTACCGCAAGGCGGTATACTTTCTCCCTTAATCTTCTCAATTTTTATTAATTCCTTTACGTCTAGTATTGACTGTTCGTACCATCTATATGCTGATGACCTGCAGATTTACGTGCAGTCAGATATTAATAATCTTCATAACGCGATTACTAACTTAAATAACAATCTAATAGCTGTCTGTGACTGGTCATTACGCTTCGGAGTCTCTGTGAATCCAACGAAATGCCAAGCTATATTAGTGGGTAGCTCGCGAATGCTGGCTAAAGTAGATTTTACGAGTCTACCTCCTGTCTATTATAATAAGAATGTGATTCCCTTTTCGAGCTCTATCAAAAACCTTGGGTTATTTATTGATAACAACTTGAACTGGAGAAAACATGTTACAGAAGTTAGCCGTAGGGTCACTGCCTCGCTACAAGTTCTCTACCGTCTTAAAAATTTTCTTCCCTTTGAAACTAAGCTTATGCTTGTCCAGACACTCATACTTCCTATTATTGATTATGCAGATGTGTGTTACTCTGACTTGAACAAAGATCTTCTTTACAAGCTAGAGCGCCTTGTTAATAACTGTATCAGGTATATTTTCAACCTTCGAAAGTATGATCATATCTCACAATACCGTTCTCGCCTTAAATGGCTCTCTCTCCAACAAAGGCGTAACTCTAGAGTCCTGCTTATTCTCTTTTCTATCTTAAATGATGCTACCTCTCCTTCTTACCTAAAGGATAAATTTCAGTTTGTGTTTTCTACTCATGACCGGGTCTTTCGCTCTTCATCTAATCATAAGATTAGCATTCCGCAACACTTCACCGATTATGTTGGCAACTCCTTTACTGTTCAGGCTGCACTACTCTGGAATTCCTTGCCTGAAGACATTAGGAAAGTGTCCAGTAAGTTATCGTTCAAGAGACTGGTACGTGAACACCTCTTCAAGACATCCGTTCCCACTTAGTGGTATTGATATCATCGGTCATTGTAATTATAATAATATTTTGTATGCTGTATGTATGTGTGTATATGTATTTATGTGTATATATGTATATGTATGTATGTGTATATATGTATATGTATTTATGTGTATATATATATATGTATTCATATTTGTTTATATGTATTTACTCCGTCTTTATGTATATAATTGTATGTGTATTTTATATATTTATTTATGTATCTTTTCTTTTTCTTTTTTTTTTTTAACAAATTTATTGTTCGGCACCCTTACTATATCTCTCCACGCCCCGGGTTGACTGGCAGAGAATGCCAAGAGGCATTAAGTCCGCCCTTTATAATAATATTTTGTATGCTGTATGTATGTGTATATATATATATATATATATATATATATATATATATATATGTATGTA
The DNA here is from genome assembly GCA_029286595.1 of Bhutanitis thaidina. Lineage (NCBI taxonomy): Eukaryota > Metazoa > Arthropoda > Insecta > Lepidoptera > Papilionidae > Bhutanitis > Bhutanitis thaidina. The sequence goes on along the minus strand of JAGSMS010000041.1, from coordinate 581,237 downwards.
TGTGTATATATGTATATGTATGTATGTGTATATATGTATATGTATGTATGTGTATATATATATGTATTCATATTTGTTTATATGTATTTATGTGTATATATGTATATGTATGTATGTGTATATATGTATATGTATGTATGTGTATATATGTATATGTATGTATGTGTATATATGTATATGTATGTATGTGTGTATATGTATTTATGTGTATATATGTATATGTATGTATGTGTATATATGTATATGTATGTATGTGTATATATGTATATGTATGTATGTGTATATATGTATATGTATGTATGTGTATATATGTATATGTATGTATGTGTGTATATGTATTTATGTGTATATATGTATATGTATGTATGTGTGTATATGTATTTATGTGTATATATATATATATATATATATATATATATATATATATATATGTATTCATATTTGTTTATATGTATTTATGTGTATATATGTATATGTATGTATGTGTGTATATGTATTTATGTGTATATATATATATATATATATATATATATATATATATATATATATATATATATATATATATATATATATATATATATGTATTCATATTTGTTTATATGTATTTATGTGTATATATATATATATATATGTATTCATATTTGTTTATATGTATTTATGTATATAATTGTATGTGTATTTTATATATTTATTTATGTATCTTTTCTTTTTCTTTTTTTTTTTTTTAACCTATGTTTATTTACGAATTTTGACTTATAGTATGGTAGAAACCTTGATAGGTTTCTGTACATACTAGTATTCACTGATATTCGTTCAACCAACGAACGCGGTACCATTGCGTTATTTAATTCAACGAATATTATAACATAGTTGTGGGTTTACTGCCAGAAATAAATCAAACAAAAAAAAAGCACATGTACATTGCCACAGTGATCTACAGATCTACTGATTTGAATACTTATTGTTTAGTAAATTATTACATTGCATAGATCTACAGGCCGATTGGAGAATGTTGATTTATATAATGATAACAGGTTTATTACAGTAATATTAAATATAAAACTCATTAAAATACTTTATATATACCTATTATATAAATATTGAATATTAAAAAAAGCACATGACAGAAACATTATAACAAACTAATTTGTTTAGTCGGAACCGTTAATAGCTTGCTAATGTAAGCACACCCTAAACAGGGCGAGGTGTGGGACACAGAGAGCTGTTAATACTGCCGTATCCAAACAAAGTGGCGGCTCTCGCCTCGGCGACGTATCTCCTCGAGATCGGTTCGCAGATTAGCCGTTCAATCCATTGTTTTAATTAAAAGCTTTATATTTTAGAAATAAGCTCCGCGAATCAACGCTTTCACGCGCGGAGCGATGTACTCGCACTTTAAAAAAATATATTCGACATTGAATAATATTAAGCATAGACTAACACGGTATTGAGTAAAAATGGACAATGCAAAGACAAAAGATTGACGAAGGAGTCGGCCGGTAAGTTTTTTTTTTATGTGAAAGGCGGCAAACGAGCAAGCGGTTCACCTGATGGTAAGTGATTACCGTTGCTCATGTATGTTCAACACCAGAGGTGCTGCAGGTGCATTGCCGGTCTGTAAGAATGTTTGGGAGGTGGGAGGGAGGATGAGGGAAGGGGAGTGGGTCTTCGGGTACCTCACTCACCGAACGAAACGCAGAAGCACAAGATGCCTTTACTTCAAGACGGTATGCGAGGCGGTGGTAGCACACTCGAGCAGCAGCAAAAGCCGCCGCTTAGCTCTACCACGCCAGAAAGACCTCCCTGTCAAGTATCTGACAGTGTTTTGGAGCCGGACAGGTTCAACACGCTGCTCCAGTAGGGATTGGCGTACTTCACATGTCCTCGAAATAATATTGTTTATTATTTATCAGACATGCAAGTTTCCTTACGATGTTTTCATTCACCGCCGAGCACATGGTAAAATTGCTGTAAAAAAAAATTACACTCACGACCGTATATCTAATGCCGGGGTGGTATGGCAGATAAAACCGCATTAACTCTTCTTTACTTTTTGTTCGACATAGTTATCAAGTTAATTTAGAACTTCATACGCCCGCATCACTTTCATTTTAAATGAAACTCCCCTTGACTTTACATTTCAAATGGAAAAAAAATAACGCAAACGCGAACGTAACGTAAACGCAGATAAAAATGATGGAAATACTGTTATAGAGCATCGATTAGAGGAAGTAAACGTGAACCAATAGTTGACGTGAAACTAATCGAAGTTTAAGTCATCATCATACCAAGTATGCGTTACAGTGTAAAGGCATGCAGTACTCACCCGCTCGCAGGGCGCCGCGGCGTGCAGCTGCCTCGCCTGACCTCGCCCCAGGGCCTCCCTCTTCCTTTGCGCGCTGAACAGCCTCAGCTCCTTCCGCTCCTCGTCCGATAACGCGTGGCAGTAGCGGACCTGGAATCGATCAAAGGTTGCCGTGAGATGACAAACGAGCTATCAGTCACTCTCTGCACTCTGGACTTCGAGGACTAAGACTAAGAAGAAATACCACACGGTGGGCAAGAGTGTGGTGGTACCTACCTAATCCCGGGCAGAGAAAGAGTCTACCACTAGTTAAATATCTATGCTGTATATTTATAATTCAATCCCAGAAACGATTTGTGATTTTCGACGGCATAATAATCATCTCGAATAGGTTAGGGCTTAATTATCCAGATCGGTGTATCAGGGTCTAAGGTGTATGGTACCTGACACCAGTAAAGCTCCCAGTACACAGAGTATGGACAGATCTTCCATACAATGGCGAATCCCAATCAAAATTGGCATTCGATACACAGAGAACCCTAGCTTGAGAGTGGATGACGGAGTTATTAAAAAAAAAGTGGTCACGGGGGTCTGTCGTGACCCCCTGTGACCACGGCTGCTGTAAAGCACTCGAACGTCGAGAACATAAAAACAAAACTAAACGCGATAAAGTCCGTAAACAACAGTTTCTTTTCATGAGGATATAAATGAGGCTGCTTGAGTAAAAGAGTAGCTAACCTTAACTGACACAATAACACTTAAAGATCTTTTTAAGTAAATTTAACTTTACAGAGATTATGTATTTTCACGAGTTTTGCCACGACAGACCGTAAACAAACCGCCTCAGCCATTCACTTTTCCTCACTCCGGGAGATAGAACGTGATATTCATGTGATGTTTTCCTCCTCTGATGAATTGATATGAGATTTTTAAGGGTTTTCCCTTTTTCTCTCAGTATTTTAGGTCACCCACTGAAAGAAAGGGGGTGGGAGATTCTTACGCCGTTGACGAACCGTGATTGTTTTATATTACCTCATTGTCCTGAGGTGGCAGCTGTTGCAGCAGCTGTTTGAGCCGATGTCGCCTCCCACGCTGTTCACGTACGGCACTTTATCTTCCGCAATGGCCGAGAAGTACAAGTGAACCTAGAAGCAAAAGATAAAGATTTAAGATTGAAAACAGATCAGACGTATCAAACAATATTGTTATCAATATTTTTGTATCACAATTAAAGTTTATTAACAGAAGCTCTCATCTTTTGAGAGAGTTTTTGGACGGCGTTTGAAGAATGAGAGGGCGTGTGCCCAGTAGTAGGAAATTCATAAGCTGCCACGTTAATTTACTCAGTATTTGTGCTTTTGCGTAAGTCTTCCCACACCGGTTCACACAATGATATCTTATGTTTACACGAACACTACACATTTGTAATGAAACTATTATTAAAGGATTTTATCGCGTTTAATTATGTTTTGGTACACCAACGCTCTAGGAAGTCTGCAGTCTGTGATCATATCCTTGAACGCCTCAACCGTTACATCAGATTTCATAGACCACAAATCCTTGCAGAAAAAAGATTCCTGCCAAGGATGATTCGCGTGGCAATTGAAATCAAAAATCATCCTAATTTCAATAGAAAATATGGGTGCTACCATAGGCTTAGGATCCAGTAATAAACAAACTTAAATCTAAAATCAAGCATACGACTGCTCAACCTCAAGATACTGTGGTCCGACTATAATAAGGGCTGAAGGTAGCCCGAAGAGTTAACTATGATATCAGGACGTCTAATACCTCAGTCCCCCCGACACCACGGCTGCTGTAAAGCAATCGAAACGTCGGGAATATAAAAACATATTTATATAGAGATAAAATCCATAAATGATAGTTTAATTTCAAACATTAAGGTTACAGGCTAGGAGTGAATAGTCTATTCATAGACAATCTCCTTACGTGCCATCGTTTCTAACGTAAGGACCGTCTCGTGCCATATAACCGTTATTTATAATTTAATTTGTTTCTCTTGGAAAACTGTCGTGTTCAAGGTAACATGAATTGTTGTGACCAACCATTGCCCGTGTGGCCGTCGGAAGTAAAGAATAGCGCCGACCCTGTCTGACCATGGGTGTCGTAAAAGGCGACTAATGGTAAAAAATTATATTAGGAGATGGGCAGCAGCATCTTCCTGCACTAGAACAAAAAAAAAAGCGGTTGCTATGATGAGGGCAATCGTTGGGGGAGGCCTATGTTCAGTGGACTTCTGATAGGCTGAAATGATGATGAACCATTGCCCAAGTGATTGCATTGTTCGCCTAATTGCCTAATCGCCTTCTATAGGCTAAATGTATATCGTAATGTCATAGGGGATTATTCAATTCGGTTTTTAAAATAGTACTTAGCGTAAAAAGTTTATTGATTCAATAAAAGATGAACCAAAGATTCACCCTCCACATGCACCATAACTTCGATGCCGGTGACTCTTTGATTGATCTTATTATTACAAGCTCTTCTGATCATATATAGCAGCACATGGTCAGCTTCCAGCCTCAGGTTTCTCCCGTCATGACTTGGATTTACGCTTCAGTGTTTCTGGAACCGCCTAAACGCAGTCCATCAGTGTTGTATTGCCGCAACTTTAGAAGAATAAACTGGGATAAACTGAAGAGTGATGCATCTCATATGAATTTTACTTCCTTGGCAGTTGCTTCTACGGTTGATGAAAAGGTACATGTGCTTAATGATGCGATTCTCAATCTTTATGATACCCATGCTCCAATTCACAGGTCAGACACTAAAACGTTCGCCAGCTCCATGGATGACGGATGATGTACGGAGAGCAATGAGAAGGCGTGATCGAGCTTTCTTGCGTTTTAGGAGGGTTCGCACCGAAGATAACTGGGTGTTATTTAAAATGGCTAGAAACAGGTGCAATCAGATGGTACGAACAGCTAAACGCCGCTATTTCCATAACAATATGCCACCCTTTCGCCGATGCGTGGAAATTTTTAATTTACGGGCGGGTAAGACGCCTGCCATGAATTACGGTCCATCTCTCTCTCAAGATGATATCAATACTTATTTTTGTTTCTTGCTACAGTCGAATCTACACCCGATCTCAAACTGTAGCGTATATAGCTTCTAAGTGCAATTCCACATATCCCTGTCTTTAATTTCTCTCCTGTAAATCAGGATGCGATTAGTAAGGTTATGCTGGCAATCAAATCCAAGGCCGTGGGATGCGATGAGATTAGTAGGGTCATGATAGCCAACATAATAGAGTACATAATTCCTGCTGTCACTCACGTCATTAACTTTTCCCTTGACTCAGGCCAATACCCTCTCTGTGGAAAAAGGCTTGTGACCCCTTCCTAAAGTACCTAACCCTATATACTTCCTCACTACCCGTCCTATTTCAATCTTGCCTTTTCTCCTCGAAAGTTTTGGAAGCCCAAAATATGCTAAATCTCCACCTTACTTATGAATATAACCTACTGAGTAACTTTCTGAAGTCTGGTTTCGTTCCCTGCCACAGTACCACAACTGCTCTACTTAAAATCACTGATGATATCCGAGAAGGCATGGACAATAAGAAAGTTACAGTTATGGTGCTAGTGGACTTTTCTAATGCTTTTAACACAGTAGACCACGATGTCGTCCTAGCAATTTTTTCTCACTTTAGATTCGCATCTCCGGTCTTGAAGTGGTTCTCCTCATATCTTCGCGGGCGTCAGCAATCAGTCCTTATAGGACAAAAGGCCTCTCAGTGGCTGGAACTTGCCGGCGTACCGCAAGGCGAAGTATAATTTCTCCCTAATCTTCCTGCACCCGCTAATTTCGACTAGTATTGACTGTTCGTACCATCTATATGCTGATGACCTGCAGATTTACGTGCAGTCAGATATTAATAATCTTCATAACGCGATTACTAACTTAAATAACAATCTATTAGCTGTTCGTGACTGGTCATTACGCTTCGAGTCTTGTGAATCCAACGAAATGCCAAGCTATATTAGTGTAGAAATGCGAATGTTAATATATATATATATATATATATATATATATATATATATATATATATATATATATATATATATATATATATATATATATATATATATATATATATATATATATATATATATATATATATATATATATATATATATATATATATATATATATATATATATATATATATATATATATATATATATATATATATATATATATATATATATATATATATATATATATATATATATATATATATATATATATATATATATATATATATATATATATATATATATATATATATATATATATATATATATATATATATATATATATATATATATATATATATATATATATATATATATATATATATATATATATATATATATATATATATATATATATATATATATATATATATATATATATATATATATATATATATATATATATATATATATATATATATATATATATATATATATATATATATATATATATATATATATATATATATATATATATATATATATATATATATATATATATATATATATATATATATATATATATATATATATATATATATATATATATATATATATATATATATATATATATATATATATATATATATATATATATATATATATATATATATATATATATATATATATATATATATATATATATATATATATATATATATATATATATATATATATATATATATATATATATATATATATATATATATATATATATATATATATATATATATATATATATATATATATATATATATATATATATATATATATATATATATATATATATATATATATATATATATATATATATATATATATATATATATATATATATATATATATATATATATATATATATATATATATATATATATATATATATATATATATATATATATATATATATATATATATATATATATATATATATATATATATATATATATATATATATATATATATATATATATATATATATATATATATATATATATATATATATATATATATATATATATATATATATATATATATATATATATATATATATATATATATATATATATATATATATATATATATATATATATATATATATATATATATATATATATATATATATATATATATATATATATATATATATATATATATATATATATATATATATATATATATATATATATATATATATATATATATATATATATATATATATATATATATATATATATATATATATATATATATATATATATATATATATATATATATATATATATATATATATATATATATATATATATATATATATATATATATATATATATATATATATATATATATATATATATATATATATATATATATATATATATATATATATATATATATATATATATATATATATATATATATATATATATATATATATATATATATATATATATATATATATATATATATATATATATATATATATATATATATATATATATATATATATATATATATATATATATATATATATATATATATATATATATATATATATATATATATATATATATATATATATATATATATATATATATATATATATATATATATATATATATATATATATATATATATATATATATATATATATATATATATATATATATATATATATATATATATATATATATATATATATATATATATATATATATATATATATATATATATATATATATATATATATATGTGTATATATGTATATGTATGTATGTGTGTATATGTATTTATGTGTATATATATATATATGTATTCATATTTGTTTATATGTATTTACTCCGTCTTTATGTATATAATTGTATGTGTATTTTATATATTTATTTATGTATCTTTTCTTTTTCTTTTTTTTTTTTAACAAATTTATTGTTCGGCACCCTTACTATATCTCTCCACGCCCCGGGTTGACTGGCAGAGAATGCCAAGAGGCATTAAGTCCGCCCTTTATAATACTATGTTTAAAGGTATTTAAATAAAGTTTAAATAAATAAATAAATAAATAACACGGTATTGAGTAAAAATGGACAATGCAAAGACAAAAGATTGACGAAGGAGTCGGCCTGTAAATTTTTTTTTATGTGAAAGGCGGCAAACGAGCAAGCGGTTCACCTGATGGTAAGTGATTACCGTTGCTCATGTATGTTCAACACCAGAGGTGCTGCAGGTGCATTGCCGGTCTGTAAGAATGTTTGGGAGGTGAGACGGAGGATGAGGGAAGGGGAGTGGGTCTTCGGGTACCTCACTCACCGAACGAAACGCAGAAGCACAAGATGCCTTTACTTCACGACGGTATGCGAGGCGGTGGTAGCACACTCGAGCAGCAACAAAAGCCGCCGCTTAGCTCTACCACGCCAGAAAGACCTCCCTGTCAAGTATCTGACAGTGTTTTGGAGCCGGACAAGTTCAACACGCTGCTCCTAGAGGGATTGGCATACTTCACATGTCCTCGAAATAATATTGTTTATTATTTATCAGACATCCAAGTTTCCTTACGATGTTTTCATTCACCGCAGAGCACATGTTAAAATTGCTGTAAAAAAAATTACACTCACGACCGTATCTAATGCCGGGGTGGTATGGCAGATAAAACCGCATCAACTCTTCTTTACTTTTTGTTCGACATAGTTATCAAGTTAATTTAGAACTTCATACGCCCGCATCACTTTAATTGTAAATGAAACCCCCCTAGACTTTACATTTCAAACGGAAAAAAAATAACGCAAACGCGAACGTAACGTAAACGCAGATAAAAATGATGGAAATACTGTTATAGAGCATCGATTAGAGGAAGTAAACGTGAACCAATAGTTGACGTGAAAATAATCGAAGTTTAAGTCATCATCATACCAAGTATGCGTTACAGTGTAAAGGCATGCAGTACTTACCCGCTCGCAGGGCGCCGCGGCGTGCAGCTGCCTCGCCTGACCTCGCCCCAGGGCCTCCCTCTTCCTTTGCGCGCTGAACAGCCTCAGCTCCTTCCGCTCCTCGTCCGATAACGCGTGGCAGTAGCGGACCTGGAATCGATCAAGGGTTGCCGTGAGATGACAAACGAGCTATCAGTCACTCTCTGCACTCTGGACTCTGGACTCTCTGGACTCCGAGGACTAAGACTAAGAAGAAATACCACACGGTGGGCAAGAGTGTGGTGGTACCTACCTAATCCCGGGCAGAGAAAGAGTCTACCACTAGTTAAATATCTATGCTGTATATTTATAATTCAATCCCAGAAACGATTTGTGATTTTCGACGGCATAATAATCATCTAGAATAGGTTAGGGCTTCATTATCCAGATCGGTGTATCAGGGTCTAAGGTGCATGGTACCTGATACCCGTAAAGCTTCCAGTACACAGAGTATGGACAGATCTTCCATACAATGGCGAATCCCAATCAAAATTGGCATTCGATATACAGAGAACCCTAGCTTGAGAGTGGATGACGTAATTATTAAAAAAAAAGTGGTCACGGGGGCCTGTCGTGACCCTCCGTGACCACGGCTGCTGTAAAGCACTCGAATGTCGAGAACATAAAAACAAAACTAAACGCGATAAAGTCCGTAAACAACAGTTTCTTTTCATGAGGATATAAATGAGGCTGCTTGAGTAAAAGAGTAGCTAACCTTAACTGACACAATAACACTTAAAGATCTTTTTAAGTAAATTTAACTTTACAGAGATTATGTATTTTCACGAGTTTTGCCACGACAGACCGTAAACAAACCGCCTCAGCCATTCACTTTTCCTCACTCCGGGAGATAGAACGTGATATTCATGTGATGTTTTCCTCCTCTGATGAATTGATATGAGATTTTTAAGGGTTTTCCCTTTTTCTCTCAGTATTTTAGGTCACCCACTGAAAGAAAGGGGGTGGGAGATTCTTACGCCGCTGACGAACCGTGATTGTTTTATATTACCTCATTGTCCTGAGGTGGCAGCTGTTGCAGCAGCTGTTTGAGCCGATGTCGCTCTCCCACGCTGTTCACGTACGGCACTTTATCTTCCGCAATGGCCGAGAAGTACAAGTGAACCTAGAAGCAAAAGATAAAGATTTAAGATTGAAAACAGATCAGACGTATCAAACAATATTGTTATCAATATTTTTGTATCACAATTAAAGTTTATTAACAGAAGCTCTCATCTTTTGAGAGAGTTTTTGGACGGCGTTTGAAGAATGAGAGGGCGTGTGCCCAGTAGTAGGAAATTCATAAGCTGCCACGTTAATTTACTCAGTATTTGTGCTTTTGCGTAAGTCTTCCCACACCGGTTCACACAATGATATCTTATGTTTACACGAACACTACACATTTGTAATGAAACTATTATTAAAGGATTTTATCGCGTTTAATTATGTTTTGCTACACCAAAGCTCTCGGAAGTCTGCAGTCTGTGATCATATCCTTGATCACCTCAACCGTTACATCAGATTTCATAGACCACAAATCCTTGCAGAAAAAAGATTCCTGCCAAGGATGATTCGCGTGGCAATTGAAATCAAAAATAATCCTAATTTCAATAGAGAAGATGGCTGGGTACTGTCACCGGCTTGGAATCTAGTAATAAACAAACTTAAATCTAAAATCACAACTCCTGCACAACCTCAAGATACTGCGGTCCGGCTATAATAAAGGCTGAAGGTAGCCCGAGTTAACTATGACATCAGGACGTCTAACACCTCAGTCCCCCCGACACCACGGCTGCTGTAAAGCAATCGAAACGTCGGGAATATAAAAACATAATTATACAGAGATAAAATCCATAAATAATAGTTTCATTTCAAACATTAAGGTAACAGGCTAGGAGTGAATAGTCTATTCATAGACAATCTCCGTACGTGCCATCGTTTCTAACGTAAGGACCGTCTCGTGCCATATAACCGTTATTTATAATTTAATTTGTTTATCTTGGAAAACTGTCGTGTTCAAGGTAACATGAATTGTTGTGACCAACCATTGCCCGTGTGGCCGTCGGAAGTAAAGAATAGCGCCGACCCTGTCTGACCATGGGTGTCGTTAAAGGCGACTAATGGTAAAAAATTATATTAGGAGATGGGCAGCAGCATCTTCCTGCACTAGAACAAAAAAAAAAAGCGGTTGCTATGATGAGGACAATCGTTGGGGGAGGCCTATGTTCAGTGGACTTCTGATAGGCTGAAATGATGATAAACCATTGCCCAAGTGATTGCATTGTTCGCCCTAATTGCCTAATCGCCTTCTCTATAGGCTAAATGTATATCGTAATGTCATAGGGGATTATTCAATTCGGTTTTTAAAATAGTACTTAGCGTAAAACAGTTTATTGATTCAATAAAAGATGAACCAAAGATTCACCCTCCAGATGTGTCATGCAGATCGCATGTCAGGACTCTCCTTAATTATCCTATCCATAATTCCAGGTATTTATTCCTATTCCTTTGCAGTCCGTGCAGTTAGGTTGTGGAACTCACTACCACCTACCATAAGAGATTCCGGAATTATACTTTCATTTAAGAAACGTGTAAAGGACCACTACTTAGCTTCGTGTTAATGGAATGTATATTGTATATTTACGACTGTGTATGTATGTAAGTATATGTATATATATATATTTATTTAAATAAATCTATGTATATTATTTATTTAATTGTATACATATTATTTATTAGAAATGTACGCACTAAGTTTGCCATTTCAATTAAATTTCCTGTTAGGGTCTGCTGGAAGAAATTTCAATGTATGGAATAAGTAGTACCCTTGTACCAATACTATGTTTTAATGTTTTCATGCCTTTTTGTGTGTCAATAAATAAATAAAAAAAAAAAAAGGCAAATTTCTTATTGTTTGGTTTGTGTTTGTTGTGTATGTTTTTTTTGTTAGCTTCCCATATCCGATGTGACGCTTATGTGATAGTCAAAGTTAAAACTTTTTATTAAATTAAGACTTCCTTAAAGCTGTTATGAAAGTAAAAATCTACACCTGTTCATAAAACAAAACCTTCACAGAGAAGAACCGGCAACCGAACGTTTTTGTCTTTTTTACGCTATATTGTCATTTGTAATCTACAATAAAATGTCAATAATTATAAAATGTGTACATTTTTTTTTAATGCCAACCTTACCAATATACCAGTAGGCAGGGGATCCTGTATCGATGTGTTGATCAATTTTATAGAAAGCTTTTTTGAATAAAGTTTCTTTGACATGCCTCTTAAAAATTGTGCGATAAGATGTGGATGAAAGATCAGGGGTACCATCGGACTTGAAAACCAAACAGTTGTGCGTTGACCACAAGTTGTCACCGGCCGAGATTCGAACCCGGGATCTTCGACGGTCAGGTACATTCTTACAAACGAACAAAGTAGGAAACGAACAGACGTCTGGCGTCTTAAAGTATTAACCACTATGCAATAAATATATTTTTATTAGAAAACGAAAGACCCTTTAGTAATGAATCATAATATAAAACACCAATATTAGAAGAAATGTAATACAGAGGAAGTTATAGTGGCATCATGAGATTTGTGGATAAGAATATATAAATTAAATGGATTCTTTTGTTCTGTTATGATTTAGGTATAAATGTTTTATCTCTATTATATCATTATAACGAATGTAAGACGGAACATACCATATTTTTCCTCAAATGCCAAACTCACCTGTACGTGGTGCTAGATAAAAATCAAGGCTCTGGAGACCGAATAATGTCGAATCCAAATCCCACAGGCTGGTGATTAGGAGCAGCATCACTAGTGCGAAGGCACCGGCGCTGTGCCTCACCAGCTGTTTGCCCAGCTTGCTATGGGCGAACCTTGCAAGATTTGCACGCCGGCTCCTGCTGGCGCTTTTCTTGGAGAGGCTTAAGTTCACCAGTGGACTTTGTTTTAGCAAAGTAAATAATGTCGATGAGGAATCCATTAACAGAGACAGAGAGTGCATTTAAAAATATTTACATAACTAAATCGCTCTTGATCTTTAAGGTGTTCATCTCAGTTTTAATGTAAATATTTGAATGATTCACTTTGGTTAGCAGCGTGGTGTCCAAGTGGAAGATGCTCGGGAAAGATGGAAATGTAATTCCTTGGACGTGCCGTAGAATTTTGAGCTCTTTACTTTAAGCGAGGGTTCATGTGGAATGGATTTTTAAAGAGCACGGAGCATTTCTATTAGTGTAATGTTTAATTTTAGGAATAGGTAAATATTGGTTTAGAAATTAAACTATTGTTTACGGACTTGATCGCGTGCAAGACCAAGCAATACCACTGCACGATTTTTTTTTTATGAAAAATAGGTTTGCGTTTGACCTTAATCTTGCCCGATGGACGGCGAAGATGAGGCCTAGGATGGTACACGCTTGCCTAGATGTATGTTCACTTTGGCCTTAAAGATGTCCAGATTATAGCTTTCCGGAAAAATTGACCTCGGCAGAGAGTTCCACTCCTTAGCCGTCCGCTATCTATCTATCTATCTATCTCAAGCTATCGTGAGCACATTCTGCGTAGATCGGACTAAAATTAATAATTAAAGGCTGAAGGTGTCCCGAGTTAACTATGACATCTGGACGTCCAACACCTCAGTGCCCCCGTGACCACGGCTGCTGTAAAGCAATCGAAACGTCGGGGATTTAAAAGCAAAAATTAAACGCGATGAAATCTGTAAATAACAGTTTCATTGCGAACGTGTTGTGTTAGCGTAAATACATGCGTTTATTAACATTTCTAATCTCCACGTTTCCGGTAAAAAAGTAAAGTAATAGCCAGAAAGTGCCCACTGCTGGGCAAAGGCCTCCTTCTCAAATACTAGTAATCAGAGAGGGTTTAGGAGCCGAGAAAGACCCGCCACGCTGCTCCAGTGCGGGTTGGCCGCTTTCACATATCCTTGAAATTATAATTATTATTTCTCAGACATGTAGGTTTCCTCACGATGTTTTCCTTCGCCGTTGAGCACGTGGTAAATACAGCACTTTAAACAATTTAGTGGTGCCGGCACCAGGGTTCGAATCCAGATCACTCACATGTTATGACATTAAAGTGAGCGCCCTGACCACTATGCTACCACGACTTCCGGTGCCTTGATGAAATTAAAAAAAAAACCTAATTTCAATACAGAAGATGGCTGGGTGCTACTACCGACTTGGGATCCGATTATTAATAAAATTAAGTCCAAGACCATGCATACCACTGCACGAACTCAGGACACCGTGAGCACATTCTGCGTAAATCAGACCTAAAATTTATAATTTAATACTTTTGATCTTAAACTGTATACCAATAATTAAATACACATACGGTTGCCATTACACGGACTTAAAACCAATAGTTTTCTTGCAAATTTTGATATTTTTCCAAAGATATAAAGTAAATATTAAAAAAAAAATTGTGATTTGTCAGGAGACTCTAATTCGATCCTCTATATGGAGGGCACGGACCAATGAGATTTACGAATCCCTCGGACGGTCCATAGATAACTTACCATAAAGAGGTAAGCAGTAGATGTACTCTTGCACATCTACTTAAAGCATAAACGTCCTTGAGGCCGCAGGCGCAAACCTATGAAGCTGTAAAAGCCAAAACAGCTAACAGCAATAACTTCATCGAATAAATAAAAAAAAAAGATTTACGAAACTTAAGTACCAGGACACTAAAGCGGCGAAAGGGTCACCACCTGTCACGATCACTCAAATAAGTTATGGTGAAAAATGTCTACAGTGAGAACAAAATGTATAGTCGCTGTAGCTAGAGCTTAGAGATTATTATCTATTTTTTTAGTCAAGATATTTAATTAAAGTTTAATTTAAACTTCAAAGGGTGCATTTCTTAAGTAACCGTGTCCAATGTGATGAATTAAATGTTTTAAAATATCATCAAAGTGAATCCGTAGACGAAATACTATTGCCCCCCCCTTTAATGGCCGTATCTAATAAAGACAAGTCAGCGTAATGAAAATCCTACGTGACCAGCATTTGGACGACGGTAACTGAGTTATAGGGCCTTATACAGGCGGTGTTATGTTCTTGCAATATTGTGTTAACTCGGTGTTTCATATTTATTGCCGGGAGCAAGGTGGTTGATTACATTTTGCCTTTAGCAACCACCGCTGCAGTCATGTATGGACATGTTTATGCAATGTTGGTATTTATTGGTTAAAATGCGTGAGCGTTTTCTATAAAACCGGCCAAGTGTGAATCGGACTCGCGAACCGGGGGTTCAGCTGAACTACACGATATATCTGTGTTATGTATTTACTAGAAAAAACTTGTGTTTTCTTTCATTCAGTTCGGGATCCTTAGCGCGGGTCTGATGTGAAATAGGCCTGTTTTTATTATTTCTAACTTTACTTTGACGTTTGCACTATATTCACAACGCTTGTGTGTTTTACCGTTTTTATGAGAGTGCAAAAAAAAATTGAAAAAAAAAGGTTAAAAGGTATTTTTTTTTTATAGAAGCGCAAACGAGCGTGCGGCTCACCTGACGGTAAGTGACCACCGACGCCCACCCACGTACATCCACAACACCAGTGGAGCAACAGATGCGCTGCCGGCCTTTTTAAAGATATAGCCGTTTATAGGTAGAACAGACGGATAGATATTGCGCCGCTACACCGAGTCCACATATCAAATATGTCGGTATTAAACATTAAGTGATTTTATGTGATCGGACTCTAGGTGGCGGGTGTCAAGTGATGCTATAGGTAATCCACCTCAACAGTGTCGAAAAGTTTGCGGACTGCCAGGAGCGTGAAGATAATAATAGCAATATGACACACAACAAGTGAAACCAAAATTTTAGAGAAACAATCGACTTCAACGCCCGTTTTCCCACCCTCAAGGGTAAGGGAATGTGTTGCAGAAATTAATTTGAGACCTCCGATACAATATAAGAAAGAATCATCTAAATCTGTTCGAAATCTGCGAAGATGTCGCGTAACATACATACAAATAAGTACACGTAACAGAAGTTAAAATTCTTGTCGCTTAAAAATAACTAAAAGTAAAGTAACAGCCTGTAAGTGCCCACTGCCGGCCAAAGGCTTCCTTCTCAAATATTAGTAATCAGAGAGGGCTTAGGAGCCGGGAAGGACCTGCCACCCTGCTCCAGTGCGGGTTGGCGGGCTTCACATATCCTCGAAATAATAATTATTATTTCTCAGACATGCAGGTTTCCTCACGATGTTTTCCTTCACCGTTGAGCACGCGGTAAATACAGCACTTAAAATTGTTATTAGCAATTTTAGTGGTGCCGGCAGCGGGGATCGAACCCAGGTCACTCGCGCGCTATGACACTAAAGTGAGCGCCCTGAACACTAGGCTATCACGGCTCTTCAAGTATAATCGGCGGTTCAGTAAGCAAGTCCGCTAGCGACTCTGCTGTCCGATCCTCGGTCAAACATGTAAACAATTATTGATTAATCAATAAATATTACCCACTGTTGAAATACCTACACTACATAAATAAGTGAATATTACACATTTCCAAATTAAAATTCAAGATACTGACAGTTAAACGAAACGTTGCTCGAAAACGTTGCACTCAAATTCGACCTTGAAATTTTACACTTTTCCCGCCGAAAGCAAAAAAAAAAAAGGTGGCGCACATATATTACGTAGGAATAAGTCGACAAATGTGTCGAAAGCTAATTGTTATGATTATAACAACAAAGAATAAGCACAGTGCAATCTTTGGCGTAAACTTTTATGAACTCAAGCATTACGATTTACGGTTTATTTGAGTAACGGCAGTCTCGCTCCAGTTTTGGAAATCGTGATTTCGCGGAATATCGATTATGGCATATGAATTAAATAAGAAAACAACAGGTGAACAAAAAATTTTTTCTAATATTAATTAGATAATAAAAAATGTTTATACTTTTGTATTTTGGTGAGAAAAATAATTAATTTGTGTATGGATTTGAATCTAATCATAAAGTGGTTTATGTCATAACATATCATGTACTTACTAGCCAATAAAATTTGTGAAAAATAAAAATTACATTCAGAGTTAACGATACATTGGACTAAAAAAACCACACACCAGTAGATCACTATACAATTAGATTATTTAAAAATATAAATAAAACATAAAAAATCGTGTGAATTACCTTTTATAAAATTTATATTAAATAATTGACATTACATGAAACGTTTACATAACTGTCAAAAAGAAATGGAACTCATTATATTTCGCCCCTAAGAAAAATAAGAGCCGACTAGAATAACCCCCCTAGTTAATTCGCTGTCCATTTGCGTAAGCACAACTCCGTAACCTCAAGTGAAGTACCAAGGCGGGGAGGGTGGAGGATCTCAGGGCGCTCTCTTGGGACGCATTTTAATTTTTTGCTCCGTTGCTTCCCGATTCACGCTTCTTATTACTTTATTTTCGTCGTAATTATAAATGCGGAGTTCTTCTCTAATTTGGTATTCAAAATGTTAAACTTTACGACTGGCTGAAATACTCGGAATGTGCGGGAACGCTTTAATATTTATTTCGTTTCGACTAAGGCTTGCGAGTAAGGTTTTATCACTGTGTCAAATCGTTTAATGAGTACAGAGGTAATAAAATAAATAAGTTTTTAATTCAGATTTGTGCAATTGACTTTGGCAAAGGTAGAATGTGAGGTAAATTAAATTTTAATATTTATAATTTGGTGCAAAAAATGGCTCCTTCAAAAGAAACCTAATCAATGAGTAAATCGCAAGTAAATAATTGTCATCCTATCAAGCCATGAATATGCCGTGTGGTATTGGCGGAACAATCTGCCACCCACTGTCTTCATGTAGGTGTCGTAAAAGGCGACTATGCCTTGAAAATCCGAAAGGCTACCGTTCTATGACGGAATATCCATTTTGGAAAACATCAGACCGATGATGGGCAGTAGCGTCTGTGGTGTGAGATGTCTGGTACTGAAGTGGACTATTTGCAGGCTGCTAGGGGATACTAAAATGTCCATCCAAGAGTGCATAGTCCGTAGCAGTGAAAACTGACTACTAAAAGACACTGTGGGCATTCCATGAGTACCACTGCAATTCTTCACGGGCTACATTACTGTAGCCTATACGGATTCCTTCCAACATTAAGCCCTGCGTTTATAGCAGGTAAAAAATCTCGCGCAATATTTGTTATACTGCCGTGATAACGTTTAGCTCACTGCACAACGAATGTGGTTATATTTATCTACTAATTGTATATATACGTATATTTCTCAGTGAGTTCCAGGGGTCAGATAATGTATAAATAATGATTGATGTCGTCGGCCGCGTAAATTGTGTTTAGATGGGTAGGCGGTAAAGGAAAATTATTTTAATCGTCTTGTAGACTATACGTGTATCGAAGCGATGAGAGATAATTTTTTATTTTTAGTGTACCGTACACAACATAAACTCAAGCTTGTACTCCCTGACGGGTGAGGCAGTCACGGTAATACTTGCAACTTGTAATTGAGTTCATATTAGTTGTTAGTTGGAGAATTTTAGCAGGTTGTATTCTCGATAGAACAATGTACAAACCACTACATATGTACAGAATTATTTGAGCTTTCGTTTTTAATCCCTGAAAGCTAAGAAGTATAATTGTATTGTTCATTTGCAACTCTCCCATATTAGTAAACAAAATACTTTCTCCCAATAATTTGTTTTCATGTGAATATTACTAAAGACGGAACGTTGCAAAATTTGACTCGAAAATGCAGACCTAGTGTTGTATAGTTTGACAGTAGAGTCATATACCAAACTTCGAAAACGCAGACTTTCGTGAAACAATAGCTTTGTGGTGAAAACAAAGAACTGAAGAAGCCCAACGAAGCCGTCTCAAACGTCCATCGCGATGTACGAAACAATAGTGGAGTAGTTTCGACGAAGCGCGCCGTGGAGATTTCGGCTTTATGTTGAGTTGGTACAGGAGCGAGCGACGCTAGAAATGTAAGTTGTTACGCGGAATGGCTCCGACATTTTGTGGCTTGAATAACAGATGCCCGTACTAACTAGCTGCGATTGTCCAGGTTATAGGATTCCGTGTTTAGAATAGTAAATGTTGGAAATTTTGTTAGCATTAGTTTGATGTTCTATTTATAGACGCCATGTTGTACAAGGCTGACGTGAAACGACACGATAATAATATTAACTATTTTGGAATGTAACTGGTGGTAGAGCCAAGCGGCGGCATTTGCTGCGACTCGACCGGGGTGATACCACGGCTTCGCAGAGTGTGCTGCAGATGTACCCGGGTGACGGTGATCATTTTTTTTTATAGAAGAAGGGGGCAAGCGCGCGTGCGGCTCACCTGATGGTAAGTGATCACCGACACCCACGAACATCCGCAACACCAGAGGAGCCACAGATTCGCTGCCGGCCTTTAAGGAAGGAATAGGCTCTTTTCTTTTTTTTTTCTTTTTCTTACCATCAGCTGAGTCGTTTGCTCGTTCGCCACCTTTACCATTACAAAAAACAAATGGAACATTATCATAATTATAAAAACCTATATTCAGAATATAACCCATAAGAGACAGCTATTTTGAAGCTGTTATTACAGATATATTTTCGAGAAAAGTATGCTAACAGCATGTAAATGTCTACAGTTGGGAAAAGGCATCATTTAAAACATTTGTGAGAGTTTTGAAGCCGAGAAAAGTCCGCCAATTTTTTCTCTTGGAATTCGGTTCTCGAAAATTAGTCAGTTTTTTTTTATGGGAAAGTCGGTAAACGAGCAAGCGGTACACCTTATGGTAAGTGATTACCGTCGCCCACGTACATGTGTAACACCAGTGGTACTGCGGGTGCATTGCCGGCCTTAAGGGTATTTGGGAGATGGAAGGGAGGATGAGGAGGGGAAGTGGGCATCCGGTTACCTCATTCACCGAACGAAACGCAGAAGCACAAGATGCCTCTACTTCACGCCGGTATTCTGCGAGGCCGTGGTATCAACCCGGTCGAGCCGTCCCATTCGAGTAGCAGCAAAAGCCGCCGCTTGGCTCTACCACGTTTAAAATTCTTTTTTCTTCTTTCGGTTTCTTCTAGATGTTTTGCTTCACCTTCGGGCACTTAACATTTTTAGTGGTTTCGGCATCGGTTACTCTTGTAGTGAGTACGACCACTGTGACCACCGGGCTTAGGTATTCACTGGTAATAATGATAACGTTTTAATATTTATTAAAAAAAAAAGAATCAAAATCTTTATTCATCGTCATGGGTACATAAATTTCACTGTCTAAAGTTTTTTTTTTAATCTGCCAGTACTTCGTTATGTGGTTTCACTGACGGGGAAGAAACAGGCGAAAGAAGATCGACAGCTATCCTCTTCTATTTAATTTTTTTTACAATGCAACTTTTAGAAACAGCAGGGGAGCGATCAAATCGTTCCTCCTCATATAATAATCCATTTTGTAAATTCTTTATTTAATTTTTTTTTAAACTTATCAATAGGAAGACTTTCTGCACCTACTGGGACTTTGTTGTATAAACTTATTTTGCGCTATCCAGGAGTTAATGACGAGAGTCATAGATGGAGTAGTACTCTATCATTGGATACAAGTGTAGTGTTCATGTGGTATGGATGATGAACATGGTCATGAGACAAATCTACAATAATGGACCAAATCTCAAACTTAAGAGTGACGCCTCATCTCGATCCTAGTGATGGATTATAAGTCATAGACTGCTTTATTTATACTTGAATAATGATTGAGACAGCGTAGAGAAGTGGTTACAGTTATACAAATAATCCAGTAAACAAACTACAGATACGTCATAAATAGATCTTTATTACGTAATAGAGACGGAATAGTGATAAAATTATTACGATAATCAGGACACTGTTATTACTTTGAGTACCCACTTTTTAGATTGCATTTTGATCCATGTACGTGTTAACTAATGTTTACAGTTTTGTCTTAACTGTAAGCCGAACAGTACTCTGGCTTTTCTTATGATTGCGTTTTGAACTTTTAATATAAAGCTCACTGAAATGGTGGGAACAAGCACTTTACGTATTAAAAATCAATTAAAATCCACTTATAAAATAGAATCAGGCGTTGCTTTGTAGAAATCCATTCAGTTAGTAAAGAATGAATTCTTCTCGACTAAGAATAATATGGAAATAAAGTTATATGTCTTACTTGTTCAGGCCGTAATCCCGGTGGAACCCACGTGTATTCTTCCAATGCACACCCTGAGTCGTCATCGCTCTGAGAGTGTCTGTGAGGATCGCCTGGTTTCATCAGTCTTTCGGCATGTTCTAGCAAGCCTCTGAACTTGCCTTGGGGGACAGGATGGGGAGACAGGGACATGGCTGACTGAGGTGATTGTGGTGATTGGTAGCTGTGCCCCGGTTGGTTGAGCTGAGAAACACTATGACTGTGTAGAAGGTTATACTCCGGGAAATTTTGACCCGGAGGCGGTTGACTTCGTCTAAAGTTAGGATAAGAGTAAGGATGAGGTGAATTGGACTGGCTGGGTATGGATGAACCACTGTGACTTGGCTGCGGTGAGGGTAGTGAGGGGAGGAGCCGAGGTGATGTGACAGGCGAAGATGGTGCGGGCGGCGGTGGTGACGAGGTCTGTTCGTGAAGCGGCGGTGGTGAAGAGCCAGTCGGTGATACTACGCAGTTTCGGCAAACAGGCCTGAAAAAAAAGTAGAGTTAATTTTTGTTCTGACTTCGATACAATTTAATAAGATCATGTATCCCTGAAGAATTGATAAGCTATTACATTGGCACAACATATGAATGTTAAAAAACCTGTAATGGTTAATTTTAGTAACATTATAGCTCAAATTCTGTAACATTGTGTTTAGTTTAATACATACGATTGTATAATTCTCGTAAATAAAAATATCCAAAGGTCTAGAGAGGTATGTACATAACGTTTTAAAAATATTTGTCAATTTTAATAAATTTTCTTTAACTTTATAAAACCTTGTAAGTCCAGTAGAATACGCTAAAAATAACAAAAAAAATATGTATATCAGTAGTCATTGCAAAGGTTTGTAACTCCCGTCTGACATTGAGAAAGCAGGTGTTATCCGGATAGAATCAGCTGGATCGCGTGTCCGTCCATCAATACCTGCTGGCGAGATCGTGACGAGTCAGCAAGGGGTCATTGTTGGGCGGCGATTGATTTATCTACTCCAAATGATTTAGCGGTTTCGGCATGACTTATGCCCGCTCATTTGATTGTTTGTGATCGATGTTGTACTTTACAGGAATTATGCTGTTTGAATTTATCAATCTGTATATGATTAATATTGAGATTCAACTTATGACTAGTGATTTTTTATCAATTTTTCAAAGAAATCCCGCTGTGAACTTAATCTTAGGATTACTGCGGTCGAGATTTTTGCATGTCAATTGACTTCAAATATCTGAACATGAATGTATAGTTCCGTTAGTAAGTGCAATCTCACAAAGAACTCTTTCAAGCGGTGGACTCGTTGTTAAAACAAAGAAGAATAAATATAGTTAATTAAAAATATAACGATGATCAGGAAACACACACCCGATCACTTCTAGTGGGTTTCCTAAGAATTGACCAAGGAATTGAAAACATCAACTAGATGCAGCTGAACGCGGATTACACCGATTTTGACATCTCGCATCCTAAAGACTGTCTTTGTCTATTGTCATGTTTTTTTTAAAATAAAGAATGTTTGTTTAGTAGCTACATCACTGAAAAAGGATTATTTGCAAGCAATTCTAAACCATTATTATTCGATTTAGATTACAGAAATTAAATTACTATCAACGCAGCATCAAGCCACAGCAGTGCTGCTGCAGCACGGATGCACGGATGTCTTTGGCAAATCTCAGTCTATTATTCATCTTAGATGATGATCTTAGAAAACGTAACAGACTTTCGGAGGTCACAACCGTGGATCGTCTCCTATAAAACGCCAAGCTAAAGCTTACGCCTTCTATTTGATTCCTCAGGACGTATTGAAACAAAAGAAATTCTATTGTTATGAAAGACTAGATTGGGATAATAAGTATCAAATAATTTTTCACCAACCACATTTTCTTTACATTGAGTTTGATATAACTCAGAGGTTATTATGGTCGCAGATTGTTCATATATTTCTAGATATAATACGATTAAAAATTTATTTTAACTTTAATCTGACGTCAACAACAAAGTAACTGTTGGAACGTGTTACACAACATTTGCTCCGTGGAAAGCTAAGCGAAACAAGTTGCAACAAGTTTTCTAAGCAATTAAATACCGCACTTTAAATGCCATAGCAGCTAAATTAATTACCACATCGATTACAGATCGCACGCGCTCTCTTGAGCTTTTTTACTGCTATACATCTATAAAGGATGCATTAAAATTCAGTTGCAAGAACGGCTTGGTGTAACAAAGAAGTAAGTGGAGTCTGTTCGTTGCGATGTAGTTTGTCGGAGTTAATAGACGGCTTCCTATTACAAATTGAAACAATTTGCACTCTTACAGTAATGTTAGCTTCTAACGAAGTTGATCGTTTCACAAACTTTTCGTTGATACTGTAACCTTATCTCTACTGTGACGGTCTCATTACCTAGCCCGTAATGTAGCGTTTTGTTTGAGTTTTAAGATGATAGATCTTTTTCTCAAAGCAGTGTTCCTTGCTGTAGCTGTCTGGCTACCAACTGATAGTGATAAATCTAAACCAAATCCCACAGACCAGTGCTACTGAGCAGCGAGACTAGTGCCAGCGAATCGGTATGATGCTCTCCAAGCCCTCCATGCATGTTGAGTGTGAGTAGATCTCATAGGAAATCCTTTATCTAGCTGCGCAGTAAGAAAAGCTTTTAAGGAACAATTTCAGTGCTTTAACATTCAGTGGGCTCAAACCCGACCTGATATTTCGGTTCTAAATATTAACATTAAGATAAAGAACATAACATGATCTCATATCGCTTACACCGGATACTAACACAGAATCTCTAATCCGTGTAACTGCTACTCTAGAAATGCTCATTTCTACGACCAATGACTTAATCATCTATGTAAGCGACGTTAAATGGTGTTCGACAGCGAGGCAATGGCTTGTGAAGGACCATACTGTAGGTATGGGGGCTATTTTAAGTAAAAGCTTTGCATCTACAGCTACGTTAATCCGTGTGGGTGGTAGTTTAGCTCAACGAGAATGTTATCTTGTACTTCTGCGTTTCGTTCGGTGAGTGAGGTAGCCGGAGGTCAACTCCCCCTCCCCATTCCCTTCCTCATCCTTTCATCCTCCCATCTCCCAAATACCCTTAAAGGCCGTTAACGCACCTGAAGCACCTCTGGCGTTGCAGATGTACCTGGGCGATGGTAATCACTTACCATCAGGTGAGCAGCTTGCTCGTTTGCCGCCATTCCTATTAAAAAAAATATCTGACGATGGTCATGTGATTTTCGACCCTTACTTGACGAAATGGATAGTAGATTCTCTCACAACGCCACCTGATGGCCAAAAGCTCTGGACTCACTAGTCAGCAAACAGATATGCTCACCACGTACCCACGTATTCTTCAAGATCAAGAAAAAAAGAACGATATTGATCTTGGCGAGTCTAAACGGAGCAGTCTTCAAGAAGTCGCTATTTAAAACGCACATATTTAAAAATATAAAAAGTTATCTTAAAATCTAAAGTACTACTCTACATAATGGACGTATTAAAGCAATGCAGCAGCACTACTGCAATTAAAGTATAAATTGCGCGCCTAAGAGAACCGGCCGATTGTCGCGGGCGGCCGATTGAACCCCCTATCTGGTTTATCATCAGGAATCAGATAAAAATCGATACGTCAGCCGATGAGCGGCTGTTGATCAAAGAGCGCGGACGGGGATCGAAAGAAACGCCACCGTTAGATCGGAACGATTACAATTAAAATTGTATTGCAGTCTGTTCGCTAGATGCTCTTTACTTCACCGACTCTGTTGCTATTTCACGCTTGCCGGGAACGAAAGTAAGGTAGAGATTGTAAAGCGGAAAAAGAGAAATGTTTTAGTTATATTAAAAAAAAAGAAGTTAAGTAGCAGCCTATAAATATGGCCGAGGGTAAAAGGCCACGTCTTAATATTACGAGAAAGTTCTGAAGCTGCCATGTTTTTATTATTTTTTAATATCATTTCGTGATAAGCATATTTTCTTACGATGTTTTGATTCGTGATTAGTAGTATTACTTAGTACAGAAACAGCTATTAATTTTTTTTCTCGCGACGGTACAGACAATCGAACCCGAGGTCACTGGCGAGCTTAAAGAGAGCCCAGCCTTTCCCTATCTCATCCACCAACTATCTGACTCTTCAGGTTAACAAAGACAGGGATAGGTTAGTACTCTGTGATTTTTGGATAAGAAGCGAGCGGTACAGTGGCTTTTGCTGCTGCTCGAATGGGCCGGCTCGACCGGGTTGGTACTACGGTCTCGCAGAATACCGGCGTGAAGTATGTGCTTCTGCGTTTCGTTCCGTGAGTGAGGTAACCAGAGGCCCACTCCCCCTCCCCATTCCCTTCCTCATCCTTTCTTCCTCCCTTCTCCCAAATACCCTTAAAGGCCGGCAAAGCAGCTCCTCTAGTGTTGCAGATGTACGTCAGCGACGGTAATCGCTTACCATCAGATGAACCACTTGCTCTTTTGCCGCCTTTCCGGATGGAAAAGGTGATTTTTGCAGATTTAACAAATCGGAAGAGAAACGAGGGTCTGACAGACGGACAAGTTATTAATGCTGTATACAATTTTAATAAGATTATCCGAATGTCATTTTCGTTTTAACAGAAGTGTTATAAGATGCATGCCCTATGTTTTTTCTTATTTTTTTCATTACCGTTACAAAGCTTGTGTTATTTTGTTGTGCGATAATATGAAATTGAGGTAATATGAACAAACGTACGGCAAGTACCGTTTAATATTATCATCACGTACGTCAACTGCGACAGGGTCGGACATTCCCACGTCGGAGGGGTCCAATGTGCACTGCTTGAGGCCGACGTCGTAAGGCAACGTTGCCTTGCGTTTACGAGCCTCATGGGTTACTTTAACGTTTTATGTATGGTTTAAATAACCACAATTCAAGAAAACCTCGGTTAAACTCAGCGAATAATAAACATAACATGTTCGCTTCATTGTCTTATAAAATTTCAGTGAAATGAAAATAAAATTAAATTGTTTTTTTTTAAACAACCATTTCGTGATCGTCTAAACGAATAAACCACCAAAAACAGTCCACCTGATGGTAAGTGTCTTGTGCAGTCCATGCTGAACAGGTGGGTTGGTGAGTGCCGGTACTCTCGAACTAGTGATGGTGCTCCCCATCACAGGGTCCATGGGATTTCGGGTCGGCGAATTTGGAAGGATGTTTCGCCGACAGCCACAGTGTCGCTTGTTTGTTCGCAGGGTGTAGCGCGTGCATGGCGTTTCGAGAAACTGGTGCAAATTTACCACGTTATATGGTTGGTTAAGAAGAAGCATGTAACATGAAACCTGTATGTATGAGTAAATTAAAATATTCTTAAAACCAGTCACCTCTGCTGACCCGCCGAGCAGTGCGCTCTTGAAGAAGAGACCCTGTCATAAACGTCTATTCCCAGCCGTGCGATATTTATAGACTGAATCTTCAATTGATTTAATTTCAAACTGTGCTAAAAAATACAGAACATCTACAAATACTGGTTAGAAATACGCCTAAAGGCTAATTTTAAAATAACTAAAAAAGTGTAACGAACGGGCCCTGTATGGGATAGAACAACACTTCCATTATAATAACAAGTAATTAATTAGCGGTCCGTTATCGCGTTGTAACGGTTATTTAGCAACTCGTGATCCGCTGACAGTGACTAAGTAGCTAGTTTTGTTTGACTTGTTGGTTAAAAAATTACATTCCGCGTATTATTCAAACAACGCTGTTTCCGTGATGCTTGTAGGTTGTACGAATATGTTAAAAGAACTAAAACAAAACTATACATTCCTTTAAAGTACGCCGTTGGCGATATCTGAACAATGCACAACGAAAGCTAGATACAGTTTATATCAATTCGTCATTTATATGATGGAGAGCCAAGCGGCGGCTTTCGCTGCTGCTCGAATGGGTGGTACCAGGGCCTCGCAGACTACCGACGTGAAGTAGCGGCATCTGGTGCTACTGCGTTTCGTTCGGTGAGTGAGGTGACTGTAGGCCCTCTCTTCCTCCCTTCTATCTCCCAAATACCTTTTTTTTTTTGTTTTGTTATATTTATAATTATTATGTATCACCATATCATGTACTATGTGTGTAGATGTAAGTGACGGAATAAACGTCTTTATGTCTTTAATTAAATACAAATATTGTGGTAAGGACCACAAAAGTTATTTTAATTAAAATACTTTTAATGGCTTAACGAAGAACGTTACATGAGCCTGTGTGGTACGAACACAAGAGGAAGCGGACGATTGACTGGAATATAATATATCAGATATTTAAAAAATATACGTTTAATAACTTCGTTACCATGTTGTGGACAAAAGTGGGATGGAGTATTACATACTTTACATTAAAAAAAAATTATGGTAAAGGCGGCAAACGACCAAGCGGTTCACATGATGGTAAGTGATTACTGTCGCCCACGTACATCTGCAACTCCAGAGGTGCAGTAGATGCATTGCCGCCCTTCAAGGATATTTGGGAGATGAAGAGACGATGAGAAGGGGGATGGGAAGGGGGAGGGGGAGTGGGCCTCCTGAAAAATTTGTGCATATGAAAATAACTAGAGACATGAGAGTTATCTATGCAATGTTTACACGTAGATTATCTGTGCCGAGTTTAATCATAATAGGTTTATTATTTTCAGAGAAGAGAGCAATATAAATTTAATCAGAATCCGGTAACTGAGTTTACCGGGATTCACGACAAAGAAACCGTATACGTATATAAGAAATTATAAAAAATACATCAGCACTGTATCAGGATTGTGGACTCTTCACAGCTCCTTGAATCTTAAGAGGAGGACTTTGTTCAGCATTGGGATTGTCACAGGTTGCTACTTTTACTAGACACAGATATAAATCTAATAAAATGCTTCATCAACATTTAAAAAAAAATTAAGATTTTAAGTCTTGCACCATACTTTAACGTCTGACAGGAAACTAAAACTTAACGGATGGTTAATTATTTAATTCGCTTCCATAATTACAGCTCAGCATGTCCGAAGCTGTTAGCAGGGCTGAGGTGGCGTACCAGCCCTTAATGGTATAGAATGCTGCGTCATTACATGAGATGAAGCTGCATTGTTTGAATGAGAGACCATTACTCTAGAGTTCGTTTAAATTAACTTCTATGAGAAATATTTCACTCCAATTATGACACTTTGCTAGTCGGTTGTTAGGGTTTTAGACCGCAATATCAATTTGATCTACAATGATAGTAAAAGCACACGTTGAATCACACAGGGGATAGGCAGAGATAGATAGTCAAAGAAGCAAGCAAGTGAACCGAAGAGATGTTAATAACATCAGTATGTTATGAATGGTTAAGTGTACATTCACTGTTGAGCTGGTCTGGTACGGGCTTCGCATCCCAACCAAATCATATATTAGTGCATAACTTCGCGAAGTAGAGGCATCTTGTGCTTCTGCGTTTCGTTCGGTAAGTGAGGTAACCGGAGGCCCACACCCCCTTCCCGACCCCTCCTCGTCCTCCCTCCCATCTCCCTTATACCCTTAAAGGCCGGCAACGCACCTACAGCACATCTGGTGTTGCAGATGTACGCGGGCGATGGTGATCACTTACCATCAGGTGAACCGCATGCTCGTTTGCCGCCTTTCCCATAAAAAAAAACTTTTGTTTTTCAGGTTATATCTTGGCTCCAAGACCCTGACTATAATGTCTCCCGCACAGTTTACACCAGTCGATGGTGCTCGGAAGTCATCGCCGTGTTTTTTTTTTTTTATAAAAGTAGGGGCAAACGAGCTTGCGGCTCACCTGGAAAAAGTGTTTGAATTCGGTGGAAATTATCAAACGACGTTAGACCATTAATCGTCCGTCCGTAATGGCCGTCCATGGCTGATCGGGGTGGTAAATGTAAAAGTATATTAAAGTAGCAGCCTGGTAATGCCCACTGCTGGGCAGAGGCCTCCTTCTCAATTATCTAGGGGGTATTGCAGCCGGAAAGTGCCCGCCACGCTGCTCCAGTGCGGGTTGGCGGACTTTTCAAGTCCGCGAAATATTTTTTTTTTATTACTTCTCCGATACGCTGTTTTTCTTCACCGCCACTTAAAACCCGCTTAACTGCGTACCACCAGTAAATGGTAAGTAAAAGTGGTAAATTCAGCAATGAAAATTGCTATTGACAATTTCAGTGGTGCCAGATCGAACCCGGATCACTCGTGCTCTATGAAACTAAGCTCTGAACACTAGGCTTTCACGGCTCGCGGTGGAAATTTTTTTAATTTTTTTTTTATTTATTTATGTACACACAAAAAGGCATGAAAACATTAAAACATAGTATTAGTACAAGGGCACTACTTATTCCATACATTGAAATTTCTTCCAGCAGGATTAACAGGAAATTTTAATTAAAACAACTACACAAAATCGTTTGACAACTAAACTTCAGTAGTCAAATATGAAAATTTGCCCTTTTACTAGCTAATCGATACATCGTTGTAACATTTTTTTTTTATTACTTCTCCGATACGCTGTTTTCTTCACCGCCACTTAAAACCCGCTTAACTGCGTACCACCAGTAAATGGTAAGTAAAAGTGGTAAATTCAGCAATGAAAATTGCTATTGACAATTTCAGTGGTGCCAGATCGAACCCGGATCACTCGTGCTCTATGAAACTAAGCTCTGAACACTAGGCTTTCACGGCTCGCGGTGGAAATTTTTTAATTTTTTTTTATTACTTCTCCGATACGCTGTTTTCTTCACCGCCACTTAAAACCCGCTTAACTGCGTACCACCAGTAAATGGTAAGTAAAAGTGGTAAATTCAGCAATGAAAATTGCTATTGACAATTTCAGTGGTGCCAGATCGAACCCGGATCACTCGTGCTCTATGAAACTAAGCTCTGAACACTAGGCTTTCACGGCTCGCGGTGGAAATTTTTTAATTTTTTTTTATTACTTCTCCGATACGCTGTTTTCTTCACCGCCACTTAAAACCCGCTTAACTGCGTACCACCAGTAAATGGTAAGTAAAAGTGGTAAATTCAGCAATGAAAATTGCTATTGACAATTTCAGTGGTGCCAGATCGAACCCGGATCACTCGTGCTCTATGAAACTAAGCTCTGAACACTAGGCTTTCACGGCTCGCGGTGGAAATTTTTTAATTTTTTTTTATTACTTCTCCGATACGCTGTTTTCTTCACCGCCACTTAAAACCCGCTTAACTGCGTACCACCAGTAAATGGTAAGTAAAAGTGGTAAATTCAGCAATGAAAATTGCTATTGACAATTTCAGTGGTGCCAGATCGAACCCGGATCACTCGTGCTCTATGAAACTAAGCTCTGAACACTAGGCTTTCACGGCTCGCGGTGGAAATTTTTTAATTTTTTTATTTATTTATGTACACACAAAAAGGCATGAAAACATTAAAACATAGTATTAGTACAAGGGCACTACTTATTCCATACATTGAAATTTCTTCCAGCAGGATTAACAGGAAATTTTAATTAAAACAACTACACAAAATCGTTTGAAAACTAAACTTCAGTAGTCAAATATGAAAATTTGCCCTTTTACTAGCTAATCGATACATCGTTGTAACATTTTTTTTTTTAAATTAACGATGCTGAAATCCGGTGCGTTCCTGTACAGCGTGTCACCGTCGCCGACAAAACCTAACCCAGTCACGGTAGCAGGACTCTGGTGACCCCTGCCGGTTGTCCATATACATATCATCGTGAATGGGTTAGTGGCGAGCGTACCTGACTGATGAGACCTGGGTTCGGAGATTCGACTCATCTTTTTTTTTTTTTTTTTTTTTTTTTTTTTTTTTTTTTTTGGCTAAGCTGGCAGACGTGACGCGGTTCACCTGATGGTAAGTGAATGCCATCGCCCATGTACCTGCAATAACAAAAAAAAATCCGTTGCCAATCTTTTAGGATATTTGGGAGATAGATGGGAGGATGAAGAGGGGATGAGGAGAGGGAGAGGTCCTCCGGTTACCTCACGAACCGAACGAAACCCAGAAGCACAAGATGCCTCTACTTCACCTCGATGTTCTGCGAGGTCGTGGTACCACCCCGGTCGAGCCGGTCCAAAAGCTACCGCTAGGCTCTACCACATTAAAAAGCTGAATGAAAGAAAACTTATTTCTTTCATACAGAGATATATAGTGTGGAAGCCTCGGTGAGCGAAACCGAATCTCACTTAACAAGATGATACTTAACGATGCAACGCTTCGGTGACATTTTTTTTTTTAAATTAACGATGCTGAAATCCCGTGCGTTCCTGTACAGCGTGTCACCGTCGCCGACAAAACCTAACCCAGTCACGGTAGCAGGACTCTGGTGACCCCTGCCGGTTGTCCATATACATATCATCGTGAATGGGTTAGTGGCGAGCGTACCTGACTGATGAGACCTGGGTTCGGAGATTCGACTCATCTTTTTTTTTTCTATTAAGGGTTGAGCCGTGTATTAAGGGTCCAGCAGCTGCAGAAGGCAGTACACCAATACCGTTACGGGCTGGATTAGTGACGAGTTTTATGAGACATCTGTTATAGACGACCAATTTAAGAAGCGACGGCTGTAAAACTTTAATGGTCACTCTAATTATACAGTGTTATGCAACTTTATGGGTTTAACGTTATATAAATTTTAATTATTTCCCGGCTTGTCTGATTGGCTTCGCTTAGTTGTACGATTGGTTTCCGCGCCTAGGGTCCATTCACCGATATTCAGCCTCCTGAAGATGTAGCGCAAACCCTATAAGCAAAACTCTACAACAAAAAAACCAATAACAAATAACACTTGGGATTCCTGGCTCAGTGGCTCAGTTGTGAAGAACCCTGTAATCCTGCATATCATCTGGTTTTGCAGATGTACGTGGGCGACGGTTCGTTTGCCTTCTTTCCCTTAAAAAAAGAATATGAAATATTTATTGAGTTAGGATACATATCAGAGAATAACCTACTAAGGAATTCAGAGATTTATTCTAAGAGCAGAGACATTCGCGAGATATCGATTATCTTGCGATTGTCGAGCGGCGAGAATCTGGTGTCGCCCGCGTTAGTTCCCTCCTCCGATGGAGCTGCAATAAATGTACAGCTTCATCTCGGAACATCTGTTGAGATATATAGATTCAAGGATATTTTTTAAGGATTATAGTTTCGCCTATAACACTTCTTTGTTATATTATAATATAAACTTGTTTTATTCTGTTAGCTGTATCGCCTCTATTACGTGTTTATCTCTGCTTAGCCTAATGGTTGACTGGGAGAGAATGCCTCTAGGTATTAAGTCCGCCATCTGTACCAATTTGTGCATAAAGATTAAGTATTTTTTTTTTTAAAAAAACGTTACCTTCAGCTGTAGGAATTTCTCCTGTGTCGCGGAGGCAGTTTACATACATGAATTGCACATGGACAAACACCCAGACCGGGAACTATTATTTGTAGTCCATACAAATACTAGTCCCGTGCGGGAATCGAACCCGCGACCCACAGCGCCGCAGCTAAACGCCTTAGCCACTACGCCACCGAGCCGTCAAAATAATAAATAAACCAGAGATTCCCAAAGTGGTCGATATCGGCCCCGATTTTCTATCAATAGGATTGGTAAGTAATTTGTATCAATAGGAAAAAAAATCTAGAGAAATTATTTTTAAAGAAATTTGGCTATGGGGGTACGAGGTATCAGCTCATTTTGGAAAAGGTGTTTCGTGCCCAAAATAGTTTGGGAATCCCTGGCATAAAGCTTTGACCCAACACTGTGGCGTCACATCCACCGAGTTCCTGGCGACGATTTTGTACGAGAAAATGAAGCGTAAATTATAGATTAAACTGGCTACACGCTTCTTTATTGCCTCTGAAGCGCAGCGACCGGCGCTCGGGCGAAAGTGAACCTTGATTATTTTGTTAGTTCTAAGGGTAACCGTTCACAATAATAAACTTTAAAGATTAGATTCGGATGCGACGTATACAGATATATCGTTTTGTAAACGACCGTCATTGTCAGGCGAGAGAATCGTATCGATATAATAATCGATGAAGAAATCCATAAACATCGTTATTAGATAACTGTCTTCTTCGTTATTTTAACGACCAGTGGAAGTCTGCACGGCCCTTGGAAGCAAGAGCGGGACATCCGATATTTTTTATTACTGTTAGTGTTACAAAGAAGAACGTATTTACAGTAAACTTAAAATAAATTACACATGGTCGTAATTTCTACTATGTACCTAAAATAAAGTATATGGTTGGGTCTCTATGAGCCGTGGTAGCCCAGTGGTCAGGGTGCTCACTTTAGTGTTAAATAACGCGAGTGACCTGGGTTCGAACCCAGTGCCGGACTCAACTAAAATTGTTAATACCAATGTTAAGTGCTGTATTTACCACGTGCACGGCGGTGAAGGAAAACATCTTGAGGAAACCTGCGTGTCTGTGAAATAATAAAAAATATTATTTCGAGGATACGTGAAGCCCGTCAACCCGCACTGGAGTAGTGTGGCTTCTCGGCTCCAAATCCCTCTCAGATACTCGCATTTGAGAAGGAGACCTTTGCCCAGCAGCCTGTAAGTGCCCACACTTATTTTGCCCACTGCTATTTTACTTGCGACTCAGTAGCGTCTCTGTATTACCGTGAAATCAAAGACGCATCTGTTTACATCGTTGTAAAGAGATAACTTTTTAGCTTAATACTTGGAACTGGCAAGAGAAGCGAATGGCAGAAGTGGTTTTTTTAATTTTTTAGTTCATTGCTATGCAATTGCGACAATTTGATTATTATTCACTTAAAATACAAGTACCAGGGCGTCCGAGCCTCGCTCGTTCAACCGTCTATTACAACTACGCTAGCGATGTAGCGCAGTGCCATCTGACGTTATGTAGTCAACATACGGGTAAGTATCTCATCTAAATATGCTATGAGAAGACATTAGAAAAGATGAAATATAACAACCCATAGCAAGATAGAAATGGAAAGTAAAACATTATCTAAATACAAAATTTCATCTAAAACGTTAGAGCCATTACCGATAAACCAAATACATATACGAGCATATATATATTTATACACATAATAAATATAAAAATACGTATTATAGCGTTTTAGGTGGCGTTTGGCGGACTTCAGTTCTCGTAATAATATTTTCCTCACGATCTTATTCTTCACCGCCAATCACGTGGTTAAGCATTCACAATTCCTATTAAATTCGGTGCTGCCGGCACCAAGGATCGAACCCAGGACGCTGGCGTACCATAAAATTAAATCGGCCGCTCTGATCAATGGGTATGCCGTGGCGTACATATGCGTTCCACAATCAAATACCATTTAATAGCAATTCATAATCTTATTATTTAACTTACAGAGGAAGACACCGTGGTAAGCTATACTCTTGTCTATAAATTAGATTAGGTTTTTTTTTTAGTTTATAAATTTGTAATGGCTATGGTCACGTTCAAACAAAATATAATCTATAATTACAAAACTCGAACCCAGAACCTGAACAAATCCCGCTGGACATCACCCGACTTGATAAATTGCCCCATAAATAACGGGACGCAATATCTCAAGATGGCGCTTCGAAGCGTCCGCGCACCAGCCATATATATCACCAACTTTACATTGGTTATGGTGCCCTGGTAAACATAATTGACTTTATATAATTTCCTAGAAGCCTGCCCGACTTGAAACATATAAACGTTGTTATTCAAATTATGTTTTGTTAAACTTGCTTAAGAGCTTTTACGATTCACGACTTTTCAAACAAACATTCAAGTCTAAAATCATATCTCTGCCTACCTATATGTGACAGGAAAAAGTTTATTGTGTTATGATACCTGCTTATATTATTTATACCGGTAAAGGTCATCTGTGTGGGTTCTGATTAGTAAACTATAGAGAGTTAGTATAATCCGTTTTTTATAGAAGAATGGGGCAAACGAGCGCGCGGCTCACCTGATGGTAAGTGATCACCGACGCCCACGAACATCCACACCACCAGAGGAGCTACAGATACGCCGCCGGCCTTTAAGGCCTCTTTTGAATAGGCTCTTCTTTTGAAGGTCCCTAAGTCGTGACAGTTCGGAAATGCCGCTGGCGACAGCTGGTTTCACAATGTCTAAGTGCGTGGCAGAAAACTTCGAGAAAAACGCACTATGGTGGAATGCCAACCATCTAGATGTTCTTGGCGGAACTTGGAATTCCGTCGCGATGTACGATTATTAAACTCAGCGGCTGGGATCATTCCGAACAGTTGCTCAGAACGTTCAGCGTGGTAAATTGCAAAGAGAAGCAACATCTTAGTAATCAAGGCTGCCAATGCATCTATAATCTTTACCGATTGAAGTTGTTTGCAGGTGTCCATGGGCTTCAATAGCCACTTACCATCAGGTACCAAAAAAAAAAAATCATTATATAAATTTTCAAAATTAACAGTCTTTGCTTAAGCGGCCTACCGAATGCATTATTCATCATCAACATAAAACTGTTCGATAATCCATTCAGGTTTGAGTGAAAATAAACGGACCTTTAATAAAACGGAAATATAAAGAGCATAGTGGTCAGGGCGCTCACTTTAGTCTCAAATAGCGCGAGTGACCTGGGTTCGATCCCAGTACCGGCACAGCTAAAATTGTTAATAGCAATTTTAAGTGCTGTGTTTACCACGTGCTCAGCGGTGAAGGAAAACGTCGTGAGGAAATCTGCATATATGAGAAATAATAAAAACATTATTTCGAGGATATGTGAAGCCCGCCAACCCGCTCTAGCTCAGGGTGGCTTCTCGGCTCCAGATACTCGTATGAGAAGGAGACCTTTGCTCAGCTGTGGGCACTTACAGGCTGCTACTTAAAATGGACCATAAAGTAATTACGAATTGCCTGTCATATTGCATGCGAGTCTCTAGCGCTGAAGCTGTAAGGGCCACCGGGCCGACAGCGTATCTACCGTGGGGGGTCTTAGTCGGTCAGGCATCTTCAAAGCTGATCCCGACATAACCACTCACTGTCTCCGTCTCCGGTGACTGCTTGGTAACGCGAGCACCTTTTCCCCCACGCTAAAAAATATTTAACTTGAATCAATAATGTGTAGAGGTGAACATAGATACAGCGCCATATGGCACACGTATACACATAAGGCGCTGATATTTAATACGAATTTTTAACTTCATAGGTAAAACCGTTCCCGCGGAAAGGGGTCGTAACGGTCGGGGTGTTTTTTGATTGTGTCAGAGACGTGCTGGTTTGTAAGGAGGTTTTTTAATCAAACTTCATCCACACCGGCAATCTGTGGATGTCTGTATTTAAGGCCAAAGTGAACGGACATCTAGGCAAGCGTGTACCATCCTAGGCCTCATCTTCGCCTTCCATCGGGCAAGATTGAGGTCAAACGCAAGCCCATTATTCATAAAAAAAACACTAGTAACTCGGCAACCGACTGCTGTTGGAGAATCCATTTGAATGTCATTCTTAATTTGCAGCCTGTTCAGAGAACCTTTGTTCCCCTACGATTGACAGTTCTGCGAGTGACTCGGTCCATTGCCACTTCAGCTCGCTGATCCTTACGGCTTTTTTCTAGCTCTTATGCGGATATCTTAGTTGTAGATTATATCGCACAGCCAAACACCGAGAATAATACTTTCAATAGCCCGCTGAACAAATTTGAGCTTCCTCATACGACCCGCAGTGCATTCTAATATGCCGAAGCCAGATCCCACCGACTGGTGGCAGTGAACAGCGTCTCTAGCTGCCTAGCGTGATGAATTTGCACGACATGCCAGATTGTGTTGGGCCTATACCCAGCGGTGGATTGTATACTTGAGTAGACTAACAGGCTGATACGGAAGATGAAGTGTTACAAACTGCAGTATTCCATAAAAAATATGTTAATAAAAATTTTAATTAGGTAAACATAAAAATGAGTAACTGAATGATTTCATTATCATCATTTCAGCCTATCACAAGTCCACTGCTGAACATAGCCCTCCCTCAATGATTGCCACAGAACTCGGTCCTGAGCCACCTGCATCCATCGCCTTCCCGCAACACTGCGCAGGTCGTCACTCCAATGAATGATTTATCATTATTCAATACGGATAAAAATGCGCAAGTCTTTATGATGGTCTCTCGGTGGACCAATCATCGCTGCATTCAAATTTTCATCGTCTCCACTCTCCCCAGAGCGTTATGGTTTTATAATTCATAAATGTTGCAGTCAACATAGATAATCTTTTGATTGGTCCGGAACAACAGACGGCCCCCCGTGGTATTAAGGTAATAAAACCTGTCCAACACCTGTCCTGTGATTTACGCGACGTCGTCGCATAGCTTCGAAAGTGTTATTTACGCACCGAAGCTAAAGAACCGTTCTAAACTTTATTCGACAGGCTTAAAATGTATGACATTCATGTTTTAGATTTTTCTTTTTTTATGAGAAAGGCGGCAAACGAGCAAAGCGGTTCACCTGATGGTAAATGATTACCGTCGCCCACGTACATATGCAACACCAGAGGTGCTGCAGGTGCGTTGTCGGCCTTTAAGGGTATTCGGGAGATGGGAGGGAGGATGAGGAGGGGGATGGGAAGGGGGTGTGGGCCACCGGTTACCTCACTCACCGAACGAAACGCAGAAGCAGATATGCCTCTACTTCACGCCGGTATTCTGGGAGGCCGTGGTATCAATCCGGTCGAACCGGCCCATTCGAGCAGCAGCAAAGCCGCCGCTTGGCTCTACCACGTTTGAATATATTGTTGTAGATTGATGTAGATTACATTATATTATTCAGAAGTAGTAAAATTCGAAAATCATTCAAGATTATATTTTACAATAGCTGTTAGAAAATGTTACCTCTAGAGGACAGAGCCGTGGTAACCTAATAATGGACAGGGAGAGTAAAGTGAGCGACTTTACTCTCCTGACTGAGACCTGGGTTCGATCCCCGGCGCCGTCACCTCTAAAATTGTTAATAGCAATTTGAAGTGCTGTATTTATGTGGTCGGCGGTGAAGGAAACCATCGGGAGGAAGCCTGCTTGTTTGATTTGGAGAGAGGGAGACCGACCAACCCGGACACTGTACTGTGTACTGTAACTTTTAACTTCGATAGCCTCGCGAATCATTCTTGGCGCGAATCTGTATTATTTTGCGAGGATATGTGGTCTTTCAAATTTAATGTAATATTTCAGATCGATCCAGAATACGATCACAGACTGTAGAGCTTTCCGCAGCGCCTATTTTTTACATGTTAATTATACGTAATATCCGTAAATAATAGTTTCATTTCAAATGTGTAATATACGACAAACTCTTCATCATCATCATCATCATTTCAGCCTATCAGAAGTCCACTGCTGAACATAGGCCTCCCCCAAAGATTGCCACGAAGCTCGGTCCTGAGCCACCTGCATCCATCGACTTCCCGCAACACTGCGCAGGTCGTCACTCCATCTTGCTTAAATACAACAAATCATTACATTCACATTCTGTTCGTATATTACGGACCCTACCGGCGTGGTTTGATTGTGTTAATGTGAAATTGCAAAACCAAGATATTAATAAGCTCGAGGTGTGAAAATGTCATTGAGGTGTGAAATTACCTCGCATTGGTCGAATGGAAAGTGGCGCTAAAGGAAACTTGCTTTACGCTACAGCTTTCTCTAGAACCTTACGTGTATATAAGGCGATTGCGATGCACGAAGAATCAAATCAAAACAAATCATTTATTCACCAAATTAACAAACATAAATATCACTTGTCGAATGTAATTTTTTTTAAATCTTCAACCATGGTAGACTATGAAAAGGGAGACGAGCTTTATCACAATCTATGGTCCTCCAAACCTCCTGGTCTATGCTCAGCTGTGAACTTGTGATAGGCTGTTGAACGAGGTAGAGCCAAGCGGCGGCTTTTGCTACTGCTCGAATGGGCTGCCTCGACCGGCGTAGTACTACGACCTCGAAGAATATCGGCGTGAAGTAGAGGCACGTCCTGTGCTTCTCCCTCCCATCCTCCAAATAGCTCTGTAGCTCCTCTGCTGTTCCAGATGAACGTGGGCGAAGGTTATCACAAACCAGCAGGTGAAGCGTTTACGAGTTTGCCGTCTGTCACATAACTAAGGGAGGCTGATTTCATCTTTGAATGATGATGAGCTTCTTATCCTCACTTATTTAATAACTTAATACTACAATGTACCCCAATTAGTTTAAAAGTGTACCACATAGCGCTTCTTAGTGACAACAACTTTTTATCCTGAGGTCAACATCGAAGCTCTGGCGAACGAGTGGCGTGCGCCAAAGTCGATTCGAATATGCCGAACCCCTACCCCATGAGCTAGTGGTGGGGAGATGCATCTCTAGAGCGTGGTTCTCGGTACTGCGCTGATCAAGTCGCCGGTCTTTCGCGCTGAGTACGACACTCATGGAAAGACCCAGTCCTCTGTCCGGCGATAGACTTATAAGAGCCGCTGTAGATGAAGATTTGGCTCCATGGAACCTAATTTGAAAAATAGGTTTCCTTACTAGGCGATAACCTAGTGGGTCAGGGTGCTCGCTTTAGTTACCCAGAGCGCGAGCGTCCTGGGTTCGAGTATACTGTATTTGCTACGAGCTCGGCGATGAAGGAAAACATCGTGTAGAAATCAGCATGTCTGCGAAATTATTAAGACATTATGATTTCTTGGTATTTATTCACGCGAAATGTGTAATGAAACTATGATTTACGGATTTTATCGCGTTTAACTGTTATTTTCAAGTTCCTGACTTTTCGAGTGAAGGAAAAAACGTACTATATATTTTACTCGTTTATATAGAAGTAGATATTTGTTACCCTGTAGGCTTTACATCGCGTCCACGAAATGTTCTTACAAATAAAAACGAAACGACTTCACGCATCACCGTACTGTGCGCGGTTTACGGAGCTCCGGCGTCAAATAAAACGAATGAACTTATTTAATGATAATCGAATATTTCAGTGCCGACCGCGAGCTTTATCGAGTCGCTTAATGGACAGCAATCGAGATCTCGCTTTCGTAATAAATAAAATCGATTTCAATAAACGCGACGGCTTAAATGTGCCGACTGTACAGCGCTTTCACAGAGTTTATTTTAATAAGAAACCGTCACAGTTTATTTAATGACAATGTGGGTCAATTAAAGTGCAGTTATTGTTGTCGAATTCAAGGAAGATTATTTTATACGGGAGCTACACGACGGAAAATATAAAGGATATTGATGCAGGAGTTCGTATTAATTTTCAATTTATCGCATGAGTTTTGTTTTTTATTTTAACGGGAAAGGCGGGAAACGAGCAAGCGGTTCACCTGATGGTAAGTGATTACCGTCGCCCGCGTATATCTGCAGAGGTGTTGCTGTTGCGTTGCCGGCCTTTAAGGGTATTTGGGAGATGGAAGAGAGGATGAGGAAGGGGAGTGGGCCTCCGGATACCTCACTCACCGAACGAAACGCCATCTTCAAGGCCAGAGTGAACAGACATCTAGGCAAGCGTGTACCGTCCTAGGCCTCATCTTCGCTTTCCATCGGGGAAGATCGAGGTCAAACGCAAGCCTATTTTTTCATAAAAAAAACGCATAATCATAAGATGCCTCTACTTCACGCCAGTATTCTGCGAGGCTGTGGTACCAACCCGGTCGAGCCGGCCCATTCGTGAAGCAGCAAAGCCGCTGCTTGGCTCTAACACAATCAAAAGATCAATATGTATAATGTTCATATAGCTTATCTCTGAGGTTTAATTATTAACTCATTTGTAACTAGTGTCGTTAACTTGCGGGCCTCCTGCTCGGGAGTCTCTACCGATGTAGCTGTAAAGGCCAACAGCAGATCTACCGTGGGGGGGTTTTTGTCGGTCCGGCATCTTCAATGCTGATCCTGACATAACCAGTCACCGGAGACGGTGACGGGTAGGTGCAAGCACCTTTCCCCCACGTTAAATAATAAAAAAACAAAATAGTGTCGGCCATTCCTACCGGAACGTTATTAGGTTATAAAATAAAATAACACACTGCATACGTATAAGTAAAGATACCCGCGATGTAGTATAATGTACAAAGTAAGATCCATTTTTATGAATGGATTCTAAATGAATACAGACGGAAGTCCGTACGTCGCTCGCCGCTCAGGTGCACTAAAGTCCAGCGCTGTAACTCAACTGCAGCATTAACCTGTGCCCCTGTCTGTTTGTATAACCACGCCACGGCTCACGTGACAATTCAGATTTTTCATTCTATCTGTTTTTTTTTCATGTAAAAGTAGCAGCCTAGAAGGGCTTCACATATCCGCGATATAATACTTTTTATTGGTTCTCGAACATGCAGGCTTCCTCGCACGTCATTTTCATTCTTCACCGCCGAGCACCTGGTGAACACAGCACTCAAAATTGCTATCAACAATTATAGCGGTGCCGGCACCGGGGATCGAACCCCGGTCACTCGCGCTCGATGAAACAAAAGTGAGCGTCCTGTACACAATTACATTTTGTCAAAACCTCTAGTTTGCTATGTTTTAATTTTCTTGCTAATAGCTTGTGTAGATTGTTATATATACACTGATGATTTTTTTTTTATTATTTTTTATTAACTTATAACAAATATGACGTGGCGTAATTGTGCACTAAATGTTTCTTTCTTTCTTTTCTACGAGGATGAGAGCGGGAAAGGGAAAAGAGAGCGATTATGGCTGTGGCCAATATTCTGTAGTGGACTTTTTACTAGCTGGAAAGATCAGGTACAGGTGTTAAAAGTGCTGCAGAATTTTGTATGATGTGCAAGGAGAATGAGCGACGGAGAAACTGTTCATTAAACAACCATAACATACTATGGTAATGGATGTTAAGGTCCATATTGATTCAGAATCTGGAATGGATGCAGGTCTTCGAATTCTGTAACTGCGTAACAAAATCTGAACGCTTGATCGTTTGTCTTTATTTTTTTTATTTTTTTTTTTGAAGAAGGGGGCAAACGAGCGTGCGGCTCACCTGATGGTAAGTGATCACCGACGCCCACGAACATCCACAACACCAGAGGAGCTACAGATGCGCTGCCGGCCTTTAAGGAAGGAATAAGCTCTTTTCTTGAAGGTCCCTAAGTCGTAACTGTTCGGAAATACTGCTGGCGACAGCTGATTTCACAAAATCGAAGTGCGTGGCAGAAAACTTCGATTAAAACGCACTGTGGTGGAATGCCAACCATCTAGGTGGTACCGATGGAACTTCGAATTCTGTCGCGATGTACGATGGTGAAACTCAGCAGCTGGGATC
The DNA here is from genome assembly GCA_029286595.1 of Bhutanitis thaidina. Taxonomy (NCBI): domain Eukaryota; kingdom Metazoa; phylum Arthropoda; class Insecta; order Lepidoptera; family Papilionidae; genus Bhutanitis; species Bhutanitis thaidina. The sequence continues at coordinate 538,489 of JAGSMS010000041.1, read as the reverse complement.
AATCCGAACAGTTCCTCAGAACATTCCCCGTGGAAAATTTTGTAAAAAATGCAAAGAGAAGCAACATCTCTTCCATTGCCACAGAACTCGGTCCTGAGCCACCTGCATCCATTGCCTTCCCGCAACACTGCGCAGGTCGTCACTCCAATGAATGATTTATAATTATTCAATACGGATAAAAATGCGCAAGTCTTTATGATGGTCTCTCGGTGGACCAATCATCGCTGCATTCAAATTTTCATCGTCTCCACTCTCCCCAGAGCGTTATGGTTTTATAATTCATAAATGTTGCAGTCAACATAGATAATCTTTTGATTGGTCCGGAACAACAGACGGCCCCCCGTGGTATTAAGGTAATAAAACCTGTCCAACACCTGTCGTGATTTACGCGACGTCGTCGCATAGCTTCGAAAGTGTTATTTACGCACCGAAGCTAAAGAACCGTTCTCAACTTTATTCGACAGGCTTAAAATGTATGACATTCATGTTTTAGATTTTTCTTTTTTTATGAGAAAGGCGGCAAACGAGCAAAGCGGTTCACCTGATGGTAAATGATTACCGTCGCCCACGTACATATGCAACACCAGAGGTGCTGCAGGTGCGTTGTCGGCCTTTAAGGGTATTCGGGAGATGGGAGGGAGAATGAGGAGGGGGATGGGAAGGGGGTGTGGGCCACCGGTTACCTCACTCACCGAACGAAACGCAGAAGCAGATATGCCTCTACTTCACGCCGGTATTCTGGGAGGCCGTGGTATCAATCCGGTCGAACCGGCCCATTCGAGCAGCAGCAAAAGCCGCCGCTTGGCTCTACCACGTTTGAATATATTGTTGTAGATTGATGTAGATTACATTATATTATTCAGAAGTAGTAAAATTCGAAAATCATTCAAGATTATATTTTACAATAGCTGTTAGAAAATGTTACCTCTAGAGGACAGAGCTGTGGTAACCTAATAATGGACAGGGCGCTCACTTTACTCTCCTGACTGAGACCTGGGTTCGATCCCCGGCGCCGTCACCTCTAAAATTGTTAATAGCAATTTGAAGTGCTGTATTTATGTGGTCGGCGGTGAAGGAAACCATCGGGAGGAAGCCTGCTTGTTTGATTTGGAGAGAGGGAGACCGACCAACCCGGACACTGTACTGTGTACTGTAACTTTTAACTTCGATAGCCTCGCGAATCATTCTTGGCGCGAATCTGTATTATTTTGCGAGGATATGTGGTCTTTCAAATTTAATGTAATATTTCAGATCGATCCAGAATACGATCACAGACTGTAGAGCTTTCCGCAGCGCCTATTTTTTACATGTTAATTATACGTAATATCCGTAAATAATAGTTTCATTTCAAATGTGTAATATACGACAAACTCTTCATCATCATCATCATCATCATTTCAGCCTATCAGAAGTCCACTGCTGAACATAGGCCTCCCCCAAAGATTGCCACGAAGCTCGGTCCTGAGCCACCTGCATCCATCGACTTCCCGCAACACTGCGCAGGTCGTCACTCCATCTTGCTTAAATACAACAAATCATTACATTCACATTCTGTTCGTATATTACGGACCCTACTGGCGTGGTTTGATTGTGTTAATGTGAAATTGCAAAACCAAGATATTAATAAGCTCGAGGTGTGAAAATGTCATTGAGGTGTGAAATTACCTCGCATTGGTCGAATGGAAAGTGGCGCTAAAGGAAACTTGCTTTACGCTACAGCTTTCTCTAGAACCTTACGTGTATATAAGGCGATTGCGGTGCACGAAGAATCAAATCAAAACAAATCATTTATTCACCAAATTAACAAACATAAATATCACTTGTCGAATGTAATTTTTTTTAAATCTTCAACCATGGTAGACTATGAAAAGGGAGACGAGCTTTATCACAATCTATGGTCCTCCAAACCTCCTGGTCTATGCTCAGCTGTGAACTTGTGATAGGCTGTTGAACGAGGTAGAGCCAAGCGGCGGCTTTTGCTACTGCTCGAATGGGCTGCCTCGACCGGCGTAGTACTACGACCTCGAAGAATATCGGCGTGAAGTAGAGGCACGTCCTGTGCTTCTCCCTCCCATCCTCCAAATAGCTCTGTAGCTCCTCTGCTCTTCCAGATGAACGTGGGCGAAGGTTATCACAAACCAGCAGGTGAAGCGTTTACGCGTTTGTCGCCTTTCACATAAAAAAGGGAGGCTGATTTCATCATTTAATGATGATGACCTTCTTATCCTCTCTTATTTAATAACTCAATACTACAATGTACCTCCTACCCCATGAGCTGGGGAGCTGCATCTCTAGAGCGTGGGTCTCGGCACTTCGCTGATCAAGTCGCCGGTCTTTCGCGCTGAGTACGACACTCATGGAAAGACCCAGTCCTCAGTCCAGCGATAGGCTTATAAGAGCCGCTGTAGATGAAGATTTGGCTCCATGGAACCTAATTTGAAAAATAGGTTTCCTTACTAGGCGATAACCTAGTGGGTCAGGGTGCTCGCTTTAGTTACCTAGAGCGCGAGCGTCCTGGGTTCGAGTATACTGTATTTGCTACGAGCTCGGCGATGAAGGAAAACATCGTGTAGAAATCAGCATGTCTGCGAAATTATTAAGATATTATGATTTCTTGGTATTTATTCACGCGAAATGTGTAATGAAACTATGATTTACGGATTTTATCGCGTTTAACTGTTATTTTCAAGTTCCTGACTTTTCGAGTGAAGGAAAAAACGTACTATATATTTTACTCGTTTATATAGAAGTAGATATTTGTTACCCTGTGGGCTTTACATCGCGTCCACGAAATGTTCTTACAAATAAAAACGAAACGACTTCACGCATCACCGTACTGTGCGCGGTTTACGGAGCTCCGGCGTCAAATAAAACGAATGAAGTTATTTAATGATAATCGAATATTTCAGTGCCGACCGCGAGCTTTATCGAGTCGCTTAATGGACAGCAATCGAGATCTCGCTTTCGTAATAAATAAAATCGATTTCAATAAACGCGACGGCTTAAATGTGCCGACTGTACAGCGCTTTCACAGAGTTTATTTTAATAAGAAACCGTCACAGTATATTTAATGACAATGTGGGTCAATTAAAGTGCAGTTATTGTTGTCGAATTCAAGGAAGATTATTTTATACGGGAGCTACACGACGGAAAATATAAAGGATATTGATGCAGGAGTTCCTATTAATTTTCAATTTATCGCATGAGTTTTGTTTTTTATTTTAACGGGAAAGGCGGGAAACGAGCAAGCGGTTCACCTGATGGTAAGTGATTACCGTCGCCCGCGTATATCTGCAGAGGTGTTGCTGTTGCGTTGCCGGCCTTTAAGGGTATTTGGGAGATGGAAGAGAGGATGAGGAAGGGGAGTGGGCCTCCGGATACCTCACTCACCGAACGAAACGCCATCTTCAAGGCCAGAGTGAACAGACATCTAGGCAAGCGTGTACCGTCCTAGGCCTCATCTTCGCTTTCCATCGGGGAAGATCGAGGTCAAACGCAAGCCTATTTTTTCATAAAAAAAACGCATAATCATAAGATGCCTCTACTTCACGCCAGTATTCTGCGAGGCTGTGGTACCAACCCGGTCGAGCCGGCCCATTCGTGAAGCAGCAAAAGCCGCTGCTTGGCTCTAACACAATCAAAAAGATCAATATGTATAATGTTCATATAGCTTATCTCTGAGGTTTAATTATTAACTCATTTGTAACTAGTGTCGTTAACTTGCGGGCCTCCTGCTCGGGAGTCTCTACCGATGTAGCTGTAAAGGCCAACAGCAGATCTACCGTGGGGGGGTTTTTGTCGGTCCGGCATCTTCAATGCTGATCCTGACATAACCAGTCACCGGAGACGGTGACGGGTAGGTGCAAGCACCTTTCCCCCACGTTAAATAATAAAAAAACAAAATAGTGTCGGCCATTCCTACCGGAACGTTATTAGGTTATAAAATAAAATAACACACTGCATACGTATAAGTAAAGATACCCGCGATGTAGTATAATGTACAAAGTAAGATCCATTTTTATGAATGGATTCTAAATGAATACAGACGGAAGTCCGTACGTCGCTCGCCGCTCAGGTGCACTAAAGTCCAGCGCTGTAACTCAACTGCAGCATTAACCTGTGCCCCTGTCTGTTTGTATAACCACGCCACGGCTCACGTGACAATTCAGATTTTTCATTCTATCTGTTTTTTTCATGTAAAAGTAGCAGCCTAGAAGGGCTTCACATATCCGCGATATAATACTTTTTATTGGTTCTCGAACATGCAGGCTTCCTCGCACGTCATTTTCATTCTTCACCGCCGAGCACCTGGTGAACACAGCACTCAAAATTGCTATCAACAATTATAGCGGTGCCGGCACCGGGGATCGAACCCCGGTCACTCGCGCTCGATGAAACAAAAGTGAGCGTCCTGTACACAATTACATTTTGTCAAAACCTCTAGTTTGCTATGTTTTAATTTTCTTGCTAATAGCTTGTGTAGATTGTTATATATACACTGATGATTTTTTTTATTATTTTTATTAACTTATAACAAATATGACGTGGCGTAATTGTGCACTAAATGTTTCTTTCTTTCTTTTCTACGAGGATGAGAGCGGGAAAGGGAAAAGAGAGCGATTATGGCTGTGGCCAATATTCTGTAGTGGACTTTTTACTAGCTGGAAAGATCAGGTACAGGTGTTAAAAGTGCTGCAGAATTTTGTATGATGTGCAAGGAGAATGAGCGACGGAGAAACTGTTCATTAAACAACCATAACATACTATGGTAATGGATGTTAAGGTCCATATTGATTCAGAATCTGGAATGGATGCAGGTCTTCGAATTCTGTAACTGCGTAACAAAATCTGAACGCTTGATCGTTTGTCTTTATTTTTTATTTTTTTTTTTTTATTTTTTTTTTTGAAGAAGGGGGCAAACGAGCGTGCGGCTCACCTGATGGTAAGTGATCACCGACGCCCACGAACATCCACAACACCAGAGGAGCTACAGATGCGCTGCCGGCCTTTAAGGAAGGAATAAGCTCTTTTCTTGAAGGTCCCTAAGTCGTAACTGTTCGGAAATACTGCTGGCGACAGCTGATTCCACAAAATCGAAGTGCGTGGCAGAAAACTTCGATTAAAACGCACTGTGGTGGAATGCCAACCATCTAGGTGGTACCGATGGAACTTCGAATTCTGTCGCGATGTACGATGGTGAAACTCAGCAGCTGGGATCAATCCGAACAGTTCCTCAGAACATTCCCCGTGGAAAATTTTGTAAAAAATGCAAAGAGAAGCAACATCTCTTCGCAAGGCCAAAGGATCAAGCCGATCAGAGAGAGCTTGGTCGCCGACAATTCGAGCCGCTCGACGTTGGATGCGGTCAAATGGAAGGAGTAGGAGTAGGAGAGGTACTGGGGTGCCCCTGCCCAGAGATGAGAACAGTATTCCATGTGGGGCCGAACTTGCGCCCCCACATGGAATATTTACATAAATAAGAATATTTATTTATCGATAAAAAGGTATATCGATGAATTTATCGATAAAAAGGTATATCGATGAATTTATCGATAAAAAGGTATATCGATGAATTTATCGATAAAAAGGTATATCGATGAATTTATCGATAAAAAGGTATATCGATGAATTTATCGATAAAAAGGTATATCGATGAATTTATCGATAAAAAGGTATATCGATGAATTTATCGATAAAAAGGTATATCGATGAATTTATCGATAAAAAGGTATATCGATGAATTTATCGATAAAAAGGTATATCGATGAATTTATCGATAAAAAGGTATATCGATGAATTTATCGATAAAAAGGTATATCGATGAATTTATCGATAAAAAGGTATATCGATGAATTTATCGATAAAAAGGTATATCGATGAATTTATCGATAAAAAGGTATATCGATGAATTTATCGATAAAAAGGTATATCGATGAATTTATCGATAAAAAGGTATATCGATGAATTTATCGATAAAAAGGTATATCGATGAATTTATCGATAAAAAGGTATATCGATGAATTTATCGATAAAAAGGTATATCGATGAATTTATCGATAAAAAGGTATATCGATGAATTTATCGATAAAAAGGTATATCGATGAATTTATCGATAAAAAGGTATATCGATGAATTTATCGATAAAAAGGTATATCGATGAATTTATCGATAAAAAGGTATATCGATGAATTTATCGATAAAAAGGTATATCGATGAATTTATCGATAAAAAGGTATATCGATGAATTTATCGATAAAAAGGTATATCGATGAATTTATCGATAAAAAGGTATATCGATGAATTTATCGATAAAAAGGTATATCGATGAATTTATCGATAAAAAGGTATATCGATGAATTTATCGATAAAAAGGTATATCGATGAATTTATCGATAAAAAGGTATATCGATGAATTTATCGATAAAAAGGTATATCGATGAATTTATCGATAAAAAGGTATATCGATGAATTTATCGATAAAAAGGTATATCGATGAATTTATCGATAAAAAGGTATATCGATGAATTTATCGATAAAAAGGTATATCGATGAATTTATCGATAAAAAGGTATATCGATGAATTTATCGATAAAAAGGTATATCGATGAATTTATCGATAAAAAGGTATATCGATGAATTTATCGATAAAAAGGTATATCGATGAATTTATCGATAAAAAGGTATATCGATGAATTTATCGATAAAAAGGTATATCGATGAATTTATCGATAAAAAGGTATATCGATGAATTTATCGATAAAAAGGTATATCGATGAATTTATCGATAAAAAGGTATATCGATGAATTTATCGATAAAAAGGTATATCGATGAATTTATCGATAAAAAGGTATATCGATGAATTTATCGATAAAAAGGTATATCGATGAATTTATCGATAAAAAGGTATATCGATGAATTTATCGATAAAAAGGTATATCGATGAATTTATCGATAAAAAGGTATATCGATGAATTTATCGATAAAAAGGTATATCGATGAATTTATCGATAAAAAGGTATATCGATGAATTTATCGATAAAAAGGTATATCGATGAATTTATCGATAAAAAGGTATATCGATGAATTTATCGATAAAAAGGTATATCGATGAATTTATCGATAAAAAGGTATATCGATGAATTTATCGATAAAAAGGTATATCGATGAATTTATCGATAAAAAGGTATATCGATGAATTTATCGATAAAAAGGTATATCGATGAATTTATCGATAAAAAGGTATATCGATGAATTTATCGATAAAAAGGTATATCGATGAATTTATCGATAAAAAGGTATATCGATGAATTTATCGATAAAAAGGTATATCGATGAATTTATCGATAAAAAGGTATATCGATGAATTTATCGATAAAAAGGTATATCGATGAATTTATCGATAAAAAGGTATATCGATGAATTTATCGATAAAAAGGTATATCGATGAATTTATCGATAAAAAGGTATATCGATGAATTTATCGATAAAAAGGTATATCGATGAATTTATCGATAAAAAGGTATATCGATGAATTTATCGATAAAAAGGTATATCGATGAATTTATCGATAAAAAGGTATATCGATGAATTTATCGATAAAAAGGTATATCGATGAATTTATCGATAAAAAGGTATATCGATGAATTTATCGATAAAAAGGTATATCGATGAATTTATCGATAAAAAGGTATATCGATGAATTTATCGATAAAAAGGTATATCGATGAATTTATCGATAAAAAGGTATATCGATGAATTTATCGATAAAAAGGTATATCGATGAATTTATCGATAAAAAGGTATATCGATGAATTTATCGATAAAAAGGTATATCGATGAATTTATCGATAAAAAGGTATATCGATGAATTTATCGATAAAAAGGTATATCGATGAATTTATCGATAAAAAGGTATATCGATGAATTTATCGATAAAAAGGTATATCGATGAATTTATCGATAAAAAGGTATATCGATGAATTTATCGATAAAAAGGTATATCGATGAATTTATCGATAAAAAGGTATATCGATGAATTTATCGATAAAAAGGTATATCGATGACTTTATCGATAAAAAAGGTATATCGATGAATTTATCGATAAACCTTTTTTATAATTATGATTTAAACACGATACTTGCAACATAAAGCCTTGTAAAGATACCTATTACTACAATTGGGGCAATCAGGGCGCTCACTATAGTTTCATAGAGCGTGAGTGACCAGGGTTCGATCCCCGGTGGCCGGCACCACTGAAATTCATAATAGCAATTTTAAGTGCTGTATTCACCACATGCTCGGCGGTGAAGGAAAACATTGTGGGCACTTACAGGTTGCAATTTTACTCTATTTTTACTATGATTACGTGATGTGCTATTTGTTAACAGATATGCATTGCAAATTATAATTTAACAGAGATTTACAATTACTCAAGTACATTATGAGTATTATTACCCCTCCCTCAATATCCGAGTAGTTAAGCGATCTGCCTCTAAAGCAGGAGACCGGACTTCGATCCTTTATGTGAATGGGACATAGTAAGATGGCGTCAGGCTCACCACATATTCATCTTAGTTCAAACAGTCGTAAAAGCTTATAGTATCAACATCATCATCATCATCATTTGAGCCTATCACAAGTCCATTGCTGAACATAGGCCTCCTCCAAAGATTGCCACGAAGCTCGGTCTTGAACCACATGCATCCCGTCTTTCCGCAACACTGCGCAAGTCGTCCCTCCATCCATGTGACGGCTTATAGTATATAATGCATATAATTAACTTTTTTTATATGCTTACATAGTTATAAGCTACAAGGTGGTAGGCTCCTTCTCCGCCTAGAAGTCGGAGACTCGGAGTACTCTCACCCATTTCCAGCGCCACATAGCAGTGTAACAACTGTTGGGTTCCGGTTCGAAAGGTACAGAGAGCCGGTGTAATTACGGGCTTGAGGCAGTTCATCTTCTAAGACGGAATGCCACAGGGATTGCCTCTCGTCACACGAGGTAGTCCACAGCGCTGACAACGCATCTGTGACCCTCATCGATCGAAGATGTTTGCAGGTGTCCACGGGCTGCAGCAGCCATTTACCGTCAGGTGGAATGTTAGCGCGTTTGTCTAACCGATCCGAAAATGAAGAAAAGGCTTGTTATGACATTTATGTCCCTTAGACTTGGAATTTTGCAAGGAACATAAATATCATTTTGTTTGTGATTGTAGTTTGAGTTGAGTAATATAATAATGATTTAATTTTTCAAAGTGGTCGAGCCAAGCGGCGGCTTTTGCTGCTGCAGGAATGGGCTGGCACAACCGGGTTGGTACCACGGCCTCGCAGAATACCGGCGTGAATTTGAGGCATGTTGTGCTTCTGCGTTTCGTTCGGTGAGTGAGGTAACCGGAGGCCTACTCCCTCTCCCCTTCCCCTTCCTCATCCTTCCTCCCATCTCCCAAATACCCCTAAAAGCCGGAAACGCACCTGCAGAACCTCTGGTGTTACAGATGTACATGGGCGACCGTAATCACTTACCCCATCAGGTGACAAGCTTGCTCGTTTGCCGCCTTTCTAATAAAAAAAATAATTAATTATTAAACTAAAACATATATGATTAAATAATTGAAGTGTTTGTACTTCCTAAGGAAGTACAGAAAATATATGTCTTTCAGTAAGTCACCAATCTCTAAAGAACACAATACCTGTACTGTACATTAAAAATCATGAAATTATGTTCTTGTTCTAGAAAGTCTTAGAGAGCTAATATAATTATAATATCGTATATAAAGAAGCTGTTGGGTGGTTCAATTTATACCTGAAACATTTCGAAACTAGTTTATGCATGCGTATCATTTTCGAACTGAAGGTAATTAAACTTTATTTTAAACTATCACAAATACCCATACTGTCCTATTTTCCTATCTCCTATTTTCGTACAATTATAACCTTCAATGATAAAATGAATATCGATAAAATTAATCGATATCGAACTGGTCATTGGCAACCAATAATTTGTACTGTATTTAATGCAACCAGTGGACGCATATGCTAATGACTCGATTCTCCGATGCCCATAGCTGGTACGCGATTAACATCGTACCCCTCTACCGGCGCGGCCTGGGTAATTCCATCCTAGTAATGGGTTATTGATACGTCTTGAAGATGCGAAGGGGTTATGGACGAATTTTATTCACTACCAACGTAGTTACGAGGAATTTATGATCGTTCGATTGACAGAGGAATAATTGAATGCATAGAAAATATTTAGCTTCTTCTCTGTGTCGAATATTTTAATATGCAAATTTACTTATAATTATGAACATCTGCATATTTAATTGAATTTGAATATTATTTAAGAATGTTTTTAATAACAGATGATTAATGCTTTAACAGTTATAGTTATAGAGCCGCCTATAGGCGAGTGGTTAGAAAATTTGCCTTCGGATCCGCGAGACCCGAGTTCGATCCTGATTGTGGAGGCACAGCGTAACACGTAGGGGATACGGATAGCGCCTTCGTTTCGCTTCGCTTCGCGCGTTTCATTTGTCTAAACACTAAAACGGCGACAAGGTGGTGAGTGTGAAATTAAACGTCACGTATGCCTAATGTTAGTCTCCTTTAGTCGTTCCAACTCACTATTCACCAGATTGTCCGCTATGAATTCGGAAACAATATCACCATTTCCCAAATAAAAGCTAAGCGCGTGGTTTCGTTTACTCAAGACACGGTTACCAATTAAACGAAACCATGTCATGGATGTGAATCGAGATGTCACTCAAAGGCTTAACGGATAAGCTCTGTGAGCTTATTTAGACCAAGATGTCGTAGATTCGTGGCAGAGCCAAGAGGCGGCATCTTGCGCTTCTGCGTTGCGTTCGGTGATTGAGGTAGCGGAGGCCCACGCCCCTCCCCCAACTCCCGCTTCCCATCATCCCTCCCATGTAACGTGGGAGACAATGATCACTGCCCACCAGGTTAGCATATCGACATCTCAATGTCTAGTTCACTGAGCGCAAAAAACATATCATATGAACATCTTATCTTCAGATAAATCCTATTGTATAGTTGGTACACATGCGGGCATATCGCGAGACATCTTTATTCGCCGAACCCCCATTGTCGCTAATAACCGTATTATAAAAAAAAGTGCATTATCTCCACCCGAATCGCCACAAGCATGAACACCGGTGGCTTTGAACTTTTTTTTTTATCTTTCTCAATGAACATCAAACGATAGTCGCTTTTATTACCATAAGCAATAGACGTATTATTGGATAACTAACGACATATCCAAATTGACCTTGCATATTCTTTAGTCGACGACGAGGCCTTACTTTATATTTCGCTCGGGCTATCGGGTTCGCTTTGCTCGTAATCAAAATTCTTTTTTATATTCATTGCGCCTCATTTCGACGACCACATTTGGTCATGATGTATCATAAATTTTAATGTTCAGCTGTTAATATTTAGTCAACTAAAGCTGGAGAATTTGTTTATTTGAACTCGGAAATTACCAGATCGATTTGAAAAAATATTTTTGTTTAACCTGTTAACTGAAGAAGGTAACAGGCTTTAACATAACGCTACGATCTACAGGAGCGGAGAAGTGAGCATGATAATATGAAGCAGACATTTATAATGCAAAATTAATCTGGGTGAAACCGTGGGGCGCAGCTTGTATTAATTAAACGCGCATTCAGTCACAAGAAGCAGTTTCTTATTTGATGTATACAAAAATATTCGTGGTTGTCGCTAGAGGCAGCTAAAGGAAAAGCCTTGAAAGTCTACTGGCAAACTTCCGACGCGATAGTCTATAGTCGAAGCCCGTTTGGCCACCCTGAGTAATGCCAAAGGGAAATCCGTAATCTCTGTCGACCCTTATGGGTGACAATGTGAAAGTGACAATTGTATGTGTACCCAACCGTCTACAGCCGTCTACCTTGAAACATGACGTCGCGTGTTCTGTACCACCATTCGACTCGTCGTGAACCACTCCAGGTACAAGCCTATAGGCTTAGTTGGTATCTTTAACAGGAGTGTTAGTAATGTTAGCAGTACTGCCAGTGTTCCTTTATTTTTAATAAAAAAAAAAACAATAATATTCGGCTACACATCCGCGCCTTTTGGCGTTAAGAGTTCCGATTGCATTAGTGTGGCCAACATCAAAGTCCCATTAAGATGCAGTTACATGCACTGACACATGCATGTTCTAAAAACAGTGCAACTGTAGAAATTCGAGGACTCGAACAGGTAAAAGCCTTTAGCGTTTCTTAACGGGGGTGTAAACGGTGAGGGCATTTGGAGAAAAAGTTTCTTTATCAGACTCTTAATAGCCTAGTCCAATGGCGTAATTTGTCTTCGCTACGCTTTGCTAGCGCTTGTGCCAGTGCCAGACGTCTGCCCGTTATCGGTTTGTCCATTTGCAGTTTGGTTTTCTATACTTTAATCGAATCAAATCCAATTTCGTTTCCTTCGACATTGGAACATAGATATCTCCATCATAAACCCGAACTAGAGCAGCGTGGCGAGCCCTTCCCGGCTCCAAAACTCTCTCATAAATATGTCTAAACACATCATACTAAGGTTGCTCTTACAGGGAATAATGAAAATATTTTTTTGTAATATGAAAAAAATTTAGTAATAGCTTGGAAGCGATCAACCCATTCCCAGAGGTTAGTATCCTCCATGTATTCCTTTATATCTTTTAGTCAACTCTTACGATTCTTATGAATGGAAAGGTTAAAATGTTTACTTGCAATATTTATTTAATAATATTTTATTCGCAACTTATGGTTCATTCGGCGTACGTAAATCAAAATTATCATAAATTGTCATCAACGAGCTCTACTCGTTTTCAATCAGCTGCTCCTTCACAGCTGCTGACAAATCGCGGGCATACATCATGTCAGTCAGCGTGTTGCAGAGATTCCTTGCGAGATAGCAGCGGCGGGCCGCCCACGCCCATTATGCGTGGGCTTCAACACGAAGCGTTCGGGAATATTACAATTTAAAATTCACATTTGTTGCTTTATTAGTTATGGTGGCTAAGCGTTTAGCTGCGGCGCTGTGGGTCGCGGGTTCGATTCCCGCACGGGACTAGTATTTGTATGGACTAGAAATATTAGTTCCCGGTCTGGGTGTTTGTCTATGTGCAATTCATGTATGTAAACTGCCTCCGCGACACAGGAGGAATTCCTACAGCGGAAGGTAACGTTTTTCAAAAAATGAAAGAATGAATGTTATGCGTTAACGTGGCTTCTTTTGTGAAAAAAAAAACAGACATACAAATTATATTCTAAGGAATGTTCAGAAAGTTAATGTCTCGTATAGCAGTGATTATAAGTTCCGGTCCTATTGCGGCTGCTACGATATCTTCAATTAACACAAGCAAATGTTATTTGCACGCACAAGTATAGAGCCTGAATGAATCCGGAACTCCCAACCAAACATCAAACTCATGGACCCCCCGCAGACTGTGAGCAATCTTAGACAGTACCGCCGGTGTTCTGTCGGTAATGCGCACATCAGAGTGTTTAGGCAGCGGGGATAATAAAGCATAAGCGCAAATCATCGTTATCTCTCCTCGAAGTGATGAAGAAAGAAAAGTACTTCATTCTCAGTTACTCATTGCTACAACTCGAGTAACACATAAAGTACATATCCTCGAAATAATATTTGTATATAATAATACACGTAAAAGTGCTCTACAACTTAGGAGTAATTCCTATTTAACATATTTGTTTTTTTTTAATATTTTTTTAATGGAGGGTTTGTTCCTATGTACCGAAAATATCACCCTCATTGTTGCATGCACTCTTCGGATCAGCCATACATGCATTTTAAGTCTTATGGATACATAGTTAAATTAACTTAATCTACCTGTCATTCAGCCCCAATTTAACAATTTGAAATAATATTCTACCACTTGCGGATTCAGGATATGCCGGAATGCCGTTACAAATATCGACATTATAATCCCGTGATAAGGCAGTACGTCTCTGAGTCTCATTCCGTAAGCACTCCATGGTAATGTGAAGTACGTCTTCTATAATGTTACACTGACTGCAATATGGAGAATTAGTTTTTCCAAAATTGTTCAACGGAATGTGACCCGATCGAAGTCTTAAGGCTGTGATCAAATCACGCCTAGGGAACGTGGAAGGGTTGGTTGAATTGTTTTGTACCAGACACCTTTCGTTAAAGATCTCTCATCTATTTGACATATTTAAAAAAAAAACATCAAATCAAATATATGCCGGCTTTTTCTAGCGTTTTCTTGGAGAAACTAATCTTCGGCAGTGAAGAAGAATAGGCTGATATACTAGAAGTATTCCGTCATCTGACACGTCACAGGATTTTCTACGGCAAATAACATAACCGACTTTTACAACAAGGTGTCGCAGATTATGTTACGTAACTGAACACCCCACCATTACATCGATTCTTAAATATACTTAATTACACACGGCTTGACTGGCACTACCGTGTGGTATCGGCGTAAGAATCTACCACCTTCATGCCGACTAAGGGAAACACCATGAAGGGATAATCTTCTTGAAAAATACCAGACCATAATTACGTGGACCGCTGACCGATATCAGCGTCTAACAGAGAACTATTTGCAGGCTAGTAAAGAAGGTTAAGCATTACATAAAGCCAGATGAATAAGCTATTAACGTGTCACAACTGGAATGAAACTTGTTACAGAGTCTGCCACTAACATCTCTGTACATCCAACACATCGAACTCAACAGATTAAAAAGCAAATATTTATATCGCATTGAATGGCGGGCCATTACATCGGCGAGCACACCGAGCCGCGCCGATGGCACTTCGATCAGATTATGCGGGGAGCGACCGTCTCGGGTGGAGCGTGACCCGGGGCCCGCTCATGTTCTATTGAGACCGCTAATGTTTTGGGCAATGATGCGCCAGATGTGATTGACAACAAGCCTTTTACAGTACGTATATCTGATAGACATTTGGTGTATGATCAGTCAATACATTACTCTTAGAGAGGTTTCATTGTTTACTAATTTCAGGTCAGAGTAAGTGTTGTTGTAAGGTCAAGCGTTGCTATAATCTCTTGTACGTTTGTTCTCTATTTCTACTTATGGATAGTGTTTTGCGGTCAAGTTTTTATTAAAATATAATATATTTTGCAGTATAAACATATCTTCACTACAAGATGAATAAGCTTTAGGTCCAGAGGCTACGGATTTAGAGGGCTAGAGGTTACGTATTTTGACGGGTCGAGGTTACAGATTTGAAGGGGTAAAGGTTACGGATTTAGAGGGGTAGGGGTTACGGATTCAGAGGGGTGGAGGCTACGGATTTAGAGGGCTAGCGGTTACGTATTTTGACGGGTCGAGGTTACAGATTTGAAGGGGTAGAGGTTACGGATTTAGAGGGGTAGAGATAACGGGTTTCTTTATGGTACGACTCAGTGTAATCAAACGAGCTTCCGCAAAGAACTTTTGCCTTTAAAATTAAACACCTATAAAATTTTCACTAAACATAAAGCTGTAGTGGCAACACAATAAGTTAGAGAGATAATATTTATATTACCTTTTGTCCCGCCATTTGTCAAAATTTCGTCAATTTGAATTGAATTGAAAATTTTATAGACCTTAAAAAGTGCCAGATTACCATTAGCCCCGGAAGGATATAGATCACTCTCAATTAAACTGTCTACATACCTATAGATAAATTATTATTGACTGTTGTTGCAAAAATGTAAATGTCACTGTTATGACATTTGAGAAAAAAAAAGGACTGAACGGTATGTATTCGATGAAGTTATTGCTGTTAGCCGTTTTGGCTTTTACAGCTTCATAGGTTTGCGCCTGCGTCCTTGAGGCCGCGGGCGTTTATGCTTTAAATAGATGTACAGGAGTACATCTACTGCTTACCTCTTTATGGTAAGCAATCTAAGGACCGTCCGAGGGAGGTTCGGGCCTCGTCTCGGACGGTCGTGGTGTTTCGGTAGTAATGGGCGGTAAGGACTGCCCTGAGTCCCGGGTGCAAGGTGTGTACGCGGGTGTTTGATTTGCACGATACGCTCTTACGCGTCGGCGGGGGATTGTGTATGTGACTCTACTCCTAACTGTATGTACAGTGTGTTCAGGTTGAGTAGTGTTAACCAAAACTAGTTCAGTTTGTCGGTCTGTTGGTGCTGTTACGTCTTCCGGGTCGTCTAATACGTTACGCGGGCGACGGTGACGCACCGTTGCGTTTAATATCGGGGAATAATTGTTGGCGTTTACCACCAGCGGGTTAGGGTGTACGGCGGCCGATTCGAAGTAGCGCCGTGACGTTTCCCTGAAGAATGCTTTGATCGTCGGTATTTTACAGTCCTTGTGTAAGTCATCGTTACGCTGGTACCAGCTTGCACCGGTGGCGCTACGCAGAAACTTATTTTGGACGGTCTGTAGCGAGGCGATGTGTGTTTTCGCCGCGTGAGCGAAGGCTACCGAGGCATAGGCCATGATAGGTCTTATGCAAGCCTTGTATAGGATTATTTTGTGTCTAAGTGACATCTTGCTTGAGGCGCAGATCATTGAATGTAGGCGGCCTGCGACGAAGGCGGCCCTGTTCCTGACTGTCCCAATATGGGGGGCGAATGTCATCGCCGCGTCTAAGGTTACCCCTAAGTATTTCGCCTACCTTTCCCAAGGGATCGGACGGTCGAATAGGGTGATAGTGCCTAATTTACGAGATTCGTAATTATGATTGGCCGTGCTCGTTCCCCTTGTGAAGAGAACTCCTACGCTTTTTTCGGGATTAACCTCAATTCTCCATTTCCGGAACCATTCGCCCAGACGATTGGCAGCGGCTTGGAGTCTTAAGGTGATGCGACCTTTGTGGCGGTCGGAGAAGTATAGGGCCGTGTCGTCCGCGAATAGTGCGAGGTTGACCTGGGGCTCCTTTGGAATGTCACTCGTGTACAGTGAGAAGAGGATCGGGGAGAGGCAGGAGCCTTGAGGGACTCCGGCTTTCAGAGGGCGGATTGAGGATCGCGTGCCCTCTACTCGATAGCGAAAGGTGCGGTTGGACAAGTAGGCTCGTAGGATGTGCACGAGCCTGTCTGGGATATTGAAGTTATACAGTTTATAGATTAAACCGTTGTGCCAGACTTTGTCGAATGCCTTTGCGACATCGAAGAATAGTGCTCCCGTCCTATTGGGCTTGGGGAGAGGTTTAGGTTTTTAATATGTGCTCCGTTAAGCGGTGCACTTGTTGGACGCACGAGTGTTCGGAATGGAAGCCGAATTGCTCGTCTGAATTATGTTGTTCTCAAACACAAATTGTCTGAGTCTTTTCAGGATTATTCTTTCATAGATTTTCCCATAGAGTTGAGGAGACTTATAGGGCGATAGCTGGAGGCGAGGTTACGGGGCTTGCCTGGTTTCGAATGCCAATGACGTCTGCCTCTTTCCAGGCATCCGGAAGGAGCAGCTGGCGAGGAGTACGTTGAAGATGTTTGCCAGTAGGCATAGTAGTGGGGCTGGGAGAGTTTTAAATACCCTGTTGCTTATACCATCCATTCCGGTGCTGACCGGTTTTTCAGGTTGCTTACTATCTCAGAGACTTCTTTGGGTGTCACTGGCTCTAGTGGATCGTCCACTGGTGGTAACGCGTCCCTACGTGTTACTTCCTCGTCCACCTGCCGCAGGTGGGCCGGATCCGTTGGTTCACGCGAGGGGTGCATTGGCTCTCTAGACTGTCCGCGAGGCATTCGGCCTTTCGCCGTCGTCGAAGGCTAGCGTGTCTAAGTCGGGGCGTAATAGCGGGGCATTGTTGCCACGTTCTCTACTTTGAGAGATCGGGCCAGCTGCCAGTAGGCAGTATGCGATGGCTCGATGTCTCCAAGGAGAGAATCCCACCTAGTGTTCCTAAATTCAGTGATGCGCTCTTTACTTGCCTCTGTAGGCGTCGCATGGTTTCGCGGTTTTGTTCCGTTCTATAACGGTCATGTGCTCTAATAGCTGCGTTTTTTCTCCTAATTAGGCGTCTAAGACCTGCCGGGAGCTCCATGTGCCGAGCGTTCGACTCAGGGACCGTCCTTTTGGATTCTTCGACGGCTGACTTGAGATGGTCTGTGAGTGAGTTTATTGCCCTACATGCTATTTCAGGCGAGTCTATCTTGTCCGGTATTTTGTCTAGGTGCTGTGATGTCGTAGCTTCGAGTTTGACTTCGAGGGTACGCCAGTCCACGATGGTTTTGGTCTGAGGGACCTCACCATGCGGCTGGCCCAGCTTGAGTAAGACCGGTCTGTGGTCTGAGTCGAGTTCGTGAAGCGTATCTATCGAGTTAATAGCTAGGCTTACGTCTTTAAGAATCGCGATATCGAGTACGTCCGCCGCGTGAGTGTGATACGTCGGATATCTCGTAGGCGAGTCGGGTGCGATTACGTCTAACAGGTAGCGGTACCGTATGTCGGCGAGCACGTTGCCGTTTGTATTATTGACGCGCGAGTTCCAGCTGATGTGTTTGCTGTTTAGGTCGCCGCCTATGATGACGGAGGGGCCTAGCTCTGTTAGCGTCCTAATGTCTGACGAATGGAGGGTTTTGTTTGGCGGCAGATAGGCTGATACTAGAACAAGCGGCCTGTGGCCGGTTAGCGCTATTCTACACGCGGAAACTTCGATTGTTATTAGGTCGGGAGGGTCGAGCGGTATGCAATGCAAGGACCTTTTGAAGTAAATCAGGGTGCCGCCTTTGGCGGACGTTAACCTGTCATTACGGATGATATTGTAATTTGCTATTTTGGGATCGCGATTGCTAGGCTTCAAGAAGGTTTCTTGCACTAGCATAATGTCGACGTTGTGATCGCGAAGAAACGTAGCGATTTCGTCTTTCTGCGTTTTGAGGCCGTTTGCGTTGAATGCAGCGACAGTCAGAGAGCGCGGTTTTAATCTTCCTACTGCGTTAGCCATTGGAATAATTAGTGTGTGTTAAATTTGGGCATGACGCGGGTTTAGGCGCATTGAAACGACCAGATCGCGTCGATAGTGGGCATGTGCTCAATGGTGGCCATGAGTTTGTCCTGGGGTGTCGTTGCCTCGCGTAATTTGCGGGCTAGGATTGATAGATCAGCAACGTTGATGTTGTTGATGAAGCCGCATACTAACGAAAAGTCGGCGGCGAAGTTTGAGGCGTCTTGGGGCGCGGGAGTGGAGGCCGCAGGTCGAGGCGACCGCGCTCTTTGAGTATAACCTAGGGGTTTAGCCCAGGCATTGGCTTTCTGCGTGAGTTCAGCAGTGGGATTGGCAGGCGCTGGCTTGGCAGGCGCTGGCTTGGCAGGCGCTGGCTTGGCAGGCGCTGGCTTGGCAGGCGCTGGCTTGGCAGGCGCTGGCTTGGCAGGCGCTGGCTTGGCAGGCGCTGGCTTGGCAGGCGCTGGAGGTTGGGACCGTGGAGCCCCGGGGCCCTTCCTACGACCGTTCTTTTGGGTGCCGCCACGCTGTCTCTTTCGCGGCGCTCTGTTGCAGCCGCGATAATTCGCGGGATGCCCCTGTTCGCCGCAGGACTGAACGGGTTGCATTTGCTTCCAAGTAATAACAAACTTCCGGTAACCTCGCTCACCGTACGAAACGCAGAAACACAAAATGCCTCTACTTCTAACCGGTATCATTTACATATATTTTCTAAGTAACCAGTGCTGAGGTTTTAACTAGGGTTGCTTATCGATTATTAAACCAGCGTACACTCGAATTTAGAATCCAATTGTTCACTGAGAATAATGATTATGACTAAATAAGTCTACCCGCCTCAGTTATATTTTTAATATAATTATCATACCGATACACGCCAAGAGATTGGTCGCACGTCACAAACGTCTTAATGGATTTTTTGTCTCCATTATCTCTCCTACATTAATCCGCTACAACGGAACGTCTCTCTTCAGAGGTACGTCAATATAGATAGTCACAGAAGCTGACTTTATCTCATGTAATTATCGGACCATTATGGGCTTAGGCCGCCCGTCGGTCACTAATAGAGATGGCCGCGGATGTCGCACGGCAATGTTATTACCTGACAACTTTGTTTTTCTCTTATCAGATAAGCACAGGAGATATCGTGATCTACACATCTACCGGAGCCAATGGGACAAAGATTATCCGACAGAATCTATCGCAATTTTACAGTAAGATTTACCTCTATGTTTCTCTATTGGAACTAAACATTGGACATGACTTTCATAGGTACCTATGTGGAAAAATTACAGCAAAACTGTCAACTGTTAGGGAGAAAAGGTTCTTGAGTGGCGACCACGATGACCTGCGCAGTGTTGCGGGAAGTCTATGGATGCAGGTGGCCCAGGACCGAGCTTTGTGGTATATCTATGCGGGAAGCCAATGTTCAGCAGTGGTTTTGTTCCAGGCTGAGATGATGATTAATGATATAAAGTGAACATTGCAAATGATTTTATTTGGGTAAAACTTGAAAATACTGACAATAAATCATAATAGAAACTATTGATACACTCATAAAAACAAAAGTAATAAACGAAGAAATTAATCAATTTGCATAGTAACATTTATGGAGAGTGCGCTAAATATGTTTTATTAAGTAATTCACAAACACAAAAAATACTTTGAAGCTTAAAGAGAAACACAAATGTAATTAAAATACAGATGTTCGATTCGCAATTTAAAATATTGCAGGTAGTCTTTAAAGCATGGGATAAATTGTCCCCGGGCACTCGATATCTGTCAGACATTGCTGTTTAAAAATATCGTAAAAAAAAAAAGAAACAAAGATTATCTAGAAGCAGGCATAATCTGTCGACGATAAGACGCGGTCGGCAGAAACAAAACGACGCGGGGAGAAGAATAAAAATAAATAAAAAGGTGGCGAGCCATAAAAAAGAGCGTTAAGGTTGGATGTCTTGGACCGTTCGTGACAAGGGCTGTCAAGTTTCTAAACAAGCAATTTTGATCAATCTATTAAAATTTATTGTAATTTTTTCCCCATTGTCTCTTATCCACGATAATTATATGTTGATGTGTTAATAAAACTAGCCGTGACAGCTCAGTGGTTCAGGCCATTCGCTTTAATTTTATGGTGTACAGGTGACTTCGAGTTTAATTCCCGCTGTGGACACCATTATGATTGTAATTTTCACATACATGTACACAATGAAATTGTTTATTACCTTTACCGTGGAGGGAAGGGGGGAGGGGATTCTCATGTCATCTCGTTGACAGTTATTATTATCTCTTGTACTAGTTACTCCAACACATATTATTATTTCTCAGACATGCAGGTTTCCTTACGATGATGCAATTATCTGAGAGGGTTTTGCAGCCGATAAAGTCCCGTCTCGATGCTCCAGTGCTGGTTGGCGGGCTTCACATATCCTCGAAATTATATTTTCTATTATTTCTCCGACATGCAGGTTTCCTCGCGATGTTTTCCTTCATAGCCGAGCACGTGGTAAATTCAGCATTTAAAATGGCTATTAAAGCGGTGCCGGCACCGGGGATCGAACCCCGGTCACTCGCGCTCGATTAAAACTAAAGTGAGCGTCCTGTCCACAATTATATTTTGTTCAAACCTCTTCTTTGCTCTGTATACATTTTTTGACTTGACATTACCTTGTGTAGATTGTCTGATATATATGAGTACATGTTTTATTATTTTAATTTTTTATTCACTTATAACAAGTATGTATTTTATTGTATAATAAATGTTCCTTTCTTTCCTCTCAGCTGACTCACATCGGCTAACCGCCGCTCTAATTAAAACTTAAACGTGCGCCCTGACCACTAGGCTACCAGGGTCTTTAATGATGTATTTTATCGTAATATAAAATTAGACAGTAGGAAAATTGCAGTAACTGTTAACGTTACCTATTAGACCTTGTGCTAGAAATAAAAACATCACACCCCGTTTCATCATCATTATTTCAGCCTATCACGAGTCCACTGATGAACATAGGACACAAAGCTCGATCCTGAGCCACTTACTTCCTGCCTCATCCATCGACTTCCCGCAACACTGCGCAGGTCGTCACTCCTTGCGAGGGCTCGACCCACGCTGCGTTTGCCTGTACGTGGCTGCCACTCGAGAGAACCAACGGTTGTCAGTTCTGCGAGCGGTGTGGCCTGAACATTGGAATTTACATCGTCGTACTTCCTAAATAAACATTTTCTATGGTTCTTCTTTGCCAACCCTCACACTTATTGCAAAAAAATAGGTCAATGTACCAATGAAAATCATAGTATCTTATAAACGGCAACCCTGAGTCGATGCCGGGCATAGATTAAGAGCTACCTTCCGACGCAGACGTATGCAGCGAATCGCTTACCGCAGCGTACTACTGCAATCTGTGATTACAATCCTGCGGAATTGAAAATAGTCTGGAAGGTAGTAGAGTTCCAGTATTCACTGTTAATAACTTATTTGATGCTGTTTTTAACTATACTTGCTGTGCGTTATAAAATAGCAAAGTAAAGTAGCCTGCAAATAGATTGCAAATGCCCTCAGCTGGGC
This sequence comes from Bhutanitis thaidina, assembly GCA_029286595.1. NCBI lineage: Eukaryota > Metazoa > Arthropoda > Insecta > Lepidoptera > Papilionidae > Bhutanitis > Bhutanitis thaidina. The sequence goes on along the minus strand of JAGSMS010000041.1, from coordinate 516,000 downwards.
AAAGGTAATCTTCTCAAATATCGTAGAGGTTTTCGGAAACGGAAAGGGTCAGCCACGACGCTAAACACTTTTTTCAGATGAAAACTATATAACAAATTCCAAATAACACCTTGGTCGGCTTTAGCCCCTGCTGGAGAGTTTCTTCCGCCGAAGGTGAAAAGGCCACTGGACCATATATATCTTTTCCGTAGGATTTAAGTTGGTTTGCACTTAATGACAGATCCAGACATAACCGGTCAGTGTTTGCACGTTTCCTTACCGCACGAAACACAAGTTCTGGTAGGAGCAGAAGTCCTTCCCAGATCACGAACACCCGCCACGATCCGTCCGAGGGGAGCGGGAGTGATAGCTACTGTATTCCTTCGTCCCTTAATCTGCTTAAAGTGTTTACCGTCTCCGATGTCGGAATTTTATGTCTGACAAATCTGAGTCGGTTATTCCGCTATCTTTTGGAGGCAATTCTTTCAAGAGTTTACCTTCGTTGACTGTCATGAGGGCACGAACCCGACAACAGATTCAATCACTATAAATTTATAACCGTTGAGGAATTACTATTATAATAACACTGTCTCGCCGCTCTCATTTATATTAATTACAACACAAGCAATCAATTCTTCGCCTAGAATACGAAATTACATTTCAATTCATAACTAATAACTTCCTGCTGGATAATTTAAAAAGAGACCCGTATCTAATATCTGTTCCAGTTTCACATTCGATTGCGGTGGAATGGTGTTTTTTTTTTTAGTTTGTTTGCATTTCTCTCAACGTTACGAGATACGATTATATAAAAATCTTTCATCTGGAATTACCCTTAGACGACTCAGCATTCACTTACATCACCCACTACACGAAAATCTTCACACGTAATGTTTTAATGTTGAACAAAAATCATTGTTAATGTTGTTTTTTTTTTGTAGAAGGGGTATACGAGCAAGCAGCTCTCGCGTGTGATCACCGACGCCCAGAAACATCTGCAACACCAGAGGAGCAGCAGGTGCGTTGCCGGCCCTTTTGAAAGGATTACACTCTTTTCTTGAAGGTTCCTAAGATATTACTGTTCGGAAATACCGTTGACGACAGCTGCTTCAACAGAGTCTGCATTGCAACAGATTTCGGAAGAATCGCACTGTGATAGATTCCCAACCATCTAGATGGTGTTGATGTAATTTACTTTTTGGTCGCCATGTTCGATGGTGGAACTTAGCGGCTTCGAACGTTCCATGAACGAACCATGTCTTGGATAGTAACCAAGTCTCATGGTCTGTTAATTAATTAGTGATTAGTGAACTAAACCGGTCTATGGTATTTTGGACCGCTCAGGGTTCTCTCACGCACTATTTGTCTCAAATACTGGATGATCCTCTGTAGAACTTGTGAATACAGGTGCTCCTTGATATTTAGTTCCTCCAGTGTCGAGCGGTAGGTTCATATGGCCGTCTAGCTTATGTGCAGCATTCAGTACAAGCGCCTCATCGCAAAGGTTTCAATGGGTTGGAGGTCAGCGGCCTTTATGGTCCATTATATCCTCATTCATAACAACGGTCACTCATATTGTTGTTGATTCATTTATAGGAATGTGGCCAAACTGAACAGACATCTAGGCGTGTTCCATCCTAGGCCTCATCGGGCAAGATTGAGGTTAAACGCAAGCCTATTTTTCATAAAAAAAGGAGGATACAGAAATTTTTCCAATAATTTTACATATATATATATATATATATATATATATATATATATATATATATATATATATATATATATATATATATATATATATATATATATATATATATATATATATATATATATATATATATATATATATATATATATATATATATATATATATATATATATATATATATATATATATATATATATATATATATATATATATATATATATATATATATATATATATATATATATATATATATATATATATATATATATATATATATATATATATATATATATATATATATATATATATATATATATATATATATATATATATATATATATATATATATATATATATATATATATATATATATATATATATATATATATATATATATATATATATATATATATATATATATATATATATATATATATATATATATATATATATATATATATATATATATATATATATATATATATATATATATATATATATATATATATATATATATATATATATATATATATATATATATATATATATATATATATATATATATATATATATATATATATATATATATATATATATATATATATATATATATATATATATATATATATATATATATATATATATATATATATATATATATATATATATATATATATATATATATATATATATATATATATATATATATATATATATATATATATATATATATATATATATATATATATATATATATATATATATATATATATATATATATATATATATATATATATATATATATATATATATATATATATATATATATATATATATATATATATATATATATATATATATATATATATATATATATATATATATATATATATATATATATATATATATATATATATATATATATATATATATATATATATATATATATATATATATATATATATATATATATATATATATATATATATATATATATATATATATATATATATATATATATATACATATATATATATATATATATATATATATATATATATATATATATATATATATATGTAAACTGCCCGTACAGTTCAGACAGGTGCACATTTTCTCGAATTTATACGATTTTATTATTTCTCTGTCATGTCGGTTTCCACGCGGTGTTTTCCTTCACCGCTGAGCACGTGGTAAATGCAGCACTTAAAATTGCTATTAACAATTATAGTGGTGCCGGCACCGGGGAACGAACCCAGGGCACACGCGCTCAATGAAACTAAAGCGAGCGCCCTGACCACGAGGATACCACGGCTCACTTGGCTACCACGGCTCGATGTACGTGGTCGACGGTAATCACTTACCATCAGGAGAGCCGTTATCTCGTTTATTGCCATTCCCAATAAAAAAAAGAACTTTAGTATCAAATATTAAATCAATCCGTTTCACAATATTGCATTGCATATTATCTAAATCTGCTAAGTGTTGGCCGTTACAAAATCAGAAAACAAACTGCAGGAATGATATTTATTTATTCGATGAAGTTATTGCTGTTAGCCGTTTTGGCTTTTACAGCATCATAGGTTTGCGCGTTTATGCTTTAAGTAGATGTGCAAGAGTACATCTACTGCTTACCTCTTTATGGTAAGCAATCTAAGGACCTTGTCCGAAGGAGGTTCGGGCCTCGTCTCGGACGGTCGAGGTGTTTCGATAGCAGTGGGCGGTGAGGACCGCCCTGAATCCCGGGTGTACGGTGTGTACGCCGGTGTTTTGTTAGCACGATACGCTCTTATGGGTCGGCGGGACAGGAATGATAGAGAAATAACTGGCTTATGTTAGATCAGTTTAGACGCGACCTTGCCGCTCGAACTCGACCGTAACCGACACGCCTCTGTGATTCGACAACGTCACGCCCACCGACCATCGGTATAGTGACCATTAATGACTCTACAGGACTCGATGCATTTTAAATATAATATAGGATACGAACCTTCACCCCTGAGTACTAAAATGCAATGCCTCACCGACAATAATTATACTGCCTCCTTACCCTTTAATCTAGAAGGAAACAGAGGACGCATACCTTTTTTTTTATGGAAAAGACGGCAAACAAGCAAGCGGTTCACCTGATGGTAAGTGATTACCGTCGCCCACATACATCTGCAACAGCATAGATGCTGCAGGTGCGTTGCCGGTCGTTAAGCATATTTGGGAGATGGGAGGGAAGAGGAGGGGAATAGGGAGGGGGTGTGGGCTTCCAGTTACCTCACTCACCGAACGAAACGCAGAAGCACAAGATGCCTCTACTTCACGCCGGTAATCTGCAAGGCCGTGGTACCAATCCGGTCGAGCCGGCCCATTCGAGCAGCAGCTAAAGCCGCCGCTTGGCTCTACCATGCTTAAAACCTACCCGAACCACTCTTAAGCAGAAAAGGAGCGAAGCGCCTAGTAAATACATAGCAATGGATTGTTTATTTATTTATTTAAACTTTATTTAAATACCTTTAAACATAGTATTATAAAGGGCGGACTTAATGCCTCTTGGCATTCTCTGCCAGTCAACCCGGGGCGTGGAGAGATATAGTAAGGGTGCCGAACAATAAATTTGTTAAAAAGAAAAAAAAGAAAAGATACATAAATAAATATATAAAATACACATACAATTATATACATAAAGACGGAATAAATACATATAAACAAATATGAATACATATATATATACACAAATACACATATACACACATACATACATATACATATATACACATACATACAGCATACAAAATATTATTATAATTACAATGACCGATGATATCAATTCCACTAAGTGGGAACGGATGTCTTGAAGAGGTGTTCACGTACCAGTCTCTTGAACGATAACTTACTGGACACTTTCCTAATGTCTTCAGGCAAGGAATTCCAGAGTAGTGCAGCCTGAACAGTAAAGGAGTTGCCAACAAAATCGGTGAAGTGTTGCGGAATGCTAATCTTATGATTAGATGAAGAGCGAAGGACCCGGTCAAGAGTAGAAAACACAAACTGAAATTTATCCTTTAGGTAAGAAGGAGAGGTAGCATCATTTAAGATAGAAAAGAGAATAAGCAGGACTCTAGAGTTACGCCTTTGTTGGAGAGAGAGTCATTTAAGGCGAGAACGGTATTGTGAAATATGATCATTCTTTCGAAGGTTGAAAATATACCTGATACAGTTATTAACAAGGCGCTCTAGCTTGTAAAGAAGATCTTTGTTCAAGTCAGAGTAACACACATCTGCATAATCAATAATAGGAAGTATGAGTGTCTGGACAAGCATAAGCTTAGTTTCAAAGGGAAGAAAATTTTTAAGACGGTAGAGCACTTGTAGCGAGGCAGTGACCCTACGGCTAACTTCGGCAACATGTTTCCTCCAGTTCAAGTTGTTATCAATAAATAACCCAAGGTTTTTGACAGAGCTCGAAAAGGGAATCACATTCTTATTATAATAGACAGGAGGTAGACTTGTAAAATCTACTTTAGCCAGCATTCGCGAGCTACCCACTAATATAGCTTGGCATTTCGTTGGATTCACAGAGACTAGTCACAGACAGCTATTAGATTGTTATTTAAGTTAGTAATCGCGTTATAAAGATTATTAATATCTGACTGCACGTAAATTGTCTACGCAAGCGGACGCTTAGTATTTGAAAATAAATGACAGCAGTGTAACTTGTAGATTTCGATAGTCATGACTTATTTCCAAATCTACCAGAGGAATTCATTAACTCGAGATATATTATAGTACCGTATCTAATTGCCATAATGTATACGACTATATTCTATTTGTACGTGGTAGAGCCAAGCAGCTTTTGCTGCTGGAAGAATGAGCCGGCTCGACCGGTGACGTCACCAGGACCTCTCTGAGTACCGGAAGCAGAGACATCCAGTACTTCTACGTTTCGTCCCGTAAGCTAGGTAACCGGAGGCTCTTCCCTCCCTCCTCCTAACCTACCCCCTTCCCCAAATATCCTTAAACCCCGATAACGTACATTCATCTCCTCCTGGTGTTGCAGATTTACGTGGGCGAAGGGTAATCACTTATTACCATTAAAGTCGCTAGCTCGTTGGCTGCGTTTTCCATGAAAAAGAGACACCCTTCGATATTACATTTAAAATCTTAAATACGTAACCAGAACATTGATTATCATTTATGTGGTGTTATGAATGTGATGTTTGTATTAATTCATTTCTGAACACATAACGAATCCAAGCAAGAGGAATGTCAAATAAAATTAACACAGGTTTTTGTAATGACGTAGTAATATAATTTAACATTTTACGTAACTAGTTTTTAATTCTGTCAGGAAACAACATAAAAGTTTTGTTGTAAAATATCCGGTTATTTCTCGGATGTTTGTGAAGATATAAGTGTTTCATTTTAAGACATATTTAAGATAATTCGTTAATGAGATTATTGAATATGAGGTGAATGACCTACAATATTATTAAAAAACTTTTGTACTTATTGCTGTAATAATGTATGTATAAATTATGACTAGGGTACATCGAACATAGTAGCATTTGTGTTGAGAACTATAAAAGAGATTTTATTTTCTCAAGAATATTAGTATCATATATTAAGATTTTTTTTTATGGGAAAGGCGGCAAACGAGCAAGCGGTTCACCTGATAGTAAGTGATTACCGTCGCCCACGTTCATCTGCAACACCAGAGGTGCTGCATCTGCGTTGCTGGCCTTTAAGGATATTTGGGAGATGGGAGGGAGGATGAGGAGGGGAATGATGGAAAGGGGAGTGGGCCTCCGGTCACCTCACTCACCGAACGAAACGCAGAAGCACAATATGCCTCTACTTCACGCCGGTATTCTGCGAGGCCGTGGTACCAACCCGGTCGAGCCGGCCCATTCGAGCAGCAGCAAAAGCCGCCGCTTGGCTCTACTACGTTTAAAAATAATTGACTCAATTCAATCTAAACAATTTAGTTACACAAAAACACAAACAAAAAACATGTTCAAAATGCTATATTTAAATTACTGAAAACGACAAATTTTCTCATACTGTTATCAAGATAAAGAGCTTTGTCATTTACGATGTGAGCTTTGAAAGTCATACGTGTATTTTGTGATGGAAAGTAAACATATTACTAACAAGATTTATGCATAGTGTTATTGCACGTGGTAACCAAGCGGGCTGGTACCACGCCTTGCAGAAAACCGACGTGAAAAAGAGGCATCTTGTGCTTCTTCGTTTCGTTCGATGAGTGAGGTAACCAGAGGCCCACTCCCCCTTCTCTTCCCTTCCCAAATATCCTTAAAGGCCGGTAACGCACCTGCAGCTCTGGAGTTGCAGACGAGTCTCATAAAAAAAATTGTAGTGAAAAGTACAGACGAAGAAATAATCCAAGCTAATCTGAAAGTGGTCAGTATTTTAAAAGAAGGTGCGCAAAACGTTAACTCAAGAGCGTCACAGCCCGTCGGATATTGCACCGCCGAGATGTGTCGAGTTTTGACCCGGCTATCCCCCAGTGGGCTGGGTAATAAATATCCCCATAAAATCAAAGATGTTTAACTGACACCGAGAAACCAGTGACTGGTACAAGATCAGAAAAGTCTCGAAAAAGCTGACAACGATAATGATGTAAGTGAAAAAGTGTGACTATCTATCAGGAAGAATTCAGTTCTGAACTAACCCCTGGAGTCATCATTGAGCAGGTCGAGGACCGCTGAGCAACGGGAATACAGAACGATGGTATTGCGTAGTATACGAACTTCAATGCGGCAGAGTATCAGCGCTGCAGCGGCACTGCTGCAGCATAATGCTGAGTCGAATCCCTTTTCGTTGCTGTAATCCAACATATTGTATTATCTGTTATATCTTTATTGTATTGTAGAATCTAATAAACTTTCCTTTTTTTTTCCACATCTTTCTTTTAAATATATGAACTTTGTTGCATGCGGACCAACCAGTTCGATATTGCTGCTAAATAATTTAGGGAGTCTTGTCATTAGTGCGGCCGCCGATGAAACCTGTTGTTAATAGCTTCATTCCTTGAAATTATTGAAGAATTATTTTTAATTTTATGACCGGCACCTGAACATCAAATGCTACTTTCAAACATGATGCGTTCTCTCAACGGATAACAAATGTTTATAATATTACATGACAGATGTGGCACATTCATTTTCTATTTTCATATGTGTAGCAATAATCGTAACTGTCGAGCTGTTGTAAATAAATCGTTTTTTGATTGAGCTTTAATTTGATAATAAATTTTTGGGCCCTCCATTACCTTCGATGACGTTGATTGATCTCGTTGCGGCAGCCGTTGCTATCGGCGTGGAGGAGACCGTTAATACCGGTCCAGCGAATACATCTCGTGGTTGTTATTATCACTGTCACCATCACCATCATCATCATTAACATTATTAATTTAATTTCAGCGAGATATCGAGTCATAGTTTCTATTACATCGGTTAGCGAAATCCATAATATGCAACAAAAGATCTGATCGTTTCACTTAATTATTATAGTCAATCAGGAGTACTGAAGACCACGACAAAAGGTGTTAACGTAATTTTCGAGGTGGACATCCCGCTGTCTGTCGGTGCCGATTGCGATCAAAGCTATTCCCTTAGTCGCATCTTACGATACCCTTAGGGAAAAAGGGGTTTCCAGATTCTTACGCCGCAAGGCAAAATGTATTCACATATGTGGGCACTGCGTTTAACAGTTATTTTACTTTAACATCGACAATCGTTTTATTCGTCAAAGTAAAAGATAATCTAATACTTTCGCAATTATACTTATTTATTTATTAAACTTCATATACATGAGAATGTATATAGGCGGACTTAATGCCAGAAGCATTCTCTACCAGTCAACCATTGGACGATGCAGAGATGAAATTAAGTAGGTGTAGGTGATAGAATAGAGAGAACTAAAGAGAGGAAAAAAAAATATAATAAATGTGAATCTGTATGTACATGCAATATTTAAATACGCATACAATAATAAATACATATATAATAATAAATACATACACACGTACGTACATGCATTTATAATTTTTAAATATATTAATAAATTATGTATTAAATATTAAATATATATAAAAATAGACTATTACTGAGATGATTCTTCCATTTTTTTAAGAATATGTTCCTTATCATGCATATAAAAAAAATATTTTAATACGTGTATGTATATTTTAATTGACACAAAATCCCTGGAAGATTTTTTTTAAACGTATCAGATATACAATATTCGCACACAACACACATAAAAACATATCTAAATTCATAGATACGCATAGATACACATATTTACCTACCTGTATAAAAAACAAATGACATTGTTACTCAAAAGCAAGAATTTATATATATATTTCACTATATTAAATGTAAAGTGGATATAACCCGTGGTTAAGCTGTTAGTGTTCTATGAAATTTACGATAAAATTTACTAAAACCAGTTTCACGTCTTCTGAACTACACTGTTTCTCATGTCGTTGCGTAACATTCGGTAAGGAAAACAGGACGGCTCGCTGGCGTATCATGTTAGATAACATTTTTAGCACTGGATCATAGTACTGGTAGCGACTATGAATTTCTGAAACTCTCCTATAATATGGACCTCTAGACTAATGGTAAGTAGTTACCGTCGGTCACATCTTCAACACCAGAGGTACTGCATGCGCGTTGCCGGCTTTCGCTTTTTTATATTTTGAAATTAGTTTTCAATTTGAGTAAAATTTATGGGGCACCGTTAATATTACCGGAGCTTTCACTAGTATATAGAAGAATAAACCAAAAAAGATATGAGAAAAATAATTATTTCTTACGTCGAAGAATAAAATAATTACCATTTCGTTTCAATTGATTTCTTGTTCTGAGCGAATTTGATTTTCTTTTTAAAAAAAACATCTAATGAACTGTAACATTTACTTGTGCACGTAACGCACACATGTGTTATGTGTACAAGTACATAACACACACAAACATGGTCTAAAGCGACTTTTGCTGCTCCTCGAATGGGCTGGCTCGACCGGGTTGGTACCACGGCCTCGCAGAATACCGGCGTGAAGTAGAGGCATCTTGTGCGTCTGCGTTTCGTTCGGTGTATGAGGTAACCGGAGGCCTACTCCCCTTCCCCATCCCCTTCCTCTTCCTCCCTCCCATCTCCCAAATATCCTTAAAGGCCGGCAACGCAACTGCAGCATCCATGGCATTGCAGATGTACGTGGGCGACGGTAATCACTTACCATCAGGTGCACCGCTTGGTCGGTTGCCGCCTTTCGCATAAAAAAGAAAAAAAAACGTGCGTGTTATGTGCACAGTAGAGGAACATTACTGTGCTTTTAGATTTACGTACTATTTTCATGGAAAATTTAGCCACCGCCGGCTCTAAAGTTTTTTTGGAGACTGAATATCGGGGTAAAGTTTGATCATATCTCTCCTCTGGTACCGATGACAATTTATAGTCTATGGGGTTTAGATCTGGACGTGGGGCAGTCTTCGGCTCTCGAAGTAGGTACAATCTTGTTGTGTCACGTTCTTCGATTGAAATGGTTTGCTCCAAATGGACTACAGATATATGGAGACGTATCGACATTCGTATTTAATTTTGCGACGTAGGTTTTAAAAACTAACATATGCGTAAATATAACTAGAACATGGGCCACCGGAGTGGTTTAACATATAATTTCAATAACCTTTCGGGCTGCTGTTTTTAACATATAAATTCAATGGCCTCTTAAGCCGCCTACACACGCACCAACTCCGGCATAAAAACGTCAATTAGAGCCAACATAATACTGATAAGCCCCCATTGATTTACCGCAGCATTCATACGATATCTCTGCACAATAATTAGTCTATATTCGCTTGACTCCGGCCGAACGCCGACGGCCTTTTTTCTATCCTATATACCCGTACCTTGCACCATTAGCAAGCTGTAATAAAATATGCATATTGAAGTTTAAAGCCAAAGCTATAAACACTTTATCAGATTGAGTCAGTCGTTAAATTTAAAAAGTCTTTAAGCAAGTGATTTCTGTATGGTAGGTGGGTATAACAAATAAAACGCAGTTAGTTACCAAACAAAATATTCATTTCGTCAGTTTGTATATATGTATATAACCACGGACGTCTATCACTATGGGTAGGCGGAGATTACGGATTTTCATTTCGCACGACTCTTCGGGAAATAGAAAGCGACCCGTCTGCACTCGGAGATGTTCGACATCAGATATTCAAGATTTTTCATCAATTTAATGCAGCAAGAAGCAGATTCTTACGTTTGTACCATAAGCAAGATAATTTTAAAATGTAAATATTAATAACAATTCTAAGTAACACACTTAGTTAAAACTTGAGGAAGGTCTAAATTTTTAACTAAGCATAATAAAGCTGACCGCCAACCCGCAATGGTGCGGCGTGGCGGGCCGTTTCCGGCTCCTACATCCTCTCAGATATTTGAGATGGAGGCCTTTGCCCAGCAGTGGCCACTTACAGGCTGCTACTTTACTTTACTTCATAACATACTGCATGGACTATATTCATCAGTAGTTACGGAAGCAGTTACTCATTGACGAGTTCCAACAAAATTAATTCTTTTTGTATCGGTATCTTTTGTTTGAAATTATTTGTCTCTATGTGTGTTTATAGAAAAGGGGACAAACGAGCAAGCGGCTTACCTGATGTTAAGTGATTACCGTGGTCTTTTAAGAGCCTTTAAGGTTATTAGGGAGATGGGATGTGGAGGGGGAGGGGGAAGGGGGAGTCGGCCTCCGGTTCCCACACTCACCGAACGAAACGCAGAAGCACAAGATGCCTCTACTTCACGCCGGTATTCTGTGAGGCCGTGGTACCAACCCGGTCGAGGCGGCCCATTCGAGCGGCAGCCAAAGCCGCCGCTTGGCTCTATGTATGTTATGTTGAAATCGATGTAGTTATATTAAACACCGCTGTATTTACGAGAACACTGGTGAGGTGAGAAAAAAAATAAAAAAACACTTAACCTTTTCGGTAACCGTGCAGATATCGGTTGAGTAATACGCAGTGTTAGCCTGTAGCGGCTCAACGACGAATTGCGCATGAATAACAGCTAAGTAATTTATAGTCTATGGTCATTAATCTATGTTCCGTGATCACATATTAATGTTGGGCAAGGTATTTCTTTACACTAAAGTTTACTTAGTCGAAGTGGGTCGGCCGGCGGTACGCGCCGACCAATTATCAGCTACTTGTCGAATGCAACCATCAACGGATATTCTTCGACGCTGGAGATTTTTCTCGCACGTGTGCCGTCTCGTGTGAACGTATGAATAAGGTTTGTGCTTTTAACATTGTTATATTGAGCTTTACTTTCACTTTCGTACGTAGTAGAGTGAAGCAATGGCTTCTGCTGCTGCTCGAATATGCCGGCTCGTACGAGGTCGTGCTGTGGCCTCGCAGAATACCGGCGTGAAGTAGACGCATCTTGTGTTTCTGCGATTCTTTCGGCGGGTGAGTTAACCGGAAGCTAAATCAAGAGTGGGCATCTTAATAGTACTGTAATCTTTTATTCGCCACCGGCCATCATAGCCCATCGATTATTTATTGTACTGAAGACGTGGTGGATTCGCTTTTAAGCCGGATTCAAAAAATTGCGGAAATTCTGTATATTTAAGATGAGAAGAAACGAAAGAAACAGTTAATTCACTAAGATCCGCTTTCACAAATCACATGTCGTGTATTTACCTAAGCTGAAGAGAAGAAGCGCAACCCTACCCTCCATAAGTAGACGTGCTGCTATCACTATTACATTCCCAGCACCACCACGGCACCAACACCACGGCCGTGGTAGCTTAGTGGTCAGGGCACTCGCTACAATTAACGCATAGTACCTACGCGAATGACCGGGTATTCTCGATGCCACTAAAATGGTTTATAATAATTTTAAGTGTTACATTTACCATGTGTTCGGCGGTGAAAGAAGACATCGTGGGGAAACCAGCATGTCTGAGAAATAATAAAAATTACTGTATTTGAAAGGTGGCCTTTTTTCAACAGCGCATACCATCACCCACCATCAAAAGCAAACGTTATACCATGTGTTCCAATCAACATATCTACTGAGTCATAGATCCTTTTTTTTGTAGAAGAAGGGGGGAAACGAGCATGCGACTCACCTGATGGTAAGTGATCACCGACGCCCACGAACATGCACAACACTAGAGGAGCTACAGATGCGCTGCCGGCCTTTAATCCAAGTTTCCAAGATAAATCCAACGTATGCATTAAACAAAAGTTTATCTAGTTTTAAGCCAGGCTGATCTCTAAGAGGCATGCTACCACAGAAAACATTGAATTCCTTATATCCTATATTACCCCTGGGCTCCCGCATTATCGGAAAATTACGCGTAAACCGTGGGCTCATTAGCACTTGTGCTGGGCTGTTGTTGCGTGTCTGAGGAACTACATGGGTCGAATTATCCATGCCTCGGCACCACTATTTATAGATTGTAAGTGAGTGTTCGAATGAAATTAGCAATACAGTATTTAGTAGCTATTTACGCTTTAACTTTACCATCTTCGTTACAATCTGCAGTTGAGTTTGCAACGAAAGACAATAAACGAAGTGTTAATTATAGTTAACAAGTATTTAAAAGGTAAAGCCGTAAAGTTTACATCAGGGATTCCCAAAGTGGTCAATATCCCTGGACTCCTGGGAGTCGATATTGGTTTTCCAGAGGTGAAAATAAACAAAAATAAATAAATTTTGGGCGTCGACGAGGTCTAAAAATCGACGCCTATTAACACAAGTTGTTTTTTGAAACTTTCAAGATACTGTAAGCACCAACTAGTTATAAGGATGACTAATATTTTATGAATATTATGAATATTGTTGTAATTTTAAAAAAAAATTACCTAATTTGTATATTTAGTTGTTTATTACACTTGAATTTTGATGAGAAAATGATCTCAAGTTTACTCAACCAACCGCAAAGTTTTTAAATTGGTAAGTATTTTGTATCAATGGGAAAAAAAATCAGAGATAAGAGATTTTTAAAGTAATTTGACTAGGGGGTCTATGGCTATCAGTTCATTTTGAAAAGGGTGTCTCTTGCCCAAAATTTTCCCCCTTAGAAATCCCTGGTTTACATATATCTATTTGCTCTTTAAATATTTCATCATCTCCAAGGTAGCGCCATCAATTATCGGCACGCCTGTCTTGACAGGCGCGAGCGGGTTGGTGAGCGTATCATCGGTACCCTGGCAATGGTGATGCTGCTCCCCGTCATGGTTCTGTGGAATTTGGATGCGGCAAATTCGGATGGATATTCCGCCAGAGCCTCGTGTGTAAGCTAGGGTACAGTCACCACGTGCAGGTAAGGTAGGTAATTGGATAAAAATATGGTATGATAACCCTTGCATCATCTTTGTGTATCATTTGTTTTATTTTGTTTTATTATATTATAAAAAATGAGTTTTCTTTCATTCAGTTCGGGATCTTTAGTGCGAGCACGACTCACACTTGACCTATTTTTATTATTTATTGTTTTACTTTAGAGTACACTATAATCATACCATATCTGATGATTGTGTGTATTACCGAGATTTACTGCAGAGCCAAAAAGAATAAACGTTGAAAAATAAACAGTTTCTTCTATGGGACCTCATTTTTATTATATTTTTTTTAAATTATATGGATTTTAAATTTAGGACAGACGGACGGACGGACTGAAACCCCAGAAACATCAATATTTATTGCTATTTAACTACTGCGCTACTCGCTGTGACGGTTAACAAGTTACAAGAAGAAATAAAGTCGGGTCCCGAGTGTTAGTGGGACAGATTAAAGAGAAATTACAAATTATTATATTGTAAATATTTCAAAAAATTGCGACATACATATAAAGGTAACATGAGGCTGTAGCGTATCAAGATGGATGTGCCATCTTGATTCTCCCAGCCAATTCGCACTGCAGCGACATCTGGTGAAAACCAGAAGCGGCAATCTGCGCAGGTTATTATAGCGCTGTAATTATCACAGAGAGGTACTTACTCATCGGCCGATAATGCACGAATATCTTCATCATACCTTATTTTGATTTTTTAGATCTAAAATGCCTACTGACCACAGAAATTGTCGATCACATAGCCTACTTGATAGTAGCACTGCCTCCGTAGTCGTGGGTCGCGGGTTTGAATCAAGAATAATAATATTCGTACCAGAGTCCTGGATATTTCTTCAATCATCATTTTAGCCTGTCACAAGTCCACTGCTGGACATAGGTCTCCCCTAAAGATTGCCGCAAAGTACGGCCCTGAAGCACCAGCGTCCATCGACTTCCCCGAAACACCGTGCAGGTCGGCACTCCATCTTGTCGGCGGTAGTCCCACTCGTACCGCGTTTGCCTCTTCACGGTTGCCACACGAGAACGTTTCTTTCCCAAACGTTGTCAGTTCTGCTAGTTACTAGTATGCTGTCACTACAGCATACTGATCCTAACGGCTATGTCAGTTACTTATTGTGTTGCGGTCGTTGCAGACTCTATCACTCAGTGAAAAACCGAGCATAGCCCTTTCCATAGCCCAGCTGACCAACTTTGAGCTACCTCATACGGCCTGCAGTGAAGGACCGCGCCTCCGTAAGCTATGGATGTTCATGTTACGTATATATATTTATTCATCTGTCTGCATATATATCTTATCACTATTCCGATACCAAGACACATGATATACTAGTTAAGTATTAGATGACGTGAGTGAATGTCCGATTACAGCTAAACTGTACGTTTGTTGCTTTATGTAAAAAAAAAAAAAATATTTTCTTTCCCCGCTGCCAATGACACCACGCGTTAAATACCACCTGCTTTTACCCAGTAAATTAGTAAAGCCAACGGACCTTCGAGAGCTCATCAAACAACGCGGGCTCACGGCTCCCGTGAAATTCAACGATGCATTGTCCCTCTCCGGCGAGACAGGAAGCCCTGGGATAAGAATGGGACAGATGAGAACATTGAGTGTGAACAAATATGTCGTATGCGCAGCTCGTATGCAATCGATTCTCAAGAAACGCGATGAATAGTAAGTATCGTTTGCTTGTTGAGGGAATATTTTTACTCTGTGCGTGTATATATTTTACCACTGCTGACTTTTTTTTTATGGTAAAGGCGGCAAACGAGCAAGCGGTTCATCTGATGGTAAGTGATTACCGTCGCCCACGTACATCCGCAACACCAGAGGTGCTTCAGGTGCGTTGCCGGCCTTTAAGGGTATTAGGGAGATGGGAGGGAGGACGAGGAGGGGACGGGAAGGGAGTGTGGGCCTCCGGTTACCTCACTCACCGAACGAAACGCAGAAGCACAAGATGCCTCTTCTTCACGCCGGTATTCTGCGAGGACGTGGTATCAACCCGGTCGAGCCGGCTCGTTGGAGGAGCAGCAAAACCCGCCGCTTGGCTCTACCACGTTTAAACTGCTGAGCTATAGCCATGTGTTCGAATACCAGCCGTTTTCCGGTCTGGTTGTATTGTCTTACGTGCCAAGGACACCCAGATAGTTCATCTGACACTTCTTTATTAGATTTTATTGAGTAAGCGCTACATCGGATATGGGAATATGATGACATGTGAGTGACTCTGTGTTAGCGCGAAAATTAACCGGAGTTGATGCCTTGGTACAAATCTACCAGGAGGACATCATCATAGTCTGTACCAAGATGTAATATGTATGTGAAGCTCATAAGCTTTCAACGCTGTTATTATAAAATTTTCTAATCAAATTAATGCTTTTTAATACCAGGCGCGGCGTTTGCTGCCACTAGAATGATGGGCAGGCTCGACCGGGTCGGTACCACGGCCTCGCAGAATACCGGCATGAAATAGAGACAGCTTGTGCTTCTGCGTTTCGATGAGTGAGATGACCGGAGGCCCGCTCTCCCTTCCATCTCCCAAAGATCCTTAAAGACCGGCAAAGCACCAGCAACGCCTCTGCTATTGCAGATGTAAGTGGGCGACAGTAATCATTTGACGTTTGTTCGTTTGCCACCATTCACATAAAAAAAAATTACAAATAAAACTCGTTAACTATAAGTGTTTTAAAATCCTTTATATTATCCATATTCAAACTTTTTCCATATGTCTTTGGATTCAGATATGCATGCTATGAAAACGATTATCTAAGAGCCATACGGTGTGTCTAACTGTTTGTGGAATAATCGGGTAAATTATTGTAAATAAAAATAGCCATTTTATGCATATTTTGTTCAAAGATGAGACGGAGAGAAGGCACACGTTGCGCCTTAGATCAAAGAGTATTAAAAACGTATTTATTCAGAAGCCGCTTTAAATTTAAAGCCCTGTAAACGACACTAATGATACAGACAGAATGACAAATATGGCGCATAAATTAAGTGCTACTATTAACTGCAAGTGTTTATTGATCATTAAAAATATATCGAAAAAAATATTACAAGTCTTAGACTATAAAATATCATCATAAGTAATTCAAAGATTCGCCTCCATTTTACACTAGGGATAACATTTCCAACCCCCGCCTGCTTCTCACCGCTCTGGAAACTCACAATCACCTCACCACGGTACTGAAATGGATCATTTTCTGCATCGTAAAGCCGCGATTACAGCGTGTAATTATGTACGTCTCTAGATTATCCATTGACCGTTCGGAGGGCTGTTACTTTCGCGGACCGAGTCTCCAATTTCCTGATTACGGTGCCGTGGAATAATAGTGAAGCTCGCATTGACTTCAATGTCGAGGTATTAATTTGGTATAAGGACATATTGTGCTCATTTAAAAACTATCATATCGCCTGTCCAGCGCTGAGACTATGGGCAAATTTATCAATATGGGCATAGCATCGCAGCTTTTTCATGGTTATGTCCAGGAGTGGTACGTATACCAGCTGATAAAAAAAGAAAAGAAGACAAATATACATGAAATTTTTAATATGATTAATTTATTGATTGACATCGATGATTTTCACAAAGCGTAACAAAACTTTATACTTTTATAAAACGTTCATACATAAATATTCATACATAAAAGTGGAGCAATAAATATCGTCAAGATTTTAACTTATTGCATTTGGATTATTTAAAACGGAAGCTTTGTGCAATTATGTCGATATTCGATAACGTTGTAACACATCACTAAGCAATGTAAGTTAATTCTGGTTTCAAATTTATTACAGCAAAGCACGCAAATGGAAACTATATATGAAGAAATTATACATCATAGAGGTTGATTAGACACCATGAAAAGTTGTAAAAGTACGTGGCAGAAATTAAACGTTTTAAAACACCGTGACATTGTTATAATCGAAATTTTAAATATTTTCTAAATTAACTCAAAAATAAGCGTAAGTGTTAACCTTTTTTTTATATTTAATAATTATTTTTGAGATTTAAACTTGACCAATTATTAACACTTTGTGATGTTATCTATTATATATTATTTATTATTATATTTTCAATAGTTCGTCTTTAAATCCACGTGTCTTATTTAAGATGATATTAGATGCAATATCAGAGACTGAACGGAGTGATTTCCATTTGGAACAACTGAGCAAGCCAACGGACTTCGCCAATCAGCTATTCGCCTCTCCGAGAGATACGACGTGACGGGTGACGAGCTTTATCGCCGGGTTACGTCACACAGATTACCGAGAGATTTACATGACTTTTTTGTCAGTCGCCTCTTACCACAAGAAGAAAGGTGGATGACAGACTCAAACGTATCCAAAATTGGAATGTTGCTTCGAATTGAATCGACTTGGGCTGAAATTGGAATCCTCGACCCACGAGTCAGCGGACAGGTACGCGAACAAGTCCTGGCGGTGTGGTTCCAATATTAGTACATACCTGTGCGCTATAAGTAACAAAACTTTATACGTTTATAAAACGTTCATACATAAATATTCATACATAAAAGTGGAGCAATAAATATCGTCAAGATTTTAACTTATTGCATTTGGATTATTTAAAACGGAAGCTTTGTGCAATTGTGTCGATATTCGATAACGTTGTAACACATCACTAAGCAATGTAAGTTAATTCTGGTTTCAAATTTATTACAGCAAAGCACGCAAATGGAAACTATATATGAAGAAATTATACATCATAGAGGTTGATTAGACACCATGAAAAGTTGTAAAAGTACGTGGCAGAAATTAAACGTTTTAAAACACCGTGACATTGTTATAATCGAAATTTTTAATATGATTAATTTATTGATTGACATCGATGATTTTCACAAAGCGTAACAAAACTTTATACGTTTATAAAACGTTCATACATAAATATTCATACATAAAAGTGGAGCAATAAATATCGTCAAGATTTTAACTTATTGCATTTGGATTATTTAAAACGGAAGCTTTGTGCAATTGTGTCGATATTCGATAACGTTGTAACACATCACTAAGCAATGTAAGTTAATTCTGGTTTCAAATTTATTACAGCAAAGCACGCAAATGGAAACTATATATGAAGAAATTATACATCATAGAGGTTGATTAGACACCATGAAAAGTTGTAAAAGTACGTGGCAGAAATTAAACGTTTTAAAACACCGTGACATTGTTATAATCGAAATCTTAAATATTTTCTAAATTAACTCAAAAATAAGCGTAAGTGTTAACCTTTTTTTTATATTTAATAATTATTTTTGAGATTTAAACTTGACCAATTATTAACACTTTGTGATGTTATCTATTATATATTATTTATTATTATATTTTCAATAGTTCGTCTTTAAATCCACGTGTCTTATTTAAGATGATATTAGATGCAATATCAGAGACTGAACGAGTGATTTCCATTTGGAACAACTGAGCAAGCCAACGGACTTCCCCAATCAGCTATTCGCCTCTCCGAGAGATACGACGTGACGGGTGACGAGCTTTATCGCCGGGTTACGTCACACAGATTACCGAGAGATTTACATGACTTTTTTGTCAGTCGCCTCTTACCACAAGAAGAAAGGTGGATGACAGACTCAAACGTATCCAAAATTGGAATGTTGCTTCGAATTGAATCGACTTGGGCTGAAATTGGAATCCTCGACCCACGAGTCAGCGGACAGGTACGCGAACAAGTCCTGGCGGTGTGGTTCCAATATTAGTACATACCTGTGCGCTATAAGTAACAAGCACCAACCGTCAGCTAGCGTATAGCTTGGGTAAGCGCATGACGACGCTCGAAACAGGTTTAAATTCATTTATTCAATGAATTAGAGAAATGTGTCACGTTAACATGACATTAAGGTTCTGTCCGTGTCGCAAGGACCGCCAGGAGCCTAGTGCTGTTTAGTTTAACAGAAAGAAACAAACAAACAAATATAATTGACAATCACAGAACATAAAAAATATATAAAATCAACGCAAGCGATGCAAATAAAGTTTTTGATCGGTTGTACATACGAAATGGACCGTGAGTGTGCGTGAGGAATATGAGGAAGGATTATAACAAATAGAGAGGTACTTTTAAATATCGGAGGGAAAAGTAACTAACAGTTCACCTGCAAATACATTTAATGGAAGAAGGAGAAAAGGTTACAGGTTCGTTATTACCCGTCAGGACTCAGATAGGGTGCCTCGCAGCCTGGAATTATACTGGTCAAATGATCATCAATTCAATTATTTTCCGGTAAGTTTTTGCTATCGCTGCCTAGTGAACAATCGTCATCATTTCAGCCTACCACAATTCCACTGCTGAACATAGGCCTCCCCCAATGATTGCTTCCCGCAACACTGCGCTGGTCGTCACTCCATCTTGTGGGGGGTCGTCCTACACTTTTTTTTTTTTTATAGAAGAAGGGGGCAAACGAGCGTGCGGCTCACCTGATGGTAAGTGATCACCGACGCCCACGAACATCCACAACACCAGAGGAGCTACAGATGCGCTGCCGGCCTTTAAGGAAGGAATAAGCTCTTTTCTTGAAGGTCCCTAAGTTTAACTATTCGGAAATACTGCTGGCGACAGCTGATTCCACAAAGTCAAAGTGCGTGGCAGAAAACTTCGATTAAAACGCACTGTGGTGGAATGCCAACCATCTAGGTGGTATCGATGGAACTTCGAATTCAGTCGCGATGTACGATGGTGAAACTCAGCAGCTGGGATCAATCCGAACAGTTCCTCAGAACATTCCCCGTGGAAAATTTTGTAAAAAATGCAAAGAGAAGCAACATCTCTTCGCAAGGCCAAAGGATCAAGCCGATCAGAGAGAGCTTGGTCGCCGACAATTCGAGCCGCTCGACGTTGGATGCGGTCAAATGGAAGGAGTTGGTACTGGGGTGCCCCTGCCCAGAGATGAGAACAGTATTCCATGTGGGGCCGAACTTGCGCCTTATAAAGTTGCAAACGGTGGACCGGCATGAAATACTGTCCCGCCTCTACAGAGCACACCAAGCTTTTGGAGGCCAATTTGGCCTTTCCTCCAAGTGACCACGGAACTGAACGTCGCTCGATATGTCAACGCCAAGGATTCTGATACTGGCTGAGGCAATAAGGGAATGTTCTCAAAAGAGGAGAAACGACAAAGGGATTCTTTTAGCGGTGAACGCGCAAACCTGTGTCTTTTGGGGTTGAATAGGACCAAATTACGTCGACCCCAATCCGAGACTTTGAATAACAAGGTCTTGACTTCAGACACAAGTTTGTTCCGGCACTCGTCGACGTGTTCCCGAGAAATATTCGCACGGCCTGTATATAGGGCATCACCCGTGCTGTCGTCTGCATAGCAATGAATGCTACTGATTTGTAGCATGTCGTTGATATGCAGAAGGAACAGAGTGGGAGATAGCACACAGCCTTGTGGAACACCAGCATTCACGGGTTTGGGGTCCGATCATGCACCGTCGACAACAACCTTGATGCTCCGATCCGTGAGGAAGCTGGTGACCCAGTTGCACAATCTCTCAGGAACCCCGTAAGATGAAAGCTTTGAAAGAAGCGCTTTATGCCAAACCCTATCAAATGCTTTCGCTACGTCCAGACTAACCGCCAAAGCCTCCCCCTTAGACTCTACTGCTTCTGCCCATCGGTGAGTCAGGTAAACTAGAAGATCACCAGCTGATCGTCCGCGACGGAAACCGTACTGTCGGTCACTGATCAGCTGGTGTTCCTCCAGGTACCTCAGGAGCTGGGTGTTGATGAGTGACTCCATTATTTTAGATAACAAGGGGGTGATGGCAATAGGCCTGTAGTTGGACGGATCAGAGCGGTCGCCTTTTTCGGTATTGGATGCACAAATGCTGTCTTCCAAGATTCCGGGACGACGCCTGAAGAGTAGGAGTGCCGGAAAAGACGCGTGAGAACCGGTGCCAACTCAGGGGCACACATCCTCAGCACAATTGAGGGATTCCGTCCGGCCCACTCGACTTATGAATGTCCAGGGAGCGGAGTGCCTTTCGCACTGAGCTCTGCAGAAACTGAATTTCCGGCATGGAGCACTTACACCACGGGATGGTAGGTGGAGAGTTTCCCGGTCAAGAGTCGAGTTGATGCAAAAAGAGAGCCCAAGAGATCGGCTTTCTTTGCAGTATGGGCCAGCGAATCATCCTCCTTGTGTAGAGATGGGAGAGATGGCTGACAGAAATTCCCTGGACAGCCTTGGCGAGAGACCAGAATGCGCGGGATCCCGATGGGAGGCGAACTAGTCTCTCGCCAATTCTGCCAATGTGCTTTAACTTTGCCGCAGCGATAACTCTTTTGAAGGACCTGGAGGCAGAGTTGTACTCGTTTTTAAGAGCACTGGTTTTTGCATCCCGAGACGCCGATGCATCGGCCCAGGCCTGGTAGCACTTCCGCTTTCGGCGTGACGCTATTTTGCAGGTGCGACCAAACCAAGGCTGGGATTTACCTCCGACAGGCACTGCAGAGAACGGAATAAAAGTTCCATTCCTGAAGTACCACATCGGTGACAGAATCTGCAACGACGTTGGGATCATCCAGCGAGAAGCAAACCTGCCCCCATGGGTAGGAAGCAAAGAAAGACCGCATTCCATCCCAATCTGCCGACCTATAGTGCCACACACGGCGGAACCCCGCAGATCGCGTTCGGGATCGGCGCGCGATAGGCACTACACTCCGGATCAGACAGTGGTCCGACGAGCCAAGAGGGGCATCGACTGAGACCAAATATCCGTCCGGGTGTGAGGTCAGCAAAAGGTCCAACAGGGAAGGTGTATGACCTTCCACGTCTGGGATCCGCGTCGGCGATCTGCGTTTGCCTGTACGTGGCTGCCACTCGAGAACCTTTCTTCCCCGGCGGTTGTTAGTTCTGCGAGCTATGTGGCCGGCCCATTGCCACTTCAGCTTGCTGATCTTTATGGCTATGTCGGTTACTAGGGTCTGGCAGAGAAACACCGAGCATAGCTCTTTTCATAGCGCGCTGAGCAACTTTGAGCTTCCTCGTTTCTAGTGAACAATATTACTTATTAAGGTTTTTTTATGGGATGGGGTGGCAGCGAGCAAGTGGCTCACCTAAGTAAATGATTACCGTTACCTACTTACATCTGCAACACCGGAAGACCTGCAGACATTTGTTAAGAAGGAGCGGGCGGGAGGGGGGGTGGACATCCGGTTACCCCACCGTAGTAATACCCCAGTCGAGTACCCCAGTTACTGTAACATGTGGGTTTTAATGATTCAGCTCCAGCTTCAGGTAGAAGCAAGCCAAGCTGAAACAAGATTATGTGTTTTTTTTTTTAGGACAAACGAGCACCGTCCACGTGATGGTAAGTGGGTACAGTTGCGCATGCGCACCTGCAGATGACCTCAATCGAAGGAATTACAGATGCGTTGTCATCCTCGTGGTAATTATAAAAGTAAAATGGCGGCCTGTAAGTGCTCACTGCTGGGAAAAGGCCTCCTCAAATATTCGAGAGAGTTTCGAAGATCCGGGATGGGCCCACCACGCTGCTTTAAATAATATATTGTTATTATTTCTCAGACATGAAGGTTTCCTCGCGACGTTTTTCTTTCACCGCCGAGCACGTGATTAATACAGCTCATGAGATTGCCATTAACAATTTTAGCGGTGCCGGCACCGGGGATCATACCCAGGTCGCAAGCGTCCTATGAAACAAAAAACAAAAGTGAGCGCCTGACCATTAGGCTACCATGGCTCTAAGTAGTAGTTATACTGGCTCTCTGTATCCTTTAAACCGGCACACAACAGCTGCGACACTGGACTGGCTGGAATCGGTAAGAGTCCGGTATATACAAAGACTAATTATACCACCTGCAGAAATTTATTTGTACGTTAGATCGGAGGGTAGCAATAGGCCAGCAATTCCTTATCGACTAAAAAGCCATTAAGCTCTCGTCGGCGAGTCGTAAGTTCTGCTAACGGTGGTCCGGGTCATTTCAATGTTATTAACATGCCACTGTGCCTCTATATACCCGTAGCCACCTCTGGCATTTAAATGGCACCGTTTTAAAATATTCAGTCATACATAATGATTACACGTCTATCTGTTTTAAATTACCGCATGGCGAGGCAGTCGGCATGGCATTTTTCCCATCTCAGTTTACATCGTAGTTAATTCTTACATACATCTATTCACGCCTTGTTCCCAACGGGGTAGGTAGACGCAATCTCCTTCCACTTGCTACGGTCCTGACATACGTCTTTCGCTTCTTCCACTTTCATCAATCTTCGCCTGGTTTTTTTCCAGAACGTTTCCGATTTCGTAGTTAATATATGAAATGAACGGATATTACGGATTTTATCGCGTTTAATTGTGTTTTCATATTCCCGACGTTTCGATTGATTTACAGCAGCCGTGGTAGCGATGGGTCTGAGGTGTTAGACGTCCTGATGTCACAGTTAACTCAGGCTACCTACAGCATTTATTTGTTAATTTTGCTTCGATCTACGCAGAATGTGCTCACAGTGTCTCAAATCTAAAAAATAGTTTCAAATCCGTAAATAATAGTTTCATTTCAAATGTGTTGTGTTAGCGTAAATAAAAGAAATCATTAAGTTATTATAGAATTGAATAAAATTATAGATGCTATTTACATGTATTTTATTATGTCTACGTAAAACTGATGTCAGTCAAACCTTACCATTTCTATTAATTAAAACAACCGGTAAAATAACTTGAACACAAATTAGTTTCTAGTTAATATTTTGAAGTTTTATAACATTGGTTTCGGAACGCCATGTCATTGCAATCAGATCGAATGATGAAATTCCTTATTTACACTTGATTAGTCATACAACTTTGAAACAATTGAATTACTATTGTTAAGACTCATATTAGGCTTTATGATACTAGAAGAATAAATGTAATCGTTATGAAAATTTAAAATTCCATTGTTCGAATGAAACATTTTTCACCGATGCGACTTAAGAAAAGGTCTTTGAAAAAATAATTATCTTTTATTGGTACTACGTCAGCCTATTTTAGTCAACGGCTGAACATAAGCCTATCGTAAAAAGCGGCTGCTTAAACAGTCATACGTTTCTTGAATGTTTTTCCCACATGCACACTACGCTGGGTTGGCTGGGTACAGCCCCGACATCCTCGCACCAGGATAGTAGTTTCTACATGGTAACCTTCCTAATATTTTGTTTGGTCATCATTTCTGATTCTATACATTTTTATTTTGACATTCAATTTGCAAGATACCGAACTAAAGAACAATTCTCATAAGTAGCTTGTACAGACTCGTAGTACCTTAGTCTGTTAAATTTGTCAGTCATTGGTCTCCTCCACCATATCAAACTAATGATTTCATTAAATGTTTGCAGCACCCGTGAGTGGGGCGGGGGTTTGAGTTGAGGTACTGCTCGAATAGACTGGCCCGACCGGGGTAGTATCACGGCTTCGCAGAACACTGGCGTGAAGTAGGCATCTTCAGCTTCTGCATTTCGTACGGTGAGGTAACCGAAGCCCTACATATAAATCCCCGCTTCCCTATTCACCCCTCCTCATTATCTCGCCCATCTCCCACATATCCGTGAAGGCCGGCAACGCACCTGCAGCTCCTCTGGTGTTGCAGATGTACGTGCAGACGACGGTGAATCACTTAGCATCAGCTGAGCCTCTTGATGGTTTACCTCCTTTTTCAAATAAAAAAAAAACTTGAACTATCTAATACTAAATGTTTCCTAAATCCTTTTAAACACAAAGAACGTAATATTGCAAATTAAATTATCATTTTTATACTTCCATGAAGGATACCGTAAACACGCATATCCTTTAATAAACGGAAGTCACAGCGGATACTCCCACGGAAGGCTTTTCGTGGTTTATTTGTGCCAGAACACGGTGAAGCCCTATTTTGTCCTCGACTATGTCCCTGTTCCTATGCTAAACATAGGGGGTTCATGCCAGTCGGATATGTGAAATTGAAGAGCAGTAAGTCGTATTCAAAAAATTATTTCTGGTATTTGACCAAGTACCATTTATTTATCTACTATAAGCCCACTCTGTACTGCTGCGATATGATTAACCAAATGTGATAGTGAAGTGGAACTTTGGCTATATTAAAGTAAAATAATATCAAATCTAAACCCTCGACTGCACTCATATTATTTTAATATTATATTCCTATTTAGATCTTTACTGTTAAGATATTTGTCTTTTTCCTATATTACTCACATTTTTATTGATAACTATTTTTATGATATGGTCATTATCAATATTTCTCCACGCCGCGGGTTGGCTTTGCCAAAAGGCTTTTAAGTCCTTAAAAAAAAAACATGAAACACGTATACCCAATACGGGGGTGGTCAGAGATCTAGACATTTATAGTCCTTTCAACTCAGTGCCTCAGACCCTAACTACACGAAAACTAAAGACTAAATCCTAAAAGTAAACCATTCAAAGATATAACAAGAGATAAATAACCTTTATTATAAACGCACAACAATTATCTTTCTATAATACTCAATGCAAAGAGAATGAAAGTTTTCAACAGCAGCGATACAAGATAGCTCCACCTTCTCTGTTCCGCCATCTTGTTTTCTTACGTCACTGCCAAAGACACTACAATTGCGAATTATTTTACTATTCATAACACGAGTGCCTCTAAAGGCTATGACCTTCATGGAATTAGACAAAATGTCTTTGTTCGTAACGGAATTATATTTGAATTTAAGACTAGCTTCCGCCCGTGTCTTTCTCGGAATTAAAAGTAACCTTTCCGCCACGGTCCAAATCTCTCCAAATCTAATTACATCAAAATAGGTATTACCTTGAAACATAAACATACAGACTCGTAGTACCTTAGTCTGTTAAATTTGTCAGTCATTGGTCTCCTCCACCATATCAAACTAATGATTTCATTAAATGTTTGCAGCACCCGTGAGTGGGGCGGGGTTTGAGTTGAGGTACTGCTCGAATAGACTGGCCCGACCGGGGTAGTATCACGGCTTCGCAGAACACTGGCGTGAAGTAGGCATCTTCAGCTTCTGCATTTCGTACGGTGAGGTAACCGAAGCCCTACATATAAATCCCCGCTTCCTATTCACCCTCCTCATTATCTCGCCCATCTCCCACATATCCGTGAAGGCCGGCAACGCACCTGCAGCTCCTCTGGTGTTGCAGATGTACGTGCAGACGACGGTGAATCACTTACCATCAGCTGAGCCTCTTGATGGTTTACCTCCTTTTCAAATAAAAAAAAACTTGAACTATCTAATACTAAATGTTTCCTAAATCCTTTTAAACACAAAGAACGTAATATTGCAAATTAAATTATCATTTTTATACTTCCATGAAGGATACCGTAAACACGCATATCCTTTAATAAACGGAAGTCACAGCGGATACTCCCACGGAAGGCTTTTCGTGGTTTATTTGTGCCAGAACACGGTGAAGCCCTATTTTGTCCTCGACTATGTCCCTGTTCCTATGCTAAACATAGGGGGTTCATGCCAGTCGGATATGTGAAATTGAAGAGCAGTAAGTCGTATTCAAAAAATTATTTCTGGTATTTGACCAAGTACCATTTATTTATCTACTATAAGCCCACTCTGTACTGCTGCGATATGATTAACCAAATGTGATAGTGAAGTGGAACTTTGGCTATATTAAAGTAAAATAATATCAAATCTAAACCCTCGACTGCACTCATATTATTTTAATATTATATTCCTATTTAGATCTTTACTGTTAAGATATTTGTCTTTTTCCTATATTACTCACATTTTTATTGATAACTATTTTTATGATATGGTCATTATCAATATTTCTCCACGCCGCGGGTTGGCTTTGCCAAAAGGCTTTTAAGTCCTTAAAAAAAAACATGAAACACGTATACCCAATACGGGGGTGGTCAGAGATCTAGACATTTATAGTCCTTTCAACTCAGTGCCTCAGACCCTAACTACACGAAAACTAAAGACTAAATCCTAAAAGTAAACCATTCAAAGATATAACAAGAGATAAATAACCTTTATTATAAACGCACAACAATTATCTTTCTATAATACTCAATGCAAAGAGAATGAAAGTTTTCAACAGCAGCGATACAAGATAGCTCCACCTTCTCTGTTCCGCCATCTTGTTTTCTTACGTCACTGCCAAAGACACTACAATTGCGAATTATTTTACTATTCATAACACGAGTGCCTCTAAAGGCTATGACCTTCATGGAATTAGACAAAAATGTCTTTGTTCGTAACGGAATTATATTTGAATTTAAAACAGCGCTGAGCGGATCCGTGTTTAGTGAAATAAATTTAATTAATTGTGAGAAATCAGCGTACTAGAGATATATTATTTGAAGTGAATAATAATTTGGGATACGGTCGACACAGAACTGAAAAAGTCTAGAAAGGAGACAGCGAGATGTAACTTAGAATTAGCATTCTAAGTTACATTAGCAATAGTCCATATCCCACACTCTCCAACGGGTGCAGTTGTAATTGGGTATAACGCTTCGAACAGCGGTTGTAGGGCCATCACCGGAACAAATGTTTGTATGGCATACAGATCATTGTTCAGAATATGGGTGTTTGTGTATGTGTCATAAAAAGAAAAGATAGGTACAGAAGACATATTACATTGTTTTTTTCTCGACGAAAGAAAAGAAAAGGATCTAATTACATAGAACATGTGGCTAGGTAGCCGACCACGTACGACTTCTTATTTAAACAATCAACTGTTTGAATTGCTATTTATTTAAGACTAGCTTCCGCCCGTGTCTTTCTCGGAATTAAAAGTAACCTTTCCGCCACGGTCCAAGGTCCAAATCTCTCCAAATCTAATTACATCAAAATAGGTATTACCTTGGAAACATAACAGACATACAGACGGATAAATTTCGCGTTTATAATATTAGTAGATGTACACTTCGTAACACTACGAATTTAATTAATGGAATTAGTTGTAGAATTAAATTTTAAGAATTAAAATAACTTGAAGACGATGTCGCCGGGCAAAGCATAGCGTCGGAACAGGTGTGAACGATTTTCGTGTTCTATTTCTTTCAGTCCAAGTAAAAAGTTAGAAGAGATAGGAACATATTTCAATCAGATCAATATGTGTATTAAATATTGTACGAAATAGTTTAAGTAACAATGTAATAAAAAAAGTGTAATTTGTATTCCACAACTATGCCGGATACTTCCGGATTTCTGTTTGGTACGATCCTGTTCGTGAAGCGTGACGTGAGACGAGACAGGTGGCAAGCCCAGGCAAACATTTTACGATCAAATCGGAGACGTTCTGTTAAAAGGCCAGGTCAAGAGTACTCTACACCAACGAGTATGCATGCGAAGATTGATGGAAGTGGAAGAAGCGAAAGACGTATGTCAGGACCGTAGCAAGTGGAAGGAGATTGTTTCTGCCTACCCCGTTGGGAACAAGGCGTGAATATATGTATGTATGTAGATCTTTTCTGACTACCATCATCGTGTGACAGACATATCCACATTATAAAACATTTTTAGCATTCTTCCATTTATTGATGTACTTAATCTGGTGTTAAAAATACAATGTCGTTGTCCAAACAGTTTATCAAAAAAAAACTACTAAACCTTGCATAGATTATAGAGGGCAATCTTGAAACCGACTAAGCCAGAGGATTTTAAAGAATCATAAAAACACACAAAAACAGAAGTCGAATGCACAATTCATTCAGTTATCAATGCGTTATTGATATTGAATGATTAGTCTATATATTAAGAACAACAACTTTGAACCGCTTAAACTCAACACTTGCACCAGCGTCTAAAACCGCAAGCATTGTGGAATTCCGTGTAACGTCATTATTGAGAGAACAGAGTGTAGAGAGTTGTTCGTAAAGCAAACGCGTCCAGACAATGACCCGCCAGCTGCCACGGGATTTCATCGAAATTGCGAAACTGACGAACGTCAGGTGGCGGCCAATGTTATAGAAAATGTCAGGAAACAAACTGTGATTGTCCAAGCCATGAAATATACAGTTATTTTACGAGGGAAGTGGGGTTTCCTGTTACCTCACTCATCGGAAGAAACGCAGAAGCACAAGCCTCTTCTGCACGCCGGTATTCTGTGAGACCATGGTACTAGCCCGGACCAGCCGGTCCTTTCCAGCAGCAGAAAAAGGTGCCCCTTGGCTCTTCCACGTACAAATTATATATGTATATTTATATAACACACCAAAACAGCTAAGTAAAAAGATATTTATATCTAAATATAAGAGACAGGTGTCGTCTGACGAATCCTATCTAATTCTACTTCGCTAAATCTTTGAAAATTTCCGGTTAGCGTGGAAAAGAAATTTGTTAAATAACGTTTTAATCCGTAAATTGTAAACAATTATAATACTCACTCGTTACATGAAGTGGTTGAAGTCCGTGAGACGGTGACCAGAGTTTTTGTGGTGGTGGTTAGCTTGTCGCCAACACATTTCTTCCTCGAACACTCGTCCAAAACTTTGTCTTCTTTCAAAGGCTGTAACGCTTCTTTCACTTTATTAGGACCTGTTCTCACTGTCGACCGTTGAAACCTTAAATTAGCGCTTGTTTTGCCATTCGTACAGATTTCCGTTTCTTCCGTGACTAAAGCACCTTTTTTTGTTTTACAAACAGTTTTCGATGTCTTGCCGATAACGTCACCGTTCCTATGTATTTGTTCTTTAGAATCTAATAATTCGGTTTTAGGTTCTAGAGGTAGTCCGTTCTGAAGCATAGTCCTTATTGTGTTTGTATTAAGATTATCGTCTAGTATTTCGTTAAGGTCGTCGTAGTTCTGCTGAATCGGTTGTCTTCTTTGGTCTTTTTGCCACGTTGATTCAAAACCGTAGATAGGTTCTGATTCAACACCAAACCACGCTTTACGTTCTTCGTTGTTAGTTATGCTTTCGTCTGGCGCTGGATCTATCTGTGAGCTAAAATTATCTTCGAAGAAGTCATCCGTGAGCTCGGTGATCTGCGCGCCAGTCCTTTTTGTGTCTATTTTATCGAAATTGAGAAATTCTGAATTCGTTGTGTCTAGTTTTCTCTTCCCGTAAAGTTGCCTGTAATATTTCTCCTGGTCGCCGTACATCCAGCACACTTTCCACCACTGTTTGCACATTAATATGTTCGCTGAATTGGAAGATTTCACTTGCCTAGTTGCCGTTGTCGACATCTTCGCTTTCTTTTTGCTATTTGTAACAAGGGAATTGAAACTCGATACAGTATTTGTTTAACTTGGTTACGCTTGGAAACAATGCTACATTGGCGTATCAGATCGCTTGAGATGATAAAAAGAAATTATACAAAGACTTAATTATAAAATTCAAATCGTAAGCAAGAAGTATTTGGTATTTTGTTTATGGATCAAAAAAATTCATATTAACATATAAAACATATTTTTTATGAGACGGTGGGTAAACGAGCGAACGGCCCACGTACATCTGGAACACCAGAGGAGCCGCAGATGCGTTGTCGGCCTTTAAGCATATTTGTGGAATGGGAGGGAAGATTGGGAGGCCGACCGGAGGCCTACAGTTACCGGTATACTGCGAGGCAGTGGTACTGCCCCAGTCCATTCGCGCTCCAGCAAAAGCCGCCGCTTATCTCTATCACATACAAATATGCACATAATATACTCGTATTACATACTGAATTCGTAAGCTGATGTGTATTACGAAGTAATTACAAATTTCATTTTGCGATGACGAGTATATATTGATACGTTCTAAAACGATGGAAGCTTCAGTCAATAAGGTTGAAACAGGTTTTGGATCTTGTTAATGTAGAGTGTTGGTCAAAAATCGAACGCAAGGCGAAATGGAACTGTCCCTACTTCTGTTTCGAGCTGGTTCAGTGTTATTATCTTACAGCCGTGCTGTCGGTTAGCTAACACTTTTTACTTATTGTATCTATTCTGGTATTTACTGCTTAACTGCGCGCTCCGTTCCTTACTCGTTAATTGCATTTTGTAAAATTATTTATGATCGAAAGCCCATTATCCGAAGCTATTATTTCGTTACCATGGCAAATTCAACTGGTTCTTTTCAATGACTATTTCAATAATAATATCAGTTATTCGTCTAAAGAAAATTTCTTTTCATTTATCAAACGTTAATTCCTAAATTTTTTTCTACAACTTACCGCCGTTTCGTAATTAAATTCGTCTGACGGAGAAAAAATAGTATCCGCTTTTAGAGATAAAGTTATGTGTCAGACAAAAATACATTGAGAACATTTTTATTAAGCAATATTTATGAATTGAATATGTAAATAAGTTTTTGCGTGATCTGTTCGTGATGGAAATGTCGTTAATCAAATACAATAATGGAGAACATATAGGATTCGAAATTTGAAAGCCATTTATTTATTCATTCTTTATTGAACCATAAACAACATATGATCAAAAGGCGGCACATAATGCCAAAAGCATTCTCTCGCTTATCAACCAGCCATTCCTAGCTTCCATCTTGACCATAAAAAGAATTAAAAATGTGTTGCATTATTTTATGAATTTTAAATTACTGTATAAGGCAAACACATCTGTCAACCACCTATCGAAAATCTAGAGATATCACCGACTCAATTGGCTGATTTGCATTTTTTGTCAGTTCGACAAGATTTTAATAGCTGTGGGAATGGAAAGCTGACATATTGGTGTACTGTTAATGGTTTGAACTTGCCGGTGAGTGACAATCAGAGAAACAAACAAAATTAACCATAGTTTCTGTGATCACAGCGAATGCGTGGTTCACCGGTGCCCAGAAGTAAGTACTCGATTATTTGAATTAAGAGATGTAATGCGGAATTGTAACACAACCGTATACCCAATGCTGGGGTGGTCAGAGGTCTGCACATGTTAGTCGTTTCAACATAATTTTCACAGGAGCCTATGGAAACGTGTCTATGTGTGCCTTGGTGTCCAGATAATCGAATCAAGTCGTACATAAGTTTCTTAAAATTCATTGGTAAGTACCGAAGTATGAGATATGGGCCGGACTGAAAATAAGTGTAGAGGTTTAGTTTCTAATGTCGACTTTTACCAAGGCCAGTCCATTTCGCGGTCTCTTGCTGCAGCACAGATTTAGTTTTTCTCAGTTCTAGTTATTACAGGTTTAATTTATCAGTTATTTTCGCTATGATATTTTTCGGTTCCATGTGTTGTATCTTTGATCGTGAATAAACGTGTTTCTTTCTTTCTTAATCAAGTGGAGTAGTGGAGAACATATAGAATTCGAAATTTGAAAGCCATTTTTTGCATCATTCTTTAGTGAACCTTAAACAATGTATCAAAAGGAGGAAAAAATGCCAAATAGCATTCTCTGCTTATCAACCTAACCCCCACTTAGGGGATCTCGTCTCATCTAACTTGAATCTCAAATACAATCATGTTATTTGATGTGTTACAAACACACAAAAGTAGATGCGTCCGTAAAACCGGAAGATTTGAAATAAAACAAAAATTATTTATACAGATAAATTTAACATTGTAGGCTAAAGTTCTTTAAATATTGTGATCAGCATTATAACCAGACAAAATTAACAAAATAAGCAAAATAAATAGATAAATTATGTTTTATCAAGTTTATTTTGAAATGTTCCACATAACAGCACCAAACAACGAATATCGTTAGCATGCCGTTAATATATTTATAATGCGTATTATTGACCTACAATGCGCCTGCGCATCGCAATCTTACGACACGCAGACGAGCTGAATAAATCAATTCGTCCTGCTTTCGCATTTACAGCGGGTACGGTTGGAGAGGGACGACCGTATGTCACTTTACTTTCGTTCGCTCACAAGGATCTGGTTGTTATGTTAATATATGCGACGCGGTTTTTTAGCGTGTCTACTACTGGGAAAGTTTTGTGAGAAAGAACTTTTGGGCTTTTGGATTTTTTTCGTGTTGAATAATATTTAATGTAATGATATAGTTCAAAGATACGATGACCGCTCAGCTTAGTGGGCTTTAGGTCCCGGGTTCGAAATCCCTAGCCAAAGTCAATATTGGTGCAATACGAAAATGATTAGTTTTCGGATCTGGTTGTGTTACGTTGCGTCCCGTGTCAACGAGATTTTATCGCAGAACATTTACATTGGATAAGGAAAGATAAAGTCGAGGAAGCGATCGGAGGAAGATTCAGGTACAGTGTCGGAGACACGACATGAACACAATACAATCAGGTCTGGTCACATTTCGGATTCGAAAATCCAACAATTTATGTTGTCGCACAAACTTTGTCTTCTTCTGGGATTCCAACCCAGAACCCTCAGTAGTAGGTACGCTATGTATTAAGCCCCGCGGTCGACGTAATGTAATAAGTGTTTATAATATATTTGTTAAATTTTACTTTTTTTTTCATTTCTACTAGATTTTGACTTATCTCTTATATTTGTGGATTTACATTCTCAGAAATAGACTGAGACCTCCGGAGTCGTCAACTTTATCACTTAGACAGACGAGAAAGAGCTTTCTCCGTTGGAATTAAATGCAGTCGGAGTTATAGCCGGGAATTTAAGGCGCTTTAAATGATCATACCGGATGTCCGGTAATGATAAGATTGAAATGGCTGATTGCAGACCTGATAGCCGTTCCAAAAAAAAACAAAATAAATATATCCTATTTTGGTTAAAATATAGTAATTATGTAGCAGCCTGTTAACGTAAATGTTGCTGCTGCAAAGGCAAGGCTGGGCAAAGGCCACCTTCTCAAATAACATGAGAGAGTCTTGGAGCATGGCAGGGTTCGTCACGGTGCTCCAGTTCAGGTTGGCGGAATTCAAAGGTCATCGAAATAATAATTTTAATTTCGAAGCTATTGAAATAAAAAAAAACATAATAATTTCAACAGAGAAGATGGCTGGGTGCTACCACAGGCTTGGGATCTTTGCGAATGGGTAATTACTGCACGACTTCCAGATACCGTGAGCTCATTCTGCGTAGATCGGACCAAAAATTAATAATTATAAAGCTGAAGCTAGCCGGGTTGACTATGACATCAGGACGTCAAACATTCCCGCCTCCCCAGTGACCAATTCGATAATTAAATTCGAGAATTAATAAATCTAATTAAACGCGATAAAATTCATATATAATAGTTTCTTAGCTATTAACAATCTTAGTGATACCGTCTCAGGGCGTCGAACCTAGGTCACTCGTTTGAAACTGAAGCTAGGTTATATTAATAAAAGCCTTAGATCACTGGTAAAAAACTGTTTTACTTGAGCTGGTACGTAGGTTTTTTTTATGGAAGAGACGGCAAACAAGCATGCGGTTCACCTGATGGTAAGTGATTCAATCAATGGAAAAGTGATTCAGTCAAAAAAAGTGAGCAATGTAGTTACACAGGCTCTTGAAGTAGCAGAAGAATGGGAAAATGTACCAAAATACAACGATACAAGTATGTCAAAAAGTGAATTATATATTTGTCTATGTATATTTTATATATTTTAAGGTTGGTAGTAAACTCCTTAACTGGCTAGGTGCCGCCTAGATAGGTCACCTACCAACCTTCTCATCTATTTCTGCATTCAATCGGCAGTGCACACACTGTTGAGCAACGGTATGGAAGTGACAGAGAGCCAGTTTAATTACGGGCTGTGAGGCATTCACTTTTAGTCCTCAGGGGTGATGACGCATGTTTAACCTCCTTCGATTGAACTTTTTTGTAGAAGCCTATCCTTAGACTGTTAGTTTGTTCATCACTCCGATACAAATTAAAAGAAAGTTTTGGTTATACAAAATAAAACGAACTTATAGGTCCCGTTAGAAAACACTTTATATTTTTAGTTAAATCCCATTGGAGGGACAGACAAATAAACAAACTGTTATTGCAGGAACTTCACGTGATACGTTAGAAAACTTCCTAATTCAGAATAAGTTATTTTTATACACAGGCGATAAATACGGATGAGGGCAATAAAACAGCGTCTTTTCACTTTTATTGGCAGTGGAGATATTAAAATATACAACGAAGCACATTAGAACAACAAGCTTGTGTAATCTTAAGTGATTTCTTGCTTTTAAATAACCCGAACGTAAGAGTTGACATATTAATTTAAAAATCAAAACGAATAAATAAAAAACAATGTATAGGGTCGGATATAACTTAAAGAGATATTAATAATTTATTAGCCGATGATAAGAGATGTCGCGTGTTTGCATCTCAAGAAACTGCCACCCACTTTCATACCGAGTGTGCTTTAAGAGGCGATTAAAGGAAAAGCCTTGAAGATGTAAATTTCAGGGAGCTAGCCTAGCGAAGAACGGGCTTGTCACCCGTCAATATCTATTGCAACGCGAGATGAAAATTGTTTCGATGAAACCCGTTTGGCTATGCTAAGATATAAAAGTAAAAAGTAAAGTATAGTAGTACCCTGTAAGAGACCACTGCTGGGAAAAGGCCTCCTTGTCGTGTAATGTGTAACGTTTAACATAGATGTGTGACTATACACATTGTACAGTATTGCACAAACTAAATCAAGTACGGATGAGTGCAGTTATGATGTCCAAAAGTACTAAAATGTTACTTTTTTAATAATTTTTCTTAAAATGTACAAGAAAAATGTATCTTTTGCCACAGTGATGTAACTCAAAACTAAAGCCTCATACCAGTGATGTTAGGCCCCGTTAAGCAAAACAAATTAGCAGCATGTAAGTGCCCATTGCTGGGCAAAGGCCTCCTTCTCAAATATCTGAGAGGGTGTAGGAGCCGATAAGCGCCTGTCTCGCTGGTCCCGTGCAGGTTGCCGGGCTTCACATATCCTCGAAATAATATTTTTTTATTATTTCTCAGACATGCAGGTTTCCTACGCCCACGCGATGTTTTCCTTCACCGCCGAGCACGTGGTAAATACAGCACTTAAAATTGCTACTGACAATTTGAATGGTGCCGGCACCGAGGATCGAACCCAGGTCGCACGCGCTCTATTAAACGAAAGTGAGCGTCCTAACCACTAGCCTGCCACGGCTACGGCACGCTAAGACACGCCTAATGAAAATCCGTACCGTCCATCCAGCCCGATAAGTTACACACGTGGCTTTTCCTTTGTTGCCTCTTACGACACCCACTGGAAAGAAGCGGAAAATAATATTGATAACGGAAAATTTGTTCGAAAAAATGTTCGACCCTGCCACTAACTCGTCTTACATTTTTACGAACACTAGTTACGTAACATCTTCAATATCCCGCTGGAAAGACGGTTTCTAATAGTAAATCATCATTTCATTTTATCCGAAATATACTTGACTAGCCCTATTAGTGTACATAGGACGGCTCGGTGGGGTAGTGGCTATGCGTTTAACTGCGGCGCCGTGGGTCGCGGGTTAGATTCCCGCACGGAACTAGTATTTGTATGGACTACAAATAATAGTACCCGGTCAGGGTGTTTGTCCATGTGCAATTTATGTATGTAAACTGCCTCCGCGACACAGGAGAAATTACCACAGTGAAAGGTTAATGTTTTTTTTTATAAAAAAAAAATCAACTCCATTTCGAAATAAGTTTTAATGATTTTTAAATGCTTATTGAAGTAACGTTTGATAATCAGTTGCGGCTACTTTTCTATAGAAACAATCAACAACAACTCCAAGTTTTAATTACCTTTAAATAGTAATAGAAAACAACAGCTAAAGTTTAGTTCTAGACGATTGAGATACGCGTTTTGAACTCAATTAAACTAAGCAGGTGTTTTCTTGTAGAAAAAAGGTAACAAAAATGGTTTCGGTTTATTGTTATATTATTATCAGAGAAACAGTATTTATTATTTGTTGAGATACAACCAGTGCCTGTTGCCAGTGAAGAATTACGGAACCCAGACGTGGATCGTTCACTGCAAGCTCATAGTTACTCAGCGGGTTATGGAAAGGGCTATTCACGGTGTTTCTCTGCACGATAGAATTAGATCTGATGGTTAATAATGACGATATCCGCAGCAGAACTAGGGTAACCGACATAGCCCTTGAGGTCAGCTAACCGTTGGGGAAGAAAGGAAGAAAGATGCAAGCGCTTACAGTCAAACGCGGAGCGACGACGTACGCAGTGTCGATGGATGCTGCTGGCACAGGACCTAGTTTTGTGGAAATATTTGTGGGAGGCCTATGTTCAGCGGTGGACTTCTTATGGGCTGAAATAATGATTATTATGATGTCGATAAGTTCTCTTAAAATCATTATGAAAATCTTTGTTCTTCGTCATAAGAATATAAATTTCACTTTTTTTAAATCTACCACAGTCTCGTAATGAGTTTCCTCAAACGGAGAAGGAACAGGTGGAAAAAAATCCGAAGGTTCTTTTTTTTAATACAAAAATGTTCTCAAATTGCGCCTTTGTACCGTCGAACGTGTTGCATCATGACTGTTCAAGACTGTCAATGGATATTTAGACGGCTTAGCTCAGTGTGGCCATGTACTCATGCAGAGGATGGTGACGTTTGTCCAGTAGTGTGTTTATACGAACAATACACGCCAAAGGCGTACACCCTTAACCCTTGCTCACTGGTCATTATTTCCTCTGGTTGCCCGGTAGAAATCACTTCTAAGCGATAAGGCCGCCAATTGTACCTTTGTGTATTTTATGTTTCTTTTTATTTATTTATTTTTCCTATTTTTGCTATTGGTGTACAATGAAGTGTATTTTATTCATTTCATTCACAGGAGTACAGCACTAATCCCCCTTTGAGTTACCTAATTCTTCCCTCCTCCTACACGAAACTAGCTGAGAAAGTCGATCTAGAAACGTCATGGGATGACTGTCTCTATTCATAGGCGAGCCATCATTCAACATCGACATATAGTTCGACAGGGGGCGCGCAGTGCGCACGTCGCGCGGCGAACACGTCGCCCGAGGAGTACATTAAAAATCAATTATCGGGAGAAAATAAAAGCGGCGGAGGTCGCCCAGGGCCGCAGGCGGAGTCGGGCCGGGAGCACTAGCTTGGATGAACCGGTTAAATGGTAGCTCTTTTTTGTTTTAAAGTTTTATTTTTTTGCGATGTACTAATCGACGCTTAGTAAATTTGTTACAAAATATTTAGCCTAAGCTAGGTGAAAGCCGCGAGTGCGTGTTACGTTTAATCGCGTTCGAGTTTTCAACACAAATTTACATAAGACGAAGACGGACATATTAAAAGTTGTAGAGCTCTTTTCTTTTGTTCTCGTAAAAATACGTTACTGCTCACCCTGCTTTAGAAATTTCTCCTGTGACGTGAAAGCATTTGAGATACATAGATTGCATATGAAGAAACACACGGACCCGGAACATTTATTTGTAGTTCGCACAAATGCTCGTTCCGTGCGGGAAGCGAATCCGCGACCGGCAGCGCCGCGGTCGAATCCTTAGCCGCTGCGCCACCGAGCCGACAATATTATAATGTAATGCAATAATATAATATTTTAGTGCAACCCGGCATAATGACATTACTATTGGAACATACTGGTACCTCAATAGTCTAAGAGATGGCGTTTATATAAATTATTTGTCTGTGAACGAGTTTTCTCCGGGATCTACCAGAGAAACTCAACAATATCTAAATTCAACGATCCATCCCATACGTTGGTAAACGAACAAGCGGTGCACCTGATGGTAAGTGATTACCGCCGCCCACATACATCTGCAATACCAGAGGTGGTGCAGGAGCGTTGCCGGCCTTTAAGGCTATTTTGCAAATGGGAGGAAGGATGAGGAATGGGGAGGATGACGAGAGGGAGTAAGCCTCCGGCTACCTCACTCAACGAAAGAAACACAGGAGCACAAGAGGCCCTCTATTTCACGCCGGTATTCTGCGAGGTCACGTTACCAACCCGGTTCGAGCAGCAGCATAAGCCGCCGCTTGGCTCTACCACGTCCAACTGTACTTGCACAACAGGCTATGAATGTACTTAAAAAAAGTAATAAAAAAAAGAAGACGTGGGGAGTGTGTCAAGATTGTGCCAAATGGAAGTCCGTAGTCTCTGCCTAGTCCAGTATCAGACGTAAGAGTTTGTCTTACCCCATCAGCCTCAGTTCCAGAGTGTCTATGTTATAACATAACTCAAACACTCCTGTGCCCCGGAGAAGCGATGATTGGTTTGCGGAAAACCGCTTGGCAACGACTACCGTGCCAAATGAAAATTCGTAAACCTATTTGAAACTACGCGACAGAAGGCGAGCCAGTCGCCATCATAGTGTACAAATAGTACATACATTTCGAAAAACTCATTGGCACGAGGTACGATCTCTGCACATCAGGGAATCGGATTCGGTTATCTTAATTCAGAGATCCTCTAACCACGCGGCACCCAAAAGACATCTTCCTAACTCTGTATAGATTATTATTAGTACGGTAATAATCTAGCAATCATAATTATTTTCACCATCAAAGCCATCCAATTAACAGGTTCTCCGATGCTTATAACTCTAGCCCGCATTCTTCAATATCGATCTCTGACAACCGATTGCCGTCTTTAAACACTGAGCAATAAGAACCAACGGCAGTTTATCTGTTGGCCGGTGTTCAGCAGACTTTTAATAACCGCCTGGGGATAAGCTCTGCTCAAATTATACCCCTCGCTCGGTCGAACGAAAGTTGCCATTGGCTCACAAATATCATTGAACGCACAAAAGCTACATCTGACAGTTGTTTCAGCACACGAGGTGAAGTAACATCACACTCAATGTTTACTGATGGACCGCGTGTCTATATATATATATATTTAAGTTTAAGAACTCATCGACGCAAGTCACATTTATATGAAGTGTTATGTTACTCAGGAAACTGAAACATTTTCAATTCCCCGAGTGACGTGACCAAAAAAAAAAAGTTTCGCTTTTTTAAACAAAAGGGATTAACCTCTTGGTACGGAGAGAAGCGTACAATTTTTTTTATTTGGGGTAATCCAATATGGAAACCCAGCCCTTTGGGGCGGGCAGCCAGGGTTATGGGAATCCGACATTTGAATCCGATTGAATCCTCTCGGTGGTCGGCATCAGCGCTGACGACAAGTCACGGGATCTCCTTTCGGAACTCTTTCGCTTGGCTAATATAGCCCCGTCCCGTGGGGCAGTATCCCGCTACCCCCAGCAGCCCCCCATTGCTTTCACAGTACCACTTCGAGCCACAGTCCTCCTCGGGGTCATCTTTCTGGACATCGGTTTTCCGCGATCACTGAGGCCCCGTTTGTGCAAGGGCCGTGACGCCTGTGTGGCCCGTCTCCGAGCAGTCTGTCCTCCCTCGGATCCGCTCAGCCTCCTTCTGGACCAGCACGGTCTCACGACACGAGTGATTGACTGCTGGTTCCATTTCAGCCTAAGTCTGTTCGTTTTGTGTTGCATCCTATGTTCCCCCGGTCTTATCGCATAAGCGTTACAGCGGGCGTAATGTAAAAAGAGACAAGCGGCACTATTATATGACAACTGCCCTCGTTATTTGAAGGTTCGTTGCCTTAGCGGAAATCGGATACGAATGCGTTAAATAATTTATTAATTAAATAGTTGTTTTATACTTCATAAACATGGCTTTTAATATTAATAAACCTACTAACGGTTTATCTTTAATTACAATCATTATCAACCGTCAGACTCTAGGCGAGCTTCTTACTACCGCCTTCGTAAACGCTTCATGACATCTCCTCATCAACACGCGACTTGTTAACGACGAGCAAATATTAATACGCTTGAAGCTCTCGCCGGTGAGCTTTCTCGGAAGCTTTATTTATAACTGCAATTTCGCAATGAGAACTGTAAGTAAGACGCGTTTGAGTTACATTAAAAATAATGAATTGTTAATGATTTTGTATGTCTGTCTGAATTCATCAACTTCGGCTCTCAAGATGCCGTAAGACGAAGGCGTCGGTTACTTAAATAAATAAATAAAATGTGATGTGAAACTAGTACAGGAGACAATAACAATTATCAATATGATTAAGTTTCACCAAGTGACAACAATCGCAAATAAAAATTATTATTAGTATGTCTGTTA
The DNA here is from genome assembly GCA_029286595.1 of Bhutanitis thaidina. Classification (NCBI taxonomy): domain Eukaryota; kingdom Metazoa; phylum Arthropoda; class Insecta; order Lepidoptera; family Papilionidae; genus Bhutanitis; species Bhutanitis thaidina. The sequence continues at coordinate 473,956 of JAGSMS010000041.1, read as the reverse complement.
AAGTTTAATAATTAAAGTAGGTGTCCATTATCAGCATTTGTCGTCGAAACATACATAACTTTTTTTTTATGGGTTAGGCGGCAAACGTGCAAGCGGTTCACCTGATGGTAAGTGATTACCGTCGCCCGCGTACATCTGCAACACCAGAGTTGCTGCTGGGACGTTGCCGTCCTTTAAGGGTATTTGGGAGATTGGAGGGAGGATGAGGAGGGGGATGGGGAGGGAAAGTAGGCCACCGGTTACCACACTCACCGAACGAAACGCAGAAGCACAAGATGCCTCTACTTCGAGCCGGTATTCTGCGTTGTACCAACCCGGACGAGCCGGTCCATTTGAGCAGCAGCCAAAAGCCACCGCTTGGCTCTACCGCGCTTACCGCTATCTGGTCATTAGTCTGTGTTTATCCGGTTTATTAATGGTGATGACTAAATAAGCATTGTAAATAATGACTAGTATTAGTTCGATCCTCTGCGAATATATCGTTAGTCTGAACCTCTGATCAGCCCAGTATTAAGCATATGGTCGTGATAGCTCATGATATAACATTATTATATATAACAAAACGGCTCTGATGCGTCATTGTGTATTGGGGATGGCTCCAATAGTTTATAATCATTTACCTAACAATATCAAAAACAAGAAAATAGAAGATTTAAAAAAAAACTTAAATTAATATTGGTTGAAAAAGTTTATTACACAATACAGGAATTTATTTGCGATAAAATTTTACTAATTGCATATATACAATAACTAAATTTTTATTTTTGGACTTTTAAATTGATTTTTTTTAACTGATAATGAAATTAGACATGCACATTTTTTATATTGTTATTATTTCATTTTATTTTAATAGTTGTTATAAATTTTGATTTTAACATCTGATCAACAATGTAATAATGTAATGTAATATCATATTGCAAAATATGTATGCCAATAAGTGGTAGATCATATAGGATATAAACAAAATGTTAACATCTATACAAGTATCCCGTATGATCAACAAATAAATATAAATAAATAAATAAATATTACGCCTGCGGCCTCATGGACGCAGGTGCTAACCAATAAAGCTGTAAAAGCCAAAACGGCTAACAGCAATAACTTCATCGAATACATAGATATAACATTATTAAGTAAAATATAAAATAAAATAAAAAAAAGTCCTCGTTCGATCGCTAAACCAGGGCACTCACAGTAGTAAATCATCTATTCAATTAGGACATAAAAATAACATAGCATGTTATATATTAACGATACTATCTCACTAGGCAAGGAAGCGAGCGGCATTACACCGCGAGGGGCGAGGCTATTGGAGTGCGATTTATGAATAACGGATTAACAGGTCCCGGAGGCCGCTCGGAACTTGTCGCCTCCTCGACAGTTTCTTACACTCGCTTTGATGGATTTATTATTTGCAATCTTGGATTATACTTTCATTCGCTTGATTGTGAAGTCTAGCTTCTCAATTTAGATCACGGTGAAAGGATACGAATAGAATCAAACTAAAGAACATTTGCTCATGATACATATTGCTGTAAGTATTAGTACGTTGGGTCGCTTCGTCTCAATCTCATGTCAACCTGGACCTCAACGTGCAAGGTATATACGTAGTAGAGCCAAGTGGCGGCTTTTGATGCTGCTCGAACGGACCGGGTTGGTACGACGCCTCGCAGAATACCGACTTGAAGTAGAGGCATCTTGTGCTTCTGCGTTTCGTTCTGTGAGTGAGGTAACCCCCTCCACATTCCCCTCCTCATCCTCCCTCCCATCTCCCAAATACCTTTAAAGGCCGGCAACGCACCTGCAGCTGCTCTGGTGTTGCAAATGTACGTGGGCGACTGCGATCACTTACCATCAGGTGAACCGCTTGCTCGTTTGCCGCATTTCCCATAAAAAAAAACTTCCATCAATTTGATCGTCAAGAGCATCCATAGCCTATAATGTCACTCATTTATTTTAGTCTCTTACAATATACAAATATACAAAACTTACATTTGCTATTGCAAATGTAAGTTTTTCCAATTGCGGTTTGTATTTACATTTACTTAGCAGTTACATATTTGTGCAATATTTGCATTAAAATCAAGCTTGAAATTGTGCAACCAAAAACCATTAAGTCTACGTATCTAAAAACTTGATGAATTTTGACGCATATTTTTAATTAACCCAAATCAATCTTCGACTGAATTATTCTTATCGACCCTAATAAGCCTCCGTGTGTGAACTTTTATAAGACTGTTTCTAAGTTATGGCGTTGCTCAAAATAGCAGCGGCTTATTTTTGCTTTAATAAGTAGCCGGATTTATTTAGCAGCTTTTTTATCACTCACTTTATAGCCGAAAGATTTATAACTAAGTTAGGGAAAGTTAATTGAATGGAAAAAATAGGTTGTTTGTTGAAGCCGCGATTGCCGAGTGGTTCGGGTTACTGCGAGTCAGAAGACTGGAGTTCGATGGCTTGTGAACGAAGACGGTGACAGACTCGTCAAAATTTACAGTTATTTAAGCATCGCACTCACTTGTCACTTATATGAGTAGGTGAGAAGTGAGATTTTAAACTTAGATTTCCCTTAGTCATGACTCACGCTAAAACATGATTGGTGGTAAGTCTCGTCAGCGTGCATGTTCCTGGTGATTGTCTTTCAAGGCCTTAGTCCCTTAGCCGCCTCTTACAAAAAAACCAATGTAAAAAAGGACTAATTCTTACAAAAAGCTTTTATGTTAAAGAATTTAGCAAAACGTGGACAGTTCCGAAGTATAATATAAATTTGAAATTAAATGTAAGCTATAATATTTGTTGACATCACTTACAGCACCGTTATCTTCGTACATTCACTGTTTAAAGTTAAAGTTCTTTGAGCGCATTTATGTAAATTTTATGGTAAAAAGATAATTTGAATCACATAAAATTACTACTTGGATTTCTTATCTTTTTCTTCAACCGACCAATTATAATACACGACGGGACGACGTTAGTAAATTTATTCCTGTACATTTTTCCTTTAGGTCTCGTAACGAAGATTGCAAATTACTATGGCGTCCGGTTTCTATGGATTTTAATTCTTGATTTTTTTTAAACTACGTTTAGGATAGCTGTAAATGATGATGACGCTCTCCTGGTGGAATATGACCACGAAGGCCATCTCCGAATACTATCAGCGGTCATGCGCGGGAGATATTATAGTGCGGAGAGTGAACGCGCGATCGCAGAGACCCTCAATCGTCTTGACCTTCCCATATCAGATGTAACGCTTGAAAGATAAGATCTATTATATTCATATTATGTATATTTTTTGTATTTATTTTATTTGCATATTATGTGTATGTATTATATGTTCACTTTACTTTATATTATGTGAACACCCGAACCCAATACTTATCATATTTCCTTTTTCTTTCTGGGTTGCCTGGAAGAAATCGCTTCTTAGCGATAAGGCCGCCTATTGTACTTTTGTTTTTTGTTTCCTTAAATAATCTTTGTATGTTAAATCTGTTTGTGTAATAAAGTATATTTCATTCATTCATTCATTCATCTAATCTGTGCTTTGCAAAAAACATTAGCTTCGGCTGGCATACGAATCCAAGACCCGAAGCTCAGTCGTTAATATAGATAGGTACAAATAGATAAATACCCAAGCTTTAGTATTATAAATAAATATTATAATGTAAAATATTTTGCGGCCTACTTACGAGCTACAGCTATGATATAATGAGAATTTATAGCCGACGGAGAGACCGTTAAACTTCATTTGGCGCCCACACCGTCCCGACAATGCTCTACCTTCCTAACAGGGTCGTTTTCACTACAGTGTCAACTATTCTAAAAGACGGGCGACATTATTTATTTATTTATTTAAATACCTTTAAACAAAAGTATTACAAAGGGCGGACTTAATGCCTCTTGCCATTCTCTGTCAGTCAACCCGGGGCGTGGAGAGATATAGTAAGGGTGCCAAACATTAAATACAAGTAACAAGTAAAGTAAGTACTGGCAATACAAGTAACATATTGAGCTACAGGTGCTTATAAAAACTCTATTGATAAGGAATGGATTCACTATAATCATGTTTCACTTTGACAATATTTTAATATACTGTGTCTTTCAAAACCACGAATGTGAAAATCTTTGCTAAAAACCGGTTATACCTATGAAAGACTTCAACGCGTGACCTTATTTCGATCACTTCTTACGAGTATCTAGTTGGACCGGCAATGTAAATTTAATGTAAAATTATACGGCAAAGTAACAGAAATTAAGTGCCAATACAAAAACATTATATATAGATGTCACAGACTGGAAGTTGACTTGATAAATGCGTTCGTTTAAGGAAAGTTTTAACTTCGCCACTACGGCGTCGTGTCACTGGTTCACAACTGCCGTAACACTCTCGCCGCGATTGCAAATAACCTACACGTATTTTGTTCAGAAAATTTCTATTTTATTTCTTAATTACTAATTAATTTCACTAAATATTTTATTTCAGTATTCAATTTCTGGACTGAGTCTGTAAATACATCTGAACAATGAACAGTAAAAATTAAAAAAAAGTACGTTCAATATTATATATAAAAACTGTCATTCTTTTTTTTTCTGTCTAACAATTAACTTTCTCTCCTTCTTCTTTCCTTCTCTAGCTAGGAGTCGCCTGGGTAGGCACCACACTTTTACCTATTTCTGCTGTCAAACAGCAGTGTAAGAAGTTTTGAGTTCCGTTTTAAAAGGTATAGAGAGTCAGTATGATTACAGGCTGTGAGGCATTCCATTTCATCCTTAGTCCTCAGGAGTGACAATGCATCTGTAACCTTCTCCGATTGAAGATATTTTACAGGTGCCCATGTGCTGCAGTAGCCACTTACCATCAGACGGGTTAGTTACTCCTATCCATTAAAATTAAATTAAAATAATTATGAAAAATATCATATCATTTACCAATAATGATCCCTTGGTACAACCTTGGGCTTATTATAGTTTTGTATGGATTTTATTTAAGTAACTGATTTAAAGTCATATTCGAAGTTGAAAAAACGTTGAAATTTTGAGCTAAATTATGTTGTGCGAAAAATTGTCGATGTTATGGAATCATTCAATTCAACCAATTCGGAATTACTTGAAATTATGCACAATTAAAGAACCTATGATAATACAAAAATACGGTACCATCGAGCTAGTCTGATTATGGAAGAGTTTGGGCTCATTAGTCCCTTAGTCGTGTTCATTTCGCCCAATTAAAAGGGGAAGACAAGAGTGTGTAAATTAGTTATTGCTTAGTAGTGGGCATTTACAGACATGTACTCTTAGTTGAAAAACGCATTCGATTAAAAGCTTTCGTGCTTCTATGCTTTCATCAAAATGATAAATATGGCGATAAACATAGTGATGTCACTATTGCGCCTGTGATTTTGTTTTTTATGGAAAAGACGGCAAACGAGCAAGCGGTTCACCTGATGGTAGGTGATTACCGTCGCCCACATACATCTGATACAACACCATAGATGCTGCAGGTGCGTTGCCGGTCTTTAAGGATATTTGGGAGATGGGAGGGAAGAGGAGGGGAATATACCTCACTCACCGGACGAAACGCAGAAGCACAAGATGCCTCTACTTCACGCCGGTATTCTGCGAGGCCGTGGTATCAATCCGATCGAGCCGGCCCATTCGAGCAGCAGCTAAAGCCGCCGCTTGGCTCTACCACGCTTGTTATCTACACGACTTCATCCGCAAAAAGTTTGGAATTTCAAGAGCATTGCACTATATACTAAGCAATGTTAGTAACAAAAGCACATGCTTAGTGTTTCTTTTATTAGTTTATTAGCAAGTGTTTCTCAGATGTTTCTTTAGATTTGATCTGAAAATGTTATAATTGAAACGGCTAATCGACCTTTGCTTCCATAAACAGTTGCATCGAGCTAGATATGCGAGGCGCATGTAAAAAGCATGGACATGTTTCCCATGCTCGAGAATTCAAGGAACATGTTCCGAGCATTGTTGTGTGCATTCTGGTCGCGGTAGCACAGCATTGTCCCATTTTGGATGGATGGAAACTGTGCTCAATAATAACTGTGGTATACAAATATGATATTGATTTCAACATATATTATAAATTCGGGTGTCTTTATCGTTGGCACTAAGGAACTTGTGCTTTATTGGTTGGCGTACGTGACTGCTGAGCCATGTGACCTGGATTCAAATCCCAGTCGAAGTCAATATTTTCGCAAAAACAGTTATATATAGTTTTCGGGTTGCGATTTTCTGTGTTCGCACTCTGTCTCTGATCTCATCGCATATACATGGGGTAACATGGGACAGGAGAATATAAAGACGAGCGAGTGCCTCTGAGCTTGCGCGCACATTTACAGCACTACAATATCTCCTGCGCAGTTGACAACTGCCGATAGTATTTGGAAGTTATCATCTTTCTCGAAATCGGCCTGGTGGAGATCATCATCACCATCACAGTTACCGTTTGAAGTCTTGAAGTGGCAGAAGAAGACACTGAAGGATGTGCAACTAAAATCATTTAACAGTAAGTTCAACCTACAGCAGTGCAAATCTATTATAAAATTACTAGTAACAATTTAAGCGGTGCCGGCCATCGAACCCGTGGCAATAAAGTGAGTGCACTGACCACTAGGCTACCACGGCTCATAATTCCGTTTTGGCATAATGCTGCCGCCGCTCTTGTAACGAAACCGTCGCAAAAAACTTTTCCGCCTTCAATTCTTCTCCTAACCGAAGCCTCGGTAAATAATCGACTTGTAACATCGATAGCTCGGGTCGGAGCGGTCGCGATATTTACGTGGTATCGATGTTATCCCATCACTATCGCGCCTGTTATCTACACGACTTCATCCACGCTAAGTTTGGAATTTCAAGAGCATTGGACTATGTACTAAGCAATGATGGTATGTGCTTAGTGTTACGTTAAAGTTATTTTTTTTAATTTAATTTTATGGGAATGCGGCAAACGAGCAATCGGTTCACTTGACGATAAGTGATTACCGTCGCTCATGTACATCTGATACAACACCATAGATGCTGCAGGTGCGTTGCCGGTCTTTAAGGGTATTTGGGAGATGGGAGGGAAGAGGAGGGGATATATACCTCACTCACCGGACGAAACGCAGAAGCACAAGACGCCTCTACTTCACGCCGGTATTCTGCGAGGCCGAGGTACCACTCCGGTCGAGCCGGCCCATTCGAGCAGCAGCAAAAGCCGCCGCTATGCTCTACCACGGTTGAGCCTGAGTTTATTTGTTTCTGTAATGATTCTTTAGATTTGATCCGAAATTGCTGTAAGATTCTAAGTTTAATCCTTAGAACTTCCATGGAGAAAAAGAGTTGTACCAACCAAAGCAAACAAGCCAACAGACTTTTTGTGCTACAAATAATGAAATCAAGTACACATTAATAAAACAGTAAGTGGTGCTAATGATTTGTTGCTTTTTTATTAATGAAACAAAAAAAATAATTGTAGACCTTATACGCCTCTCGAATATGAATTAATTATAGATTGTACATAATTGAATGTTTTAAGTACTGCTCCATACTTTTCAGTTAAATAGCAGTTTTTGCTACTTTAATTATATATATAAATATTAATGATACATGACAGGTCTGAATAGTTTAGCTGTATATAGCTTAGCAATTAGACGGCTCGGTGGCGTAGTGGCTAAGCGTTTAGCTGCGGCGCTGTGAGTCGCGGGTTCTATTCCCGCACGGGACTAGTGTTTATATGGACTACAAATAATAGTTCCCGGTCTGGGTGTATGTCCATGTGCGAATCATGTATGTAAACTGCCTCCGCGACACTGGAGAAACTCCTACAGCGGAAGTTAAAGTTTCATTTAAAAAAAACAAACAATTAACTAATATTCGGACGGTCGTAAGTTCGAATCTTTGCTTTGAAGCCTACATACGTGTAGGACAATGTTGTCCTGAGACATAGTTTGTTCCTATAGTGAGTGTTTAGATGTGTGTGTGAACATAATGACCTTTTTTTATATGGGTAAGGGGGTATACGAGCAATGGTTCGCCTGATGGTAAATGAATACCGTCTCCCACGTACGTCTGGGCTGCAGCTGCACTGCTGGGCTTTAAGCATATTTAAAAGTAGTGAGGGAGGATGAGGATGGGGAATGGTTACCTCATTCACCGAATGAATCGCAGAAGCACATGATGCCTGTACTTCACGCCGGTATTCTTCGAGGTTTGTGATACTGCCCCGTTAGAACCGACCCTTTCGAGCAGCAACAAGAACCGCCGCTTAACTCTACCACGTTTAAAAGTGATAGGCTTCGTCTCTGCATAGGAGACGTCTGGGTAATAACTGTTGTGTTCCGGTTCGAAAGGTATACAGAGCTAGTATAATAATAGGCTATGAGGATTTTCATCTTAGGCCTCAGGGGTGACAACGCCATCTGTAAAATTCTTCGATTGAAGTTGTTTGCAGATGTCCATCCACAGTAGCCACCATAGATCCAACTAAAAACATGACTTCGGCATAATAAAAAACATGTGTCTCATTTCTTCGTATTACTGCACTATTATGATAAGAATACGTTATTTAATTATAATTCACTACATTCTGTTTTACGACCGGCATGTTAATAAATACGAACGTAAAATATGCAAACAGAAAATTTTTACAACTAACGAGACATGGCATTTATGAATTATGTGTCATGTAAATGCATGCTACGTTTAACAAAAAAAGTGTACCCGCATTACAACTAAGCGTTACAGCTCGTATTTGTCGAATGGCGGGTTCGAACCTGCGTCATCATGTTTCGCAGTCCGCATCCTAATCCATTAGGCTATAGCCGCAAGGCATTAAAAACAATTATATACTTTTTTCGAAATGACGGTTGATTATCTTTACTTGGAATATAGAGTGAGTATTTTTCTAAATACAAGTGTAGCTAAAGACATTTGTGTGTTTTACTGCTTGTTTGTCAGCCTGAGTAAATTCACTACTGGGCTTGAGCGTTCCGTTAAAATGCTAACCAAATCTGTATAAAAATTCTCCATTGAAACTGACCATTTTTTAGACTTACAGAATCAAACTCCGGCCCTGGAGTAAACGGGGAAGCGCCCCGAGCAACAAATGATAATTATTACACGTCGCTCTATATAAACGCTTGCAGCAGGTGTCTGGATGTAACGTGCAAGCTAATATTATCGTACTATGTCCAGAATTATTGTTTAGTTTCATAACTCGTTTTAATTTCGCTTAAAAGCACTATTTATTCAACTTTTAAAAATATTCTTCAGTCATAACTTTGCTTCGAAATGTTTTTAAAATTAATGAGATAATGATCAAATGAATAAGCATCTACGACAGTCGAGTGGTTAAGAGATCTGCCTCCAGATCAAGAGACGCGACTTCGATCCTCCATAAGGAAGCTCATGCCAATTCGAAAGGTTTTCGAAAGTTTTGTACGATTTTAGTCAATGGACTGGCCGTTAGGATGACCACCGTTTCACCACCTGTCACGTTGTTCGTAATAACTTCTGGTGAAAGGAGAGTGGCAACCACTAAAATAATTATCTTAACCTCTGATTACTGGCTATGGATTCGACAGAGCTTATTTATGTTTATTGATTTAGATAGGTCTCTACTCTACTACTTCTGCTCTAATAGATATGATTGCCTCTACACTAATAGAGTCTTTTACGTTTTACTCTACAAAGTTGATACTGAAAACAATCGACGGTATGATGCATAGACAGCAAATTTAGGTTATATTATAAATATTTCATTGGAAAATGTAATAGAATATGAGATGGAATCGAGACTGTTTATACTTAACTGGGATAAGATTAACTGAATTCGCATCACCGTGACAATCCGTCACTTGCTATAAAAAAAGTGTTAAGATTTACTTCGAGTGCGTAAGAGAACAAAAAAGATGTTTGCTCGAAACTCGAATGACCGCAAACAATTTTTGTGATATCGTGAACACAGTGGCACGAGATCACAGATCTAACCAAATACGTCCAACGGTAGCATCACGAATCCACCAAGCGTAACCACATCGATTTACCTATCACAGAAAGTTCTTCCCGCGTACTTTTTTTTTTCTCCAACAATGTGCACTGAAATCCTTTGTCGTTTCACTTTCTAAGCACAAACAAGGCACCGTGTAAGAAGCACAGACAGAGCGGTATTTTCCTCGTTGATTCAAAACAATAACACCGTAACGAACACACATACACGTCACTGAACGCGCGAAATTCGTATTAGAACCGTGTACGAAGCACAATCGTCAGCCGCCGCTGCGCGTGCGCAACTGACGGACGGACTCAACCAACCGCAATGACTCTCATACACTTGAGACAGAAATAGATATTATAACTTGTTGGAAAAAGATAGAGATGTCGTCCTATGCTTGTATATAATTTCGAACTGATTTATTGAAGCTTTTATTATTATAATTCATTGTTCATGTAGCTTTATGAGGATTAATCAAATATCACGCATACATACAAAAATACTAACATCTATAAGCACGCGTATGTGACGTTGGTATTGAAAGTTTATTACTGACCACTAACTACGATAGAATAACAAATTTAGTTACCGTGACACTAGAAAATTATACTCTTATCTGGAATCTTTGTATTATTGCATAGGGATGACAAATGTGCTAATAGCCTACATGTTGGTAAGTGGCTGTTGATTCGAGATAAGAAGATTCGTTGTCACCCCTGAGAACTTAGATGGAATCACTTACAGACTGTAATAATACTGGCCGCACAAGTGACGGTAAGAGATTGTCGGACAACACACAACACCAGAGGTGCTGCAGATGTATGCCGTCCTTTTAGGTAATTTGCGGGATGGGAGAGAGAATGAGGAGGGGGAGTGAGAAGGGGTAGGGTGCCTCCGGTTACCTCATTCACCGAACAAAACGCAGAAGCAAAAGATGCCTCTACTTCGCACCGGTATTCTTAAAAGCTCCCGCTGGGCTCTACTTCATACAAACATATGATATAATAATATACCTATCAAACCGAAACACTCCTCTGCTGATTGGCGGCAGAAATAGGAAAACAATTGGTTTAACAATTCACACAATATTGACACATATTGGTTAATTCTAACAGAATCGTTAAAAAAAATATTTAGTACTTTAAAGACAGTCTACTAAGATTCTACTACTGAGTATAGGACTTCCTCTTTTATTCTCCTTCTTTTATTAGATATGCAATGAGAAAAAAATTGAGAGGGTGGTAGTGATAGGAAGACTTGCCCCTCACTACCTTGCATGCATTCAGTGCACCCTCTCACTGGTCGAGTGGAAGTGGACGTAGATACTTCACGATGACCTCGAAGCTTCCGACTTATGTAATGATAGTAAATTTAACTTTATTTACGTACTACGAACATGAAAGCGAGCGCTCTGCCTAATTAAGTTTGGGTTTGGAAAATTGAATTAATTAACTGATTAAAATTGTGTTTTGTTTAATTAATAAATATATTAATAATTATATTTATGTGTTGAACTTGTTCCCAATCGTGTCACGCTATCAAAGTGGACCGTCGGAAATAACTGCGGTTTTCATTGGAGTTTGATTAGAAGCTAGAAAGTGGTTGAAACAAATCGATCTGTCAGACGATACGCTTTATGCTACCGGTTAGAGAAATGGCTAACTAAAGCGTTGTTAAGTTCACACACTGAGACGCAAGACGAAGTCAATATTTGTGAAAACACACAAATTATTGATTTTCGGATCTGCTTGTGTTGACGTATAGTCTCTGGAACTCCATCCGTACCGAGTCCGGGCTTATAAAAATCTAACATCAGATGCGGGAAGGTAAGGCAGAGTGAGTGCCTCTTTGTGTTGGGATTAGATTTGCGGTACTATTATAAGTACGTGGATGTGACTACCGAAGGAGCCGGCTTGACGAGAGTCGAATACAGGAGTGAAGTAGAGGCATCTAATGCTTCTGTGGTTCGTTCGGTGAGTGAGTTGACCGGAGGCCCACTTTCTCCTTCCCTGTCCCTCTACTTATCCGCTCTCCCATACCTCAAATATCTTTAAATGCCGGCAAAGCACCTGCAGCTCCTCTGGTGTTGCAGATGCTTACCGTCGGCTGTGCCGCTTGCAGCTTGTTTGCCCTCTTTCTTATAAAAAAAAAACCTGCATTGTTGACAGTTGATGACAGTATTCACAGGTCGCTGTGCCAGGTTGCTGTGGTCGAACTCGGCCAGGGGTAGAACATCCTTAACAGCCTATAAATAGACCACTGCAGAATGTTTGTCTTCGACTTTGACTGAGAACATTATACTCGCAAATCAGCACTAAAAAGTGGAGTACAGCTCAACACGAAGGGCCCTTCAAAGTGGCCTAAGCTTTTCCGCAGCCTACTTTTCCCATGTCACGTCGTCTATTACGACAACCATAGAAAGATAAAGATATAGAAGATTTCTAGCCGGTAACCTGTGTAACTTTCCCAATTATAAGATGTCCAGGTGTTACTATTTACAGACGGGCTCCTTCTCTATCTAAGGAGTCATCTGGTTAGGTACCACACTTTTAGCCATGTCCGCCGGCAGGCAGCGGTGCGGTTTTTTTAAAAAAAAAAATTTTTTTTTAAAGAATACTAGTAAAGTAAAGTAGCAGCCTGTAAGTGCCCACTGCAGGGCAAAGGCCTCCTTCTGAAATACGAGTATCAGAGGGGGTTTAGGAGTCGGGAGGGGCCCGCCACGCTGCTCCAGTGCGGGTTGGCGGGCCTCACATATCCTCGAAATAATATTTTTATTATTTCTCAGACATGCAGGTTTCCTCACGATGTTTTCCTGTTGACGTGCACGATGCTGAGCACGTGGTAAATACAGCACTTAAAATTGCTATTAACAATTTTAGTGGTGCCGGCACCGGGGATCGAACCCAGGTCACTCGCGCTCTATGAAACTAAAGTGAGCGCCCTGACCTCTAGGCTACCACGGCTCCAAGAATACTAGCAATGCTATTTATTAAGTAACATTACTAATATTCCTGTTAAGCCTCCAACTAAGCATTACAGCTTGTATCTGAAGTGGTTCAGGACAGTAGTCGAATTGCGGGCTTCTTCTTCGATTGAAGTTGTTTGCAGATGTCCATGCGCTGCAGTGACCATTTACCATCAGGTGGACTGCTACCAAGTTTTCCAGCCCAATCCAGTGAAAGACAACGTATCGTCTATGTCATGAATCATGTTCATTTAATTACAAACTAGTCGTATGTAATCTGTGAGATTTTTGTTGTTAAGTTTTTCTCACACTTTACGTTATGTTAAAATTTATTGCTGTTTTATAAAACTTTTCTTTTTAAAACCGAGACGTAAATGTGTGTTGCATATTGTATGTTCGTTCATTCTAATTGAACCGTAATTGTAAACAACGTGAATGTAAAAAAAGTACATGATTATACAAAACGCACTCATCCTCATTACTATACTTCCCACAGGAGGTCAAAGGACCCTCAAAGGTCCCTCAAAGGCCCCTCTCAATACTCAAGAGTGTTTTGTGATTCAATAAGATTCCCAGACGCCGCTCTAGTAAAGATTGGTGAATCACATATCCGCGAAATATTTTTTTTTTTATTATTTGTCAGGCTTGCATCTTTTCTCGCATCTTTCCTATCACCTTCGACTATGGTAAATTCAATACTCAGTGAACAAATCTAGTGGTACTAGCAACAGGAACGGAACCTTAATTACTCGAATACGATGAAATTAAAGCGTAGTACCCTGATACATGAACCACTGCTGAACATAGGCTTCCCCCAAAGATTGCCACGAAGCTCGGTCCTGAGCCACCTGCATCCATCGACTTCCCGCAACGCTGCGCAGGTCGTCACTCCATCTCGTGGGGGTCGTCCTATACTGCGTTTGCCTGTACGCGGCTGCCACTCGGTAACCTTTTTCCCCCAACGGTTGTCAGTTCTGCGATGACTTGCATGTGGCTGGCCCATTGCCACTTCAGCTTGCTGGTTCCGTTATACATTTGTATAATTCGAAACAAGTTAAAATTAATGTTCCATATATAGAAACACCCTTCGCATTAAAGTGTTATTTATCCACACTAAAAGATAAGTTTACAAGATAACTTACAAGTTTGAATATGTTTTATAGAATGAAAAATAAGTCTCGATCGGAAAGGAGGTACGGTTGTTGGAGCGTCCGCGGCGGAACGGCCGGCGGTATCATTTGCTACCTCGCAATCAACATAATGACTACAGAGAGGCTCGAATACCACTACTATCGGTTCTCGTCCCTGAATATTGAAACTATTTTTAATATTTGAAGTAAAAAAAAATTAAATTAAAATATTTTAAACGTGGTAGAGCTAAGCGGCGGCTTTTGCTGCTGCTCGAATGGGCCGGCTCGACCGGATCGGTACCACTGCCTGGCAGAATACCGGCGTGAAGTAGAGGCATCTTGTGCTTCTCCGTTTCGTTCGGTGAGTGAGGTAACCGGAGGCCCACACCCCCTTCCCATCCCCCTCCTCATCAAAAAAAAAAAAAATATTTAGTTGTTCATATTTTCTAATATAGATTTTAAATTATTAACAAAAAAATTACTGTTTAAAAGTAGACGTAAATATAAATAACTGTTTGTATTAGGTTTGTCAAATACACAAAGGTATTTTCTCCTAATGCTACATATAAAAAAGCGGCGAAAGAGTTCATTTAATTTAGTTCCGTATCATTTTAATTTAGTACAGCATCGTAAAAGTCTAGTAGATAGAAAAGAAGATTTTGTCTTGGTACGCTATTGAAGCGTGGTAGGTAGCCCAGTGGTCAAGGCGCTCACTTCAGTTAAAAAGAGCGCGAGAGACCTGGCTCCATCCCCGGTGCCGGCACCACTAAAATTGATAATAGCAATTTTAAGTGCTGTATTTACCACGTGCTCAGCACTTAAGGAAAACATCGTGTGGAAACCTGCAACTATGAGAAATAATAAAAAAAATATTTCGAGGATTTGTAAATATCCCACCAGTCCGCACTGGAGCAGCGTGGCAGGAGCTTCCTGGCTCCAAAACCTTTACTTTACATTACTTTCAAGCTATTGCAAATTGTGCAAATTTCCAATAAACGATAAACCTGAAAGGTCTGGGTAACTCCAATGTCTAGTACGGTAGTGCTATCGTCATAAAAAATCCGAATGTTGTATTGGTATAATTAAACATAGATATATATATATAACAATTAAAAAAAATAGTAATGGAGAAAATCTGGCGAATTGTTGCTAACCTCAGTTTGAATGTTAAACGGATGTTTTCGGTATCGTTATTTCAGAATACTTTGACAATATTCTATATTTAAATACTTATTAATCTATCTTATAGTTCCCTACTATTATATTTGTGGAAAATAAGTTCGAGAATCCATCGACCGAACTTTTATATTCGTAGTAGCATAGATGCCCGCACGCGCTTTAATTTCAAATCAGATCCATCCAAACAAAACGCATCTCTAAAATCAATCTCTTAAGGTATAATATTCTTAATAATACAAAGTTTTATATTACAATGTACAAAACACAAATGAGTTCAAAGCTAATGAGTCTTTCGCACATTTGTAATAGAGTTGAAGATGCTATGACGTGCTTTTATTGCCCTGTTGACAGATGCTTACTGAATCTGGTAGTGAAGATCGACCGATAGGAATTTCTCATAAAGGATAATTTAAAAATAATTTCATATATGCTATGTAGTAAGCACTACAATAGGCGTAAGGTCAAAAATTAAGAGCTTATAAAATCTAAAAGAGAGTTATAAACCTTAGTCACGGTTCGAGCTACAACATGCTTTTGAGAGAAACCATTTAAGACCACGATAGACCAATGATTAGGGGATTTGTCTTCGAATTAGGAGACCTTTAATTACCCAATGTAGAGGGCTCGAATTTTTCTAAACATGTACGTATATTGTCTTTAGCCTGAACATAAAGATGGCGACGGGCTCACCAAATATATAAAGCAAGAAATGTATAAATTCGGATAGCTGTATTAGGTGGCTGGTTGTCTAGCAGCGTGCAAGTGTAGCTGAGGTTGGCTTTTAGAGGAAATAATGACATTCCCCCTTGAGAAATGTAATAATCTAAAAGTATAGTAATGAAAACCTGAAAGAAAATTGATAACTTTAGAAATTTGTGAACGATCAAGAACGTGTTGTAAACATGTTTGCCTACGTTAATCTTTAAATTTTCTTAGGCACTTATAAGTGCCTAAGAAAATTGTAAGTTGTTGCATATTATAATATGCAACAACTTACAATCGAAAACCTTCTAAAAGGGTGTAAATGAAGCAAGACATTGTTCCCATAGACAATAGGCAATGATTTACGGAACCCACCTTGCTTGCGGCGCGCCACGACGCTGCATAACGGGCCACGCCATGCCGGTATGGCGCCGTGGCTACTTTTTATATGACGGAAGAATTTTTTGTACTTCGTGTATTCATATTGAAAGGTTTCATCTCAGATGTTTTTTTTTTTATTGTATTTCTGATTTACGTGTTACCTGTGACCGGCGCGAGATGTTCTAGTGCCAGACTCATAGCTCAATCACAAATGGACTCAGCTGGTACACAGCATTGTGGAAAATAGCAGCGAAGCAAGTTTGGTCCTTACCTGAAACAAGCAATGTCGATTGTTAATACGATTAGAAAATGAACTATTGAATTTCAAAAAAAAAACAATGACCTTCACTCTTCTCTCTATAGGAGAGAACGGGATACTGTATCGGGGCTCTGCCCCCTTCAGTAGTTTCTGTTCGGTGCACATCAATATGTGCATGTCCTTCATAATCATCATTTCAGTTTATCAGAAGTCTACTGCTGAACATAGGCCTCCCCCAAAGATTACCAGGAAGCTCGGTCCTGAGCCACCTGCATCCGTCGACTTCCCGCAACACTGCGCAGGTCGTCACTCCATCTTGTGGGACTCCATCTCTATGTGGCCGGTCCATTGCCAGTTCAGCTTACTGATCCTTGCGACTATGTCGGTTACCTTAGTTCTGCTGCGGATATCATCATTCCAGACTCTATCACGCATAGCGCGCTGAGCCACTTTGAGCTTCCTCATACGGCCTGCACGTCCTTGGGTATTTCTGACGTGGTAGAGCCAAGCGGCGGCTATAGCTGCTGCTCGAATGGGCCGGCTCGACCGGATTAATACCACAACCTCGCAGAATACCGGCGTGAAGTGGAGGAATCTTGTGCTTCTGCGTTTCGTTCGCTGAGTCAGGTAACCGGAGGCCTACTCCCCTTCTCCTTCCTACTCCTCTTCCTCCTTCCCATCTCCCACATATCCCTAAAGGCCGGCAACCCACCAGCAGCACCTATGGTATTGCAGACGTAGGTGGGCGAAGGTAATCGCTTATCAACTAGGGCAACCCTCAGCCTTTAATTATTAATTTTCGTTTGATTCTACGATCTACTGATTCAATTTGAAATGTGTGGCGTTTGCTTGCGTGCATGCTTAACGGATCACTACGTTGTCTGTTGATACATCATAACCCTTAATTCAGAGGAAGGAGGAGGACTCTTCGAAGTTGTGTAGCAGGTTCCATTCCCGATATAAAATTAAAACATCTTTACGTTCAATATGAATGTTGGTAACAGACTCATGAATGGTTTGATTTTAATGATTTAATATTAAGTAAGGTGGCGGTAAGATGCTTTTTTTTTTAAATATTTTTGTTATGTGTTATAATTGTTGGTAAAGTATCAGCCTGTAAGTGCCCTCTGCTGGGCAAAGGCCTCCTTCTCTTCTCATCTGCGAGGGTGTAGGAGCCGGGAATGGTCCGCCACGCTGCTCCATTGCGAGTTGACGTGATTCACATATCCTCGAAATATTTTTTTTTATATTTCTCAAATATGAAGGTTTCCTCACGTTTTCTCTTATTATTAGATTATTTCCCTGTACATTTTGTAGTAGACAATTGTTGACGCATTCTTGTAAAGGTGGCCTATTCTTAGCAGGGAATTTAGACAGGCTATAGAACAGGGATTCCAAAGTGGTCGATATCGACCTCCATGGGTAAATTATTTAGGTAAGTATTTTGTATCAATAGGAAAAAAAACTAGAGACAAGATCTTTAAAGTAATTTGGCTATGGGGGTCTGAGGTATCAGTTCATTTTGGAAAAGACGTGCTCCAAATACAACTTTCTCTTTCACAATTCTTAAATGTAAATGTTGCTTGTGTAATAATGTCGGCAGTTACAATGTATTGCCAGTTAAACAGAAACAATTATTCAACAACAAACCGAGCACATCACCTGTTCGTTAAAAAACAACACGGGCCACGCCTTTCCCGCGTCCATTTTTGACCTCATGTCAGGAAGCAATTATACTTCTAGAACACCACGTAAACAGTTAAACGATTGTGGACTCTATCGGGTCGTTTTACACAATTCAGATCATTTTGTACTGGAATCTTTAGTTTTAAATTAGGTTCTTAAATACAAAAAGAAATAGTTTAGAAGCTTTTTACAATAAGGTTTCAGACCTTATTGTGTAGTAAAGTGTACAAGAAGCACTAGAACTAAAGAACAAGGTATGACTTCGGTTAAAGGAGTTAAAGATTTTGAAATCGCCTTATAAGATTGTATAACAGTCCTCTTTATTCCCTGAGAAGAAAGGAGACTAAGAGAAAACTATCTCTTTCTTACCCTGGGTGTTGTAAGGTGTGGGAGGTCGGCTCCTTCTCCGCCTAGGAGTCATCTGTGCAGGTACTATCCTATTCCATATTTCTGCCTCCGATCAG
This sequence comes from Bhutanitis thaidina, assembly GCA_029286595.1. Classification (NCBI taxonomy): domain Eukaryota; kingdom Metazoa; phylum Arthropoda; class Insecta; order Lepidoptera; family Papilionidae; genus Bhutanitis; species Bhutanitis thaidina. The sequence goes on along the minus strand of JAGSMS010000041.1, from coordinate 455,199 downwards.
GAGTGTTGTGTTCCGGTTTGAAAGGTATACATAGCCATTATAATTACGACCTGTGAGGATTCAATCTAAGACCTCTCCATTTCCCCAAATATCCTTAAAGGACGGTAAAATCCCAGCAGCTCCTCTGCCGTTGCCGATGTACGTGGGCGACGATAATCTCTTACCGTCAAGTGAGCCGACACTATTGTTACAGGCCGTGAGGCATTCCATCTAAGCTCTCAGGGGTGACAACGAATCTGAAACCTTCGTCGATTGAAGTTGTTAGCAGGTGTCCACGGGCTGCAGTAGCCACTAAACATCAGGTGGACTGTTACTTCGTTTGTCACCCAATGGTCTCCTGGCCAACTCCGAGGACGAACTCAGTGACGATGCTCGCTACCCCTCAAGTTCTTTCAAGCAGAGAGAAATCATTAGGAATAACCCAATAGAGGGTCTACCTGTCATTAGGAAGACCCTCTATTGGAAAAATTATAGGTGTGTATCCATAAACACAAAGATTAACAACGGCTTTTGCTGCTGCTCGAATGGGCCGGCTCGATCGTTTAAGTACCACGACCTCGCAGAATACCAGCGTAAAGTAGAGGCATCTTGTGCTTCTGCGTTTCGTTAGGTGAGTGGAGGTCCACACTCCCTTCCCATCTCCCTCCTCATCCTCCCTCCCATCTCCCTAATACCCTTAAAGGCCCGCAACGCACCTGCAGCGCTTCTGGTGTTGGGGATTTACCTCGGCGACGGTAATCACTTACCATCAGGTGAACCGCTTGCTCGTATGCCGCCTTTCGCATAAAAGGCCTTTAAAGCCAGTTACCTCTCTCGTGTGCTACACCTCAAGTACCACGGTGCCCGTGTTAAACTTATTTTCCATTATTCATCATCACACCCATGGTCAGACAGCTGTGGGCTGAGTGTCCACGGTGTCCCCAAATTAGATTAGAGAGAGCGCCCTGCGCCATAGCTACCATATCGTGTCGGTACCAAATCACTTAAATCGGCCGTAATTTAAAAAAGAAAACGTGCCTCCGAGAGGCGCCTTACTTATACAAAATAGTTTATAGAAGGTTATTTAAATTTATAATATATTCTTGGGGGTCAACGAGCTATTGGAAACGACAAACGTTAAGTGAATACATATCTCATTAGATGAGTTGAGAAATGTGAAGTCTTTTGCGCTTCATATTTCCTTGCTCAGTCATTACACTTAAGCCTATATACATATAGAACTGAACTTTGTACGGGCCAAAAAATCGCAACCACACGGATATCTGTACCCACGACGATTACCAATTAATGAAATAAACATTATTCTGTGTATATGGTATATATGGTTTGTATGTATGTATGTATGTATGTATCACCTATCTGTGTAAGTATATATTTTGATATTTATATCTTTTCTCTTGTTTTATTCTGTTAGCTGTATCGCCTCTATGATGTGTTCATCTCTGCTTAGGCTGATGGTTGACTGGAAGAGAATGCCTCCAGGCATTATGTCCGCCATGTGTACCACTTTGTGCATGAAGCTTAAATAAATAAATAAATAAATTTTGAAACTTGAAGTCGATATCAAATCCTCTTAAAGCAATAAGTGATTAAAAGGGGAAGTTTCCGACGAACTACCGATTTCAACCCTTATTTTGCTACCCTAAGTGATGGAACAATTCTTTCAAATTTATATGAAACGACACATGCATTAAAAAAAAAGAATAATTGAAGCCGGCGTCGAAATAATAAAGAAATACAAACTTATAGCCTTAACAGTCAGACAAAAAGACTCTCCATATGCATTTGCCATCATTTTAAAAACGGAAGGTAAAAACTGTTTGTTACTTCTGACTCGATTACCATATTATGCAATCCCGTCAGACTAATATGAAGAGAGAAGTAGTAAATTTTTCGTCCTAACGTAACGTCTCTTTCTCCCTCTCTCTCTTTAATTAAAACGCAACCTAATAGCAATCCCACAAACAACGAACAAACAAACAAACAAACAGTTAAGATAAACCAAATTAAGTTCGATCCCGCGGCGATGCTATCGGCGTAAGCCTGCGTGTTCCTCCCGCTCACGCAACTTGCTCCTGAATTTTTAATTGAGTGAGATTGATGTAAGCTTGCAAATTAATGATTTTTCAAAACTGAACCCTATTAAAACATGCCTTAAAAATGGCATTCTATATCTAAGTTATTTTATAATTAAGTCGACTTATATGAATTACTTTTTTTCTTTTTATGATAGTGTGGATGACGAATGCTGTCTGGTATTTCTACATAAAAGTAGCAGCCTGTAAATGCCCACTACTGGGTAAAGGCCTACTCAAGTATCTGAGAGGGTTTTGGAGCCGGGAAGGGTCCGCCACGCGGCTCCAGTGCGGATTTACGGAATTCACTACTGGAAATAACATTTTTTGTTATTTGTCCGACATGCAGGTTCCTTGCGTTATTTCCTTCACCGCCGAGCATGTGGTAAATTCGACACATAAAATTGCTTTAAACAATTCCAGTGGTGCCGGCGACGGGGATCGAACCGGGACGCTCGTGCTCTAAAGAATGTAATGATTGAGTCGAGCGCTCTGACCACTAGATTCATCATCATCATCATCATCATTTCAGCCTATCACAAGTCCACTGCTGAACATAGGCCTCCCCCAGGCCTAACCACTAGGTTACCACAGACGTATTTCAATATGCACATGGGATAGTAAGATTACCCTACCACGCTACCTACGCTATTATAGTAAAGATAATATTAATCGATTTTTTCTTAATCATGATTGTATGCAAGGAAGGTCGTTTAATATGTCATTCCAATACCACTTCAACCTTCCGTCCTCATCTTCGACAATCTTTAAAGTAAATAGTCACGGACATGGATCTCTCCGATAGATTCTGCGACGTGGTAGAGCCAAGCGGAGGATTTTCTGCTGCTCGATTGGGCCACCTCGTTTGCACTAGCACCACGACCTCGCAGAATAACGGCGTGATGACATCTTGTGCTTTCTCCCTTCCTCATACTTATATTAAGTAACCTTTTTCCTTGTGTATAACTGTACATTTAAGGTACAGTAACAGAACGTCGGCTTGAAGTAGAGGCATCTTGTGCTTCTGCGTTTAGTTCGGTGAGAGAGGTAACCGGAGTCCCTCTCCCCTCCCCTTTCCACTCCTTATCCTCCCTCCCATCGCCCAAATACTCTTTAAGGCCGGCAACGCACCTGTAGTATCCTCTGGTGTCGCAGATTTAGCTCATTTGCCGCCTTTCTCATAAAAAAAAAGTCCCTCCTCCTCACTTCCCATCAGATAAGAAAAAGACACGATGCCGTAGTAATCCTTTCACATCGTCGAACTCCTCGTTCACAAATCGTTTATTAGTCAGGTGCACCACGTGCAGGTGAGCCTGGCATTTGGGAGAACGAGAGCCCCCCCCCCCCCCTATCTACTTAAACTAAGCCCCGTACCCCTTACACTATACATGTTATTGGTTTCTCAGAAACGCCTCAAACGATTTGTATGAATTTTCCTTTCCTAGTTTATATAGATAGGTGACATCGCTGATAAAAAACGTTTTCACACAAATAATTAAAATAATTATGAATGAAAATTAATTAAAAAAAAAACCTTCTTCTAGAATATTCAGGTAGCAGTATATTAAGAGAGTGGCGCTCCAGCGAGTAATGTCATTATGGCAGATTGCGCTAAAAGACGCCGAACCTAATTAGGTCACCCAGGTACTTGATCATCAATAACACTTAGAGAATAACATTACGTAATGATAGATTATAACACCATTATACGTCTACTATACCGCTGTCCGTCGTGTGACACAGACGAACGTTCATCGATCAAGAATTCTCCACGGACGTCGTGCGTGAGTTACTGACTACGAGCGAACTGCCCGCGCGCAGGACCGCTACGTGGAAAATTAATTTACTTCTAATATTAGAGCCCGAAGTGATCAGGGACGTGGGTACTGAAGATCATCATCATCATCATCATCATCATCATCATCATCATCATCATCATCATCATCATCATCATCATCATCATCATCATCATCATCATCATCATCATCATCATCATCATCATCATCATCATCATCATCATCATCATCATCATCATCATCATCATCATCATCATCATCATCATCATCATCATCATCATCATCATCATCATCATCATCATCATCATCATCATCATCATCATCATCATCATCATCATCATCATCATCATCATCATCATCATCATCATCATCATCATCATCATCATCATCATCATCATCATCATCATCATCATCATCATCATCATCATCATCATCATCATCATCATCATCATCATCATCATCATCATCATCATCATCATCATCATCATCATCATCATCATCATCATCATCATCATCATCATCATCATCATCATCATCATCATCATCATCATCATCATCATCATCATCATCATCATCATCATCATCATCATCATCATCATCATCATCATCATCATCATCATCATCATCATCATCATCATCATCATCATCATCATCATCATCATCATCATCATCATCATCATCATCATCATCATCATCATCATCATCATCATCATCATCATCATCATCATCATCATCATCATCATCATCATCATCATCATCATCATCATCATCATCATCATCATCATCATCATCATCATCATCATCATCATCATCATCATCATCATCATCATCATCATCATCATCATCATCATCATCATCATCATCATCATCATCATCATCATCATCATCATCATCATCATCATCATCATCATCATCATCATCATCATCATCATCATCATCATCATCATCATCATCATCATCATCATCATCATCATCATCATCATCATCATCATCATCATCATCATCATCATCATCATCATCATCATCATCATCATCATCATCATCATCATCATCATCATCATCATCATCATCATCATCATCATCATCATCATCATCATCATCATCATCATCATCATCATCATCATCATCATCATCATCATCATCATCATCATCATCATCATCATCATCATCATCATCATCATCATCATCATCATCATCATCATCATCATCATCATCATCATCATCATCATCATCATCATCATCATCATCATCATCATCATCATCATCATCATCATCATCATCATCATCATCATCATCATCATCATCATCATCATCATCATCATCATCATCATCATCATCATCATCATCATCATCATCATCATCATCATCATCATCATCATCATCATCATCATCATCATCATCATCATCATCATCATCATCATCATCATCATCATCATCATCATCATCATCATCATCATCATCATCATCATCATCATCATCATCATCATCATCATCATCATCATCATCATCATCATCATCATCATCATCATCATCATCATCATCATCATCATCATCATCATCATCATCATCATCATCATCATCATCATCATCATCATCATCATCATCATCATCATCATCATCATCATCATCATCATCATCATCATCATCATCATCATCATCATCATCATCATCATCATCATCATCATCATCATCATCATCATCATCATCATCATCATCATCATCATCATCATCATCATCATCATCATCATCATCATCATCATCATCATCATCATCATCATCATCATCATCATCATCATCATCATCATCATCATCATCATCATCATCATCATCATCATCATCATCATCATCATCATCATCATCATCATCATCATCATCATCATCATCATCATCATCATCATCATCATCATCATCATCATCATCATCATCATCATCATCATCATCATCATCATCATCATCATCATCATCATCATCATCATCATCATCATCATCATCATCATCATCATCATCATCATTTCAGCCTATCACAAGTCCACTGCTGAACATAGGCCTCCCCCAGGCCTAACCACTAGGTTACCACAGACGTATTTCAATATGCACATGGGATAGTAAGATTACCCTACCACGCTACCTACGCTATTATAGTAAAGATAATATTAATCGATTGTTTCTTAATCATGATTGTATGCAAGGAAGGTCGTTTAATATGTCATTCCAATACCACTTCAACCTTCCGTCCTCATCTTCGACAATCTTTAAAGTAAATAGTCACGGACATGGATCTCTCCGATAGATTCTGCGACGTGGTAGAGCCAAGCGGAGGATTTTCTGCTGCTCGATTGGGCCACCTCGTTTGCACTAGCACCACGACCTCGCAGAATAACGGCGTGATGACATCTTGTGCTTTCTCCCTCCCTCATACTTATATTAAGTAACCTTTTTCCTTGTGTATAACTGTACATTTAACGTACAGTAACAGAACGTCGGCTTGAAGTAGAGGCATCTTGTGCTTCTGCGTTTAGTTCGGTGAGAGAGGTAACCAGGTCCCTCTCCCCTCCCCTTTCCACTCCTTATCCTCCCTCCCATCGCCCAAATACTTTAAGGCCGGCAACGCACCTGTAGTATCCTCTGGTGTCGCAGATTTAGCTCATTTGCCGCCTTTCTCATAAAAAAAAAAGTCCCTCCTCCTCACTTCCCATCAGATAAGAAAAAGACACGATGCCGTAGTAATCCTTTCACATCGTCGAACTCCTCGTTCACAAATCGTTTATTAGTCAGGTGCGCCACGTGCAGGTGAGCCTGGCATTTGGGAGAACGAGAGGCCCCCCCCCCCCCCTATCTACTTAAACTAAGCCCCGTACCCCTTACACTATACATGTTATTGGTTTCTCAGAAACGCCTCAAACGATTTGTATGAATTTTCCTTTCCTAGTTTATATAGATAGGTGACATCGCTGATAAAAACGTTTTCACACAAATAATTAAAATAATTATGAATGAAAATTAATTAAAAAAAACCTTCTTCTAGAATATTCAGGTAGCAGTATATTAAGAGAGTGGCGCTCCAGCGAGTAATGTCATTATGGCAGATTGCGCTCAAAGACGCCGAACCTAATTAGGTCACCCAGGTACTTGATCATCAATAACACTTAGAGAATAACATTACGTAATGATAGATTATAACACCATTATACGTCTACTATACCGCTGTCCGTCGTGTGACACAGACGAACGTTCATCGATCAAGAATTCTCCACGGACGTCGTGCGTGAGTTACTGACTACGAGCGAACTGCCCGCGCGCAGGACCGCTACGTGGAAAATTAATTTACTTCTAATATTAGAGCCCGAAGTGATCAGGGGACGTGGGTACTGAAGTCCCGGCTTACCACGGTTATGTTCGCGAATGGGCAGTGTCCCGGGATACGATAGGTCCCGGGAGAAACGACGCGGTGTTTCAGCTCGTCGAACTCAACCCATCTGTGGCCCCGGAGGGTGTAGTATTTCGTCACGCTAAAGCTTGAACTAATCATATATTAAAGTGGCAGCCTATAAATGTCCAAAAGCTTATAGAAGCTATCTGAGAGGGTTTTGGAGCCGGGAAGGGTACGCCGCGCTGCTCCAAAACGGGTTGGCGGAATTCACATGTCCTCGAAATAATATTTCTCTGACATGCTGGTTTTCTCACGATGATTTCTTCACCACCGAGCACGAGATAGAGCATTGGTGATCGAACCGGGACACTCGCGCTCTATGAAACTATAGCCAGCGCCCTTAACACTAGGCTACCACGGCTCCCCTTTAAACTATACTAATATATATAATTCTGGTTATATATCTATCAATGGATTTACCTTATTAGCAATTACATTGATTTTGAAGAACCTTTTTTAAACTGTTACATACGATTCCAGAAGTGTGGTCACTTTTCATTATACTTCATCATTCATCATTTCAGCCTCTCACAGGTCCACTGCTGAACATAGGCCTCCCCCAAAGATTGTCACGAAGCTCGGTCCTGAGCCACCTGCATCCATCGACTTCCCGCAACACTGCGCAGGTCGTCACTCCATCTTGCGGGGGGTCGTCCCACACTGCGCTTGCCTGTACGTGATTGCCCTTCGAGAACCTTTTCTCCCCAACGGTTGTCGGTTCTGCGAGTTATGTGGCCGACAATTCTTTCTATTCAATCAATTCAATTAAAATCAGTTCAATTTTAATAAATTGAACTTATTTTAATAATTTAAACTTAATCTGATAAAAGTTGTGTGATTTGACAGAGATGTGGTTTATTTATTTATTCATTGAAACTTTAATTATTTCATAACAGGAAATTAATTTAATGCGATAGTGTTGTTCTATTATACGGTTTTATGTTATTTAATAACAAAAAAAGACATACGAGGAAATAAGAATTAGCTGTGGGTAAATAATTTGTCCGTCGCATAAATTATTATATCTGTCTGAAGTTCCATGACTCACCTGATAGATAGGCACTTAGCTACACCACTCTACACCAGTCGGGTTGTCTATTTACTTCACAGGAAGTACTGAGGAAAAGCCCTCCTTCCTTCTGGACAACACAGGTCTAAATCAATTTTGTACGTAGATCTAGAAACCGACGGATACTTCTAATTTTCTTGTATATTTTTTTAAATTATTATTATGTATTACAGTATTGAAGAAACAACGACCGAATGATGTCGTGTCGCCACATATCACTTACAAGATCATTGCTACGTATAACTAGGTACGTTGAAAACTTATTTTACTGGATAAGCATGACTTATCGTTCATTCATTACACACGAACACGCAAACATACGCGCACATACACAGACGATTTCAGTATATGTTCAAAGCATTCATTTAGTTACTTCTCATTATTATATTATTACATATATACATATTATTTCTTGTAAATCTTAACTGATATCTAGACTATTCTAGACTTTCAGGGAATTCATATTTTGTGTTCCAAATTCTTATGCCAATGAAGATTATTATTATTGTTGTGGCAAACTTGAAAAAATTGTTGCTGACCTCACTAGCTGATGTCGATTCAGACCTAAAAGTAGGAGATAGTTTTTGAAGAACCTCGTATGGTGTAAATACTGGCGGCTGCCACGTGGTCACTCATTTGTCACAAGAGATAATAATAGAATATAATAGAAATAATAAGGTAAAGATAAAACAAACAGATAAAATATCTCGACCTCGCTCACGAGGGACGACATGTGTGGTGTTATGCCGAACGAAATAATTCCGATAATCGTCTCTGTAAATGGATTAATCCCAGTCAGCCTCTCGGAACATCTGAGGCTGCGGCTGGGACTCCAAGACGAAACGTTCCGAGCTCTAATGCAGATAGCGGTGCTCCTTGATACCACTCGCATCGTCTGCCGGTTTCTTTCCCTTTCCCCCTAACCCTCGGCCGACTGGTCTCCCCTGCCGAGGCTTCCGTCTGGTTGAATGTATTTTATGTTTTTTTACTATGTTTTATTTACTTTATAGTATTTTATGTATGTATACGTATTTATACCCACCACACCTAACCCACTCAACCAGACGAGAACACGAGAGTTATTTACCCAACATAATAACAAAAAACAATAACAGTGCGACAGACAAGTTATAGATTTTTTAGTCTATGTTCTCCACTCTACCACCGATCTAATCTCATAATAGTGGGAACGAATATCGAAAAGTGAAAGAATATAGAAAAAAAAATCTTTACCGCTTCTACGCTCTCGTTAAGTTTAAAGTTGTGTTTACATTTCACAATCTATATACATAAACCCCTGATTCGTGGTGACTTTTCCGACGAGGAAGCTAATACAATTATCAAAAAGCTTCACTTAGAGCTAAGTTCCAACACTGAGTCGACATGACGAACAACAACGATCATTCGACGAAACTGAAAAATTCCGAACCGGCTTCCAACCAGCTCTACTACCTGTCGAGCTCCGATTTAGTAACACGCACGCCTCGGGTCAGCGGAGCCCTAACATTAGGAGCCATTACGCGCTGGCGTCTCTATGGTGATTTATATGGCGTATTAAAAGTCCGCCATGGGAGTTTTTGGGTAACGTTGAACGGTAGATAATCGGAGGATGTAGAACAACCAAAAGCATTATGTAAATTTGGCTTTAATTTTTTTAAGTGGAATTATAAGCCATTTCGTTTCACCAAATCCAGTTTATTCTTAGGACTAAGTATGACACTGGTTAGTCATATAGTTAGATAGGATAGATAAGTATAGGGTATTGTATTATATAAAACTAATATTGTATATTAAAAACAGCCTTAAAAATCTCATGGCCAACATACGTCGGAATAACCATCTCGAAAAATACCAGACCGAAAATAAACATGATTGATGACGAGGCGTTGTGTAAGATGCGAACTGTCTGGTCCGCTTTCCGAGCCTCGAGAGAGGCCTATGTCCTGCAGTGGACTATTTACAAGGCTGGTAAGGCAAGGAATAGTTTGGAGAATAGGGAGTGAGGCCAAAGACCTTGTGTCGGATCTTACTTACGTGGATGTACGTGATACGTTGATTTTTGTACGTGGAAGAGTCAAGCGGCGATTTTAGCTGCTACACGAATGGGCCAGCACGATCGGAGCAGTACGATGGTCGCAAACTACCGGCGTGAAGTAGGGGTTGTTGAAAGATGCAAGTTAAGATGTTTTTAATTTCAATAGCCTAGCGAATCATCCTTGGCAGGAATCGGTGAATCTTTTGCGTGAATATGTGGTCTATCAAATCTAATGCAATGGTTGGCAAAATATGATCACAGACTGCAGATTTCCTAGAGCGTCTATGTTTTACAACAGCTAAGTATTCCTTCACGCAGGTTTATATTAATCTTTTTGTTTACCATATGCAGGAGAGACAAAGCTTTTACACTCCTGCATCTTATCGAAGGATATTACACTTGGCAGGTGGTAAGAAAAAAAAATATTTACACATTTGCTACGGCTATCTCACCAACCCATAGGTTGACTGGCAGAGAATGCCAACAGCCATTAAGTCCCTCCTTTGTCGCCGCATACTGTACGGTGAAAACAATAAAGTTTTTTAAATATGTTAAAGACGCATATTATTAATGTGTACTTCAAACTGATCTTATAATTTTAAGTAAATTTCTACAAAGAAACTAGATGGCGCTAGACATATTTAGTACGCGATATGGTTTGCCTTTTATGAAGGTAATAAGGATGTTGATCTAATATGTTCACATATACCATCAATCCCGCTTGCGCCGTCGCTCCGTGCACACGTGTGCTCGCCTCCGGTTCGAGCAGCCATAAACACTGTTCCGGAGTGTTTGGCAGCGGGATGAGTCATTAGTTCGCAATGGGTCGTTAGTGGCCCAGCACCTGCGGGTGCCTACTCGGCCCTATTGTCTTTCCGCGTCTTTGTCCGCGTGTTATTAAAGTGAGTGCCGCCCGTCGCCCGCGCATACTGCACGGCGGTACTGTTTGCGACTTCGCCCCGCGCATACGTGTGCTCGCCCCTCGGTTTGAGCAGCCATGACACTGTGCCGGAGTGTCTCGTACTCAGTAAAAAAAAAAAAAAAAAAAAAAAAAAAAAAAAAAAAAAAAAAAAAAAAAAAAAAAAAAAAAAAAAAAAAAAAAAAAAAAAAAAAAAAAAAAAAAAAAAAAAAAAAAAAAAAAAAAAAAAAAAAAAAAAAAAAAAAAAAAAAAAAAAAAAAAAAAAAAAAAAAAAAAAAAAAAAAAAAAAAAAAAAAAAAAAAAAAAAAAAAAAAAAAAAAAAAAAAAAAAAAAAAAAAAAAAAAAAAAAAAAAAAAAAAAAAAAAAAAAAAAAAAAAAAAAAAAAAAAAAAAAAAAAAAAAAAAAAAAAAAAAAAAAAAAAAAAAAAAAAAAAAAAAAAAAAAAAAAAAAAAAAAAAAAAAAAAAAAAAAAAAAAAAAAAAAAAAAAAAAAAAAAAAAAAAAAAAAAAAAAAAAAAAAAAAAAAAAAAAAAAAAAAAAAAAAAAAAAAAAAAAAAAAAAAAAAAAAAAAAAAAAAAAAAAAAAAAAAAAAAAAAAAAAAAAAAAAAAAAAAAAAAAAAAAAAAAAAAAAAAAAAAAAAAAAAAAAAAAAAAAAAAAAAAAAAAAAAAAAAAAAAAAAAAAAAAAAAAAAAAAAAAAAAAAAAAAAAAAAAAAAAAAAAAAAAAAAAAAAAAAAAAAAAAAAAAAAAAAAAAAAAAAAAAAAAAAAAAAAAAAAAAAAAAAAAAAAAAAAAAAAAAAAAAAAAAAAAAAAAAAAAAAAAAAAAAAAAAAAAAAAAAAAAAAAAAAAAAAAAAAAAAAAAAAAAAAAAAAAAAAAAAAAAAAAAAAAAAAAAAAAAAAAAAAAAAAAAAAAAAAAAAAAAAAAAAAAAAAAAAAAAAAAAAAAAAAAAAAAAAAAAAAAAAAAAAAAAAAAAAAAAAAAAAAAAAAAAAAAAAAAAAAAAAAAAAAAAAAAAAAAAAAAAAAAAAAAAAAAAAAAAAAAAAAAAAAAAAAAAAAAAAAAAAAAAAAAAAAAAAAAAAAAAAAAAAAAAAAAAAAAAAAAAAAAAAAAAAAAAAAAAAAAAAAAAAAAAAAAAAAAAAAAAAAAAAAAAAAAAAAAAAAAAAAAAAAAAAAAAAAAAAAAAAAAAAAAAAAAAAAAAAAAAAAAAAAAAAAAAAAAAAAAAAAAAAAAAAAAAAAAAAAAAAAAAAAAAAAAAAAAAAAAAAAAAAAAAAAAAAAAAAAAAAAAAAAAAAAAAAAAAAAAAAAAAAAAAAAAAAAAAAAAAAAAAAAAAAAAAAAAAAAAAAAAAAAAAAAAAAAAAAAAAAAAAAAAAAAAAAAAAAAAAAAAAAAAAAAAAAAAAAAAAAAAAAAAAAAAAAAAAAAAAAAAAAAAAAAAAAAAAAAAAAAAAAAAAAAAAAAAAAAAAAAAAAAAAAAAAAAAAAAAAAAAAAAAAAAAAAAAAAAAAAAAAAAAAAAAAAAAAAAAAAAAAAAAAAAAAAAAAAAAAAAAAAAAAAAAAAAAAAAAAAAAAAAAAAAAAAAAAAAAAAAAAAAAAAAAAAAAAAAAAAAAAAAAAAAAAAAAAAAAAAAAAAAAAAAAAAAAAAAAAAAAAAAAAAAAAAAAAAAAAAAAAAAAAAAAAAAAAAAAAAAAAAAAAAAAAAAAAAAAAAAAAAAAAAAAAAAAAAAAAAAAAAAAAAAAAAAAAAAAAAAAAAAAAAAAAAAAAAAAAAAAAAAAAAAAAAAAAAAAAAAAAAAAAAAAAAAAAAAAAAAAAAAAAAAAAAAAAAAAAAAAAAAAAAAAAAAAAAAAAAAAAAAAAAAAAAAAAAAAAAAAAAAAAAAAAAAAAAAAAAAAAAAAAAAAAAAAAAAAAAAAAAAAAAAAAAAAAAAAAAAAAAAAAAAAAAAAAAAAAAAAAAAAAAAAAAAAAAAAAAAAAAAAAAAAAAAAAAAAAAAAAAAAAAAAAAAAAAAAAAAAAAAAAAAAAAAAAAAAAAAAAAAAAAAAAAAAAAAAAAAAAAAAAAAAAAAAAAAAAAAAAAAAAAAAAAAAAAAAAAAAAAAAAAAAAAAAAAAAAAAAGGTTAGTCAGGGCCGTTGGTCGCCGCGCCTCCATCTTCCCGCGTATTCGCGAGTTATTATTTAGTGAGAGCCGTCCTAATCCCGCGCACGCTGCGCAGCAGTCCTGTTTGCGACTTCGCCCGCATATAGGGTCACTGTGCTAAGCGTCTCACAAGCGGGTTCTGTCGTGTCGGTTAGTCAGGGCCGTTGGTCGCCGCGCCTCCATCTTCCCGCGCATATTCGCGAGCTATTAAGTAGTGAGTGTAGGCCGTGTCCCGCGCACGCTACGCTGCGGTCCCGTTAGCGACTTCATTCCGCATACGTGTGCTCGCCCCTAGGGTTAGAAGCAGCCATATACACTTTGCCTGAGTGTCTCACAATCGGGTTCTGTCGTGTCGGTTTGTCAGGGTCATAGGTTTTCACGCCACTATTAGCCTCCCGCATACGTGTGCTCGCCCCTCGGTTTGAGCAGCCATAACACTTTGTCGGAGTTTCGCAGTACAATATGTCGTGTCAGTATATCGCTAGTGGGCCCCGCATCAGCGGTCCCTACTTCGACTCTACCACTTTTCCCGCGTTCAATCGCGAGCCATTACTAGTGAGTGCCGTCCGTGTCCCGCGCACGCTACGCGGCGGTCCCGTTAGCGACTTCATTCCGCATACGTGTGCTCACCCCAAGGGTTAGAAGCAGCCATATACACTTTGCCGGAGCGTCTCACGATCGGGGTCCGTCGCGTCGGTTTGTCAGGGTTCACCGGTCTCCGCACCACTATTTTTGTCTTATCCTTCCGCGTATAAATCCGCGCGCCATTAAAGTAAATCGTCATCCCGCCAAACTCGCGGGCCAATCTGCTCGCGAGTCAATTCAGATGAGGCTGTAAAAGCCTCCGGGCTAACAGCGTGTGGATGGTTTTTAGTCGGTATGGTCCTCCTTCAGGGGATTGAGTCCGAAATAACGAAACGTAACGAAAAAAGGTATGCGAAACAGCATTTGCCATCCACGAAAAAAAAAAAAAAAGTTCACATATACCAATATAATTTTTCCTCTTATTAACTATGGTGATGTGTGCTATTTTGACCTGAATGCAGATCTCCTTAACAAATACGATCGTCTTCTCAATAACTGCATTCGATTCATTTTTAATCTTCGTAAGTATGATCATGTATCTACTTATCGTTCACAGTTAAATTGGTTACCTATTCGTCAGCGCCGAAGTCTGCGTGCTCTCACTACCCTTTATTCTATCCTGATGTCTCCTACTGCTCCTTCCTACATGTCTTCCTACTTTCGTTACCTTTGCTCAAACCACGACAGAACCCTACGTTCGTCTAATAATCTCCTACTCCAGTGTCCCTCACATACCTCATGTTTTGTCCGTTCATCCTTTCCTGTTCAATCTGTACTTCTTTGGAATGCACTCCCACCCGAAATCAGAGCGTCTAAAAGTCAATACATTTTTAAAATGAAAGCGAAGGAACATATCCTTAACAAAATGGCAGAATCATCTCAATAACAGACTATTATTTTTATGTATATTTAATATTTAAGTAATTAATATATTTAAATAAATATAAATGTATGTATTGTATGTACGTGTGTATGTATTTATTATTGTATGTATGCGTATTGAAATATTGTATCTATATATAGATTTACATTTTTTATAATTTTTTTCCTCTCTTTAGTTCTCTCTATTCTATAACCTACACCTACTTCATTTCATCTCTGCATCGTCCAAAGGTTGACTGGTAGAGAATGCTTCTGGCATTAAGTCCGCCTATATACATTCTCATGTATATGAAGTTCAATAAATAAATACCAGCTTAGACCACTATACAATTGTGGTTTGTTATATCAACCCTTCGAGAGTACACACACAGTTCAAAGCCCAGTGTGGCTTTTAACAAATAAATAAATAAAAACGAGCTAACCTTTCAGCATTCCGTTCGCGGCAATGCATTTAACTCCGAAACTATTTATTTACGAAATAACCTCGTACATAAGGGCATACCGTCGAGCTCATAACGACAAAATTCGAATATCTCCCGGTACCATTGCCCGCGGCACGCTCGAGCGCCGCCAGTTTTTACTGCAACAAATTAGTCTCACGACAATTTTTAAGATTTTTTAACCCCAGCACTGGACTCCCCGCTGGCACAAACGACCGTAGACCTAGTAATGGAAACATCTAGACTTGTCCCGCACGCGTGAGCGGAAACGTTGATAGAAACAGGGTAACCATCATCGGTGAGAGTTTTAAAAGGAAAATATTTTCTTAACAATAATAATAGAAATAAATAGTCACAATGCCGCGGTCTGGGCAGGTCGCTTTACATTTAAAACGCGAGTGCGTCGGGTCTCTGTTGCCCACTGTAACTGTTGATTGCAACTTAATGTCCTGATTTGATACACGCGTCGAAGT
Organism: Bhutanitis thaidina; assembly: GCA_029286595.1. NCBI lineage: Eukaryota > Metazoa > Arthropoda > Insecta > Lepidoptera > Papilionidae > Bhutanitis > Bhutanitis thaidina. The sequence goes on along the minus strand of JAGSMS010000041.1, from coordinate 439,372 downwards.
TACAAAGTTATCTACTTGTAAAAAAAAAGTTAAGTAGTATTAGTAGTAGTAAGACCGGCCAAGTGTGAGTCGGGCTCATGCTGAAGTTCCCGAACTGAACGTAAGAAAACGCAACGTTTTTTTTTTTTGGATATACACCCAACACAGATAAGTCTAAGTATGGTGTCTCTAGGTTTTCAATAAACGCAGTGACCCTAATCGAAGGATACTTTATTCCCCTAATTAGTCGCGCAGTGGGAGCGGGTCCGAGCCCGGCCGGGGCCTCTAAATAATACAACTACATAAATAAATGTTGTTATGAGCGAGCGATAGGGCATACGTTTCGATTTATAATGGAGATCGGTGTCCGACTTCTTTTTAATGGCAACGATAGGAATTAATGAAATAAAATCCGTAAATTATTCAAATGTAAAAAAAGGAAAGTAGCAGCCTATAAGTGCCCACTGCTAGGCAAAGGCCTCCTTCTCAAATATCTGAGAGGGTGTAGGAACCGGGAATAGCCCACCACGCTGCTCCATTGCGGGTTGGCGGGCTTCACGTATCCTCGATGTTTTCCTTCACCGCCGAGCACGTGGTAAATACAGCACTTAAAATTGCTATTAACAATTTTAGTGGTACCGATACCGGGGATCGAACCCAGGTCACTCGCACTCTATGATACGAAAGCGAGCGCCCTGACCACTGGGCTACCAAGGCTCTATTTCTAATTCAAATGTGTTTCATTTCAAAGGCCAGGTCAAGAGTACTCTAAACCAACGAGCATGCATGCGAAGACTGATGAAAGCGGGAGAAGCGAAAGACGTATGTCAGGACCGTAGCAAGTGGAAGAAGATTCTCTCTGCCTTCCCCGTTGGGAAGAAGGCGTGAATATATACATACATACATTTTTCAAATGTGTAGTGTTAGCGTAAATACATGAAAACCGTGAATAATAGTTTCATTTCGAACTTAATCTTATTTTTTAATATGATTTCTGATTAGCCCATCTGTCTTTCAATATATCATGGCCATAGGTTTCGAATAATTAAACTTATACTCCTATATATTTATATTATACTAGAGAATATTTTAGCAATTCTTTTTTATTTCAAAGATGGCAAAGAAGCATGCGGTTCACCTGATGGTAAGTGATTTCCGTCGCTCACGTATATCTGCAACACCAGAGGTGCTGTAGATGCGTTTGCCAGCCTCTTAGGGTATTTGGGAGATGGGAGGGAGGATGAGGAAGGGCATGGGGAAGGGGGAGGGGGCCTCCGGTTACCTCACTCACCGAACGAAACGCAGAAGCACAAAACGCCTCTACTTCACGCCGGTATGCGAGGCTGTGGTACCAACCCGGTCGAGCCGGAACCAATTTACAGACAAACTGTTTTATATATACGTGTTATATTTACGAGTGAGTATGTAACAGCTATAGGAGTAGGCAGAGAGACCGGGAGATTAAACGTGAGGGAGCTGAAGCCTCGTTACCCATTTTACTCTCGGAGCGCAATTTTTCCTTAGTCACCCCTAAAAAACGCACGATTAGACCCACGGTGGCTGGTACTTCAGCTGCTACCACAGTTTTAACGTGTTCTCGGATAACAATAATATTAAAAAATATTATGTATTGGTAAATAGATCAATACAGAGGCGCCCAACCCCGCGCCGGCAGGCGCAAGTGCTCACACGGTTGATCTGCAACGCGCTCGCTGCAAGATTTCCAAAATACAGAGGAGACAGCCCGATTCCGCTCGCTTGAGGCTATGCGGGGGAGTCGTGGTCGATTTTCAGAATCGCCTCCATTAACAAGCTCCTCATCTGCTCCGTTTCCCGGGCGACCGTTCCATTATTATTATTATTACAATTTACCATGTACTATAATCATTTTATTATATTATTGTAACGTGTTTCTTTTTATTCTCTCTCCTATCAACTTAAAAAAAAAACATGCGCCCACTACGCTGTAAAAAATTTTTCATTTCGCACTTGCTTTGAAATAGGTTGACCACCCCTGGTCCAACGCAACATTGTAACGTTCAATTGGAAAATGCGCGCGGCTGCGGCTGCAAGAAATTACGCTGGAATCTAGGATAGAAAGTGGATTTCATCTAGGGCTTGTAATATCCACGCTGCGGTCTGCTCGAGGTATTACATAAGTAGGTACGCTAATCGCTGCATGATTACATTCAAATTAGAATTAAACGGAGTAAAATAGGAATATTATAACATATTTCAATTGCCGTATAAAATATATTCAAGCCTGTTGTTCCGCACGGTAGCAGAAGTAGATAGAATTTTTAAACGCGTTACGTTGTCACACCAATGCCTTGATTTGATACCACATTATATTTCTGTATCACTAACCTCGTGCGCATAATCCCATGTGCAATAAGCAGAGGTTCTAAACTCGAAGCATGGAACAAAAACTAACAAACCCGAAAACCATATCCGAACCCAGTACACATGATTCGGCAGACAATTACATTAACCAATAAGTTACGGGGAGTGGGCAATGAAATACATAAAATATTAACAGTCATTAGCAAATGTTTATGTGTTCCTAATATTTACATTACTATATTTTATTGCGTAAAAGTACGAAGTATGAACTGGTTTAAAAAAATTGTTAAACAAAGTCTGTATAAAAAGTGATATTATATTAGACTGAAATTAGTATATTTAATAAGGAAATAACGATTTATTTTGCGAAATTATATATTTAATCAATCATCTCAATTTAATCAATGTCAAAGAAAAAACAAATGGTGCGAAAACAAATTTCAATCACTAATTTCGAAACACAAATATACAAGCCTTAATTTGAAATACATTTGAATTTGGAATTCCTAAACAAACGCCAGATTATTTGAGTTCAAAGTGGCCAGTTCGACAAAACGCCATAATATATGTAAGGACCTAATAACATAAAGGAATACATGGATTATAAAAACGTCCGGGAATTAGTTGATCGCTCCCAAGCCGTTTCAAGAAAAAAATATTGTAGTATTAGATTGTAAAAAAAGAGGAATTTCCTTTGCTGGTATCTTCTCTGCCAGAGGAACCTCATTACGAAACTCGTGGTAGATTTGAATAAAAATGAGATTCGACGATAGTGAAATGTTTGTTTCTTATGTCGAATAGATAATTCGATTTGATTTGATTTGATTAAATGTATGTTGAAAATTTAAAACACTAAGCTCACTCCGTACGCCTAATACTGGGGTAGTCATGTAGACATTTATTTTAGTACAAGTCTTAGTATTCAGATTAAAGATACAAATGTTACATAAGTTTCGAAAGTCTCATTAGTACTAGCTCTCTACATTGGTTATGATACGAACTCGGATCTCCTAATTCCGAGACAGATGCCCTAACCACTAGGCTATGGTGTCTACGTATGTATGTTAACTATGAGCTTATACGTTGGAAGAAGATTGGATGCACTGGGGGACAATCTGAACAAATGCAGAAATTAACTATTAATCATTTATCGGCTTCCACTGGAACTTTACTTTTTTTTTAATCTTTATTTAAAGGAGGGTTTGTTCGTATGTACCGAACATGTCACCCTCATTGTTGCATGCACACTTCGGATCAGCCATACATACATTTTACGTCTTATGGATACATAATTAAATTAACTTAATCTACCGGTCATTCAGCCCCAATTTAAACAATTTGAAACAATATTCTAGTACTTGCGGATTCAGGAAAAGCCAGAATGCCGTTACAAATACTGATATTATAATCCCGTGATAAGGCAGTACGTCTCTGAGTCTCATTCCGTATGCACTCCATGGTAATGTGAAGTACGTCTTCTAGAATGTTACACAGACTGCAATATCGCCAAAGGAACTTTACTAAGAGCATAATTATCTTAATACTCAATTACTAAACGCTGTGATGCGCACTTAATTTAATTTTTTTTGAATGAACACACATTTTTGTCTTGTCACAGTACATACAAACAACCATAAACGCAGTGACAAACAAGTGAAATAATCCCGTAAATTCTCTAATGTATCTACTCACTGACACAGCGTGATGCAAGCAAGCGTTACAAATTCGCGCCGGTTTCGAACATGGCCCGTAATTCACCGCAACATGTTGCACGATGACATAATCACATATCGGCCCTGATCAATAAATACTCATCTCTAAAGAAAGTACTTACTTCCATTATAATCAATGACCGTACATACCTAATTCTATACCTAACGTGTGTTTTATCATTTTCAATTACGACAATACTAAGAATGTGAATAGAATTAGAAAGAAAAAACAATGTTTATACGATGCTACAACACAACAAAGACATAACAGATACAATATGTTGGATTACAGCATATAAAAGGCATTCGACTCAGCATTATGCTGCAGCAGCAACAGTTAGCAGGGAACAGTTAAACAAACACCAATAAAAAGGAAAAATAACGTACATAACAAAATAAAGGAAACAATATTTACTTCGCGGAATTTCATAATTTCAAGTTTGAATAATAATAACAAACGCTGTTTAAGCGTATTGCTCATTTAATGTTTAGAGTTTGCGCTCGGTGAGGGTACAGCCTACGGAGAAACGGCAGCCTGCGGCTAAATCTCAATTAAAATAATTGGGACATTATCTACAATTGTTTTATTGTTATTTGAACAATGGGACGGACATTCAAAATGGCGTTACAGGTGTTACAATTTCGATTGTTAAATAAAATGGCAAAAAAATGTGTTTAAATTTTTAAGAGTTACTTAATATTTAATTATCTATCCGTAGTTATATATAAAGAATATATGTCTTTTAAAAATCACTAAAAAAATTAGCTAAACCTAAATAATGCTATGCCTAACCTAAATAATTTTAAAAAAGAGTGTCTTCCACCCGTCTGTCTGTGTCCAAACCATTTTAATTAGATAAATATGAATACACAATATTAATGTTTGACAAGAGTTGAAAAGTTTAATGCGTTCACAAACAGATGGCGCTATTACTAATAACAGTCCTCAGCATTGAAATTAAAACTTACGGTACAATTTTCCATATTTTCATTAATAATCCCATTTATTCACCCTCGGGGCTTATCGGTTAGGCTGTATCGGTCGTTGCCATTGTCTGGAAACGGTGGGCAATAACAATTAAACGCTGTTTAAGCGTATTGCTCATTTAATGTTTAGAGTTTGCGCTCGGTGAGGGTACAGCCTACGGAGAAACGGCAGCCTGCGGCTAAATCTCAATTAAAATAATTGGGACATTATCTACAATTGTTTTATTGTTATTTGAACAATGGGACGGACATTCAAAATGGCGTTACAGGTGTTACAATTTCGATTGTTAAATAAAATGGCAAAAAATGTGTTTAAATTTTTAAGAGTTACTTAATATTTAATTATCTATCCGTAGTTATATATAAAGAATATATGTCTTTTAAAAATCACTAAAAAAATTAGCTAAACCTAAATAATGCTATGCCTAACCTAAATAATTTTAAAAAAGAGTGTCTTCCACCCGTCTGTCTGTGTCCAAACCATTTTTAATTAGATAAATATGAATACACAATATTAATGTTTGACAAGAGTTGAAAAGTTTAATGCGTTCACAAACAGATGGCGCTAAGAGGAAAACGAGAATGGAACGTAAATGTACTTTAAATATTATGTACGTAAGAGAAAATTACACCCGGACGCAAATTATTATCTCGCTGACATTTACTACTGTCATAAAAAAGGATAATTGTTTAATTTGCCGGCTGAGTATTGTCTCTGATAGCTTCGGAAACAAAACCGGCAATTTAGTAACAATTCAATCGAGATTTTAGTTTTGTGATTGCTTCGCGGTAACTTATCATAATAACTTTATATTCGTGTTGTGCTGTGACGCAACAGTAGCATTATGACTTTTATCTGAAACAAAATAAAGCCGGAAATTGTATAGTTTTAAAATTTACTTGTGCGACATTTTTTAATGGCGTTACAATACAACATTATGGTACGCCACAAAATTGAAATGTTCTTCTTGCGGTGGGAGCAACATTGCTCACCGTTTCGCTTTAGGCGTTTTCGTTCGAATGAATGAATGAAATGAGATGAAATTAATAAAACGATTGAATGAATATTATTTATTCTTCGGCGTAAGAAAGGTTTGTTTGTCAAATGTTAAATCGTATTATATTTTTTTACAATCCACCACCGTTTCGTAACGAGACTCCACTGGCGGAGGTTCGATGTACGAGTAGATAGGCCTCTGCAAATTTAGACCCCCACAAATAAGTTTTCTAATTTTCGAAAAATTGTTTTCACACATCGTTAGTTCGTCGTTTGTTCTTGATTGTTCGTTATACACCATTGTTTATTCGTATCTTGTTTATTTATAAAAAAATAAAATAAAAATGTATTCTCCAACTAGCTCATTTGGGGGGCTAAATATCTATATAATAATGATTTTATGTATCCGTAAATATTCATTTATCCTTGTTCTTTTATAAAATACGTTTGATCTAACGATAAAGTATCTATTTAGCGATTTTTGTTTAGCTAAATAATTATTCACATATAATTGTCATGCGCATGCGACGATCTTACACGTTTAAGGCGGTTCTTTTAAAAATCATAGTTGACAACGAGAAAGATAATCTTCTTTTCAGATTCTGTCATAAAAGCAGAGCACATTCTGCTTATTGTAAAAATTGGACTATAAATATTAATGTTTATATACAAACATACGTACATTGTATTATTTGTAATTAATTGAATATTATCGCAATCAGTTTTCATCTCACATAGGGCAAAGTAAAAGATCTGTAAGAAAGAGCCGGCGTAAAAGGACAGAGAGCTGACAGAGGCTATTGAAATCAAAAAACATCTTAATTTCAATAGAGAAGATGGCTGGTCACTATCACCGGCCATCGGGATCCTGTAATAATTAAAATTAAATCTAAAACCAAGTATACTACTGCACGAGCTCAAGATACTGCGAGCAGAATCTGCGTAGATCGGACCAAAAATTGATAATTAAAGCTGAAGGTAGCCCGAGTGAATTTTGACATCAGGATAGACGTCTCCCGAAACGTCGGGAATATAAAAACAAAACATAAACACCTAGTAAATCTAGTAAATCTTGTATCCAATATAAAGGATTTTGTGCATGATTCTATGGAGAAATTGTGAGAAATATAAAATGCCACGAATACGCCTTATCAACGCATGCATCTATTGGCAGCGAAATGACAAGTAACCTCTGGAATTCCAGACAATGAACAATAAAACAAACAATAACAACGCACATGTAAACAATGTCTCTTTGGACGTAAGTTAACATGAGCCCGCGGGCCGCGGCCCAGCAGCATTAGTGACACAGACGCTCTCACATCTGCTCCGTCGACCGCTAACAGACAAAAACTCCGGAAGTTGAAAGTTGATCAAAGTAATTAAGCAAGTGTTTATAAACGTTAAGATCACACACTTCTTGATAGAGAAATGAAAATGTGTCGAGTCGATTTAATCTAGAGATAGAGCTTTAAAAATGTGAGGAGAACGTATACGAATAAGAATACACACTCTCGAGAAGATTTGATGCAAGATCGTGGTAGATATTAAAAAATGCCATGAGCTCAGCTGCTAATATAACTGACGACCTCTGCAAGATATGCGACGGTAGGATAGAATGCGCCCCGACAGCGATCCTTCTGATCTCCCTGGTCCACACGCTGTACGGTCACATTGTACCGGAGCCGGACTACTTCGGAAAGAACGGAGCGCAACTGATGAGCGCCGCGAATAAGAAAACTAATAGAAACCACGACACTGACAATGAATATAAACCATTCGCTAAATATAAATACACGGATGAAGCGTGGAAAGAAAACGACGATCAGCATGTGTTTCCCAAGGACAGGGAAATTGAATATGATTTCGTCATCGTTGGCGCCGGCACCGCGGGCTGTGTGGTCGCCAGCAGGCTGTCGGAGAACAGGAAATGGAGGGTGAGGAATTCATTTTGATTTTGCATCATCGGTCTTCTAATGAACAAATGCCTAAGTGGTTATGTGGTGAAATTTGCCAACAGTGGTTAAGCGATGATGGGTGAGTGGGCAGTCGTAGTTCATATATTATATTCCAGATGTTCGCGTTCCAGATTGTCAGTAAAGTTAATGTTTTTTTAAAGTAAATTTTCCGTGAGCTTCCTGAAGGGAATTCTTTCTGAAAGCAGTCTAACTATGAATAGTTAACTACTGAATTAACTGATGCGTGAACATAACTACAGTCTATCTGCATTAGTAATTTAGTTAGTTAGTAGTTAGTTGTTATATTATAAATTATCACAGTAAAATAATGTAGATAATTGTTTTAAATGTTACAAAAAAAGTTTAAAAAAAGCAGGTCGTAGGTCGAGCAGCCGGTCGGTAAAACGAGAGGTTTTAATCTTCAAACTGACTGACTGATTTGATGTCCGTAAGAGCAGAGGCGGCGTTGCACAGAGGCGCAGCGATGCCAGGCGGCGCCGGCCTCGGCACTTTCAACGAAAGTACTCACTAGATGGCGCTAGGGTAATGATTGCACACGGGCGCTACATGAGCTAGAGAAGCTTTTGCCTAGGAGCGCGTTGTATCGGAGTAAGAAACTGTCGCTGCTTTTCTTGCCGCGGGTGTCGTCAGAGGCGACGTAGAACAAAGCCTTGGAATTAGCAAAGGCTACCGTCGGACGACAAGATAATATTTTGGAAGATCATCAGACCTAAATTGAGCACACCGACGACGCGTAGCAGCATCTAAGGAACTGCGATTGGTAATTCGCTTGCCTAGCGTGTCGATTATGGCAATTCCTCCTCATTGGAGATGCCTATACGCAGGCTGGTAAGGTAAATGAACTTTAGATGAGCCTAAATTGATTTCTTTTTCATTCTACTTTATACAATTTCCATATGACAAAATTGAGCTAAGACTCTGTTTATTTGCATTTGTTTTTTGATATCATTTAGGTCGTTAAAAAAAATCTTGATCATTACAAGTGAACAAACTGCTACATACAGAATCACTATGAACTGTTTATATATATATATATATATATATATAGCTTACAACAAACATTCTCCGAAAATGTTTTTATAGCTTTTAAGATTGATCCAACAATGCAGACGCATTTATTTTATTCAATTGTTTTTTCATTGATACAATTAAAAAAATGGTAATGTACTATTAGAGAAACTGTTTCGTTATAACTAAAAGGTATATTTATCCGTCTTCGTCCAGGTCCTGCTGGTGGAAGCTGGACCAGAAGAACCTAAGATGGCGCTTATTCCAGGTCTTACAAGTGAGTTCAGGGGCTCCGGCATGGACTGGCAATACTCGATGAGACCAAAAAAAGGGTAAGAATTATATATTTAATTAACTCTCTTTTCTATCTTCTAAATAGAAGAAAAAAATCAACAATGTTGCATCTGGTTCCCGCATTATGAGTTTAGTCTATTTTAATTGTCGCTTAACTTCTATTTAAGAGTATTAAATGTTAAGATCAAAAGGCAAAGTACGAGTATATTGATTCAGATGCAACTTGTAAAGTCCAACTACACCCAAGGCAATCTAATTATGTACCAAACTTCTTCTCTCTCTCTCACTCTACGTATGTATATTCACGCCTTGTTCCCTACGGGGTAGGCAGAGAAAATCTTCTTCCACTTGCTACGGTCCTGACATACGTCTGTCGCTTCTTTCACTTTCATCAATCTTCGCATGCACGCTCGTTGGTTTAGAGAGAACGTCTCCGATTTGATCGTGAAATGTTCCCCTGGGTCTTCCTCTTTCGACTCTACCATTACTCTCACTCTAAAAGTCTTGTATTTTAAAAATAACGATAAAGCATTAAATTAATGAAATTACATTTCAGATTCTGTCAAAATCGCCTCAACCTGGGCTGTGAAGTGGTCCAAGGCAGAGTGCTCGGAGGCACATCGTCCATTAACGACATGGCGTACATGAGAGGCAGCCCTGCCGATTACGACGAATGGATGCTCGACGGAAACCAGGGATGGAGTTTTAGCCAATTGCTGCCTTACTTTAAATACTCCGAAGGCAACTATGACAAGGATATTGCTAAAAATAAATTCTTTCACTCCACGCAAGGGCCCCTGGACGTCGGCAGATATCAGCACGTGGACGATAACGTAGACGTGCTGTTAAGTGCATTCAACGAGCTCGGTTATAATTACACGGACATTAACGGCCGGAACCAACTCGGCTTCATGCGGATACAGACAATGTCGTACTACGGCGAGAGAGTTAGCGCTTACACGGCGTTCATTGATCCCATACGCAAACTGAGATCTAACATTGTCATTGAGACCGAATCGCTCGTAACTAAAATATTATTCGATGACGCTCAAGGATCTGTCCGAGCGGTGGGTATAGATTTTATAAAGAACGGTACAAAAGTAAGAGTTAAAGCAAAGAAAGAGGTAATTTTATGTGCTGGCGCAATAAACACGCCGAAATTGTTAATGCAGTCCGGCGTGGGACCGAATGATTATTTAGATTATTTGAACATTAAGGTGTACTATGATTTACCCGTCGGTGCCAATTTTCACGATCATTTGTCTGTGTGTTTGCCTGTCATTAAACTAAGTAAAACAGCGACCACGTCTAAGTTTTCGGAGAAACTCAAAGATATATCATCTTACTACACAAAGGGCACCGGCCCTTTGTCGGCGAATTTTCAAGTGGTTGCATTCATCGAAAGCACATTGTCCGACATCCTCGGCACTCCGGACATTGAAGTGAGATTTCGCGGTCACGACTCTAACATGTATTACGATAGAATCGACATGTGTGTTTCACTTCTGACGCCAAAAAGTCGCGGACAAATAGTCCTGAATGCATCGGACCCGGTGTTCGGGAAACCTTTGATCTATCCTAACTTCCTGAAGGAGCCGTCGGACGAGAAGAAACTGTTGGAGGGCATACACGAAGTGGTGAAGCTATTCGACACGGAGGTGTTCAAGACGGCCTCGCTCGAGTTCGATCCACGTCCGATACTGAACAACGAGTGCAAGAACTACGAGAAAGTATCGGAAGATTTCTGGTCTTGTATAATTAAACATTTTTCGAGTCCGCTGCACAACTATGTAGGCACTTGTAAAATGGGTTCGCCAAAGGACCCCGAGGCCGTGGTTGACAACAACTTGAAAGTGTACGGCGTTTCGAATTTAAGGGTAGTTGACGCTTCCGTCATGCCTAAGATAACACGTGGATCAACCGCGGCACCTGTCATAATGATAGCTGAAAAAGCAAGTGATTTAATAAAAACTACGTGGTATTAAATAGATTTTTTTTATTTACATCCTTAACAAAATAATCTTTATACGTCACCGTCTACCGTTGCTCTCTTTCCAATCGGCTTTGATTAACTTGGCACCTTTCTCTGCGATCATTACCGTCGGCGCATATGTACCGCCGCGGACATGCGTTGGCATCACAGAAGCGTCGATGATTCGTAGACCTTCAATGCCGTGTACCCTCAAACGGTAATCTACTACTGAGTTTGTGCTATTTTCACCCATCCGACACGTACCAATCGGGTTACCCATCGCCTTAGTGTAATGCCGAGCTATACAGTTCCACTGATCCCTGTTTCGTAATTTGTCGCATGGGAATAAATCTATTGGAGCAAATCTGATATCGGCTTTTTTCAATTCCTTTGTTTCCAGCAACTGTAGTGCAATGTCTATACTGTCTACTAAAGTATCCAAATCTTCGGGTTCTTTAAAAAATTTGCTTGTACTATCGGCCTTCCATATTTCGGATTCCTTTTGTTTAACATAATCTTTCCTTTACTTTTGGGCTTCAGCAATACGGGATAAATTATTATGGTGTTATAGTAGGATAATGGCATATTAAATTCTTCTATACCATGAACACTTATGTTAGTCAGGAGGAATTTATCGGTTCTGACAAAATTTCCTTCAAAAGAAAACTCCACGTCGGGTGCATTATTATTCTCGTAGAGTTGTAGGAAAGCCGAGAGCTGATTTATGCCTCTAGAAGCTAACGGTCCAGTACGAGATTGGAACCATGTTTTGAAATCTTTTATAACTGCCTCTTCGTTAAACGGGGAAACTTCGTTTATTGCAAAAGCGAGACCTCCCGTGGTGACTTGGTCTTGGTAATGCGAACCAACAGGAAGCTCCTGCACAACCGTAATGTTATGCTTATTCAATTCGGTCGTAGGTCCAATGCCAGACAAGTGTAGTAATCTCACGTTGTTGATAGCTCCTCCAGCTAATATAATCTCACGCTTCGCATAAGCCGGATGTTCTTTCCCTTTTTCACTTTCATAGATAATCCCATCAATAGCATTCTCTTCTTTGTTTATAACAATCCTGGTTACTGTAACGCCGGACATCACCGCCAAGTTCTTTCTGTGGCGCACGGGTTTTAGGAAAGCGCTATTGGTGCTAAGTCTCGTATGATTGAATATTGTGAACTGATTGATTACAACGGCCTCCGGGACATTGGTGTTTATGTCCAATGTGCGAAGGCCCATTTCGGCGAACGCGCCGGCGAACAATTCCACGAATCGATCGGCGTGCTTGAACCTTTGCACGCGCATTTCTCCGCCGCGGGAATGGTAGAAGGTATTCATTAATACGTCGTAGTCCCCTTAAAAGAAAACAAGTTCATTTATTTCTCTCGGAACCGAAGCGTGCGTTACTATATAAGCGAATGCTTGTCAGCTTTCATTTTAATTATACAACGGTGTCGATATATTAAAATAAGGTTTCTCATTAGCGAATAGTGTACAGTGTTTATTTTTTTTTTAAGAACATATATCAAAATGATCATTCTGTCTGTTATGAACAGAGTCCGGGCTTTCGTCTCCTAGAACTCTAGAAAAGTAATTCAAGAAGGATTGATTTTTTGTATTTGCGCGATTTCGAGTGCTTGTGTGGGCGTTTCGAGTGAGTGTCTCCCTGTGACCAGGAGTGCTGTAAAGCACTCGAAACGTCGTGGACATAAAAACAAAATTGATTGGGATAAAATCCGTAAATAATAGTTTCGTTTCAAATTCAAGAAGTATTTAAGATAGTACAATAAAAAAATAATGATTTCAGTTTTTCTCTTTATAATCAGTTTTATTCAACTGTTTTTGAGTTAAATCCCTTTGGAGAAACCGTCCATTTTTTGTAACGAAAGCGAATATACTATGGGAATAACTATTTAAAACGTAAACATTCAAAGATTAGATACGAAATGAGAGGCACTATTTTATTTGTTTATTAATTGAATTTAATTAATGTTATTTCTTTAATATCCTTTGCCTTTAACAGCTATATTGATTTGAAAAATTAAAATGACAAATCTATGAACGTGCCATCACACAGCCCGCTCCTCATTTCTGAGCGAATTTTTGAGTCAAGAACAGTCTGCTTATTATGAAATTGAATTCATAAAATATTATTACAACCCGCAAATAGACAGACAAATATCTTTCTGGCAAAGCATATCGAAAGCATTGTGACATTAAGTTGCAAATGTGCTAACAGTCCAAGTGATGGTAAGTGGTTACAGCGTCCAATGGACGGCTGCTAAGTATTACAACCCAAGAAATGGGCCACAGTGTACTGGCTCTCACTGGCAAGACGTAGGGTTGCGTACCGTACTAGGGTTGCTCCCTGGCCAGAGCCAGACAGCGACATTGACGACACTGATAATAATCATTGAATATTAACATCCATTTTAGATTAAATATCTTACCATTGTCTTCGGAAGCCTTAAAGTGTTCAAGCAAATTCTCATACTGCCAGTCCAAGGAGCCAAGTTCTCCGGCGCTATGCCATTCGTCGTAATCCTTCTTGTGTCCTCTTGTGTACTTCATGTCGTTCGTGACGCTGGAGCCGCCGAGCACTTTGCCAGTTCTGATCTCACATGCGCCTCCAGGTCTCGACAGGCAAGAGTACCCGTTCCTTTCCGTTCGATAGTTCCATAGAATCGGACGGTAGTCCTTTGTGGGAACGCCTGGAATGTCATAGTCTATGCTCTCCTCTTCGCCTGCTTCTAGAAGTAACACCTGTTTTAGGGATAGACAGATAAATGTTTTTTTTTCGTTTTTGTAAAGGGGCAAAGTAAGAATTCCCGCTTTCGTTCTGTAATTTAGTGAAAAATTGAGTTGCGGAATAGAGTAAGAGTTGAGTTGGTTAAACAAAAACAAACACAAAATGACCTGTCCCACATGTGGGCTCACCCAGCTGGCAAGAGTCCGCAAATCGCTCTAGTGGGGGTTGGCTTCCTTCATGTGTAAAGTCAATGAAACCACTTTCGACATCGAATCCCACTATTTATTTTCTCTTTTCAACCTAAGCAATTGAAATAATAACCTATCTCGCTTCCACGCTACATTTACTTATTACTTACAAAAACAGAATATTGCCAAACTTTGATCTCCTATATTAATTACGTCAAAGTTCTATATTAAATACGTCGAAAGTAACGACAGATCCTGTACACCGCCGCCAGACGTCCAGACACTTTTAAGTCTGGATCGATATGATTAAAAACAATAGGTTACTATTATGTTATAAGGTTTATTTTTTTTTAACTAAAAGATCTCTAGTTTTTCAATGCTCTGTACACCGTGCCAATTATCTACTAAAAGTTCTGGTCGCTCGTTTGCAAAGTACACTTACAACTACTTTTCTATCCTAATGTATGTTTGGACTTAAATAGTTAAATTAACGAAACAATTAAAGGAGCGCAAGATTTTGTTAAAAGTAACTATAATAAGGATCGAATCCAGGAGCGCTATACCTTCCATTCGGGCACTGCCGAGAGCCTGTTCGCTAGCACGCAGCCGGAAGTGCCGCCGCCGATTATGATGAAGTCGAAGACGCTGTTCCTCAGATTCTTCTCGTCCGCCTTACCCGCGTGGCCTTGAGAGCAGGTCGCCGGGCGCCGGGGCGAAGAGCGCGCTGAACAGCGCTACCATTGTCAAACGTGAACCTGGGCCACTGACGACGCATGGTCAAATTGTTATTTAATCTGTTCGTAAAGTGATAACCTGATGAGGAATCAATGTCACAACAATTCCGTGTGACTTTATTCCACGATCATATCAAACCGTGTTATTTTTCACACACAAGACATGATTTCTTTTATCGGTATGTCATGGATAAACGAAACCATGTTATAAACGTCGTGATAGTGAAAGTGGTTACAGCGTCCAATGGACGGCTGCTAAGTATTACAACCCAAGAAATGGGCCACAGTGTACTGGCTCTCACTGGCAAGACGTAGGGTTGCGTACTGTACTAGGTTGCTCCTGGCCAGAGCCAGACAGCGACATTGACGACACTGATAATAATCATTGAATATTAACATCCATTTTAGATTAAATATCTTACCATTGTCTTCGGAAGCCTTAAAGTGTTCAAGCAAATTCTCATACTGCCAGTCCAAGGAGCCAAGTTCTCCGGCGCTATGCCATTCGTCGTAATCCTTCTTGTGTCCTCTTGTGTACTTCATGTCGTTCGTGACGCTGGAGCCGCCGAGCACTTTGCCAGTTCTGATCTCACATGCGCCTCCAGGTCTCGACAGGCAAGAGTACCCGTTCCTTTCCGTTCGATAGTTCCATAGAATCGGACGGTAGTCCTTTGTGGGAACGCCTGGAATGTCATAGTCTATGCTCTCCTCTTCGCCTGCTTCTAGAAGTAACACCTGTTTTAGGGATAGACAGATAAATGTTTTTTTTTCGTTTTTGTAAAGGGGCAAAGTAAGAATTCCCGCTTTCGTTCTGTAATTTAGTGAAAAATTGAGTTGCGGAATAGAGTAAGAGTTGAGTTGGTTAAACAAAAACAAACACAAAATGACCTGTCCCACATGTGGGCTCACCCAGCTGGCAAGAGTCCGCAAATCGCTCTAGTGGGGGTTGGCTTCCTTCATGTGTAAAGTCAATGAAACCACTTTCGACATCGAATCCCACTATTTATTTTCTCTTTTCAACCTAAGCAATTGAAATAATAACCTATCTCGCTTCCACGCTACATTAACTTATTACTTACAAAAACAGAATATTGCCAAACTTTGATCTCCTATATTAATTACGTCAAAGTTCTATATTAAATACGTCGAAAGTAACGACAGATCCTGTACACCGCCGCCAGACGTCCAGACACTTTTAAGTCTGGATCGATATGATTAAAAACAATAGGTTACTATTATGTTATAAGGTTTATTTTTTTTTAACTAAAAGATCTCTAGTTTTTCAATGCTCTGTACACCGTGCCAATTATCTACTAAAAGTTCTGGTCGCTCGTTTGCAAAGTACACTTACAACTACTTTTCTATCCTAATGTATGTTTGGACTTAAATAGTTAAATTAACGAAACAATTAAAGGAGCGCAAGATTTTGTTTAAAGTAACTATAATAAGGATCGAATCCAGGAGCGCTATACCTTCCATTCGGGCACTGCCGAGAGCCTGTTCGCTAGCACGCAGCCGGAAGTGCCGCCGCCGATTATGATGAAGTCGAAGACGCTGTTCCTCAGATTCTTCTCGTCCGCCTTACTCCGCGTGGCCTTGGAGAGCAGGTCGCCGGGCGCCGGGGCGAAGAGCGCGCTGAACAGCGCTACCATTGTCAAACGTGAACCTGGACCACTGACGACGCATGGTCAAATTGTTATTTAATCTGTTTGTAAAGTGATAACCTGATGAGGAATCAATGTCACAACAATTCCGTGTGACTTTATTCCACGATCATATCAAACCGTGTTATTTTTCACACACAAGACATGATTTCTTTTATCGGTATGTCATGGATAAACGAAACCATGTTATAAACGTCGTGATTCTATCAAGGAATCTACGTTTTTTTTGTTTTATTGGAAAGGCGGCAAACGAGCAATCGGTTCACCTGATGGTAAGTGATTACTGATTACCGTCGCCCACATACATCTGCAACACCAGAGGTACTGCAGGTGCGTTGCCGGCCTTTTAGGGTATTTGGGAGATGGGAGGGAGGATGAGGACGGGGATGGGTAGGAGGAGTGGGCCTCCGGTTACCTCACTCGCCGAACGAAACGCAGAAGCACAAGATGCCTCTACTTAACGCCGATATTCTGCGAGGCCGTGGTACCAATCCGGTCGAACCAGCCCATTCGAGCAGCAGCATAGGCCGCCGCGGCGACAGAACTAAAAACACTGTATGTAAATGTATATGTATTTTTGTGCGTGGTAAGGCCAAGCGGAAACTTTCGCTACCACGACCTCGCAGAATACCGACGTTAAGTAGAGCCATCTTGTGCTTCTGCGTTTCGTTCGGTGTGTGACGTGACCGGAGCTGACGAGTGAAGAGTAGCAGTCAAGTCCGACAGAGTCGCCTCCGCGGATGGAGAAAGGAGAAATATCACCTTCCACGGTCGGCTCGAACGAGGAATGAGTACCCTAATAATGTTTTACCTTTGTATTGCAGTAACAATATGCTGAACAACTCTCCCGACGAATCTTCCTTAGGAGAGTGAGAAAAAATGAAATCATTCTGAGATATACGAATTTCGTTCGTTAAATGCATCATTTTTCTGCCATCTACCCACGTTTCCTAATGAGGTGATGAAATTGGCGGGAGAAACTTCGCATGTCCTCTTTTAGACATTTAAATTGTTTAATAAATTTGCAATTATATACGACTTTTGGCGCGTTATGTAACAAGGGCGTAATTTAATTATTACAAATGCGCGCGAACTGGATGACATCAAAATCAACATCTTGAAGTAGTTCGATAAACCTACAGTAATCTAACACTATAACTCCAGACAGAGAAACTGTGCTAGCTTCATACACTAACGCCATCTATATTATATATTAAGCAATTACAATCGTCCATGTGCTTTTAACATAAACATTTTTTTTTTAATTTTAACTGTTTTTAAGTAAACTACCTTTCTTTAGTTTCTTTAATCACACCAATGGATTCATTGAACATAAATTCACACATGTTTTATGTCAAATACATTTATTTATTTATTATTGTTATTATGTACAGAAAATAAAATCAAAATGAATTATAACTTATAACGCGCGTAAATAATTACACGCATACATACATTTTTTTAATCACTTACAATCTCATGTATTATTCTTTCATGAATTCGTTAATATTATTATAACGAAGGAAAATACTCTGACCAATAGAGGCTTGAATTCAGCAGTTGACTATTAACATAATAATTAGAAGGCATTAAATCTTAAATCTTACTCCGTATGATATAGAAAGTCTGATTGTTTCTCTGTATCAGTAGATTAGCTTACGGCATTGTTACATAATCTACGCGGGGTTCGAATCCTGGTCATTCCAAAAAGGTCGCTTTCGAATCCTCCACTCCTTCACGTAATTCACCACTGAGTTATTAACATCTTCACGCAGCAGCTACACAAATCCTTTCAAGTCACAGATTCATTACGATACGGTTTCCTATTAATCACACAGACAGATCACAAACAACATAACATACAACACGTTCACAATGTAAACACGCACGCAATCACACAACCAACATACGTGTGTACGATGTAAGAGTAAAATTTTCTAACCTCAAAGCCACTTTGAACCTCATGGCGGACAGATTGATATGAAGAAAACAAAACCAAACGTTCGATTGACGCCGGATAGCGTCAGTAAGTGCATCGGTGGACCAGCAGCGCGTACGATAGGGGGGTATTCTCCACGCTCCGTCGCACCTCGCGTCCTGAGTTTCGAAGGTATGCCACTATTGAGCAAGTGGCGGATGTTCAACTGTTTTCCAGCAAGCTAATCGCTCTTGCCTAATAAATGGCATCCGTTAACATTGCAGATTATCCGATATAATTCTGATCGATGCGGATTCCGGAGGCCTTCCGGTTTTTTTTTTTTTTGTTTTTTTTTCATTTCCCACGCTTCGTTCCACCTTGGAAAACTTTTCACGAATACGTAACGATGCCGTGACGATGTATCGTTTTTACTTTATACGATTTCGTTAATCACGACAATGTGTTATGTGTTTTAATTTTAATTATCTTCGGCGGCGTTGCTATAGTCCAAATGTTTTTTTTTCATGGTCTACCGTGGTTAACGAGCAAGCGGCTCACCTGATGGTAAGTGATTACCGTCGCTCACGTACATCTGCAACACCAGAGGTGCTGCAGGTGCGTTGCCGGCCTTTATGGATGTTTGGGAGAGAGGTAGAGGCCTCCGGTTACCTCACACGCAGAAGCACAAGGACGCTGTACTACCTCGGTCGAGCAGGTCCATTCGAGCGGCAGCAAAAGCCGCAGCTTGGCTCCACCGCGTTAACATTTATTAAGTTATCTTTCTTGCGTAAAAAACTGAATTTCCATTCAAATTCATTCACAACTCGCGCGCTACCTGTCGTACGTCGATGGCACTATGTCATACACTTTTACTCGATTGAGATTACCGATGCGCGAAAGAATAAAAAACGCAAATATTATTTTTTGTATATATAAGACAACATAAGCCTATTTATATTGAATTGCATACTTTTAATTTCATTTCTTTTTTTATACATTATTAATAAATTCACATGCCGAGTAACGGCATTATAGGACTATGGAATTAAATATGAAGATCCTAAGTATAATCAGTGCAATTCCCTATTTTTATTGAATTTATTTTTATTTCTCAACTTGGCCCGCAGGGAAATTGTCCACTAAGCCACAAAAAGAAAGGTACAAAAATTCTGGGTAAAATCATTCCCCGGTAAATTCATTGCGTGTTATTTTTTAATACAGTCTCAGGAATTTCCGTGAAATTATTTTGTGTCTGTAGCAAAGCTGAAGGTGTGATCGCTGTTTGATTTTTAATCGACAATAGATGCAGGTGTCTATGGGCCTCAGGATTGTTACTCGTTTGTTAGTCTTGTTAAATAAAAAAAACATTTGGGAATTACCAACAATGTCGATTATATTTTAAATATAATCCAGTCCATAGCTGCCGTTGGAATCGAATTTGAGGCAATGTTTGGAATAAATTTGCCCCAGGGGCCTGCAGCCGCTTCCTTACCCTCATACAGCATACACTAGTGGTCAGTTAATTTCCGGGAAAAGTTCTTATCTGAGGCCGATAGTGTCGCTACACTGTTACAGACTGTAATTTAATATTTTGATATTTTTTGGGGACATTTAGACACATAAAGGGTAGAAATGCTTACAACTATGTCAAAAACTATTACTATTACGGTATGCTTTAACATAGGTTCTTTGTTTTGTTTTTAATCTTAAAAATTAATGGTCATTACAGAGAAAATATTTATAGCACTTGAATTAATTCAAACGTATTATTTTTAAAATAGTTATTTCAGAGCCATCTAGTGCCGAAAAGCAAAACACTTACTACTTATCGACTAATTTCTTAACTTTCTACATATTTTACATAGATGGCGCTTGCATGGACAGCTTTATAATTGCAAGTATTTTTTAATTAACTTTTCATGTGTCCTAACTTTGAAATAATTTTAATTCGGTTGTTGTGAGTCATATCAGGACTAATGACACTGCAAGGGTAAAATAGTTCACCCAATTATAACAAAGTTTTTTTAAACGGAATGGTATTGACTTATAGAGGCAAAGAAAATTAATAAGATTAAGTATTACTGGTTATAAAGAAACTATTAATAAAATACTAAGGGTAAAATTTTTAAATAAAATGGTCGTTGTCAATACAAAAACATACGTCTCGTGGCCAAAACAAATGTTTAGCTTAAACCTTATATTGTCCTATAGATGGCGTATTAATCAACTAAAAAAAAGTCATACTTCTGTCACACTATTAAAATGAGCAACTCCTTGAATTTAATACTAAAAGAATAGTTTAGAAAACCTCTTCCTTGGCTTCCGAAAGACGGTGAATGTATCTGAAAAACTGTCAGACTGTAAATACACTGTTCGATGAGCAATAGCGTTTGAGTTGCGAATCCTATGTCCAGAAGTGGACTATTAACGACAAGAAGGAGTGCCCACTGCGCTGGGCAGTGTGGTTGGTGAGCGCAGAGCCTATACATCATGGTTTATTAGTACCTTCTACATTACTCTATTATATTCTATACTCGTCCTGATATCGCTTTTCTTGAAGAAAGATCGTTAGTAAGAAATCGTATTTATAATTTGGTAACCTACCAACTAAATGGTATCAAATTTAATAATAATAATAATTATAATTCTTCCTAACCCTCGGTCTTCCGTCTAGTTGGGTTATAATTTATACATTAATTTTATTCTACTAATATTATAATAGTATTGTATTTTTAGATAGCTTATTCATTTTATAGTATTATATGTATTTATACAAATTTATGTTTCCAGTGATGATCTATGGAACTGAGACTTGGTCCTTTACTGCAGGCCGTATGAGGAACCTCAAAGTGGCTCAGCGCGCTATGGAAAGGGCTATGCTCGGTGTTTCTCTGCGCGATAGTCTGCAACGATGATATCCGCAGCAGAACTAGGGTAACCGACATGGCCGCAAGGTTCAGCAAGCTGAAGTGGCAACGTGCCGGCCACATAGCTCGCAGAACTGACAACCGTTGGGGAAAAAAGGTTCTCGAGTGGCAGCCACGTACAGGCAAACGCAGTGTGGAACGACCCCCCGCAAGACGGAGTGACGACCTGCGCAGTGTTGCGGGAAATCGATGGAGGCAGGTGGTTCAGGACCGAGCTTTGTGGCAATCTTTGAGGGAGGCCTTTGTTCAGCAGCATTCATCATCATCATAATTTCGGCCTATCACAAGTCCGCCATGATATTTCATCACCTGCAAAATATACCTGTGCCCGGCCACAGAGTAGATAACCCTTCACGTGTCATAACAATATAATTTCTATGGTTCTAACCCGTCAGGAGTTATTATTAGCTCGTGCAACGGATAAGAGGCGCCGAATCTATCTATGTCAAGTACTGAGTTCCTTTAGAAAAACACACCAAGTGCATTGATTAGCAAATAGCTGACGTACAAATTAAGCAATTTATACTTGCGATTGTTGTCGCTTGCTGAAACCTGAACACATCATATTGACATTTCTAATTATTTCTTGTACTAGTTTCCTGTAGTAGTAGTGTGCAACATGTTTAATTTTTTTTAAATATAAATAACCGACCGGTTACGATGAAGATTAAGATGAGTTAAGATGCCGTAAGACGAAACCACCTCGACGTATGTGTACAAATTGTAGCGTAACAATGATTCGAGATTCAATACGCAATTACAGATGAACATCTTAATAGATGCCGGTGAATAGCTTCACGGTTGAGAGACTCCTGTGCAATGAACCCCGTCATTGCACAGGAGCGTACGGTTGAACCCCCGGGTAGCGACATAAAGCCCCGATGTCCGAACACCTCGGGAATACCCCTGCCGTTGCAGATAAGTCGTCTTGCGAGCTAAAGGGACTCAAACTCGTACCCTTTGCTGAAGAGCTAGAAACTGTTTAGACGTGACGTATAATATAAAATAAAATAAGCTCTCCAACCAATAATGCCACCCCATTAATAAAGGGGTGGTCAAAAGTCTAGTACAGTAAAGCTTGTTTGCGAGATCGCAACAGACGGTGAGCTTTTCGCTGTTATAACATCCAGGCCTGCGATACAAGTCGTACTGATCAGACGTATTTTAATATGTCTCTCGTTGTTATTGAAGTTGGCAGTGTTCCCAGGAAACCATCGCGAAACTATCTATGGACGCTTGGAAAATGTATCTGAACATAGACCTCTTTAAGGAATCGACAGGAAAACTGTATATATTATCAGTACCCGCCCGCACAACGTAGTCGACTATGGGCGAACCACTTCTCTGGCCGAGCAGCTCCCCGTCGCTGGTCTGAGAGATTTCGTTTCGACAGATATGGAAAGAGTTCCAGTCGCCATTCGGTCGACAGATCCTCGATTGTTAGCTCCCAAGGTACACCACGAGCAGGTGAGGTTGGCATTTGGATACAATGATCATTTATGCCCCATCATACTTCAAGTGTGCCAGACCTAAACTAGCCAGACCGGTGAAGACAGTGAGGTGACGAGCTCTTCGATTGCCATTCCAGTCACCGACGGTGGCAAAAGTAGCGGCCGGTAAGTGGCAACAATTGGGCACAGGCTTCCTTCTCAAATATCTGAGATGGTTTTTGGAGCCGGGAAGGGCCAGCCAAGCAGCCCCAGTGCGGGTTGGCGGGCTTCATATATTCACGAAATATTATTTTTTATTGTTTCTCCGACACGCAGATTTCGCCATTATGTTTTCCTTCACCGCCGAGCACGTGGTGGCAATTTTAGTGGTGCCGGCCACAGGGGTGCGAATGACGTAGGTTCGACCTACGTCACACGCGCTCCGTGAAATTAAAGCCGGCGCCCTGAACTCTGGGCTACCTCAGCATGGTAGTGATTGCAGTAAATCTTCCTCTTGATGTAGCAGCAAAATGACTGCCAAAGAAGGAGAAAAGAATATTTATGTATGTAGTGTATATACTAGTAATTTATTTATTTTTATTTATTTAATCTTTATGCACGAATTGGTACATATACTTAATGCCTAGAGGCATTCTCTCCCAGTCAACCATCAGCGTAAGCAAAGATAAAAACGTCATAGAGGCTATACAGCTAACAGAATAAAACAAGTAAAAGGATATAATTATCAAAATATATACTTACAGAGATAGGTAGATACGTACATACATACATACATAGATACATAAATAAAATATATACAAATATACCATATATAATTTATGTATAATACAATGTACTAGGGTGGTATAAATCTCAATCCTTAATTGTTTAACGTTTCACTAGAGGTTTTGTTTGGGATCACGTGACGGGTGGTGAGCCTGTCGCCATCTTAATGTCCAAGCCAACGATACAAGTCGTATATAACTTTCGAAAAACCATTGGTACGGGCCCTCTACATAGGGGACTCGCAATTTAAGTGCTGTATTTACCACGTGCTCAGCGGTGAAGGAAAACATCGTGAGGAAATCTGCATGTCTGAGAAATAATAAAAATATTATTTCGAGCATATGTGAAGCCCGCCAACCCGCACTGGAGCAGCGTGGCGGGCCCTTCCCGGCCCCTAAACCCTCTCTGATACTCGTATTTGAGAAGGAGTCCTTTGCCCAGCAGTGGGCATTTATAGGCTGCTACTTTACTTAGATAAAAAAACATTTCACTGAACATTTTATTAAACAGACTTAAAATGCCTCTATGTTTAAATAAATATTGAGGACAGGTCTAGTGCATTGTTAGATCTACGGGGATCTTAAGGGTCAGTTAAGCAAATCGGCGACAGCGCTCGTCCGGGATAAGGCGGTCGTAACGCGCAGCTGTCGTCCGAGAAGCTGGGCGATTAAGCCCAGGGTAGCGCCAGGATTCGTTCGGATCCAGGACAGGTGGATACGAAGTCGGTAATTACATGGATTTATGCAATGGCACCTGTCGATAATCGCGTTCGGCCGAATTGTCGCAAGCGTAGTCTGTGCTCCGATTGGAGCTTTGCGAAACTTGAAGATTTAGAATGTATTTTATGAAATATCAAACGCTTTCGTTATTTAAATTATAGTGAAGTAAAGTAGCAGCCTGTAAGTGTCCACTTCTGGACAGAGGCCCTCTTCCTAAATATCTGAGAGGGTTCTGGAGCCGGGAGAGCCCATCACTATGCTCCAGTGAGGTTTGGAGGCTTCACATGTCCTCGAAATAATATTATTCGTCATATCTCAGATATGCGAGCTTCCTCGCGATGTTTTACTTCACCACGATATAATCCACCATTACTTTCAATTCGTCGTTACTTACTTAACAGTCTGAACTTCCACGTGGTTCACTGTTCAAGTAGAAATATCCATTACGAAAACGATTAACCCCAAAAACGCCGCGTGCGTTCCTTGGTCGTGCCATCAGCCGCAGCTTTGCCACGGCGCGCTGGCGGAACTCGAATTCGAAATTATTCTAAATATTGTGCTCTCCATCCTCAACACAAATACTGAATGTAAAAACAATAGAATGTCATAATCTTTTTTAAATTAAGAATGTTAAAATAAAGTGTTAATCACGTGTCATGGATCATGCAAGTTTAATTTTAATTCAAAGTAACCACTTCATCAAAACGTTAACTTCATAATTTAACTCATATTATTACGAGCATTACAGGTAACTAAACGAAAATATAATCTAATATGTATTAATAATAATAATAAACTTTTGAAAATAAAAGGAAGAACTAGAATTTGTTTTGCTTTCGTTTCAAATTGAAATCGGGTAGAATTGGGCGGCCTAGTTGTTGGTATTATTAATGTCCAAGCAATTAAATGCTGTCATTTAAGACTTTACGACGAAACGGGTCGAAACGAAACACCGAGATCTGGAATACAACACCGTCAAAAACCGATGAGAATAAGCCAAATCTTTATACATAATCAACTACGTAAGGAGAGGTTTTAATAGAAACAAATGTCGCCATACTCACTGCTGGCAGTCGCAGTAATAAAATAGAAATTAAACGACAATAGGCAAATGGCATCGGGGTAATACTATAGCTCACTTACTCTCTTCCCGCGGGGGATCGTAAAAACCCTTGAAAGTCGTACAGACCGATGGTGGTATTACCATTTATAAAATTACCAGACCAAATTTATGCAGACCTATGACGTACAGTAGCGTATAAGGTGCGCGGTGCGTGGTACGCCGAGCGCTGGGATCCTGGCAAACCCTCGTTATGGGAGAGCGCTTTGTCCTGCAGTGAAGTATTTACAGGCTGGTGAGGTGGGCGAAGCCAAACTGGGTTCAGGATGCGGGCTGCGATACCATTGCAGGTTCGAACCCGTTATTCGAATTACCGTTAAAGTCTCCAGATACGAGTCTCCGGGTATAGTTGGAGAGGTTAGAAGAATTATTATTCGTGTTATTAGCATTGCTTCTTCTATTCATATTAAATATATAGATATATATACATATTTCTCGGCCCGTCCGCTCGGCCCGTCCGCTCGGCCCGTCCGCTCGGCCCGTCCGCTCGGCCCGTCCGCTCGGCCCGTCCGCTCGGCCCGTCCGCTCGGCCCGTCCGCTCGGCCCGTCCGCTCGGCCCGTCCGCTCGGCCCGTCCGCTCGGCCCGTCCGCTCGGCCCGTCCGCTCGGCCCGTCCGCTCGGCCCGTCCGCTCGGCCCGTCCGCTCGGCCCGTCCGCTCGGCCCGTCCGCTCGGCCCGTCCGCTCGGCCCGTCCGCTCGGCCCGTCCGCTCGGCCCGTCCGCTCGGCCCGTCCGCTCGGCCCGTCCGCTCGGCCCGTCCGCTCGGCCCGTCCGCTCGGCCCGTCCGCTCGGCCCGTCCGCTCGGCCCGTCCGCTCGGCCCGTCCGCTCGGCCCGTCCGCTCGGCCCGTCCGCTCGGCCCGTCCGCTCGGCCCGTCCGCTCGGCCCGTCCGCTCGGCCCGTCCGCTCGGCCCGTCCGCTCGGCCCGTCCGCTCGGCCCGTCCGCTCGGCCCGTCCGCTCGGCCCGTCCGCTCGGCCCGTCCGCTCGGCCCGTCCGCTCGGCCCGTCCGCTCGGCCCGTCCGCTCGGCCCGTCCGCTCGGCCCGTCCGCTCGGCCCGTCCGCTCGGCCCGTCCGCTCGGCCCGTCCGCTCGGCCCGTCCGCTCGGCCCGTCCGCTCGGCCCGTCCGCTCGGCCCGTCCGCTCGGCCCGTCCGCTCGGCCCGTCCGCTCGGCCCGTCCGCTCGGCCCGTCCGCTCGGCCCGTCCGCTCGGCCCGTCCGCTCGGCCCGTCCGCTCGGCCCGTCCGCTCGGCCCGTCCGCTCGGCCCGTCCGCTCGGCCCGTCCGCTCGGCCCGTCCGCTCGGCCCGTCCGCTCGGCCCGTCCGCTCGGCCCGTCCGCTCGGCCCGTCCGCTCGGCCCGTCCGCTCGGCCCGTCCGCTCGGCCCGTCCGCTCGGCCCGTCCGCTCGGCCCGTCCGCTCGGCCCGTCCGCTCGGCCCGTCCGCTCGGCCCGTCCGCTCGGCCCGTCCGCTCGGCCCGTCCGCTCGGCCCGTCCGCTCGGCCCGTCCGCTCGGCCCGTCCGCTCGGCCCGTCCGCTCGGCCCGTCCGCTCGGCCCGTCCGCTCGGCCCGTCCGCTCGGCCCGTCCGCTCGGCCCGTCCGCTCGGCCCGTCCGCTCGGCCCGTCCGCTCGGCCCGTCCGCTCGGCCCGTCCGCTCGGCCCGTCCGCTCGGCCCGTCCGCTCGGCCCGTCCGCTCGGCCCGTCCGCTCGGCCCGTCCGCTCGGCCCGTCCGCTCGGCCCGTCCGCTCGGCCCGTCCGCTCGGCCCGTCCGCTCGGCCCGTCCGCTCGGCCCGTCCGCTCGGCCCGTCCGCTCGGCCCGTCCGCTCGGCCCGTCCGCTCGGCCCGTCCGCTCGGCCCGTCCGCTCGGCCCGTCCGCTCGGCCCGTCCGCTCGGCCCGTCCGCTCGGCCCGTCCGCTCGGCCCGTCCGCTCGGCCCGTCCGCTCGGCCCGTCCGCTCGGCCCGTCCGCTCGGCCCGTCCGCTCGGC
Source organism: Bhutanitis thaidina (assembly GCA_029286595.1). Classification (NCBI taxonomy): domain Eukaryota; kingdom Metazoa; phylum Arthropoda; class Insecta; order Lepidoptera; family Papilionidae; genus Bhutanitis; species Bhutanitis thaidina. Next base: position 411,895 of record JAGSMS010000041.1, on the reverse strand, counting down.
CCGTCCGCTCGGCCCGTCCGCTCGGCCCGTCCGCTCGGCCCGTCCGCTCGGCCCGTCCGCTCGGCCCGTCCGCTCGGCCCGTCCGCTCGGCCCGTCCGCTCGGCCCGTCCGCTCGGCCCGTCCGCTCGGCCCGTCCGCTCGGCCCGTCCGCTCGGCCCGTCCGCTCGGCCCGTCCGCTCGGCCCGTCCGCTCGGCCCGTCCGCTCGGCCCGTCCGCTCGGCCCGTCCGCTCGGCCCGTCCGCTCGGCCCGTCCGCTCGGCCCGTCCGCTCGGCCCGTCCGCTCGGCCCGTCCGCTCGGCCCGTCCGCTCGGCCCGTCCGCTCGGCCCGTCCGCTCGGCCCGTCCGCTCGGCCCGTCCGCTCGGCCCGTCCGCTCGGCCCGTCCGCTCGGCCCGTCCGCTCGGCCCGTCCGCTCGGCCCGTCCGCTCGGCCCGTCCGCTCGGCCCGTCCGCTCGGCCCGTCCGCTCGGCCCGTCCGCTCGGCCCGTCCGCTCGGCCCGTCCGCTCGGCCCGTCCGCTCGGCCCGTCCGCTCGGCCCGTCCGCTCGGCCCGTCCGCTCGGCCCGACAGCGCCGACGCCTCCAGCGATTTATTGCTGACTGATTTATTAGACGTCATCAAGTGAGGAGATCCTCGCTCAGCTGATATTGTCGCATTGCGTCCTTTTTTATCTATGTTATAAACAGCTATGTTATATATATATTTAGATTGATATTATTTTTTTAAAAAGTGATCACCCAGAACGAACATAATAACTTGTTTCTTTTTTTTTATGGAAAAAACGGCAAACGAGCAAGCGGTTCACCTGATGGTAAGTGATTACCGTCGCCCACATACATCTGCAACACCATAGATGCTGCAGGTGGGTTGCCGGTAGTTAAGGATATTTGGGAGATGGCAGGGAAGAGGAGGGGAATAGGGAGGGGGTGTGGGCCTCAAGTTACCTCACTCATCGAACGAAACGCAGAAGCACAAGATGCCTCTACTTCACGCCGGTATTCTGCGAGGCCGTGCTACCAATGCGGTCCATTCGAGCAGCAGCTAAAGCCGCCGCTTGGTTCTACCACGCTTGAAATTAATGAATTGCTTAATTAATGAAGATGTTTAATTGTCACAAGCACACCCGGAGGACATAGACATTCATTTATTTGAACTGACGAGACCGTTTGTTTTTTTACAACATCATAAAACAGCGACAAATGAATTAGTCCACCTGATGGCAAGTCGAAGATGTATCACTCCCAAAGGTCGACAGGCAGAGAATGCTTTTGGCATTATGTCCGCCTTTTGATCATATATTATATGCGATTCAATAAAGAATAATCAAATAAGCGGATACCGCAGCACATGGTTACCAGAAGCTACTTCGGTCAAAGAATGTAACAGATGCATTGTCATCGCTAAAAACTGTGATGGAATGCCTAACAGCCTGTATTTATACTCTTTGTACCATTCAAACCGAAAAATAAACGGTGATTTCACTGTGGATTAGCGACCGAAAGGTGAAGCAGGTTGCACCCAGCCAGACGGCTCATAGGCATGGAAGGAGTTCTGTTAGTGAACTTGTGAAGTTTAATTCACTGAGCGTGCTGCATCTAGCATGAAGAGTGGGGATTTAGTTTCGTAATTAGTTGATTATCGTGCAAGTTTCAATGAACGTATCTCACGAGATGTGACAGGTTGGATTTGTGGTGACAAATGTTCGGCTGCTGTGCTTAACGATGAGTTATCCGTTCTGGGACGTTGTCTGAGCTGTAACGCATGCGTGCGCCGCGTGCCCACTGTCGCACGACACGACAATCCAATAAAATAAAACGCAATAACAGGAAACTATTTTACAATATTCGAATTTGAATGGGTGAGGGTGAGTTAATGCTTTTGTGTTTACGCGAATACTAACTATTAGTATTTAATAGGTTAGTAAAGATTTTCAATAATTAACTGCTGCCCTTACAAAGTTTTGTGTGATAGAATATTCCTCCCGTTTCTTCTCGTGGCTAAAGTATCATTTCATTTCGATCATATAGTTCATCATAGTTAACGTAACGCGGTAGATCCAAGCAGTGGCTTTTGCTGCTACTGGAATGGGCCGGCTCGACCGGATTGCTACCACGGCCTCGCATAATACCGGCGTGAAGTAGAGGCATCTTGTGCTTCTGCGTTTCGTTCGGTGAGTGAGGTAACCGGAGGCCCGCATCCCCTCCCTATTCCCCTCCTCTTCCCTCCCGCCTCCCAAATATCCTTAAAGACCGGCAACGCACCTGCAGCATCTATGGTGTTGCAGATGTATTTGGGCGACGGTAATCACTTACCATCAGGTGAACCTCGCGGCATAGCGAGAATTTTAGGCATCTTATGCTTCTGCGTTTCGTTCGGTGAGTGACGTAATCGGAGGCCCACTTCCTCCCCCTCACCTCCCTTCTCTTCCTCCCTCCCATCTCCCAAACATCCTTAAAGGCCGGCAACTCCCCTGCAGCACCTATGGTGTTGCAGTTGTATGTGGGCGAGGGTAATCACTTACCGGTGAACCGCTAGGTCGTTTGCCGCCTTTCCCATAAAAAAAAAATGTGACATCGAACTGTTTAAACCGACGTATCATATTAAACAATGGAGTCGCGCACCGTCGCATGGCAACATGTTTGTCTATTTGACTTAATGCCGCTCTAAACACATTGTCGTGTCGCTCCAATAGGCGTGATTAGCTCTAAACTTTGGTGCTACGACTGTCCATGTGCTCGAAAACATTTTACTGTATTTGGGGAGCGATCTTTCACTTCTCGTGTTTCTATTGTAACGACTAACTACAACCTTAATTGACAAATGCACTAATTAAAATATTTAAATTTTTTATTTCCGTTTATATCTGTATAAAAGCTCTGTCATTATAGTTCAGTTAAACTTAGACTTGATTCTAATAAAGAATTAAACAGAGATTTGCCGGAACGTCAAGCGTAGTAGTAGACAGACGGCAATGCAACAAAAATATTTCGCAACAATTACTTCACAAAAAGAGCCGTGGTAGCCTAGTGGTCAGGGCGCTCGCTTTAGTTTCATAGAGCGCGAGTCATCTGGGTTCTATTCCCGGTGGCCGGCACCAATATAATTGTTAGAAGCAAAGAAAAAAAGTCAAGTGCTGTATTTACCACGTGTTCGGCGGTGACGGAAAACATCGTGAGGAAACCTGCATAAATGAGAAATAAATAAAAAGTTATTTCGAGGATACGTGAAGCCCGTCAACTCGCAATGGAGCAGCGTGGCGGGCCATTCCCGGCTCTTACACCCTCTCAGATATTTGAGGAGGCCTTTGCCCAGCAGCGGGCACTTACAGGCTGCTACTTTACATTACTACGTCACAAAGTTTTTCCTCAATAAAATCATACCATGAGGGTGAAAAGAATCGTCTAAATACGTTTTGTAATGTCCTAGTATTCGAGTGAGGTACATTAAAAAATATTCAAGTCGATAACCTCCTCCTTTTTTGGAGTTGGTTCAAAAACTAATAAAAATTCCATATTGGCAACACTAACATTGTAAATACGAAAGTTACAGAGTAACCTTTACGTCATACAATTACGCCTTGCACCCCGCGGAAGGACATGAATAGTTTTTTTTTTTTTTTGAAAAACCGCGGGAAATTTATCAACGGGTACGGAGTCGCGGTCATTATTTATTTATAAAGTTTCGAACCGAGTTTTCATCGCGACGTTGGACGTTGGAAATTAATTCAAAGGACCGTGCGGTGGAATTATTTATTCGCATTTGATCCCGTTGAGTCGACGACCCGAAGGTCGCCTCGAATCCGTTCGGCAACAGGCGGGACTCGTGTGTGTGTGTGCGTGTGTGCTGTACGGCGACCAAGTCGGTATGATAGAACTTCGGACACTTCTGTCACTCGGTAAAGTGATGTAGAAAAGGTCTTTGTGACAAAAAAATAAATAAGTGTATGAATGAACATTCATTATTCTTCGACGTAAAAAAAGATAATTTCGTTTGACAATTGTCAAACATTTTACAATCTGCTGCCGTTTCGTCATGAGCTTCTTCTGACGGGGAAGAAATATACGAAAGGAACTACCTAGGGTATCATACAAAACATCATAAACTAACTCTGGCTCTGTATCTACACTAATTCAAATTAACTGTATTCATCTATCTTTATCTTTAGTACTGAATTCCACCACTGAGAACAAACATACGTTCGGACTTCGTTAACCAGCTTTGGCTGCTCCTGAGGCCAACACAATGCTGAACCCTAGTAAGGTTATTGGGCATCATAGCACAAAACACTGTGTTAATATTAGCTATATGAATTAGTCAATAAGATTATTTTAGTTTCCTACTGTGTAATGGTGGGAAGTGAATACACCGCTTATCTGGCAGCACTCGTCATTAACCACTCTATAGAAACGCTCTCTATATCAGATGATTTGACACTGGACTAGTTATTTTAATGTAAATTGCATCACCCTATTGACAATTATTGTTATCTCTTGTACTAGTCTCACACATATTTTATATATTTATATGAGTAATCGACCGGTTTCGTCTGACTGCATCTTCAGGGTGTTCAATTATAATGAGACATTCAACTAATGAATGAGTAAATAATTCTCATCTTTTCTACTCATTCAATTCAATTCAATTCTCTGAATGAATGAATAATAAATTCTCTGCGTGATAGAGTCTGCAACGATGATATCCGCAGCACAACTAAGGTAACCTTCATAGCCGTAAGGATCAGCAAGCTGAAGTGGCAATGGGCCGCCCACATAGCTCGCAGAACTGACAACCGTTGAGGAAAAAAGGTTCTCGAGTGGCAGCCACGTACAGGCAAACGCAGTGTAGGACGACCCCCCACAAGATGGAGTGACGAACTGCGCAGTGTTGCGGGAAGTCGATTGATGCAGGTGGCTCAGGACCGAGCTTCGTGGCAATCTTTGGGGGAGGCCTATGTTCAGCAGTGCACTTCTGATAGGCTGAAATGATGATGATGATGATGATGATTCAACTAATGTTACCCACATTTATAAAAAATTCAGATACTTAAACTGTTACCTTAATTTAAAATACTTTTAGGTGTGGGGAAAAAAATTCCAAGCATTTGTAGGTGGGCGGTGCTTTCTCTTCCAACCAGATAATATAGTCTATGCCATTTCTTTTTTTTCATTGCTCGGTATCGTGCGAGGTCAATTTTTTTTAACATCTTTAAGAGCTTAATTATCTACTGTTTTACACCGTAGTAATTTCATAATACTTTACAATACTAAAAGGCCTGCTTTTTAATAAAGCGCAAGCCACCCGGCGTACGTTTCTCCGAGGGCTTGCTCATCCAACGAGCCGGGTGGAGGGGAGAGCGTGCGCAGTACCGGAGCCCACGAACCAGTGTGCCCGATTTGGTGACCATGGTGCGCCACGTACATGTGGAGTAAGCGTTGGGAGAAAAAGCTTATATATACCCATCTCTTACCCATCAGCGTATATTCTGTCAGTAGTAATATAACATTGTCCGGTTTTAACAGAGACACTTGGTGACCCTGGCCGCATGCCTGAGCGTCGTCGGGGCACGGAACAATGGACCCTGCATGTTGAAGCCAATATAATTTACAATAGAACGATGGATTTTAATAAATTTATAGATAACTGGAAAATAAGATCGAGCCATTGTCTCATTTTAAGTGACAAGTTAGCTACTTCTTTATATAGTTAAATTAAACCATGAATAATCTTAAAGTTAATTACAGATTTGGTGTTTGAAAGGTGTTTATGATGGGTTACTTTTACTTGGTAGGCAAGCAACTACGTGACTCAGTATCACCGGGGAAGAGTTTTGATGGATAGAAAGAATTAATACGCTTTTCTTGATGCTCTTAAAGTAGCAGCTTGTAAGTGCCCAACGCTGGGCAAAGAAATCCGTCTTAAATTTCTTCAGTGCGTGTTGGCGGGCTTGACATATCCACGAAATAATATTTCTTATTATTTACTCAGACATGCAGGTTTCCTCGCGATGTTTTACTTCACCGCCGAGCACGTGATATAATTGCTCTTAACAATTTGAGTGGTGCCCGGCACCTAGGATCGTATTGAACCCAGGTCACTCGCGCTCTGTGAAACTAAATCGAGCGCCCAGACCACTAGGCTACCACGGCTCTTATGATATAATAATCTACATTGTCGATATTAAAAAAATACACACATGTCTTCGCTTCAGTGAAAAGGTAAACCTTCCATGCGACCTATACCACTCGCCCACACTCAATTAAAACGCATAACGAGTGTAATTTAGTTATTAATTAGTACGGGTCCAAACCCTTATTTAAAACACTTAACTCCCGGCCAACGAGCGTGACGGGGACCTCAATGAGCGGCCATTCTGCTCACAACACCTCATCTTGTTAATTACCGTATCCGCCGCCTTTGATGCCTCGATTTACAAACGTCGATTCATCATTCAATGATCAATTCAAAACCTGCTTAGAGATCAGTATGCTTTTTTTCTTTTTTTTTTATAAAAACGAGCATGGTCTGATAACTGGCGCCCTCATTCACACTTCGCGCTTCTGCTACACCAAGCGCACCAGGTGCCTTGCCAGCGTTAAAGGATATTTGGAGTAATAGACCGCCAGTTTTATCACATACCCAACGAAACTCAGTAGCATAAGCCTCTACTTCACGCCGGTATTTTGCGTGGCTCTACCTCGTATTAAACCCAACTGCGGGCTTACATGTACCGATAAAGAAGAATACGATATCGGATGGATGAAACACCTTTGTAGGTGCTTATTGTACATTGTACGCGTGGAAATGAAAATATTTAGGTACATTGTATGCGGGAGAGCCAAGCGGCGGCTCGACAGACCGAGTTGGTACCACAGCCTCGCAGAATACCGGCGTGAAGTAGAGGCATCTAATGCTTCTGCGTTTCGTTCAGTGATTGAGGTACCCGGAGGCCCACTCCTCCTCCTCATCCTCCCTTCCATCTCCCGAATATTCTTAAAGGCCGGCAACGCGCCAGCAGCACCTATGGTGGTGCAGACGTACGTGGGCGACGGTAATCCCTTACCATCAGGTGAATCTATAGCTTGCTCGTTTGCCGCCTAACCCATATAAAAAGAAAAGTTGGACATGGGGTTTCCCATAAAAGCGCAGACATAAGTCGCTATGCCATGCACGGAAGGTGTTGCTCATGCTCAGCATGCTGAGCAATGTTGATGAGGAGTAGTGTGAGGGGCGCTTGTGAAACTGCGCCCTTTACTTGTCTATGGTATCTGGGTTCGGTAGAATATATCGGAACGATGACGGCGCCGCGGGCCGCTGACGTTGACGTTAGGAGATAAACTTAGTAAATCCAGCATCACACCAAACGCTAACTGTAACAAATCTAATTAGACTTGTGAATATCTCAATACTTTAAGCGAGCGATTATTGTGTATATAAAAAGGCCAAAGTGAACAGACATCTAGGCAAGCGAGTTCCATCGTGCCTCGTCTTCGCCTTCCATTGGGCAAGATTGAGGTCAAACGCTAGCCTATTTTTCAAAAAAAATATATATATATATATAGTATTTTGAAATTGTGTAATTTTCATAGTATATCTAGGTGTCTTCCCTGAGCAAATATGTTTTCACGCAAATTCGAATCTACGGATAAAATTACTAAACGCAAATATATATTATATTTACACTTGCGATTCTTGTCACTTGGTGAAACCTTCGTCATATTGATAATTATTATATAAGTGACCGAACGGTTTCACCTCACGGCCCCTTCAGGGTATGACAGACAAGATAATAATAATAATGGTCAAGCACCTGTATACTTTCAATTTCAATATCTATGAATTCGTTTTTGTTTAACAAATCTTGAAACAAATATGTAAACAATTTTAAAACTTTCCACACCCTTTATCGTGAAGATAAGGACTTGGAATTTGATATGGATGTATCTGATGCCTATGTATTTGGTAACAGAAACGCAAAAAAAAATATTTTAGTCTATGCCTTACATACTGCGTCTAAGCTGATACGCTTTAAAATAAAATCTTTAAGATTAGAAATAATTTAGTTTATATATGACAGATTTTAATTTACTAGATGGTAGGTGCTTTTTGACTGTTGTGTGCCTGTTTGAAAGGTATAGAGGTCCTGTATAATTATTATACGGGCTGTGTAGTATTCCATTTTAGCCCGCAGGATTGATATCGCATCTGTAACCTTCTTCGATTGAAATTGTTTGCAGGTGTCCAAGGGTTGCAGCAGCCACTTACCATCAGTTTAGCTCGTTTTTCAATCCAATAAAAATAAAGATCAGCCCGCGCGTACCCGGCACGGTCCGCCTGTTGTAATACAATTAAAAATGTAAGTGATTGCTTCAACGGAACCCTTTTATATCACTACCTAGATCCGCTTAACCGCCTTCATTTTAATTACAAGAACCACAATAAATACGAAAGCGCTGTGAGAAACGCCACTTGTTGATCAGCGTCGACAAAATGGCAGTGAACACAAAATGGCGACTGTTGGTGTTGTGCGTCATGTGTTTCACTCTTCGATTGAAACCGGTTACGTCGTCGCAAGAGATTATGAAACAACTCACAACTGGCTTCGTCAAAGCACTGGAAGTTTGTAGAAAAGAGGTAAGTTTTCTTTTTTCAATAACTAGTTAAACAAATTTAGAAATTATAACTATTCTACTATACATAGAATAGTTATAATAATTAGTGCTACAAGGTGGAATATCTATACCGAGTGTGCCTAAACCGAATCCCACAGAGCAGTGATAGACAGCTGCGTCTTTAGTGCAGGAGTACTGGCACTAAGCTCACCAGCCCGATGGCCCAGGGTGGAAAGTTTGGTTACCCTAGATTTACATCTAGGCCTATGTTCAGTAGAGGAAATAGGGAGGCAGCGCCGGTGCTCTCTCGCACAAGTGACGCTGCTGCCCTAATCTGTAAGATTTAGGTACGGCGCGTGTTCTGCGGTGAGGCTGGACGTCATGTCACCGAAGTAACAAAACAAATATTATTTCGAGGACATGTAAAGTCCGCCAAAGCGCTGGAGCATCGTGACGAACCCTTCTCGGCTCCAAGACACTAAAATAACGAGAGGCGATCTTTGACCAGGTGCGAGAGGTTCACAAACTACTTTTTAGAGTCTATCTATAGTTTTTTATTCTATAGTTTGTACCTGCCTACCCCCTGACGATGACAAGGGTTGACTGGTAGTGTAAGCCTAATGTCAACAATAAAAGAATAAATATATAAATATTATAACGAAGTACATATTCACAGCTCAATCTCGGTGATCACATAATACAAGACTTCATGAACTTTTGGCGCGAAGAATACGAACTGTTGAACAGGGAGCTCGGCTGCGCTATAAGCTGCATAGCTGGCGAATTGGACCTGATAACAGATGATCTGAGAATGCATCACGGCAATGCGCGGGAGTTTGCTATGAAGCACGGTGCTGGTGAGCAACAGGATTTATAATTCACTAATGAATGGAATAGAAGGACGTCTTCTTAATATTCTTGGTCCATTTTGTACGCATCAATGTTATTTTTTTAGTACCAGGAGCACATAGGCAGGCACAAGGCTTTAATCATCTTCTTCGTCGGCTCGTTTAAGTCCACTGCAGACTTTTCTCCAAGAAAGCGCCTGCAAAAGCCGGCAAGCGTCTCTTCAATAGTTTGCCCACACTCACCAAGACGCTGGGCAAGAGGGTTGGTGAGCGCAGTACCGGTACCATGGCATTGGTAATGCTGCTCCTCACAAATACTCTGTGTGATTTACAGATTCGGTCAATGTATTTTTATTTAAAGTTGTTATTCCTTAATACTATTGTGTTTCATCGTAATATCGTATCAAGCATGGTGAGGCTCTAAAACTTAACGTTAATCGTTTAGGTACCTGCGATACAGATGCCTATCATAGTAAAGCAGCCATGACTCCTACCACCAGAAAATCAATCAGTGAATTTAAGGCCCTGAACACATACATCCGATATACATATATATAAACATATTATTTATTTATTAACGTTTATGTAGTAGCCATGTAATATACATATTAAATATAATTTTAATGTCTTTTAAAATCATTTAGTGATTACATCTAACTAAATCTTAATTAATCTGTCTAATACTAAGTGTTGTTAGATATTTTTTGGGATTTGAATTCGCGTTCGGCAAACTTGTATTGATTATCCGGCAGCATTCGTACATCAGATACTTGTTTGTTTGTTTGTCACCTCGTGTGGTGCACCTGGCGCAGGCGAGTTTAGCATTTGGAGAAGAATATGGTTTATTCTCCCACTACATCTCACAGTGATATAATATCAGAAATCTAAGTAACGAATATAATAATTGTTAAACACATGCGCTATATATTCAGTGCGCAGGAATGTCGTTAATGCTCTTTACTTGTACCTTGTACGTCAATTAGCCTCACGCCTGTCACCCATAAGGGGCGGCAGAGATTACACATTTAGATTTGTCACGACTGCGCGTACCAAAAAAGGTTGTTTCCGCAACCCAATTTTCACTTCACCGGCAGTTAGAAGGTGTAGTGAAGCATACCATAATGATTTCTTGTATTTATGAGTTTAGTTTATGTTTTCGTCGTGTTAGACGTCCTGATATCATGGTCAACTCGGGCTACCTTCAGCTTTTAATTGTTAACTTAGGTCCGCTCTACGCAGACAGTGCTCACAGACGACTCTATGGCTTAGTGGCTAAGCGTTTAGCTGCGGCGCTGCGGGTCGAGGGTTCGATTCCCGCACGCGACCAGTATCTGTATGGACTACAAACGGGTCCCGGTCTGGGTGTTTGTCCATGTGAAATTTACGTATTTACGTGTTTTTAAGCGTGGTAGAGCCAAGCGGCGGCTTTAGCTGCTGCTCTAATGGGCCGGCTCGACCGGATTGGTATCACGGCCTCGCAGAATACCGGCGTGAAGTAGAGGCATCTTGTGCTTCTGCGTTTCGTTCAGTGAGTGAGGTAACCGGAGGCACGCATCCCCTCCCTATTCCCCTCCTCTTCCCTCCCACCTCCCAAATATACGTAAAGACCGGCAACGCACCTGCAGCATCTATGGTGTTGCAGATGTATGTGGGCGACGGTAATCACTTACCATCAGGTGAACCGCTTGCTCGTTCGCCGTCTTTTCCATAAAAAAAAATACTTATGTAAACTGCTTCCGCGACACAGTAGAAATTCCTAATGTGGAAGGTGACGTAAAAAAACTGTAAAAAAGTTACTTGAGGCCGCGCAGTGGTATGCTTGTTTTTAGTTTTAATTTTAAACACGACATATTTCCGCGCATAAGGCTCCACAACTAATCATCTATAGGCAGAGTGTCAACTGAAACAACTTGAAACAGTAATGCAATTATTTGTGTAGTAATATAGGATTAATTCAAGCTGTCACCGTGTTAGCGATGTAAACAGTCATTCGTAGATGCGGTTTACGAAGGGTTGTCGAGATATGAGATAGAACACGTGACGGACGCCGCGGCCGCTCGTGACGCGTCACATTTTACTTCTACGACACTGGGGATTTTACGTTTCCTTTTATCATTGAAATAACCTAAAAACTACCCGGACTAGTTATCTGAAACCGTAGTTCCATCACAAGTTTATGTGTCGAGGTCAGAGCGATGTCATTTCGCAATATGAAAGAAAGAAAAATGTTTTATTTGTAGCTTACAATACTATATATGGTTTACAACATATTTTTTTTTTTTTATGGAAAAGACGGCAAACGAGCAAGCGGTTCACCTGATGGTAAGTGATTACCGTCGCCCACATACATCTGCAACACCATAGATGCTGCGTTGCCGGCCTAAAAAGATATTTGGGAGATTGGAGGGAAGAGGAGGGGAATAGGGAGGGGGTGTGGGCCTCCGGTTACCTCACTCACCGAACGAAACGCAGAAGCACAAGATGCCTCTACTTCACACCGGTATTCTGGGAGCCCGTGGTATCAATCCGGTCGATCCGGCCCATTCGAGCTGCAGCTAAAGCCGCCGCTGGGCTCTAACACGCTTAATAATACAATACATTTGGTGCTAAATACAAAAACAGTAAATAATTAATATTGGTATTGAACTGCGGCCACAATATGGCGGCCGACTCAGCACATTTTGGTCACTATCTTGCAATAACTTATTACAACGATCGAGGTTCAAAAAGTAAGGGATTTAGAACGACTACTAATTATTTGGTTACATCATACAAAGTAGTTCATGCTACCGCCATTTTAAATTTGACAATTGTCGCGTCACATCATCTACCTACAGGAAGAGACAGGAAAACATGGAAGGCTTTGGAGGAGGCTTTTACCGCCATCGGCGGCCCTTACACCGTATCAGATTAACAACAAAAGTAACAAAAAATGTTTAAATATATACTTAACATTTAGATTTTCTTGTGTAATTTTAACTGTGTAAGCATCAATAAAGCTATTATTATTATCATCTAGCCACAATATACTACGAGAGGTTGGAAACAAGGTGCTGATATCACTATGCTTTTCAATTACAATTTCAAGTGCTTAATTGACTTTTAAATGTCCGCAACGTGATATCTGGTGCCTAGTAGACAGATAAATTCCACAACCCTTTCGCTTTCGGTACAGCCGTTTGTCTGCTGATATAAAGCGCCAATTGCCTAATGGGTTAGGGTGCGGACTGCGCAGCTTGACGCCCCAGGTTCGAGCCACGCTGTTCGACTATTGTGTACCACTTCAGATACAAGCAGTAATGCTTAGTTTGAGTGTTAAATAGGAATATTAATAAAGTATAATAGCATGAAAAAATCTGCTCATTACATACCTCTGTTTCTATTTGTTATAATTTTTAGAAAATACATATAGTCATTAAGTCCGTCTTTTGTGTCCTTCTATATAAAGGATTGGCAATAAAGATTAAATAAATAAACGAAGAATTGAATGAGACTTCTTATAAATACTATATCAGCGCCCTCTATTTGCGACATATTGAAGTGTAGATTATGGTGTTCTTTTTTTTTCTTAGACGAAGAAGTGGCAAAGCAACTGGTGACGATGATCCACGAGTGCGAGAAGGCGAACGACATCGGCAACGACGACTGTCTGCGAGTGCTGGAGGTTGCCAAGTGCTTCCGCACCAAGATACACGAGCTCAAGTGGGCGCCGTCCATGGAGATCATACTGGAGGAGGTTATGACGGAAGTCTAGGAGGTTCGATTTTCAAAGTTTGAGCTATTAAGGTTACTTTAAAAAACTTTTAATTATTTTTCGTTAAGTTAAAATTGAATTTTAATATAATTTGATGATTCCTCTATAGTTCAAACTTTAGATACTTATAAAAATGGACAAATTAAGTTTTTATTGCCGGTCTCCGGTAGAATATGTATATTACAACTCTTCAGAACCTCGTCAGTTTGTTCCTAGTTATTTACGTATTTAAGTTAAATTAGAATTATATTATATTTGGTGGTTGCAAATGTGAGTGGTGTATTTAATAGAATTCTTCAGATTACTTAGTTTTTTTTTTTATTGATGTCTTTATCATTAACCTCTAAAAATTTAATGTTGCTGTTCGAATTGGCCGGCTCGAAATAGCCTCGAGGATTACCGGCGTGAAGTAGAGGCATCTTGTATCATCACGGTTCGTTCGGTGAGAGAGGTAACCGGAGGTACCTCGCCCCCCTCCATCTCCCAAATACCTTCAAAGGCCGGCAACGCATCTACGCCAACCACGGTAATCGCTCACCATCAGATGAAACGCCTGCTCGTTTGCCGCCTTTCCCATAAAAAAAAAATTGTTCCACGTCTGGGTGTTTGTTCTTGTGCAATTTATGTATGTTAACTGCCTCCGCGACACTGGAGAAATTCCTGGTATTGGGAAAACATATTTTTTTTAAATTAGAAAAGGAAAATTATTTTTAATCCCCTTGATGATGTAGTAGTATTAGAAACTAGATGATTTTATTCACATGGTATGCTTTGTAAGATAATCATACCAAATAAATAAATTTTAAGCGTGGTAGAGCCACGCGGAGGCTTAGCTGCTGCTCGAATGGGCCGGCTCGACCGGATTGGTACCACGGCCTCGCAGAATACCGGTGTGAAGTAAAGGCATCTTGTGCTTCTTTGTTTCGTTCGGTGAGTGAGGTAACCGGAGGCCCACACTCCCTCTCTATTCCTCTCCTCTTCCCAACCATCTCCCAAATATCCTTAAAGACCGGCAACGCACCCGCAGTATCTATGGTGTTGCAGATGTATGTGGGCGACGGTAATCACTTACCATCAAGTGAACCGCTTGCTCGTTTGCCGTCTCTTCCATAAAAAAAAATAATAATAATAAAATTAGTCTTAATGCAGCATTCGCCCGTTTTACTCAACTCCTTACACGCGCCATATTCCATTGGGCTGTTCTACTTGCCATTGAAATCTATATCTTTCAAAGTAAAGTGACAGTAAGTGCCCACAGCTGGGCAAAGGCCTCCTTCTCAAATATCTGAGAGGGTTTTGGAGCCGGGAAGGGCTCACCACGCTGAATGAAATTGGGTGAGTCACGGCCAGTGATAAATAAAATTAACTCCATAACCAAGCATACCACTGCACGATCTCAAGCTACTGTAAGCATTTCTCCGTTGATCGGAACCCCGTGACCACGGCTGCTGTAAAGCACTCGAAACGTCGGGAATATAAAACAAAATTAAACGAAATAAAATCCGTATATAATAGTTTCATTTAAATTTTTAGTGTTCGCGTAAATACAAGATATAATTTATATGATCTTGTTAAGCAAACCTATTATGCTCTGTGTCAAGATACTATTACCTAAGAAATATGTACATGGGGAGGTGCATGCAAAACATCACAAATCAAAATGGAACGTGCACAACGTTTTAGAGGAGGTCATGACAGAAGTGTAGAGGTTCGGTTTTGTTGAAAATCGATGTTTGGGCTGTATAAAAAGCAAATGAAAATATTGAAAAATCCAAAAGCGCACACATAGCCATTTTAAAACTAATTTAATCAACCATTTACGGTATAGTTATATTATATTTATAGTATATAGTGTATAATAAAAGAACGAAACAAAAGCTGAAGCTATTTCTCTAAGCATCAATGAAATTTAAACAATTACGTATTACCTAAAATTTACTCTATGCTTCCGTCAACAACTGCGGCAGCTATCTTCGAACTGTCGCGAGATGCTCGCTCTAACATCATTTTGACACTGGCAGATATTTTTTCTAGTTCTGTTTAATTAAATATAAACGTAATGTATAACAATAGACATATATAATTAAAAGGTAATAAAATTAAGTTTGTCATCACATATCATGCTTGGATTATTCTTTCAAATTAACTTATGTGTAATTATATGCTAAATGAATGAACTCATAATTTTCACAACGAAGCACTAACTCTCCGCTTCCCGGTCGAGGTGTTTAAATTATTCATGTGTTTCTGCCGTTCAGACAAAAGAAAACGTTAGAAAGGTATTCTATTATAATTACGATTATCAATGTATTCCTTACGGAATCGTATCTATCGATATTGTGGAAACGCGTTGATTGTTGTCCTAACCAGGGGATGTAAGGTACTAATTCTAGGAAACAATACTTGTACCTGGTCCGACAATTGTATAACAAAATAAGATAAAAATACAAAATAAAGAATCTCAGTAATCATCAAATAAAGATCAAAATTAAAATCTTTATTCGTCGACATAGTTAACATAGTCGACATAGACAACAGCATTTCAATTATATTTTTTTAAATCTACAATAGTTTCGTTATGATCCTCTAATGGAGAAGAAACAGGAGAAAGAAATGCCGTGGTTAAAAAATCGTACATTGTTAGAAACAACTTGGAAGCGAATAATCTTATTAAATCGGAAAATGTTGTAGGACGAGGCACAATGACTGTTCTAACCGATTCCTGAGAAAATCGATAACGCACTTTGAAATGTTCAATGTCCATCATCAGAAACGTACACGGTGAGAAAAGAAGTTTAGAGTTAGGAAGAAAGTAATCCAAAATCACGCAAAAAACCTAATATAAAATCGACTAATCCCGTATCAAGATTTTTACATAAATATTGTTTAGAAATAAGTAAGTCAGTGTTTGTATTTATGTATGTGAACACAAATATCACACTGTGCATTCGAAGCACGCGTCAGTAACAGGGGTAAACAATAAAAGCATCCCCGAATCGCAGGTGCAGCCGCCGGATAAATGCGGAACAAGATTTAACGCCATTTTACTGCGTCTGCGTCCGTGCGGACCAGATTGGTGCCGAAATTTCGCGCTTTGTTTTGTTATACCTCTTGTAATCTAGTAGTTGTACACTACCACACTAATTAGTGCTATTTAGTTTTATCTATATAAAAATGTTTCTTCGTTTATTTGTCCTTTGTAGACTCGCAAACCACGCGATCCGGTGAGCTCAAATTTATTGGTTATGTTTGACTCATGACTGGAAAAGTTTAGAACAGAAAATTAAATAGAATTATAATTCAGATCCTACACTTAGGTTAAGCTTGAGATTTATAATGTTTATTTAGATAATATTCATGAAATCGATAGAGTGGTTGTATAAGTAAGAAATGACACAGTTGTAGCAAATTATCGTCGTGATTGCTAGGTTAGTATGCAACGAACTCAGAGGTAAAGATGAAATTAAAATATTGTGATTAGGGCGCTCATTTCAGTTTCATAGAGCTCGAGTGACCTGGGTTTCGATTCCGCGTGCTATTTTAAGTGTTATATTTATCCCGTGGAGGAAAACATCGCGAGGAAACCTAACAGCGTATCTGAGAAATAAAAAACATATAATTTCGAGGATATGTGAAGTCCGCCAACCCGCACTGGAGCAGTGTGGCGGACCCTTTCCGGCTCCAAAACTCTCTCAGACATTTGAGAAGGAGGGCTTTGCCCAGCAGTGGGCGTTTATGGGCTGCTTTTTGCTTTCTTTTCACTATGTTACAACTACGCTGTCGCTGTATATCCGCAGGGCCAGGGAACGCTGACGCACATACACTCCTTTTCTTCCGCCTTCCCCGACCTCCGCCCACTCCCCCACTCCCCCTACGTCCGCCATCCGAAGGCCTCTATGGTCCAAAGATGCATGCATGCAGAAGAGCATGGTTTCTATTGCCTAAGGGGCCATACCTTATAATAGAGAAAAAAATAAATAAAAAAGGACCTCCGTAACTAGAATACCTACCTTCGCCCGTTTCATCTCCGTCAGACGAAGCTCATAAGAAACGGTGGCAGATGGTAGATTTTTTACGTAAAATAAAGAATTTTTGTTCGTAGAATTACTACATTCATTCATAATAAATTCTGACGGCTCGGTGGCGCAGTGGCTAACCATTTAGCTGCGACTCTGTGGGTCGCGGGTTCGAATCCCGCACGGGACTAGTATTTGTATGGATTAAAAATAATTGTTCCGGGACTGGGTATTTGTCCATGTGCAATTTATGTATGTAAACTGCATACATAAATGTAAACTCTAAACAACCTGTAAAGTTCCTCCGCAACACAGAAGAAATGCCTACAGTGGAAGGTTAATGTTTTTTTTTAAAGAAAAGATAAAAATATAGATAAGATAATCATATTAACAAAGAAAAAGGCAGATACTTCTAAATCACAGACAGACTCTCTATCTATATATATATAAATTAAACCAGCTCTAATACATATATATATATATATATATATATATATATATACAGATATTTCGTCACCAGTCGGAAGTCACCAGATTTTCAACGGTACTTCCCTGAGACGATTTTTATCATACCCACGGGATCAGATGAAACGCAAGGGTAGATTTTCTTATGCCGTCACTACTATTGATTGCATCATCATCATCATCATCATCATCATCATTTCAGCCTATCAGAAGTCCACTCCTGAAGATAGGCCTCCCCCAAAGATTGCCACGAAGCTCGGTCCTCAGCCACCTGCACCCATCGACATCCCGCAACACTGTGCAGGTCGTCACTCCATTTTGTGGGGGGTCGTCCTACACTGATTGCATATTAATATCGATAAAGTAGATTCGTGCAGTTGCGAGCCCGTCGTTTGACGTGTCGACATTCATATTAGCACACACAGATAGCATTGTGTATAAACACAAGTCAACATTGTTCCTTAAAATTGTGTGGTTAATCCATTAATCTTGTTTTTGTTCCACTTATTTGTGAAAACAAAAAATTACTATGTGTAAATGAATGAAATTAAATTGATAAATGTTTGTTCTTCGAATTAAGAAAGACAATATCGTTTGTCAAATTTTTTTTACAACTGGAAGATTGAGAACCTCTGACGGAGAAGAAACAGAGGAAAGAAACTCCGTAGGTATACACTTTTTTGTATTAAACGTTAGTAAAAGTTCATTTAAAGTTAACAGACACAGAGAAACGCGGCCGTTTACAGGATTTGTTATCAAACAAATTCAATCTGAAACTAAACTTACTCTATCCTCTAGCTCAGGTTTATAGCTAACGTGTGAGAATAGAACTTTTGTTTTATTGTGATGACCTTAAGGTAGAGTTTTTTCAAGTATATTTTTGGGGTGTAAAGTGAAATACTAAATAGTATGCTTCCCTTTTTATATAAACCTTCATAATTTCAGCCTAACACAGTACCACTGCTAAACATAGGCCTCCCCCAAACATTGCCATAAAGTTCGTTCCTGAGCCACCTGCATCCGTAGACTTCCCGCAAGATGAAGAAGAACACATGAGGATTAGAGTCACATCACAACTAATTGGCGAAGAATTGCTTATTAATACTAATCTATAACTTTTAATCTGACATCGTTAAAGATGTTAGATCAATTGTGCTCAACGAAGATAATAAACCAATGTATCCTAACGCAATACATAGACCGATGCACCGTAAATCCTCAAGAACAATCGCTCGACCGCCACGTCCCGATACCGCTGCTGTCGGTACATCAAACTTCAATTAGCTGCAGCTCGCTGAATGCACTGAGCTAGATCTATGCTCGGTTCCGAGATCGTCCCGCCGGCTCCTGTCGCGCTCCAGCTATGGCACAGTTGCTCTGTTCGCTCGGTCATGTCGCTCTGTTCGTTTCGTTCGTTCATTATCTTCGGGACTCTGACACTTTTTTAAACATAACCCGTTTTCCGATGTTGTTTTTCGTATAAAGATATAACTTGTTAGATATTGTAAAATATCTCTTAGAATCTAGATCAGACAAGGTAAGATAAGATAACCGCGTGGTTAGATAACAGGAGATCCCCACGTGACCGATGAATTGTTCAAAACCTATTTCCGATTATTATGGTCGGCTTGAACAGTCAGACGGCGTCAGGCTCACCACCTGTCACTTTGTTCCAAAAGTAAGCTCTGGTGGAAAATGAGTTGAACGATCCAAATAAATATCTAGAACAGTGACCGCACCCTAATTGGGTCTACGGTCGTAAGAGTTTATTTTTCTTTTTGGTACAGTACGTACAGTATACACGGTTACCTAAAAGAGTCTGTAAATGCAATCATCTAAATCTCAAATATCTGAAGACTTATGGACACGGGAATAGTCCGCCACTATCTTCAATGCAGGCAACTGAAGCGAACACCTTGACCACTCGACTGGCAAGGCTCTTTGTGTTCGTATTGAACATTTAAGTCCGGATATTATTGCAATTATAATAATATTGTGTGTGCTGTATGTATGTGTGTATATATTTATATGTATTTATTCCGTTGGTATGTATCTAATTGTAAATTCAGTAGTATGTGTTATATAAATTCATATGTTAAGGACTTTTAGGTTTTAGTTTAGTTAAGTTATTCATGAATTTTAGTTCTTTTTTTTTACAAATTTATTGTTTTGCACCCTTACAATAACTCTCTACGCCCCGGGTTGACTGGCCGTGAATGCCAAGAGGCATTAAAACCGCCCTTTGTAATACTTTTATAAAGGTATTTAAATAATGTTTAAATAAATAAATATTCATAATCGTAAAATTACATTATCTCGCTAGCTAGCTGTAGACCGAACTGCCATATCAGCGTGCTTAATGACCAGTTTCGCGTGACATCGCCGCATGGCATTAAAGTTGATTCAATTTGTTCTGCTCGTCTGCAACGACTGCTTTGTACTTGAACACAAACGGAAAGAATGATGTCAGCCAATTCGCATAATAAAGGGTAACATAATCAACATTCTGTTCAAATCCCAACCTCATTCCAACTGCCAAATCCCAACCTCTTTCGCACGCGGTGCACCGCGCGTGATAACAGATAAACCGGAGAATGTTGGCGAAAAGACCATGCGTATTTGTCTAACCCCAAATCTCACAGAGTAGCTAACCGCTCGCTCAGCGTGGTTAGTTCCGACAAAACTTTCAAATAATTCATTATCGGTTTTTTACCCTTCACTCGGCTGTGGGCTTGGATAAGCCGATGATGAAAAATAAGAAGAAGACCTTAATGTTACATCGTTTTTGTCACGCATCTATACATATTATTAATCTATCATGTCAATTACATATTATCAATGGATCAATGTCAACGATGTCAATGTCAACAGTAACAGTCATCTGGTGCTTACACTTGTAGGACACAAGACCTGGCTGTATGGACAAAATTCCTTTGCCATTATGGATAAATTAATATCATCATCATTACACTTGTAGGTATTAAGCCACGTTATCTATGTTATATATTTATATATTATTATTTTAATATATTTATATATATATACGTGTATTTACACGTTTTACATGGAAGAGCCATTCGAATGGGCCGGCTCAACCGGTTTGATACCACGGCCTCCCAGAATATCGACGTGTAGTAAAGGCATATTGTGCTTCTGCGTTTCCTTCGGTGAGTGAGATAACCGGAGGCACACTCCCCTCCTCCCTCCCATCTCCCATATATACCTCTAAAGGTCGGCAACGCACCTGCAACACCAGAGGTGCTGCAGGTGTACGTGGGCGATGGTAATCACTTACCATCAGGTAAACCGCTTGCTCGTTTGCCGTCTTTCCCATAAAAAAAAATATTAGAAAAAAACCAGCTTCGCTTATGTTAGTGAGTGTGTAAATTTTGAACGACTTGCTGACCGGTTGAGGTCATAGTCCTACAATAAATTCGCGACGGTGGTTCATAGTTAAGCCAGGACCAAAGTAGGTGGCGCTGTGATATTAACGAATTTAATTTCTCATACCCATCGCTGCACATACCGGAAAGAAGAATTAATTTTCGTTATGTAATATTAACCGTTTTATTTAATCGTAAGGACCGAACTGAACCTCAGGCACCCACTGCAGCTGATAAATATTCACACGGAAGCACTTCATCAGTTCCAATCCCTTCGTGCAGGTCTTCGTAATCAATTCTGTAGCCTCGTGACATTTCTGATACATGTCAACGATTCTCGATACCAAGTTTTCATCTGAACGAGAAATAAATACAAAGTTACTTAACACACCTTATTTTGGGAAACAAATGATGTCAAAAGTAAGACACTTTCTCGACACACTTCCTATCACAATCACGTTGTTGATGAGAAACCTGTGGACAATAAACCCGACACCTCCTTGGGGTAGATGGTCACCCTGCTGGTAGTAAAACAAGTTACCGGATTTTAAGGATTATCGAGTCCTCCCCCTGTCGTCGGACTTCAGACAACCCTATAATAGTCCAGTATCACTGGTATACTTCTTCTTCCAGTTCCAGAATCTTCTCGTAGGCCGTCCACATAACTCACAGAACTGACAACCGTTAAGGAAAAAAGGTCCTCGAGAGGCGGCTACGCTCACGACTTGGCTTCGTGGCAATCTTTGAGGGAGGCCTATGTTCAGCAGTGGACTTCTGATAGGCTAAAATGATGATGATCATGATGAGACGCTAGCCTCCTTACCCTAGAAAAAAAACTTCTACGTTGACTGTAATGACAGCGCTATAGTCATAGCTAATTCCTAATCATTTTAAAGATTTTTGGGTAAAGAATTAAAGACAATTTTAATTACACCACTACTCTACTACTACTACTAAATCAACCTATTTTAGTCCACTGTTGAACATAGACATCTCCAAGAGAGTAACAACGAAAGGCGGTATATATTTATTTAATGGTTTGCCCATAATGACCACGATGCAGAAGCGGGTTGGCCAGCGCGGGTCACTAGTCTGTGAGACATTGGTTCGTCAAATTCGGATGGATATTCCGCCATCATATGCTGGCCAGGGCCTCGTTTATTTGCTAGTACTTAGTACCACATGCTGGTGAGGCTGGCGTCTGAAGAAATATATGCTGTATTTTTATAAGTATGTAAAATATACCTGCGCCGTTAGCACTTAAAAACCCTCTAAAGTTAGGTTCGTGCAGTTCTCCATTTTTATCTAGTAGGCTCAGCTTGAACACGCTGCACATTGCCAGACAACCCACATTTATGTTCCTGACGTTGTAATCTTTCTTCCAGAAATCGAGAATTTCCTCAGTGAAGTCAAATCCGGGGAACATCTGGGATGAATTAAAATTGTGAAACATGAAAAAAATATTTAAAGTTTGTTTACTTAGCAAATATTAAGTCCTGCGCTGTTGTAGGATTTAAAAATGTTTCGACACTACATATTCTTATTTAGACTGAAAGAAACAAAAAGTTCTATATTCAATATTGAAATTTACATTCGTTATTTACTAACAAAAAATACAAGCATATAATTTAAATTTTATTAACATCGAGGTGTTTCATAATTTCCAGTATTGATTCTTTACACAGTATTCATATTTCACTTTCGGTCAATTATCTTGTAAGTTTATTTTCTTTACGATGCAAACTTAAAGAAGTTTCTCCTATGGAACCACATTCATTAACTTTGCTTTCCACGTTGAAAATGCAAACCACCGACGCGATGATATATTAAAAACAACTTAAAAAGGTAATCGAAAACTAACACGCCTTCAACGAGATTCAAGTAAATGTCTGAAAGTAAAAACCACGTCTGTAGACTACGCAAATAAGGATCGATGTTGATCATTAGTTTTATTAAAATGTCTAGCTTAGATAGTAGTAAATATACACAAATTGTCTGTTCTGTACTCTCATGATTTATTATACATTGTGCTTACATCTATACTATAATAAGTAAGCTATGGTGTTTTCTGAATTAGAGAAAAGTGTTGATTATATAAATGGACTTTCTGTTTTAATCATGTAAAGATGGCGATTATCTGATGAGCCATGGGATCTGCAATCGAATCACAGCCTCACCCAGAGTCTGGTTATATTGTGTCGTACCACGTCTCTGTTCTTCCTTCAATAGGAATTTGGTGCATCCACTTGTACTACTATATTATGGCGTATTTGATAACTGTTTATAATATATATAAAGCGACGATTCGGACACAAAATCATCTTTAACCTGTAACAGTCACTAACTTTAAAGACACGGCCTTTAAAGAGAAGGACAGTATCGTCTAGGTTATAGATCCGTCTAGATAACCAAACATCTTTGTACTAAAAGACGGAAAGCAACTTCTACGAAGTGTAGCGTTTTAGATCTTAATCCGGCATCCGGCATATCCGGCTGATAAACGCAACGATTATGACAAAGCCGTCTGTCTGCCGTGAACCAGACTGATAAATAACTGATGAAGACGAGACGTATTTACACAGCTGCTATAGCCAAAATATTCGTACCAAATCAGCGCAATCAAACATCCTCTCAGCGATCTTCTTGGTGAAATTGTGAACAGCAAGCTTAGGAGGCTCGGTGTTGGCCGACGCACTCAGCAGTAACATCATCAATAATACAAACTGCATGTCGCGTTGTCCGGTTGTCGCATCCAAATGCGAACGGTAATGTTTCGAAGCGATTACATTCGCTGCAGCGCATCCTATCAATTTGTTCTGTTAATAGCGCTCGTTCGTTATAAGGGAAGCTAATTGCGATGCTATTTGAATGAACAAATCGTTGCCGTTGGTCCGACCAATGCACGGATTGCCGGCTTGCTGTTGATAATTCGTTGTGTTTGAACACCTGCTTCCACATAGAGCTGCAGCTGAGAAGTTAATTAATTAAATACAAGCTGGAATAAATATAACGTTATTTGAGAAAGTATTTTTCAGTGAAAACAACTTAAAGTTTGAACTACGGTCCTGATGTAAATAACTAAAGAAGATAGAGGCTTCGAAGAGGTTGAAAAATGGACATTTCTGTTGCGTGAGCCTAATTATTAATTTATAATCTGTGTCTACACCTGGCATACTCTGCGTACACATTATTACATACTGTATAATATTTTAATTTGTAATCCGAAGATCAGTTTTATTGCCGCATGAAATTAGAAGAACATACTATCGTAATAATAATAATATTATATGAAACAAAATTTTCAGTTTCTGTTTACCCCAAATAGAAAATATAAATACCAGTAAACCATAGGTAGGGTGGGTAACCAGGATGATAAATATAAAACTACAATAGCCTTAGCTTATGAATAAAAACGTAAATGTTTTAACAAATTGTTATTAGTTAAAGTCATCACCCAGCGTCCGTGAAACAAACCGGATTGTTAAAATGAAAGAAAATCAGACATGAATTACGATACGTTAAATTACAGATTTATTATATATTTGCGTAGATTATATATTCTTAGAGATTAATTTTCTCAACGTGTTTTATTAATTAAATGGGGAATACTGCAAGGTGCAAATTTTAACTATCGTTAGGTTCTTCAGACTCACGTTTTTGATGATGATGATTAGATGATACAACCTTGCTCATAAACATGAACTGAAGATCACAAGAAAATTAAAAATAAGTTATTACAACAAATTAAAACAGTATATAGATTATTGTAATACTATTTTTTTATTGGAAACACGAGCTACCTACTTACCATCACTGGACTATGGACGGTCCAGGGATGTTAAGTGGTTACTACGGCCCATGGACCTTATCTTACCAGGCTGGACTATAGTCCACTGCGGGACATAGACCTCGGCTATAAGTATAAGCGATCCCAGTGTCACACGTCTCGCACGTTACATCGTCCGCCATCGGTCTGCTTAATTTTGTGTTTTGTTTTCGTCGAGATGGATCACCCGCCATCGGTCGGTAGCCGTAGCGATTTTCGAAGCTTTTCCCTAAGTCTCCTCATACGACAACCACGGGAAGAAAAGGGGACGGCAGATTCTTACACCTGGGTCATGGACATCGGCAAACAATTTCGAACAAAGAAGAGGTCTAAGATGGAATGGAATGTCTCACAGCCTGCATTCATACTGGCTCTCTGGACCCTTCAAACCAGAGCATAACCGTTGTTGCTTTGCTGTTTGGCAGCAGGCACGGGTAAAGTGTCGTGGTAGAGATCCAGACGACTCCTAGACAGAGAAGGTATCCTACCTAGGTGGTAGAAGCGATATTGCCTAACATATAACCTTAACGTTTCAGGTGTACAAAACAATTTTAATGCATTACCACTGCAATCGACAATAAAACTAAATCAATTGTGATAAATATGTTTAAGCGAATGAAGTTCAAGCTCTGCCTACCAATGAAATGTGCATATTGCCGCGTTAACGCTCAAATCATCTTAATGTATTTTCTGCGAGCAATGAATCATGAAAAGGCAATTTATCATTTGATTATAGACGACGTGAAGTATAGGCATTCAAAGAATAATGTCAGCTGATTCATTATTTAGATCCACTACTGTGTTTTAATTTCAAAAACAAGGATGTCCTAAAAGCTTGAATTATCTTCTGTTACTTAAGTAACTAATGGTAAGTAACTAATCCTTAACGAAAAGAAGTACCAAGTTCAAAGTTCGATTTGACTCGACAATAACGCTGTGTTGTTTGATTTGTACGATTTGTAATGAGTCGATGTAAATAAATACTTGCTGCTTTCCTGTTCCCCGTGACAGAAAGACACGTGTATATTATATCCAATTGAACTAGAATGACTGAAAATATAATTCTTAATGTTTACTGCTTTACCGAATTGTAGAGTCGGGAGAGGAAGATCAAATCGGAGACGTTCTGAAAAAAGGCCAGGTCATGAGTACTCTAAACCAACGAGTATGCATGCGAAGATTGATGAAAGTGGAAGAAGCGAAAGACGTAAGTAAGGACCGTAGCAAGTGGAAGAAGATTGTCTCTGCCTACCCTGTTGGGAACAAGGCGTGAATGTATATATATATCAAAATATTACCATCGTCAACACATTTTGATGGTTAATTTTGATATTAGAAATAGTAGTTTCTTTTTTTTAATGGGAAAGGGGCAAATGAGCAAGCGGCTCACCTGATGGTCGGTGATTACCGTCACCAAAACATCTGCAACACCAGACGCGCTGCAGGTGCGTTGCCGGCCTTTAATGATATTTGGGAGATGGGAGAGAGTATGAGGATGGGGGATGGGGAGGGAGGGTGAGTGGACCTCCGGTTACCTCACTCACCGAACGAAACGCCGAAGCACAAGATGTCTCTACTTCATGCCGGTACTCTGCGTGATGGTGGCTCTACCCCGGTCGAGCCCGCCCATTCGAGCAACAGCAAAAGCCACTCCTTGGCTCAACCACGTACAGAAATTTTAAATAAATTTTTAGAATATAGATGTATAAATGGGGAATAGGGTATACTAAATGTGCAGTTGTCCAAACAAGCTTACTGGAAGAAATATCTAAATAAATAAGCTGTGGCGCTTAAGCATATTCTAATATGATTTATTCTATTTCGTTTATTTATGCTATCGTTCTTTAATTATTTTGAAAAGGATACATTTCTAGATGTTTAAACATATATTAACTAATTTAGGAATGTTATTAGTCTGGCCATAAATAATATAACAATTTAAAAAGTAATATTTACCTGACTCCAATTTTGTTAATGTAAGACACTTCGATCGATTTGCCGCCATTTCAAACTAAATTATGGAGTAAGGCATTAAAGAAAACAAAATTGTAGTGATTGCACGAAGTGAATGTGGAATCGTGATTCATTTTCAAGCCACTTCATAAGCTAGGCATCATCCGTATGTTTGTGTATCGAGAGGTAGACCAACAATTCTCAAGTCGGAGAAAATAAAAGACCTGATAGAACCAGACGGGCATGTGGATGGATAGTGTCGAAGCCAGAATGCGACGAAACCCTATACAGAAACAAAAATATTAACGCTTGAAATGAAGATGATACCCGTAGCTAAATGCTATACTATACACAGGACATGCCCTAATCCAGTTCCTGCAGCTGAAGAGCGGGGATCGATGAAAACGCTTGCTGTCACGATATGCTGGTTGAAGAAGAAGCAGAAATGTACTCCTCATAGATGGAACAAACAAAATTGATAAAGATTAGTACAACAAGCAGAAGTCAAAGTGTGCACAGCGCTAAATAAGCCTCGCAACTTGAAGGACAAGTTCGGCGTGGTCATATGCCTGCATCCATGATTGATGCAGGCATATGTTTGCCGGGTGGCGTCCTACCGAGGATTCGTAGAGTATTTTGTAAAAGAAGTAAAGACACTCCCTTGGATCGTGTAGTGTGCATCGACATACTTTTCATAAATGTACAGTGAACTTTCTAACAAGATTTAGCTTCTGGGCAAGAACAAGTCAACCCGGGCTCGACAACGACGTTTCGGACTTCATAAGAACTGCAGACTGACTCTTGTCTAGTCGAGATCTGAACCTGTTAGAGGACAAATTGTAGCTTGCACTGCTGGCATTACTCCGACATAGAGACTCGGAGAAATATTTAGAGCTATCAGTGACTATTTCTCCATGGAGACAGTGCGTAAACTCATAGATTCATGGCCAGAGAGACAAGAGTCCTGTATCAAAGTCGATTGTTTAATTAATCGGTTAGACTTCGTTAAATATGACACATACTCTTACGTTTTATTATTGTTAAAACGTTTCTTTAAAAGAAATTTGCATTTTAATGTGTAATATAACTGATTATACCATGTAGGTATACTTAAAAAAAACATAAGTACAGTTTTTACTGTTATTGCTGTGAAATATTTGAAAATATATCCAATAAAAAAAAACCCTACTGTGAAATCCACGTGTACGTGTAAGTACATTACGTACAGACATTCCTATTAAAACCTGAAAAATGTTCATAATGTATGCAACATTCATAGGTTTTTCTCAGATTTCAACTATATCATGAAAATAATTTACATTCTCGTCAGATGTAACGTGTCAAACAATATTAAACCTCGCTGCCTTAGTTTAAGACGCATTTTCAATACCACCACCTTTTTATATTGCAACTATATCAGTGCCGTTGGTTATTCTTATTTTGCCATCGTGACTTAAACAAGCATAGCCAATGTCTACTTCATTGCGACTGATCTCTTTGCCCATCGACATAAGGTAGATTTTGCTATGTTTCAACAGCAACTATGCAAGTCTCTAACGGTTGTTCGAAAGCCAACTTACGTTTGCAGATGGATTGAAAGTTTTAGTAAAATTTTAGCCGGAACGTAACTGAAAATATAAATTGGCAACGTCTCCTTGCAGACTGTGCTGACAAGCTGATGGATGAAGGTGTGGCGCGTTCGAAGGAATCATTAAATTTTAATGCTGGCTCATGAATTATTTCACGAGGATTTCACGACAGTGGATTTCTCTATGTTAGTGCTTGTATATCATTAGATATTTTGACAGTTTGCCTGCGTCTGAAAAATAAAATCGAAAAGAAATCGAGTAGCTTGAAAAAGCAAGCCAAGCTTAAAGTTAAAGCATAAAGAATAAACCGCTGAGGAAGCTTAAGCTTTCCTCTAAGTTAATACATTTGTAATGATTTCTTCTATTTTCGCGAATATTAAACATTTGAAATGAAATCATTATTAAAGCCCGCTTCACGCAATAGCTATGCTGATGTGGAACACAGGCGCTCGGGGTAGTCTGCAGTCTGTGATCACTGATCATGTTCTGGATCGCCCCATCTATTGCATTCGATTTGACAACCACATATCCTCGCAAAGGAACACCGATTCCTGCCAAGGATGATTCGCGGGGCTATTGAAGTGAAAAAATATCCTAATTTCGATTCGAGAGTGCATGGCTGGGTGCTACCACCTGCTTGTGATCTGGTAATTGATAAAATTAAATCCATGATAAGGCATTCGGACTCTAGATACTGTTAATAATTATAAATCTGTCGGTAGGCCGAGTTGACTATGACATCAGAATGTCTGTCTGACGCCACTGTGATCATGTCAGAATTTAAAAAATTAAACGCTGAAATCCGTAAATAACAGTTTCTTTTAAATACATTAGTGTTTATTTAATATTATTGATCTTTTTGATCATATATTATAAAATATACACTTCTTGGTGGGGTTTATCTCGAACTGCAAGAGACCGCACCGGTTAACCACGGACAGATCTGCTATATATACACTAAATGTGAATGTAATGTCATGAAATGTTCTATATGGTGGTGAAAACACGTTACTTAGAGAAGTTATGAGCGAATACACAGACAAACATTGATTGCGAATTGGTGGAATACTTTCTAAAATATACTATAGTTATAGTTTTCACGTCTGTAAGTCTAATCTAAGCAGGTATTACTGATTTCTTTCTTCTCTACGGGGGAGATGGAAGCCGAAGATTAATGTGAAGGATATAAAGCGTTTCTATTAGAAAGTACAGAAGCAATTGGTTACTAAGAACTCTAACCAATGTGTTAATGAGTAGATTCTTTACACAAAAAGGTATATTTACTACAAATAATATTATGTTTTTCAATAAGAAAGATTACCTTGTTGTAGTTAAAGAAGTGCTCACAGTGTGACGCCACTGACGTACGTAATATAAAGCAGTGAAATATAAGAACTAAATCACGGTGGAACATTGCATGTATTGTGTGGGGGAGGCAGACAATGAGCGATCGTGTGTGTTGCCAGCCACCGTCTCCATTCCCGTCACGTAGTGTTGCCAGGGGAGAAATAAATATTTTGAAAGAAATCGCGACCTGTTTTATATGTAAATTTTTATATTTTCTCCTAAATAAAGTCGCGCCGTATGTCTGTCGCGTTCGGTTTTATTGTTTAGAGATAATGCGGCGGGCGGGCAGGTGCAGCGACACATTGTATTGTATTATTTCTCTAAATGACGTGGGGTTGGTAAAAAAAAACAGAAACAATGTCTTTGGATTACTATTTTTTTTGTTACAATTTTATGTCTGAATTTATAATATTTAAGATTTTTTAAAACAACTGCCAACCCATCTGGCAATACATGCCAACTAGGGCGTTACTATCAGGCATTATCCTTAGAAAGACAGGTCTGCCGCAAGTTGTGAAGATTTTACATTGGTCAGGTGGATTGGTAACCGATGACTAGTCGCCGTCTAAACTGTTCGAGATGATTATTCCGAGACGCTTATTAAATTTTATACAAAGGACTTCAATGTTTAAGATACTTAATCATCTGTTCTTCTTTTGCTTCATCAGCTTAAGTTCATGGCTGAAGATACGCTTCTCCAATAAAGCCGACGTGCGTTGCTAGAACTGTTCTCTCCGCCATTACGTAACGGTGGTAGATTGCCAAAAAAAATATAATAAGATTTGACATTTGATAAACGAAATTATCTTTCTTACATTGAAGTATAAAGAATTTTTATTGATTTCAGTGGTTGAAAGGTTGGCACAGACTCACCAGGCTGGGTGAACGGGTGAGCTGGCGCAGTACCGGTGCTCTAGCATCAGAGATGCTGCTCCCGGAGGTGGAATTAATCTTCGGCAAATGCGAATGGCTTTCACGCCATCATTCGGTCGCCACAGTCTCTATTGATATCTAGCAGGGTACAACTCATGCATGTGAGGTTCACGTTTGGAGAAAGAGAAGGTATACTGCCCATTAAACACATTGGAAGTTTTTATATCCTTCCATTTATATCCTTGTGCAAGAGCAAGGTAACAGAAAACTTTATTATTGATAACTGACTTCATTGCTTTCAGAGAGGACAGTGAACCTGGCTGCTTGAATAGTGTGGTTCTGAGAAGGACTTTCTTCTGTGTCATAAGAGGGGATTAGAGGAATGGCCTTGTCGAAAATCGCAATTGCTACCGATAGATGGCGGGATAACCATCGCGAAAAAAACTCGTCCTAACATTAGCAGATCGAAGCAGACAACAGCGTCAGGATTAAAGATGTCTGTTAAAGCAGATCGAAACGTCGGGAACATAAGGGAATATACATAATTAAACGCGATAAATTCCGTAAACAATAGTTTCATTTCAAATGTGTAGTGTTAGCGTAAATACAAGAAACCATTTCAGTTTCATTTCCCCCTGTTAGTAATAAGTGAGAGTGACAAAACGGATTTTTTCTTGTAATGTTATCTCATAAGTTTCAGATGAGTTTTCGTGGTGTTAGAAGCGACATCATTACAGCTTGACAGATTGTGTTCAGTGCTCTCCGAGCCACCGCGCCGCCCGGATGACTGATGGAGCAGGTTGCGTGGCTTGAATAAAACTAATAGTGCACCTTCTGGGAAATTGGTTTTCCAAGACAGAACAGTTCGGAAATTACAAATCATTCGTTCGAGTATGGATGGAGGATGGGTGCCGTGTGAATGAATGAATGAAATATATTTTATTGTACACTAATTAACAAAAAAAAGAAACAAAGTATGCAAAGGTACTCGAACAATTGGCGGTCTTATCGTTTAGAAGCAATCTTTACCAGGCAACCATGTTGCGGAGGATATCATGACCAGTGAGCAAGGGTTAAGGGTGTACGCAAGTTACAATCAATTAAAATATAATATACATATATACTCTCACACACATACTGATATTCATAAATACATATACTCAATAAACACATATATAATATATACCCATACATGTACAAGAACATAAAGGAGTAAACAATAAGTAAAATAGAGCCGTATGGGTCGTAGTTGTAAACACTTGCAAAGATAGCTTGCACTAGCTTCTCTTTGCATATTTTACAACATTTATCATGGAGAATGTTCCGAGGAACTGTTCCCAGCCGCTGAGTTTCACCATCGTACATCGCGACAGAATTCCAAGTTCCATCAATAACACCTAGATGGTTGGCATTCCACCACAGTGCGTTTTAGTCGAAGTTTTCTGCCACGCACTTCGTCTTTGAGGAATCAGCTGTCGCCGGCTGTATTTCCGAACAGTCACGACTTAGGGACCTTCAAGAAAAGAGCCTATTCTTTCTTTAAAGGCCAGCAGCGCATCTGTAGCTCCTCTGGTGTTGCGGATGTTCGTGGGCGTCGGTGATGACTTACCATCAGGCGAGCCGCTCGTTTGCCCCCTTCTTCTATAAAAACAAAACAGGTGCTGCTTGTGGAGGCTGTTCTGCTTGCCTTCAGTTGCTTGTGTTGTGCATTGTGTGGATAAAATAGTAATAATAACCACTCACGACGGATTTACGCAACTTCAGGGTGGACAGAGGTCTGGACATTTATTTAGTTCTTTCGACTCACTTTTAATCAGAGCTTATTTGTATAACGTGACAGGTGGTGAGCCTGTCGCTGACGTAACGAAAATGAAATAGAAACATCTTTAAAGAAATTCAGTTTTTGATTGTCAATTGTCTTTTTTTTTTTTATTTACACCACGGTTTCGTAATAAGGTTCCTCCGATGAAGAAGAAACAGGCGAAAAAAGCTCCGTAGGTCACCTCTTTTTTTTTTTAATAATAAAACTTAAGAAACAGCATGGGAGTGATCAACTTATTCCCGGGGTTTACCAGCGTTCATGTATTCCTTTAGAACGGTATATGGTATGTTTACGTTCACTGCACAGAAAGTGTGAATTGGCACTGAAAGTTTTAGGCGTACTGTAAAAGACCGAATGTTCAAAATAGCATACAATAAATTACATCGAGCTGTACGTATCAATTTCCAACTGGCTTCCCTCACGCACGGCGAGCATCCATCATGCGCTGACAGCCGCCGGCCGCTATGGGAAAGTGATTCCACTGGCAATGGGCCGTGGAATGGGAATCGTGACGTGAATTTCTTAATACGATACTATGGTTTTAGATGCTGTAAGTTACTACACTATATACAATTACATTATCACAATACGTAGTATTTTGCCAATGATATTAAAAAAAATATTTTAATTTGTTCAATCGCGCTTGTTCAAGGCCTGACCTTCGATGTACGCTTTAAATTTCATAGCAAGCGAGGTTCGATACGCTAAAACTATTGTTTGCTATTTTAAATGTCAAATACACTAAGTGCTCAACGGTGAAGGCAAACATCGGATGGAAACTGCAAAAGATTTAGAAATAAATATTTTCTTGACACGTGTCCGCCAATCTGCTCTGTAGCAGCGTCCTGGGAGCTTTCGATGCTAAGGACTTCTTTCAAAAAGTTTACAGATGCATTGAAACCCCGGAGAACTAACACAGAATGCCGCGTAGCCAGGATACTGCAGGCCATCTCTATGCCTTTTAAATGGGAACCCCACAGTAGTTGCACTGCAGTTTCACACGCGGTAGAACCAAGCGGCGGCTATTGCTGCTGCTTGAATGGGCTGGCTCGACCCCCCCCCTTCATTCATCCTCCCTCCCATCTCCCAAATACGCTGAAAGGCCGGCAACGCACCTACAACAGCAGCAACTCTGGTGTTGCATATGAAGACACCTTATAGGCAAACGTGTGCTAACCTATGCCTCATCTTCGCCTTCCATCAAGCGAGATTCAGGTCAAAAGATTATATTTTATATTAAAAAAAAAATACCACACGGCGTATAGAACCGAACATTTGGAAAATTGTTGTGTTGTGAACACGATTGCATGGATATTACTTATTGACATTACACGGCATATTAAGCCATTCACAAATAGCATGTATTTGAAGAAATAACAACAGCGTGATTCGTTATATCGAAGCCCATTAATTACGCTGTACCAAGCATCATCGTCTGTTTGTACGTTTAATGCACTTTCTGCAAACTAAAATAGACTTTGTTGCGTTGAGTTAAAGGTGTAAGAAGAAGTACGAGTATAGTTGTTTTCTTAATAACATATAATAATAACAAAAAAAAACTAAATGTTAGATATAATGAGGAGATCTTACGGTCAGAGCCATTGTTGTGGAAATTTCCAAACATACTGACAACGTTATGGGTTTGCTTTGGTGTTTGTTTATTTATGGACTTGCTGTGGAGTCCGTAAAGGGAACCGCAGAGGTATTGAGTCACGTGACAGCTCACTTCGGAAGGTCTTTAGAAGAGTGTCGCGACGAGGTAAGACTTTGCTCATAAGCGCCGCTATTTGACTAATTCAACAAGAATAAGAAGATTTAAGAGATTTCATTTTAACTTCGTAACGTTCCCTTGTACCGACTACGTTTATAAGTATAATCAGTCATTCGCTTTCACGGCTATAAGACTCTGGAATGAAATCCTACTTGACATTAAAACAGCTCCTAATTAGTTTGCCTTTAATAATAAAATCCGCAAACACTACAAAGATGATTGTTGCAAGTCTGTACTAGTGTTGCTGTTAGTCATTATGTCGTTTTAGTTGTTTATCCTGACATACATATTTGTTTGTATTAAAATTCATGATTCTACGTGTATATTTGTATATATTTATTTTATTTATTTATTTAAACTTTATTTAAATACCTTTAAACATAGTATTACAAAGGGCGGACTTGATGCCTTTTGGCTTTCTCTGCCAGTCAACCCGGGGCGTGAAGAGATATAGTAAGGGTGCCAAACATTAAATTTGTTAAAAAAAAAGAAAAAAAAAGATACATAAATAAATATATAAAATACACATACAATTATTTACATAAAGAAGGAATAAATACATATAAACAAATATGAATACATATAAACATATATATATATAGATATATACATATATATATAGATATATACATACATACAGCATACAAAATATTATTATAATTACAATGACCGATGATATCGATATATTGTATTTATGTATGCATCTACTTATCTGTGTAAGTATATATTTTGATATTTATATCTTTTTACTTGTTTTATTCTGTTAGTTGTATCGTTTATTTGCCTTACCTCTATTATGTGTTTATCTCTGCTTAGGATCATGGTTGACTGGAAGAGAATGCCTCCAGGCATTAAGTCCGCCATGTGTACCACTTTGTGCATGAAGCTTAAATAAATAAATAAATAAATTTTGAAACTTGAAGTCGACATCAAATCCTCTTAAAGCAATAAGTGAATTAAAAGGGAAGTTTCAGACGAACTACCGATTTCAACCCTTATTTAGCTACCCTGAGTGGTGGAACGATTCTTTACAATTTATATGAAACGACATATGCATTAAAAAAAAGAGTGGTGTACACCATGTGTGCCTGCTTGTGGATAAAGTTTAAATAAATAAATAAACCGTTATAATATCATACTTCAAAAAATTATGACACCTATTTTATATATTTATTAGTAAAGTTCGCATTTTTAAGAACTAGTATTTTCTTATTACTTATTTAAAGTAGCAGTCTGTAAATATCCACAGCTGGATATAGGACTCCTCTAAAATATTTGAGAGAGCCGGGAGGGAGGGAGGGTCCGGCGCCGGGCTGCTCTAGAGCGTCACGTTTTTTTTTATTATTTCTCAATGTACCAATGTTCCACGCAATGGTTTCCTTCACCGCCGAGCACATGGTAAATTCAGCACTTTCTATTATTCTATTACTATGTAGTGCGCTTGACCTCTGGACAACTCATGCCTCCGTGTGTTGGTTGGTACAGCCTGATTTCAGGACCTGATTGCACAAACAGCTATCTAAAAATTCTTGATACCAGTAACAGGTATTCTATATTATACATACGACGTCATTTATAGAAAGAATTTAAAATAGAGCTTGTGATTTATATCCCACAGTCGGGCCTGGGAACGGACATCATGGAGGAGTTTAAGCACTTTTGGAGCGAGGACTTCGAAGTAGTCCACAGGGAGCTGGGCTGTGCGATCATCTGCATGTCTAATAAGTTCTCCCTTTTGCAAGAGGATATTCGCATCCACCACATGAACCTGCATGACTACATAATGAGTTTCCCGGACGGTATTTATGATAGGAAAATCATTTATTAATTTTCTTATGCTATGAGATGTTATTAAATATTACGGTACGCGGTAGAGCCAAGCGGCAGCTCTTGCTGCTGCATAAATGGGCCGGCTCGACCGGGGTAGTACCACGACCTCGCAGAATACCGGCGTGAGTGAGGTAACCCAAAGCCCACTCCCCCTTCCCTCTCTCCCACCTGCTATCCATCATCCGCCCTCTCATATCCCTTGCAGCTCCATTGATGTTGCAGATGTACGTGGGCGACGGTAATCACTAACCATGAGGAGATCTGCTTGCCTACTTTCTCAAAAAAAAAATTGGGGTTGGCACATGCAGGTCCCCTCGCTCAATTGGTGACGAGTAGCACGTGATCAATAGACCCTGATTAATCAGCTTCTATATTGTTTGTGGTTTGTTTTGGTTTGTGGCAACCGACACCTTTCACTATCTGTCCATCGCCACAG
Organism: Bhutanitis thaidina; assembly: GCA_029286595.1. Lineage (NCBI taxonomy): Eukaryota > Metazoa > Arthropoda > Insecta > Lepidoptera > Papilionidae > Bhutanitis > Bhutanitis thaidina. Next base: position 375,377 of record JAGSMS010000041.1, on the reverse strand, counting down.
CTTCTCATTTCAGTCACCAGGGTACACCAAGAGCCGTGGTAGCCTAGTGGTCGAGGCGCTCACTTTAGTATCATAGAGCGTGAGTGACCTGGGTTAGATCCCCGGTGCCCCATTTTAAGTGCTGTATTTACCACCTGCTCAACAGTGAAGGAAAACATCGTGAGGAAACCTGCATGTCTGAGAAATAATAATAGTTATTTCGAGGATATGTGAAGCCTTCTGGAGCAGCGTGTCGGGTCCTTCCCGGCTCCTAAACCCTCTCTGATTACTAGTATCTGAGAAGAATGCCTGTGCCCAGCTGTGGGCACTTATAGGCTGTTACTTTCTTTTTTTAGGGTGCACCACGAGCAGGTGGGATTACAGTTTTGAGATATGACTATTCAAATGTGAAGATTTTAGTAAAATTTAAATTACATTCATAGATTATTATACTTTTGTATTTTACTTTTTAATCCTGACGTTCAGTGTGCTTTAAAGGTGATTTTAAATTAATAATTAGACGGCTAACGGTATCCGGGTTAACTGTGACATCAGAACGTCACCACGAGTATTGTACAGGATTAAAGAGTAAAATTAAACGCGATATAATCCTTAAATAATAGTTTCATTTCAAATGTGAAGTGTTCGGCGTATAAACAAGATTATACTTATTAAAGATTATGCAATTTTACAGGTGCCGTACTCTCAGCCAAGATGGTACAGATGTTGCACAATTGTGAAAAGAAATACGACAATATAGAGGACGACTGTGTCCGCGTGGTGAAGACGGCTGCTTGTTTCAAGGTCGACGCCAAGAGGGACGGCATCGCTCCAGAGGTCACTATGATCGAAGCCGTGATAGAGAAGTACAGTTAAGAAAACATGGCGTGACCGCCACCCCAATCGACGACAATCCAATTGCTCATTCTTGACGGACTTGTGATGAATTTATTAAATTGTACTTTGTGTGGCTACAACTTTATTTATACTTTTTTTTACGATAGCAGCGAAATCCGTTATTAGAAAGACATAAATATACCAAGGGAGGTCAGGGGCTATGGCATTTATTAAAGTAATTTCAATCCACGGTTCACCAGGCCTCATTTGAAACAATGCGACGGGTGGTGATCCTGTCGACGTCTTTGTGTTCAGAACAAGGATGGAAATCGTTCACGAGTTTCGAAAGAAAGGGGATCGAGATCGAGTCCACTGCATGAAGTCTCACTCTCTCTCACCTCCTCCCTCGTCTGTCGTTGCTTACTTATTTGGCTTTCATTAAAAACATATTTTCAGCCGATTTATAAAAAGGAGTAGGTTATCAATGGACCTGATTGTTTTTTGTGATGATTATGTTCTGCGATATAACGGTGGGCTTCATGGTTGATGTACCTCAAGGTAGGTCCTATACAAATTTGAAGAAAATCTGGGGAAAAAAGGGATTGAAATTTTACAGTAAAACTTTGTTTTAAATTTACTTGTACAGAATAGATATTAGATTCTGCGTAGATCGGACCAAAAATTAATAAATAAAAGCTGAAGTTAGCTTGAGTTAACTATGAGATCTGGCCGTCCAACACCTCAGTCCCTACGTCACCACGGCTGCTGTAAAACAATCGAAACGTCGGGAGTGTAAAAACAAAATTAAACGCGATAAAATCCGTAAATAATAGTTTCATTTAAAAATGTGTAGTGTTAATTGTTCAAATTACAAAATGCTGTCTACAAAGAAATAAACATTTTAGAAAGTTTTACATTTTTTTTTTATTAATAGAAGAGGGGGGCAAACGAGCGTGCGGCTCACCTGATGGTAAGTGAACACCGACGCCCACGAACATCCACAACACCAGAGGAGCTACAGATGCGCTGCCGGCCTTTAGAACATCCGGACATTATTTTTATTGTCCACATAATAACAACCTGATTCATCACAGACAGCGTTAAAAGCGACGGTCATACCTGGCAATGGTGTGCAGGTGCGCGCTGGTCGCCACCTTGACCAGGGGCCGATGCGGAGGCTTGCTGGGGCGGGTCGGCGGACTGTACGTATACTCGCTGGCCTCGGCCCCGGTCAACCAAGACCAGTGCTCCGCCATTTTGCACTTTGCACTTCGGTCTTACGGTCACTTCGTAATCACTTATTCTCACAAACAGACGCTTCCCATATTTAATTTTATACTGTTCGTAGAAAGGTATTGTGGCATCTTCAAATTTTAATTACACAATCGTAACATTTATAATAAAATGTTCATGGATACCATATTGAACACAGTATCAACGCTGAGAATCTGTATCTTGCTTCTCTTCAGGCCAAGATCTCGTCTTATGTGAAGAGTACTTCAGCTTAAGAAAACATATATCTATTGTTACAATTCATTAGGTCTGAAACCTGAGGTGGCAATAAACTTCTATACTTTTCACGTCGCAAATCGTTTTGTGATAGGCTTGGTACGTTGATTATGTTAATTGGACAAAAAAGTTTACATGACAGAGCCAACCATTTTAGTACGCGCATTAAATAAATTAAAATTCTTTATTACATTTAAGAAATGAAAATTTTGTTTGACAATTAAAATTTTTGAAGTGAAACTTTTTCGGGCGCGATAGGTATACCGATGTGTGATTTTAAATTGAAAGTGTGCGTTTCTATGTAACACATGTTTTGTTGGACGGCTCGGTGGCGTAACGGCTAAGCGTTTGAACGCTGGTAGCGGGTTCGATTGCCGCTCAGCACGACTATATCTACGAACTACAAATCAAATTGTTCCGGGTCTGGGTGTTTGTCCGTGTGCAATTTATGTATGTCCACCGCCTCCGCGACTCGGCAGCAGTTCTAACAGTGGGAGGTGATGTTTATTAAAAGGATAATATTTATGTCGTTTGTGTTTCAACTGTGAGTAACACGTATTGTTAATTAACTTTATTGATTCATTAATAATTGTTTACACACTAAGCAGCCATTTTTCAAGTGACTAGAAGTTTCATTTCTGTCACATGATCTGAGTTACACGCGTACTTATTTACAATCCACCAACGTTTCGTAATGAGGTTCCTCTGACGGTGAACAATCATGCGAAATAAACACCGTGAGCATTTTCATTTTATTTTTTTTAACAGTTTTTTACGTACAACATAATATGAAATAAACAAACCGTTCTAAAAACAGGCTAGGTCAAGAGTACTCTAAACCAACGAGCATGCGTGCGAAGATTGATGAAAGTGGGAGAAGCTAAAGACGTATGTCAGGACCGTAGCAAGTGGAAGAAGATTGTCTCTGTCTACCCCGTTGGGAACAAAACGTGAATATATACACACATACATACATAGAAACAGTTAAATCATTGATGAAAACTTTATTATTTATTTATTTAACAATTTAATTTAGCCAATAATTTTCTTTCATAATTTCATTGATATTTCCCCAATCTAACGCTTCTATTGCAAACTGTAAATCAAATCGCACAACTTTCGCAGCCTCTCTACGATCTAATCCTTCAAGTTTCCGTCCAACAACTCTTATTAAATTTACGAACAATGATTGATAACATCTGAACTAGAGAGCTGTCCGCAGCTGACGCATTACCAGGCCATTTTACACTTAGTCAATTTGATTCTGAACTTTGATATCATACATATAAAGCTCAACGCGAGTGTTGTGTATATCGTTGAAATACAATTCTAACACAATTCGAAGTATGCAAAAACATTCTCTATCACAACAACATACGGTATACATTGAACGCAAAAACAAAATAGTAAAGCAACAATCTGAGGAATTGGGCTGAGCACCCTTCGCAAAATAGCGTTATTAACGCCTCCCCTAACCAGACCTATTTTGATGCAAACAGACGAAATTCTCACATCTATTCACGTGCCGTCCCGCTCATGGGTTTGATAAGTAAACGAGACGAACGTATCGTTTATTCTGACAACGTCGACAATAGAGCCGGTCCCAGGTTCTTCGAGACGGCAATAAATCTTAGGCCCCTTACGATTCCTGCGAGATATGCTGCAGAGTTAACTGCGTCGTGCGCAGTTACAGCGTGGATTGTTTATCGCATGCTGTTCGGAATCGTTCTATGCGGAGGACAACTATTGTAGAGGGCCATTATTCGTTTCTAGGATGACTCTTAGAGACCATGTCTGAAACTATTTCTTTATACCAATTAAAACAATTATAATTTTAAAACTCTTCCCTTATAATCTGATGGAGACAATCTTATCCAAAAATCGATAGTGCTGTTGACCCAACGTAATGGTAAATGCCAAGAAAATCTCTATTTTAATGAAACCTATAAGGTTGTTTCGCAATCACAAAATATCTTAATGGAATGATGTATTTAAAAACTTGTTATAAGGGGTCGAATTTGTGTAGTAAATACAGACAATTGTTATAAAATCTATGTTATAGCGTAACAAAATATGCTTTATAGTGTAACTACCTCTAAACTTTTAACTTACTTATAACTAAATGTATCTAAATATATTTACTTGTAGCTTTTAACTCCCTCTGAAGGTCAACCTAACAAGCAAGCAGACGTGGCTCTGAATGCCGAGTGACTCTTTCATATTAGTGATGGGTTATAATACCACGCACCACTGGAGCTGGGCTGACCAACATACCATTTAAGTCTTGCCAATAATCTATTTAGAAAAAGTTCTGTATCTAGAAATGGACTCTCACAGAACAAAGTTGTTGTTTTAGGCTTCTTCCATTTCCATTAGAGATTCATGAAAGTATTTTTCTCATTATTCACGCGAAGGAAACTTCGAGCGCATCCCGCTCACGGAAAGCACTTGGAATGGAGTTTAGCAAGTTCCTATTTGTATTGAAGTAAGTTGATTACAGAACGATGAATTGCAGATTCATGGAATACCAAAAGAGGATTTGTATTGAACAGGGCGCATCCGGTGCACGGGCACCGCGCGCTTTAAAATGTATAACTGATGAATTTGCAAATACTTCAACAGGTTACTCCAATGTATGCAAGACGTATTCAACGCCTACAATTTATTTCACAAAAATGTGTAATGGGAAACTAAAAGAGATATGTGAGGCCTGAGAGAGAAGACAGAGGTGAGCACTTCTGTCTTCCTCTGTCATATAGTATGATTATACTATACACTATATTTCAATGGTTTGCTAAGTACGCCTGTAAGGATGAATAGAGCATTTTTTTTCTCCATATGTTATGTAAGTTTGTGGGTTAAGTTCCCTTAATATTTTTAATCAAAACGTAAAGTAGTAATTATTATCTCACAGCTAGGATAGGGCTTTCTCTCTTTCGTTTTTGGAGCCAGCGAGAGTCCACATTACGGCCCCAATCCGGATTGGTATAATTCAGATCACCTCGTGGAATTGTTTAATACTTCGCCTGCTAATTACGTGATGAAATCAGCACTTAATATTGCAATTCACAACTTCTGGTGGCGTGCATCAGGGACCGAATCCAGGTCACTCGCGTACAGTGAAACTTAAGATCCCCTGACGTACGTAGATGACGTGGGTGTGGTTTAAAATTCTATAAATAAAAATCATCAAAATGAAAAGTAATAAATACTCGATCTTGAACAAGTCATTCATACGTCATTGTACTATGGTGGTTAATTACATAACAAATATCATTGAAGTATCAAATGTGAATCCTTTTACCGATTATCGCACGATCCTGACAATGCATTTTCTACTAACTGTTGTTACTCGGATGGATGGTTCATTCAAACGCATAGACCGACAAGTAGGTTCTGATTTTATTTCCAAACGCAGAAGGCAGCACACATATATTTTTTTTTTTTTTTTTTTTTTTTTTTTTTTTTTTTTTTTTTATTCCACGACATAAGAAAGACAATTAATTACGTTTGTCAAATATGAGAAAGAAAGAAATAAAGAAAATAACAGATAATACAATTTCTTGGATTATAGCACCGAAAGGGCATTTGACTCAGCATTATGCTGCAGCAGTGTAGCTTAAGTTTAAGTTAAGTTAAACAGACCCCGTTAAAATAAAAAAGATATTTTTTTTTCAATGATTATAATGTACATCATATAATAAAAAATATGGTCCCATAGGCAACTAAAAGCATGCCACAAGAACACAGTGATACAACAAACTAAGGCACAAAGCACCGCTAACTCCTCCATAAACCTAATAGAAGTATTGCATGTATTTATGGGAAGCAGGATAGAGCTCTTCTTCTCGTCGAAGTAGGAAATAATATAAGTGCATAACATTTCCAGTTTTGAAGTTTTAAACCCAACTTAAGAAAAGTAGGTTCAAAGGTAAATTCTTTTCAGTATAGCCACGATGAGCGGTTGGGGATCTGCCTTCGAATCAGGAGACTCGAGTTCAATCCCCTGCGTGGAGGGCTCGTGCCAACATATAATTTATATCGTTGCCATGGACACTAAGACTGCGACGGGCCAGGCCAAGCCTGCGTTGAACGGACTTTAATGTTCAGACCTTTGAACACCCCAGTATTGGTTATACGGTCTCTTTCAGTAAACGCCTTACCGGTTACGTATCTTTCTGTGAATTTTGTTTTTAAACATATCTTTTTTTTTTTTTTTTTTTTTTTTTATTCCACGACATAAGAAAGACAATTAATTACGTTTGTCAAATATGAGAAAGAAAGAAATAAAGAAAATAACAGATAATACAATTTCTTGGATTATAGCACCGAAAGGGCATTTGACTCAGCATTATGCTGCAGCAGTGTAGCTTAAGTTTAAGTTAAGTTAAACAGACCCCGTTAAAATAAAAAGAAAGAAAATAACATACATAACTAAATAAAGAAATCAAATATTGATTTTAAGAAAGTACAATTTAAAATTAATGATATTACCTAATAATATTGAACACAATTATCTGCTATATATACGACAGAATAACACCTTAAAACAACTTATGAAAATAAAACGAACTCGAAAGTTAATTTAAATAATTAATAAAATTAGATTTAAATCTAGTCACACAACACCGTTATATATCCACCCTTTCTCCTAGTTTTCTTTAAGGCCTAATATCAAGTCTTATTATTAATTTCTTTTACAATCTACCACCGTCTCGTAATGAGGCTCCTCTGACGGAGAAGAAACAGGCGAAAGAAACTCCGTAGGTATCCTTATTATCATTGAAAAAAAAAAAAAGATATATTTTTTTTCAATGATTATAATGTACATCATATAATAAAAAATATGGTCCCATAGGCAACTGGAAGCATGCCACAAGAATACAGTGATGCAGCAAACTAAGGAACAAAGCACCGCCAACTCCTCCATAAACCTAATAGAAGTATTGCATGTATTTATGGGAAGCAGGATAGAGCTCTTCTTCTTGTCGAAGTAGGAAATAATATAAGTACATAACATTTCCAGGTTTGAAGTTTTAATCCCAACTTAAGAAAAGTAGGTTCAAAGGTAAATTCTTTTCAGTATAGCCACGATAGCTGAGCGGTTGGGGATCTGCCTTCGAATCAGGAGACTCGAGTTCAATCCCCTGCGTGGAGGGCTCGTGCCAACATATAATTTATATCGTTGCCATGGACACTAAGACTGCGACGGGCCAGGCCAAGCCTGCGTTGAACGGACTTTAATGTTCAGACCTTTGAACACCCCAGTATTGGTTATACGGTCTCTTTCAGTAAACGCCTTACCGGTTACGTATCTTTCTGTGAATTTTGTTTTTAAACATATCTTTTTTTTTTTTTTTATAGAAGAAGGGGGCAAACGAGCGTGCGGCTCACCTGATGGTAAGTGATCACCGACGCCCACGAACATCCACAACACCAGAGGAGCTACAGATGTGCTGCCGGCCTTTAAGGAAGGAATAAGCTCTTTTCTTGAAGGTCCCTAAGTACTGTTCGGAAATACTGCTGGCGACAGCTGATTCCACAAAATCGAAGTGCGTGGCAGAAAACTTCGATTAAAACGCACTGTGGTGGAATGCCAACCATCTAGGTGGTATCGATGGAACTTCGAATTCTGTCGCGATGTAAAAAATATCTATTATGTTTCACTGTATAGATAAATCCAAAACAACACATTGTGTAATTCGTTTCCACACTGTGTCGCATTGAGTTCATCCACTCCACACTTCATTATGAACCTGAACGTAGCAACCTAACGAGTGAAATTGCGAAACTAAACCCAGCCGGCAATAAATTAGGATTTGATCCTCATTGCGCGCGATGCGAAGGGGTGCGAGCCCCCAATCCAAATCCGGCTGGAGCAGTTTTGTACTGATAAAATTAAAAATTTCTACATTTGCATAATACTCGCGCTTGTTTTCTTTTGTATAACAATATTTTTTTGTCATTTACTTATTTTTATGAAACTTAAAATTACCATTTCGACGACGGACGTGATAGTTAGAAAATAGTCGAAGATGTTTTTAAATCTGTTTACCAATTAATGTACCAGCGAAGCAAAACGTGCGGCGAGCCTATGCGCCGGGTATGCTCGTATGGAATGCCATGAGGTTTTCAAGGTCGATCACGATACCCACGGAGAGAAATGGGATGCTGTCATCCCATTTCTTTCCGTGGGTTACGGTATACTTACGCCGGTACCACAAGGAGTTCAAGGAATGAGAGTTTTAATGGAGTTATTTTTGTAATAATTCTGGGTAAATCTGGAAATCAGTGTATTGCTCATAGGCAAAGTATACACTGAGCTATGGCAATTTCGTGCCACTGCAGAATACACTTTATTTTTGAATGAGAATTAAATTTAAATAAATTTTCAGCTTATTCAAATATTCGGCTGCAAATTGTAAGTGTGCTGTAGTGACCAAATAAATCTATAAATTACTACATCAGCCTGTAGAAGCCCAACCTTGGACATAGTCCTTTCCACGTAGCGCCGAAAATTGCCGGCAAGCCTTGAATGAAAGTCTCGCCACACTCACCGCGCTGGGCGGAAGTGTGGATGAGCGCAGTGCCGGTAACCTCGCTCTTTTGACCCCATCACTAGTCTGTGGTATCTGGGTTCGGTACAATCGGACGGTGTTTCCACTGTCATTACGTCGCCAGAGCCTCGTTTGTTAATCAGCTGGATGCAGCGTGTCGGTGAGATTATTCCTTAAATGTCAATTGTATTCCTCTATCGCCCCCATAAAATAAAAGTTAAAATCTTCATTTTAATCACCCTTACTAATACCCAAAGCTAATTTACAAATTAACGTATTGAATCGATTTACATTTAAATCGATTTTTTTATTTACCATATCCACGGAAAGAGAGCCTTGATAGTTTCTGTAAATTGATAATTCTGCTAAAATAAACAGACATATAAACTTCCCCTACATTATGCATGCATTGTATATGTAGGTATATCAGTTCGGATTGCCTGATCCCGTTTGGTGCAGACCGAGTCAGTGATCGTCAGTCCACTGTCGTTTTCAATTAGTCCCTCTAATTGGTGTCAGTTGCGAGTCTAAAAAGAGCATCTAGGAGATCCGTGGAATTAATTAACGCCTTATAAACATGTCTGTGTCGCTAAAAGCAATAAAATGTTCGCTTACATGGTGCGTGTGCAAAATTTATTCTGTATGTATGTATGTATTCACGCCTAGTTCCCAACGGGCTAGGGAGAGACAGTCTTCTTCCCCTTGCTACGGTCCTGACATAAGTTTTCTTCTTCCTCTTTCATCAATCTTCACATGCAGGCTCGTTGGTTTAGAGTAGTCTTGACCTGGCCTTTTTCCCGAACGTCTCCGATTTGATCGTGAAATTCTCGCCTAGGTCTTCCTCTCCCGACTCTACCATTTACTCTCGCCTCATATATTTGTTTTGTCTACCTACTTTCATTCCTCTCCACGTGTCCCAACCAGCTCAGCATCCCGTTGTCTTTTACGCCACAACGCTCTCTGATCACATTATAAATAAATATATTATTAAATTTATACTACTCGTAATAAGAGAAAATGTGAATGTGTCTCTGGACATATTTCAATAATTCTGGGACTGTTTGAAAACTACATAACTACACTACTACATAGTAATTAGTACTGCCTACAGACTCATGGCTGAATCCAAGAAAAGCTCGAAATATGAATATGAGAACTGGTCGTAAAATTAATTGAAAAATGTTTTCATTCGATTATGTTAAATAACGTGGGAAGCCAGTGCGGTTCGCATGTTAATAACGAATGAGCTGGAATTTCAGTAGTAAGATATCGTTCAATGGGTTTGCTTGCACTGTTACCATGTTCACCACGTATAGGAGACGAGGACAGTTGTAGCAAGTTTTAGATTACATCTAATAACAGTGCTAATAGCTTCTTGGCTGTCAACAGAAGGTATGTAGTGCAAAGGAAACGAAACGAGCGTGTAGTACAGTATTTGTCGTTTGTTCGTCTTGAAAATTTAACACAATAAAAATAAGCTTTCACCACCGATTTTGGGGTGGTCAGCAGATATTTTATTAGTTATTTATATAGTCGTTTCATCCAACTTTTTACTGGAGCTTATTTGGAACAACGCAACAGGCCTACGATACAAATTCTACTTAGTAGAGCTTTACCGAGTTCTGTAAGAACTAAAAAAGGATCTTTAAAAACACATATCCTAAGGGGGTTAAGAAGGGGATATGTTGGATGGTTCCTGTATTGTTATATAAGTTACGAAAAGCTGTACATAGAGATGTGGACGGTCGGACTATTGAGCTTTCAGGGTCAGGAGATCTGAACCCCCGATCGAACTCGGTTCTCCGGGTCCGGAGGTAGACCCAATAACATTCGGCTATTAGCTTATTAGAAGCTTTAGTAAAATCTTCTCTTCTCTGATCTTGAAAACCATTGAATGCTGGCGATGTTAATGTGCGTGTTGTGTGTCTGTGTGCGAACCGTATGTATAAATAAATCAATTATTCACTCGCAGTCTATCGATACGTTGTGCCTAATCATTTTATGACATTGATCGGAGCAGTTCAAAGGGTACACAGGTTGTTCCCAAACTAAACCCATCATCAATTAAGTTTGTTTGAAATGCCGTGTAAGTGTAAACGCGCTTAACACCAAACCCAAAATTATGTGTTTCACTGTCTGTCTGTCCGAATACTTAAAAAAAATACTGAAAGGGCCAGATCTATTTGCATAAAAATCCACAGTGATGTTGTTATTTAGTTTTAATCAGCCTACTAATATGCTCAGATAGAGTCCGATACAAAAAAATCTAAAATAATGTTTGCGTTATTGCAAAAGTTTCAATTCATCTATCAATTATAACATAAACGATAACAATAAATGTAAATAAATAAGAAATTAAATATGCACAAAAAGAATCACTCTGTATATCGGAGTACACCGTTAGGCCCGCGCCAACTCTGCAGCATGACTCATAGTAAAATCCGACGCACACACACGCACGTGTGTTGCCTGTGGAATTGTCAATGTGCGCGTGTCCGAAAGGGAGGGAAAGGTGCGATCATAGTGATAAAGGGTATCTAATAACAAAATTATAGTAATTTCACGGTTATGTATTCTCTATACTTTTAATTCCATAGAGAGCAAAGAAGTCATGACAACGGTTAACGGTTGGATAATATTAATGTACAATTTTAATACGCATAATATATAATCATAAAGCAAATAATATTGATGTCGCGGTACGAATAAAGTTATTAATATTAGCTTCAACTACGAGTATATAAGAAGTTAGTCAAGAAATACATGCTGATATTTGTTGGCAATTTCTTGGAGAGGCCAGCTTAGTTCCGCAGTGAACTTGAATCTGCTGCTGAAGAAGATCATGGAGAAGTAGTCGTTCTAGAAATGTGCTGATTGACGGGTTTTGGTAATAATTCAATTCGTAATTCCAAAATGATTTAAACTAAATTATGGATGTTTGTAGACTTTTAATAAATGGAAAATCAAGTCGAATTTACTTAAATTTTTTAAAAATTTTTCCTTTTATTATATGGTTTTATGGTTCCTTACATTATAGCATTATTATTTTAATAATCTTGACTATGTTGTTAACCCAATAAGCTTTAAAGGCATTTGTTCAATTTAGTTTATTGTTGAAATACAGTAACTCTACAACTCGCTTTCGCTACCGCTTCCGCCCCTGCTTCCCACCCGCCCGCTGCATCAACGGGTGGCAGTTTATGTGAAATCGATGCACGCCTGTTTGTAAACACTAACTTTCTGCATCTACAGACCCCACTTCTTTATCTCCTAAATTTAGTCTGTCTCTTAGACGATTTTATACTTTTTAGTAGGTTTTAGTGTTTATAGTGTTCAAACGCTGGTTTGTGGTTGTTTTTATACATAATAAGTGTATTTAATTAGCTTAACTAAAACTTTTCAAAATCTTATTATGTCGTAAGCAAATTACATAGAATTGAAAACCTATAAATATTTTTTTTTGTGATTAAAATATTGTCATATACACGTATGCGTTCCGAATTTTATCACGAATCAAATATAATTATATTAGGCAGAGTAACAAGGGGCAATGCCTAACGTTTATTTTGACAGGTACACCTAACACCATCTGTCAACATTGACAACTGATCTGTCACAACTGTCACTTCGAACTGTTATCAGTAACAGTACACTCGCGCCACCGGCTATTTACATCGGAATCCGAGCACTAATTTCGTTTTTAATCAGACTAAATACGTTTGAAGGCGACCGGCGCGGAGGTGGCGCGTCTAGGCGACCACGTTGCAAACTAACCTAACCTCGCTCGTGCAGTCGGCGCTATCGTAAAACTCCTAAAAGTGCCTAAAAAAAAAAAAAAAAAAAAAAAAAAAAAAAAAAAAAAAAAAAAAAAAAAAAAAAAAAAAAAAAAAAAAAAAAAAAAAAAAAAAAAAAAAAAAAAAAAAAAAAAAAAAAAAAAAAAAAAAAAAAAAAAAAAAAAAAAAAAAAAAAAAAAAAAAAAAAAAAAAAAAAAAAAAAAAAAAAAAAAAAAAAAAAAAAAAAAAAAAAAAAAAAAAAAAAAAAAAAAAAAAAAAAAAAAAAAAAAAAAAAAAAAAAAAAAAAAAAAAAAAAAAAAAAAAAAAAAAAAAAAAAAAAAAAAAAAAAAAAAAAAAAAAAAAAAAAAAAAAAAAAAAAAAAAAAAAAAAAAAAAAAAAAAAAAAAAAAAAAAAAAAAAAAAAAAAAAAAAAAAAAAAAAAAAAAAAAAAAAAAAAAAAAAAAAAAAAAAAAAAAAAAAAAAAAAAAAAAAAAAAAAAAAAAAAAAAAAAAAAAAAAAAAAAAAAAAAAAAAAAAAAAAAAAAAAAAAAAAAAAAAAAAAAAAAAAAAAAAAAAAAAAAAAAAAAAAAAAAAAAAAAAAAAAAAAAAAAAAAAAAAAAAAAAAAAAAAAAAAAAAAAAAAAAAAAAAAAAAAAAAAAAAAAAAAAAAAAAAAAAAAAAAAAAAAAAAAAAAAAAAAAAAAAAAAAAAAAAAAAAAAAAAAAAAAAAAAAAAAAAAAAAAAAAAAAAAAAAAAAAAAAAAAAAAAAAAAAAAAAAAAAAAAAAAAAAAAAAAAAAAAAAAAAAAAAAAAAAAAAAAAAAAAAAAAAAAAAAAAAAAAAAAAAAAAAAAAAAAAAAAAAAAAAAAAAAAAAAAAAAAAAAAAAAAAAAAAAAAAAAAAAAAAAAAAAAAAAAAAAAAAAAAAAAAAAAAAAAAAAAAAAAAAAAAAAAAAAAAAAAAAAAAAAAAAAAAAAAAAAAAAAAAAAAAAAAAAAAAAAAAAAAAAAAAAAAAAAAAAAAAAAAAAAAAAAAAAAAAAAAAAAAAAAAAAAAAAAAAAAAAAAAAAAAAAAAAAAAAAAAAAAAAAAAAAAAAAAAAAAAAAAAAAAAAAAAAAAAAAAAAAAAAAAAAAAAAAAAAAAAAAAAAAAAAAAAAAAAAAAAAAAAAAAAAAAAAAAAAAAAAAAAAAAAAAAAAAAAAAAAAAAAAAAAAAAAAAAAAAAAAAAAAAAAAAAAAAAAAAAAAAAAAAAAAAAAAAAAAAAAAAAAAAAAAAAAAAAAAAAAAAAAAAAAAAAAAAAAAAAAAAAAAAAAAAAAAAAAAAAAAAAAAAAAAAAAAAAAAAAAAAAAAAAAAAAAAAAAAAAAAAAAAAAAAAAAAAAAAAAAAAAAAAAAAAAAAAAAAAAAAAAAAAAAAAAAAAAAAAAAAAAAAAAAAAAAAAAAAAAAAAAAAAAAAAAAAAAAAAAAAAAAAAAAAAAAAAAAAAAAAAAAAAAAAAAAAAAAAAAAAAAAAAAAAAAAAAAAAAAAAAAAAAAAAAACACCAAAGAAGGAGATTCGAGTTCGATTCTCTCAAGTGACGGGCACGTACCAATGTGTTTTTCGAAACTTATGTACGATTTGTATCGTTGGCCCGGACACTAAGGTCAAGTCGAAACGTGTTCCATCTGTCACGTAGTTCAATATAAGCTCTGGTGACAAGTGGGTGGAAATAACAAATATGTCTAGACTTCTGGTTACCCCTAGCACGGGGTATATTTTTTACTGCATCAGTACATTATATATATATTGTCAATTTAAACACCAGTACCACTAATGCTAAATAATGCTCTTGTTTTTCCGTGTGGTGGGGACCTGGTGATCTGTAATACAGGCTTTTATGCCTATCTCAGACACCAGCTCCTCACACATCCTAGACTAGACACCGATATCTAAATGTATATTAATTTTTCATTAGATAATAATGTATGGTCTGTTTTTGTGGGGAGAAAATAAACAAATATTATTATTATTATTATAATTAAAATTTAATAAAAAGTATCAAGTGCAGAGAGTCGGTGTACATGAAAGGCACCCCGTGCGTAGAGCCCTTGTATCGCGTTCATTCAGTTGGCTCGCTGCGGAGGGCGGGAGGGTTGACCTTGCGTAGCGGGACCGCTGCGCTTTCGGAGCCCGCCCCCTACGAGCATTGTGCATTGTGGATCGCGTCAAATAGTTTCACAATTATATCAACGTAAACGTGATAGAGCCAAGCGGCGGCTTTTGCCGCTGCTCGAATGTACGGTACCACTACCTCACAGAATACCGGCGTGAAGTAGAGGCATATTATGCTTCTTGCGTATCCGGAGGCCCACTACCCCTCCTCCCCATCCTCATTCTCCCTCCCATCTCCCAAATACCCTTAGAGGCCGGCAACGCACCTGCAGAACCTCTGGTGTTGCAGATGTACGTGGGCGACGGTAACCACTTACCATCAGGTGACCCGCTTGCTCGTTTGCCGCCTTACTCAAATAAAAAAAAAATTATAAACCAAAACAAAAGACGCCGCGTTGTGGATCTGATATGAGATGCCATCTACCTTTTCCGCTCTCTGAGATTGACAATGGGACTACTCCCAACTAGGATGGTGTGTGCAGCGGTTAAACATTATCAGAATGGATATGACGCCCGGAGTGATTCCGGGTGGAGATGAGAGCATATTGGGATGATACGCGCTTAGGGCAACAGGACGTGTCACGTTGGTACAAACGATAAGCTGCGGTGAAAAATCAGTTGAAACTCATTCTCATTTAAAGAAACGTTACCTTCCGCTGTAGGATTTCTCCTGTGTCGCGGAGGCAGTTTACATACATTGAATTACAAATGGACAAACACCCAGACCGGGAACTATTATTTGTAGTCCATACAAATACTAGTCCCGTGCGGGAATCGAACCCGCGACCCACAGCGCCGCAGCTAAACGCTTAACCACTACGCCACCGAGCCGTCAAACTAATATAAATGTCTGCGCACGACGTCTTCTTCCCCTTGCTACGGTCCTGACATACGTCTTTCGCTTCTTCCTCTTTCATCAATCTTCGCATGCAGGCTCGTTGGTTTAGAGTACTCTTGACCTGGCCTTTTTTCAGAACGTCTCCGATTTGATCGTGAAACGTTCGCCTAGGTCTTCTTCTCCCGACTCTACCATTTACTCTCGCCTCATATATTTGTTTTGTCTACCTACTTTCATTCCTCTCCACGTGTCCAAACCAGCTCAGCATCCCGTCGTCTTTTACGCCACAACGCTCTCTGATCACATTATAAATAAATATATTATTAAATTTATACTACTCGTAATAAGAGAAAATGTGAATGTGTCTCTGGACATATTTCAATAATTCTGGGACTGTTTGAAAACTACATAACTACACTACTACATAGTAATTAGTACTGCCTACAGACTCATGGCTGAATCCAAGAAAAGCTCGAAATATGAATATGAGAACTGGTCGTAAAATTAATTGAAAAATGTTTTCATTCGATTATGTTAAATAACGTGGGAAGCCAGTGCGGTTCGCATGTTAATAACGAATGAGCTGGAATTTCAGTAGTAAGATATCGTTCAATGGGTTTGCTTGCACTGTTACCATGTTCACCATGTATAGGAGACGAGGACAGTTGTAGCAAGTTTTAGATTACATCTAATAACAGTGCTAATAGCTTCTTGGCTGTCAACAGAAGGTATGTAGTGCAAAGGAAACGAAACGAGCGTGTAGTACAGTATTTGTCGTTTGTTCGTCTTGAAAATTTAACACAATAAAAATAAGCTTTCACCACCGATTTTGGGGTGGTCAGCAGATATTTTATTAGTTATTTATATAGTCGTTTCATCCAACTTTTTACTGGAGCTTATTTGGAACAACGCAACAGGCCTACGATATAAATTCTACTTAGTAGAGCTTTACCGAGTTCTGTAAGAACTAAAAAAGGATCTTTAAAAACACATCTCCTAAGGGGGTTAAGAAGGGGATATGTTGGATGGTTCCTGTATTGTTATATAAGTTACGAAAAGCTGTACATAGAGATGTGGACGGTCGGACTATTGAGCTTTCAGGGTCAGGAGATCTGAACCCCCGATCGAACTCGGTTCTCCGGGTCCGGAGGTAGACCCAATAACATTCGGCTATTAGCTTATTAGAAGCTTTAGTAAAATCTTCTTCTCTGATCTTGAAAACCATTGAATGCTGGCGATGTTAATGTGCGTGTTGTGTGTCTGTGTGCGAACCGTATGTATAAATAAATCAATTATTCACTCGCAGTCTATCGATACGTTGTGCCTAATCATTTTATGACATTGATCGGAGCAGTTCAAAGGGTACACAGGTTGTTCCCAAACTAAACCCATCATCAATTAAGTTTGTTTGAAATGCCGTGTAAGTGTAAACGCGCTTAACACCAAACCCAAAATTATGTGTTTCACTGTCTGTCTGTCCGAATACTTAAAAAAAATACTGAAAGGGCCAGATCTATTTGCATAAAAAATCCACAGTGATGTTGTTATTTAGTTTTAATCAGCCTACTAATATGCTCAGATAGAGTCCGATACAAAAAAATCTAAAATAATGTTTGCGTTATTGCAAAAGTTTCAATTCATCTATCAATTATAACATAAACGATAATAATAAATGTAAATAAATAAGAAATTAAATATGCACAAAAAGAATCACTCTGTATATCGGAGTACACCGTTAGGCCCGCGCCAACTCTGCAGCATGACTCATAGTAAAATCCGACGCACACACACGCACGTGTGTTGCCTGTGGAATTGTCAATGTGCGCGTGTCCGAAAGGGAGGGAAAGGTGCGATCATAGTGATAAAGGGTATCTAATAACAAAATTATAGTAATTTCAATTCACGGTTATGTATTCTCTATACTTTTAATTCCATAGAGAGCAAAGAAGTCATGACAACGGTTAACGGTTGGATAATATTAATGTACAATTTTAATACGCATAATATATAATCGTAAAGCAAATAATATTGATGTCGCGGTACGAATAAAGTTATTAATATTAGCTTCAACTACGAGTATATAAGAAGTTAGTCAAGAAATACATGCTGATATTTGTTGGCAATTTCTTGGAGAGGCCAGCTTAGTTCCGCAGTGAACTTGAATCTGCTGCTGAAGAAGATCATGGAGAAGTAGTCGTTCTAGAAATGTGCTGATTGACGGGTTTTGGTAATAATTCAATTCGTAATTCCAAAATGATTTAAACTAAATTATGGATGTTTGTAGACTTTTAATAAATGGAAAATCGAGTCGAATTTACTTAAATTTTTTAATAATTTTTCCTTTTATTATATGGTTTTATGGTTCCTTACATTATAGCATTATTATTTTAATAATCTTGACTATGTTGTTAACCCAATAAGCTTTAACGGCATTTGTTCAATTTAGTTTATTGTTGAAATACAGTAACTCTACAACTCGCTTTCGCTACCGCTTCCGCCCCCGCTTCCCACCCCGCCCGCTGCATCAACGGGTGGCAGTTTATGTGAAATCGATGCACGCCTGTTTGTAAACACTAACTTTCTGCATCTACAGACCCCACTTCTTTATCTCCTAAATTTAGTCTGTCTCTTAGACGATTTTATACTTTTTAGTAGGTTTTAGTGTTTATAGTGTTCAAACGCTGGTTTGTGGTTGTTTTTATACATAATAAGTGTATTTAATTAGCTTAACTAAAACTTTTCAAAATCGTATTATGTCGTAAGCAAATTACATAGAATTGAAAACCTATAAATATTTTTTTTTGTGATTAAAATATTGTCACATACACGTATGCGTTCCGAATTTTATCACGAATCAAATATAATTATATTAGGCAGAGTAACAAGGGGCAATGCCTAACGTTTATTTTGACAGGTACACCTAACACCATCTGTCAACATTGACAACTGATCTGTCACAACTGTCACTTCGAACTGTTATCAGAGCAACAGTACACTCGCGCCACCGGCTATTTACATCGGAATCCGAGCACTAATTTCGTTTTTAATCAGACTAAATACGTTTGAAGGCGACCGGCGCGGAGGTGGCGCGTCTAGGCGACCACGTTGCAAACTAACCTAACCTCGCTCGTGCAGTCGGCGCTATCGTAAAACTCCTAAAAGTGCCTTAATTGTCTTGATCCTCCGTCGGGACGCGGCAGCCACCCAAACGTTAGCATTTGCAAGTATTGATACACTCTGACATTGCATGATTTCTCAGCTGACACTTGTTTTACAAATACATTTTTATGCAACCAATTCGCAACGAATCCATCGTTACGTAATTATTGTATATGAAAATTAGATTTTACACAAGTAACGAATAAATTATATTTCACAAGGCAATTTTTTTTTATGGGAACGGCGGCACACGTAAGCGGCTCACATGATGACCAAAGGAACTTCTGGTGCGTTGCCGGCCTTTAAAGATATTTGGGAAGGAGGGAGGGCAAGTGGGAGGGAAGAGAAGGAAGGGTCAGGGGAAGGGAGTTCTACAGCACAAGATTTTTCTAATTGACGCCGGAGTTCTGCGAGGCGGTGATATTATCCCGGTCAAACCGGTCCATTCAAGCAGCAGCAAAAGCCGCACGTTTGTCCCCTTGCCCAAAAAAAAAAAACACCAAAGAAGGAGATTCGAGTTCGATTCTCTCAAGTGACGGGCACGTACCAATGTGTTTTTCGAAACTTATGTACGATTTGTATCGTTGGCCCGGACACTAAGGTCAAGTTGAAACGTGTTCCATCTGTCACGTAGTTCAATATAAGCTCTGGTGACAAGTGGGTGGAAATAACAAATATGTCTAGACTTCTGGTTACCCCTAGCACGGGGTATATTTTTTACTGCATCAGTACATTATATATATATTGTCAATTTAAACACCAGTACCACTAATGCTAAATAATGCTCTTGTTTTTTCCGTGTGGTGGGGACCTGGTGATCTGTAATACAGGTTTTTTATGCCTATCTCAGACACCAGCTCCTCACACATCCTAGACTAGACACCGATATCTAAATGTATATTAATTTTTCATTAGATAATAATGTATGGTCTGTTTTTGTGGGGAGAAAATAAACAAATATTATTATTATTATTATAATTAAAATTTAATAAAAAGTATCAAGTGCAGAGAGTCGGTGTACATGAAAGGCACCCCGTGCGTAGAGCCCTTGTATCGCGTTCATTCAGTTGGCTCGCTGCGGAGGGCGGGAGGGTTGACCTTGCGTAGCGGGACCGCTGCGCTTTCGGAGCCCGCCCCCTACGAGCATTGTGCATTGTGGATCGCGTCAAATAGTTTCACAATTATATCAACGTAAACGTGATAGAGCCAAGCGGCGGCTTTTGCCGCTGCTCGAATGTACGGTACCACTACCTCGCAGAATACCGGCGTGAAGTAGAGGCATATTATGCTTCTTGCGTATCCGGAGGCCCACTACCCCTCCTCCCCATCCTCATTCTCCCTCCCATCTCCCAAATACCCTTAGAGGCCGGCAACGCACCTGCAGAACCTCTGGTGTTGCAGATGTACGTGGGCGACGGTAACCACTTACCATCAGGTGACCCGCTTGCTCGTTTGCCGCCTTACTCAAATAAAAAAAAAATTATAAACCAAAACAAAAGACGCCGCGTTGTGGATCTGATATGAGATGCCATCTACCTTTTCCGCTCTCTGAGATTGACAATGGGACTACTCCCAACTAGGATGGTGTGTGCAGCGGTTAAACATTATCAGAATGGGTATGACGCCCGGAGTGATTCCGGTGAGATGAGAGCATATTGGGATGATACGCGCTTAGGGCAACAGGACGTGTCACGTTGGTACAAACGATAAGGTGCGGTGAAAAATCAGTTGAAACTCATTCTCATTTAAAGAAACGTTACCTTCCGCTGTAGGATTTCTCCTGTGTCGCGGAGGCAGTTTACATACATTGAATTACAAATGGACAAACACCCAGACTGGGAACTATTATTTGTAGTCCATACAAATACTAGTCCCGTGCGGGAATCGAACCCGCGACCCACAGCGCCGCAGCTAAACGCTTAACCACTACGCCACCGAGCCGTCAAACTAATATAAATGTCTGCGCACGACGTCTTCTTTATGAGCATACTGTAGTGTTTTCTTTATTTTTACATTCCCCTTAATCAAATGGTATCCAAAAGTACATAGCTATGTGTATTCCATTTAGTTTTGGTCGGGTGTACTCTTTTTTTTTTTTTTTATATTGAAGAATGGGGCAAACGAGCGTGCGGCTCACCTGATGGTGAGTGATCACCGACGCCCACGAACATCCACAACACCAGAGGAGCTACAGATGCGCTGCCGGCCTTTAAACTCAATTTTCTGTATCGGAAATCGTATGGAAGATTTTGAGTAGCTTATTGTATTGTGTATTATGTTTTTAAATGACACAAGTGAGATTACTTCAAACGGTGTGTACAGTGCACTGTAATGTTTTAAAAATCAATATTTCATTAAGGGCCGGCTACATTGCAATGGGTGGCTGCAGCGCGACATAAGGGTGCGCGCACACTCCAGTGTGATAATGTTTAATGTTTATGTCCCGCACTCGAGGGGTGCGTGATGGTGTGCGATACAAAACAGTAAATTATTTAGTAAGAATTATTTGTATTGCACTTAATATAGACATTCTTCATATTGGATAGCGTTATAAAATATATATATTTTTTAAATACCGTAAAATATTTAATGTGTATAAACTGTTGTTGCTGACTGCCGGGAGCAGAATTTAATTTTTATAGTATCCGGGTTCGATTCAAGTACCGACACCAAAATTGTTAATTAAACTTTCAAGTATTTTTACACTTCCTCTTACTTAGAGCTGTTAGCTAAGTAAGTAACTTACAACAACTTGCTCGGAAGTGAAAGAATAGATCGCAAAGAAACGTGCATGTTTTAAAAAAATAATTTTATGGAGGATTTTTACTACATTGATCAATATATTTTTGGAATCATATATTTACTGTTAATAAAGTATATGCATCGTGAATGTCACATTTTAAATACAAAAAAAAACAAGTTTTTCGATTGTTTAATTTGACAGGAATTAATTGTTCGTGAAAATGTCGGAAAACATAATTTGTACCGCTATATGAGTCTGTAAAAATCTATCTAAAACGTTCACTTTACGATAAATGTGTTAGAAGAACTGTAATTTAAATTACGAACATAATTCTTAATATTCCATATTCGGCGAGAAGTGGTATAGCTAGCGGTTCATCTGATGGTAAGTGATTACCGTCGCCCACGTACATCTGTAACGCCGGAGGTGCTGCAGGTGCGTTGCCGGCCTTTAAGGCTATCCGGGAGATGGGTGGGAGGACGAGGAGTGGGATGGGAAGGGGCAGTGGGACTTATTCGACGAATTTTCGTTCAATCGGTTTTATATCCATCTTCGAGTTTGAAGAACCACTTACATAATTTAAAATTAAGTTAACTAGTTAATTAAGTTGCGCAGGCATTTAACTCTTAAAATGACAAGTTACGTGTTTTTAAGTTAAATACATACCCGGCCTGTACTAGGCATATTTGTACGATATCGGTTTCGATGCGTGTGATGCGTGCTCCTGCATATATTACACATGTCGGAGGGTGAAGGTAAGAGATGAAGTCAGTTTCGACATACCCAGTACATACCCATCGTCCGAACTTCGTGCTTACCTGTAAATAACAAAATCGGGATTAGACAAGTATAGACAGGAGCAGCCATAAATATCTATGTTATGTACACTACATATAATTAACCAGCGCTTCACATATTACTCTTTTAAAAGAAAAATTAATATCATAATCTTTACTCTTCGACATATGAACATAAATGTTACTTCTTAAATGTCATCATTCAATCTATCATCATTTTGTAACGATGTACCTTTGACCGAGAAAAATATCCCTACAAATCCTCCTTTTGTATTTTTTTTTAAAAGATTGCTTATGTACAATTTTCACTAACAGCTTAGGAGAGATGAACTCCTAGAGGTTATTAACTTATTATCATCCCTGTATTCCTTTATATTTAAATAGCCTTTTCAAAAAGTCTTTGTTCAATGTTCAATAATTTTTTAAACCTATTGAAGTCTTCCTGGACTTGGCACACTTACGAAGACTTTGTTATAAAACCCAATACATTGTCTCGTGAACGAGTTACTAATAAAACATAACATATGTCCATTTGTAATGATTTGATTTCTCGAGCGATTAGACTTTACGATGATGATCCTTCGAGTGACTCTGTCACTGATATTTAAAAGTGAGTGCTTTTAACTAAGCTCACAATACCTTTGTTAATGGATCTGCCTCTGAATCGCACTAATGACTTTTTCAAATTATTTACAACGGCGATCTGAACACTAAGACGGTGTCTGGCTCACCATCCGCCCCGTTGTTCCAAATAATCTCTCGTTATAATAATAATAATAAATTATTTGACGTGGTAGACCCAAGCAGCGGGTTTAGCTGCTGTTGGAATGAGCCGGGGTAGTACCACGACTTCGCAGAATACCGACGTGAAGTAGAGGCATCTTGTGCAGCATCTCAGGAGTTGCACATGTACTTGGGCAACGGTAATCGCTTACCATCAGGTTAGCCGCTTGCTTGTTTGCCCGCTTTAACATAAAAAAAATGATGTATACCTCTGACCATCCCAGTATTGGGTATACGGTCGAAAGAACTTGTTTTGTTTAATTGCACACCATATTATTCTTGTGTGTGGATATTAATGAATTAATTTTTTTATCCTAACTGAATCAAACTACTGGTATTTAGGTAAACTATGAGGAAACACAGTGAACACTCACTCAACCGGTAACGCTAACACTAACGGAAGGACAATTCGACATGCACGACCTAAGTGCTCGAAAACCGAACGAGAAACCGAAACAGATCTGAACTGCGATCTAATGTTCAACTTATTGCTTGGTAGCGGTGCGGGAGATGAACCCAGGGCTGTCAGTATTGTGAATTGCTTTCCTAATATTGTAGTACTCTGGATTACCTTGAGAACTTGTTTCTGAAGTGGTCATGTTTAGCGGTCTCCCACCCTAAAACCATTAGGCTATTGGCGTTTTTTTTTATTACACAGGGATTTAGTTTGATTACATTAGAAGCTTTTATAGGCATAGGAGATGTTTATCAATATTATGTCACACAGTCTTCGGCCCATAGCGTGTCAGAGCGCTCGCTTTAGTTTCATAGAGCGCGATCCTGGGTTCGATCACCGGTGCCGGCACCACCAAAAATTGTTAATAGCGATTTGATATCCTGACTTTATCACATGCACGGCGGTGAAGGGGAACATTGTGAGGAAACCTGAATATCTGAGAAATATTATTTCGAGAACATGTGAATTCCGCCAACCCGCGTTGGAGCAGCGTGGCGGACCCTTTCCGCCTCCAAAAACCCTCTGAGATATTTGAGAAGCAGGCCTTTGTCCAGCAGCGGGCAGTTACAGAATGCTGGACTAACTTAACTGCTGCTGATGATGATGCTGTCAATTTCGACCACGTCGACAGGATCCGAGTGTAATCGGCAGTTGCCAACTGCGCCAGTGCACGCGCGCATCACGAAAGCTACTGCGTTGTACTTTACAATAAATGCACTATTAAAATATTCTTAGTTCATGTCTTACGATTACTTAGACGTGGTAGAGCCAAGTAGCTTTTGGCTGCTGCTGGAATGGTCCGGCTCGGGTTGGTCCCACGGCTTCACAGGATACCATCGTGAAGTAGAAGTATCTTGTACGTGTGCTTCAGCGTTTCGTTCGGTGAGTGAGGTAATCGGAGGTCCACTCCCCTTCCCATCTCCCAAACCTCCTTTAAGGCCTACAGCGGGCGACGGTAATCTCCTATCAGGAGAGCCGCTCGCTCGTGCCCCCTTTACCATACATAAAAATGTAAGGGTTTGTATTTCAACGGTTGGAATGTAAGTTTTTATTAAAAACAGATGTGACAGCCCTGGCCACGGCAGATGCTGCTCTAATGGAGAAGTCGTGATACACCCGCTTCGCCGCAAATTCCCCATCAACACGACTCATCACGTTTCCGTTTGATTGTTATCTGTACCACACGCACCTGCGCTTGTGTTCATTGTCACAGATATATTGAAATACCAGCTGGGGGCCTTATCCGTTATGCCAAAAGAAATCACTCAAATTCCATGTGACATTGGTCCTCGATAAAAAATAGCAAGGTATAATTTTTATTAACACAAGGTATTTTTGTGAAATATTTATGTGACATAGCAGATAAGCCTTCAAATAGGGCTTCTCATACTACATATTTAAATAAAAAAAAATTTGTAATTTCCTCACGCTTTGCCGTTGTAACGCCACCTATGTCCGATAAAAGGTAGTTCGCACATGTAAATTGTATTGGCAATCAAATAAAATATAAATTGACAGTTTAGCTAGTAATGTCCGGTTTTGCATTTTTCTTCGAGATATTTTACCGGTTGTTTTAATTAATAGAAATGGTAAGGTTTGACTGACATCAGTTTTACGTAGACATAATAAAATACATGTAAATAGCATCTATAATTTTATTCAATTCTAAAATAACTTAACGATTCCTTGTATTCACTTGAACACAACACATTTGAAATGAAACTATTATTTACGGATTTTATTGCATATAACTTGATTTTTATAAATCCCGTGGTCACGGTGCTGTTTGACGTCCTAATGTAATGGTTAGCCCGGCTGCCGTCAGCTTCGGAGTCTGCAGTCCTTGATCATATTCTGGATCGTCCCAACCCTTACATTGGACTTGACAGACTACAGACGATTCCTGCCAAGGAAATGTAAATACATTCCGATTTCAATAGTGAAGATAGAGATCGGCTGGGTGCTACCACCTGCTTAGGATTAGGTATTTAACTAAATTAAATCCGTACATCGGACCAACAAATAATAATTATAAAGCTGACGGTACCTTGCTACGGTGTTTGCTTTACAGCACCCGTCGTCATGACGGAATTAAAAAAATCTCATCAAACGCGATACAATCCGTAAACAATAGTTTAATTTTGAAACAACTTGATTTTGTTTTTCTAGAAATAAATGTAACGTGAAATAAGATGTCAACCCTGCGCCCGCCCGGGTGCCAGCGGCGCACTTCTCCACAATTGCTCTGCTTTCAATTTGTGACAAATCACTTCGAATAATATTCATATTTTCGGCGTCAATCATATGACAGGCGCAGGGAGCTCGCGCTGAGAGATACAAGAAGTTTTAGAATAGACATTAAAGTTTTTTTTTTATATGTGGCGTTAAGTCGGTACTTGATTACGATTCACGAAGAGGCGTTGCTTAGTCGCCCGGCCACTCAATTTAATTTCATAGTTGTGCGAATGACCTGGGTTTGAATCACAATGCAGGCGACGCCAGAAGAGCTCATTAAAATTTTGTGCGCGATGAAACCGGCGTGCCTGAGGCCCCGATAACATGTGAAGTACGCCAAGTGGCTCACTGGCCATGAATACTACTTTTACTGGACCTCTTACACCTGACTGATGACCCTTAGTAAATAAAGGTTCTCAAGTAGTGACCTCATAAACGCAAGAGCCGTGGTAGCCTAGTGGTCAGGGCGCAAACTTTAGTATTATAGAGCGCAAGTGATCTGAGAAATAATAAAAAAAAAATATTTTCGAGGATATGTGAAGCCCGCCAATCCGCAATGGAGCAGCGTAGCGGGTTGTTCCCGGCTCCTACACCCTCTCAGATATTTGAGAAGGAGGCCGTTGCCCAGCAGTGGGCACTTACAGGCTGCTACTTTACTTTACTTTTTTACACGCAAGCGCCAAGGCAATATAAGGACCCCACGGATGAAGCAACAGTTGTCAAAGTGTTGCGGGAAATCGTTGGAAGGTAGGTGTTGATGTTCGTACCTTTGGATGATGCTTGCTCATACAAATTATGAGAACATGTCCAAGGTTTGCGGCAGTACTCTGCTCGTACAGTTCGTAGAGTGATGTTACATAACCTACAGGAATGCTTTAGCGTTCTGCAATACACGGGCTGTCTAACGCAAATAGAAATTTTATTTCTAGATTCATACATAATAATTCAGTAGTTTACAAAATCTTTTAACAGTAAGAATCAATAAACACTTTACTGCAAATTGGAACATCAAAGTTAAATATTATTAACAACTCAACGGTGAACCTCTAAACATTTCGCTCTCATTATTTTCATGACATATCTATCCGTTGTGTAATCATGAAAAAACAATATCTCACGACACGACAGATTTCTGGGAAATGACGAAAATATGGCGAACATCACAATAATAAAACGCGGGAAGGTCCCCTTATCTTAATAGAATATCAGGTTCCCGCGGGCCGGGGGACCACGCGCGGGCCCGCTTTGCGTACGGGAGATGTGCTTTCTCTGAAATGGGTTTCCTTGAGAATGCACCTTATCATGATTAAGGGTTTCGCATCAATACATACTGATAAAGAAATGAAAAACTGAAAAGAAGCTCGCCTTTGTACATTTATTTTGTTTATTATTAAAATTGTAAATTTATCATAATGTGTACAATAAAGAATAAAAAAACAAAAAAAGAAATCATTCATTAAAAGCGTTTCCCAAGTTATACAAAAAATATTGTGGTCGCTCGCAAAGTCAAGTGTTTATTTCTTTTAAATCTCATGACGTGTTGGAACAATAAAAATTATACTTTCATGACACTTGAAAATGTAGAGATGATAAAACAGAGGTTTACTTTTGTACTTAAAAACAAACCATACATCTAATAGAAAGATGTTAGAAACAAAATTACTAGACATTAGGTAATATAGGTTGTGTTGGTGACAGTTGTGGTGGAGGAGGCGGTTTTCCTCTTCTCTTCGGACTGAACAATATATGTCATTTAAATTTTTTTTCATCGTTTTCATAATCCTCGGAGTAAAGCAATCAAATTATTCAAATTTACAGTTTGATAGACCTGTTCTTTTTTTAAAAAAAAGAATAATCAACGAGCTAACATCCCACCTGATGGTAAATGATTACTCCAGCCCACTATGGACACCTGCAACTAAATCAAGAAGGCTACACATTTTTAACTTTAAGGAATAATATGGTACGGCCCATAGCCTGTAAACCTCTTACAAACCCGATGACAACAGCTGTTCACTACTGATTGGCGGTAGAGTTATGCAAAATGGTGGTACCTGCATAAATGGCTCCTAAGCAAGATAAAGATGTCTACCATCTAGTGACATTTAAAAGACCTATAGGCAAACATAGCCATAAAGCACATTCTAAAACTGAACATAATGTATATAATTTTTTTTTTATGGAAAAGACGGCAAACGAGCAAGTGGTTCACCTGATGGTAAGTCATTGCCGTCGCCCACATACATCTGCAACACCTTAGATGCTGCAGGTGCGTTGCCGGCCTTTAAGGATATTTGGGAGATGGGAGGGCCTCCGGTTACCTCACTCACCGAACGAAACGCAAAAGCACAAGATGCATCTACTTCACGCCGGTATTCTGCGACGCCGCGGTACCAATCCGGTCGAGCCGGCCCATTCGAGCAGCAGCTAAAACCGCCGCTTGCCTCTACCACGCTTGCTGTTGTACCCGAAAGATTGTAATAAAAAACAATAAAACTCAAACAGTGGCCGCGGTGCCGGCGAGTTCACATGAAAGATGTTAAACAAACAGAGCGCCGGCAAGGGAACCAGAGCGGGCGTGCGACGCTCACCGACCGCGTTACTGTTGCACGTGTGTCCGGTGGGGGGCCGCGCGCCCCGCCGCCCGACACCCGGGGAGCGTTCGTAACGGTCAGCCGACTCGACTGATTCACATGACTCGCGTCGAGTAAGGTTTGGCTGCTGTTCGTTTGTTATTATTGATGTTTATTAACGTTTTTATTGAAAAAATTACCGCGAGTTTATAGAAAAACAATTTTGGCTCATCTCTTATGCAATAATATGATAGAACGTATCGCCAACTATAACAGTTTTTTTTTTGAGCCTCTGTCTCAAAATAGAAATGGCAATGTGCCGGTGACAAAGCTCACAGAACTGACAACCGTTGGGGAAGTAAGATTTTGTGAATGGCAACCACGTACAGGCACGCAGTATGGGATGACCATCAAGCCGTAGTGACGCCCTGCATACTTTTGCGGGAAGTCTATGGACCGTGTTTTGTGGCAATCTTTGGGGGAGGCCTATATTCAGCAGTGGACTTGTGATAGACATAAACGAAATATAAATTTTTTGACTTTCTCTCACAGTGATGTAACGTACTATAGAAACTCGTATTATGTAATTAACTATTATGTACTTTTTTATGCGAGTCTTTGCTTGCGGACGTAGATATTTCTAACCAGAAGTCGGAATACTAAATTGAATATTTCTTATTTTAAAATGGCGGTTTCGAATTCCGCTGGGTGCAAATATTTGTATGATAAACATCAGAGTTTTTAATCGAGTCATGGATGTTTATATATCGTGAGGAAACCTGCATATCCTCGAAATAATATTTTTATTATTTCGAGGATATGCAGGTTTCCTCGAATATGTGAAGCCCGCAATGGAGCAGCGTGGCGGGCCGTTCCCGGCTCCTACACCCTCGCAAATATTTGAGAAGGAGGCCTTTGCTCAGCAGTGGGCACTTACAGGCTCCTACTTTACTTTACTTTTTTTTTTAATAGTACAATACGCCATGATAGAAATAAAGAAATAATCAACTCTCGAGTCAGGAAGCAGCACGGCAGCAAGCGGTTTGAATGCGCCGTTGTTTATTACGTTCAGTCCCCGGCTATATTTGGTTTCTCGTATTAATAGTGTTCGCGCTGAGAGCTCGGCGTGTGGCAGCTGCGCCGCGGGAGCTGCACCCCGGCACGGGCACAGGCGGCTCCAGCCGCTGAACGGATGCTGTGGCTACTTCATCAGCAGATCTTAAGACTTCACCTAGACAAACTATTTGTTACTAATTTCTGAGTGATTACCGTCGCCCACGGACGTCTGCAACACCAGAAGAGCCGCAGGTGCTTTGCCGGCCTTTTAGAACATTTGATGGTTTGGGTAAGAGAGGGTTAAGTGAGAGGGGTGCCGGTTACCTCACTCACGGAACGCAACGCGGAAACATAAGATGCCTCTACTTCACGCCGGTATTCTGCGAGGCCGTGGTACCGACCCGGTCGAGTCGGTCCGTTCGAGCAGCAACAAACGCCTCGGCTTGTCTATACCACGTACATTTCGTACGATAAGTGTTTTATATTCAAGTATATATATATATATACCAAGTCAAGTTTTGTATTTTGTAGTTATATACTATTATTATATATATTAGTTAGTTTATTTGCTAAATAAATGCACTTGCTACGGCTATCTCACCAACCCATGGTTGACTGGCAGAGAATGCCTATAGTCATTAAGTCCGCCCTTTATCACCTTAAATTATAGAGGTGTAAGCAAAAAAAAAAACAGGTTTTCGACAGAATACCAGCGCTGTAGTTGTGGTTTAGCATTGCTACAGCATTATGCTGAGTCGGACACCGTTTTGTTGCTGCAACCGAATAAAATATTATTATTATTATTATTTTTTGTTATGTTAATTAAGTTTACTTTGTGTTACTTGAGTTGTGGCAATGAATAAAGTACTTTCTTTCTTTCTTCTTTCTTTCAATAAAGTTTTTTAAATAAATATAAATTAAATAAATGTACATATAAAAATATATAATGTCTAAGTTCAAATATAACTTCCAGTGCAGGTGGGACTCCTTTTGTCTACTACTTCTAAATTGTATGAATTTAATGTATCTTCAAAAGTGTGCATTTCTCAGCATCGGATAATTCCCTATGAATAGTTTATATTCATAACACATTCACAGTTAGTTTACATATTACAGATCGTGGTTGCCTTCTGTATTGCATACCGAGAACTGCTAAATCATATAAAGTGCACTAATTATATTTTATAAAATAGAGCCATTTGTGGAGTCGCATCGAATGAATTCTGTAAACCTCTTCTTGGATGTCTAGGTGTGTGTTGCCAGATTATGAAACTTTAAACTTACTAACGTTTATAAAATCTATACGGTGTTAAGTCCTATATTAAGAAAGAGATGTCGATAGGCTTCAAGTAAATGATGTGGCGAGGTCAAAATAATACTAACGTGTATTCGAATATATAGCAAAATACGGAATAACGTAAAATCACGGGTCAATAGTTTATTTCGAAAAACATTTTTTAGTTATGTTCATCAATGTAATTTTTATGACATTTTATGATTTAATTGACATGAAAATGTAATCCTTAAGTTATTTTTATTTGTGTTTTAATGTAATTTTAATTATTACTCACAATATTCATTATTTTTAATATTGGTTGCTTTAAAATTAAATTGAAATGTCAATAAAAAGCAACCAATAAAAAGACTGAAACATCATCGTACTATGTTTTAAGCAAATAAAGATTATATTAAAAATTAAAGATTTATCCTAAGTGCACGTGTTTTAGTAAATAATTGAGCTTTAATTAATATCACGAACGGGCTTATAGCTAAAGTTTATATATTAAAAGAGAGAACTTAACGAATAAAACGTGAGTAAGTCACACACAGAACTCACACACTAACACAGTCTATGTGGACTGTGCTGTGTGTGCAGGAAATGAGGCGGACAATTTTCATACCACACATTTTTTTTAGGTTTCGATTGTAATTTTTTTTTGATATGAATTTTGTTTACTGTTTGTTTCAATTAATTACTTTTGTGTTTGTCCATTTCTTAGTAAATCGTATTTTCTTTCTAAAGTGGCAGCCTGTAGATATTCCACAGATAGGCAAAAACCTTCATCCTTTAGTGGGTTTTAGCCTAGAAAGGGTCGACCCCGCACCCCCAGAACAGGTTTGGGAACCACACACGTCCTCGGAATAATATTTTATTTTATCTCGGACATGGGACGTCACTCGCGTACCAAATTATAGCGAGCGCCCGTACACTAGTCCACACAGCTCTTTAATTCTTTTGAAAGTTTGAAGAAATTATTTCAACTCGAAGATGAACAACGGTTGCATGTTGTATCTTGCACATTATAAAGTTTTCTATGTTTCACTTTAATTAGCATTTTTTAAATGTAATTATGTGGGTTTAAAATAATTCCGATACTCTCACAAGATAAGCTTGGTAACATATAATTAGATAAATTAATTAATTTAACATGTGTAGGACGTTAGAAACATCCTTATATAAATTTAAATTCTGATTTTAAATTTAATTTCAATATACTTTATTAAAGTTTAAATCGAACAGAATCTCGAAAACTAACTTATTTTGAATAACGATTTTTTTTATTCAAACTATCTAAATATATTTAATATACTAATTAAAATTAACATATAACGTAATTAATAAAAAATTTTACCTTTTACTCTTGTAGCAAAACTTCTTCACGAAAATGTAAGAGAATAATAATTACACCGCTGGCATTTATACGGTTGTCACACTCGGATAAGATCACATCGTGCACTTGTAGTGGTCATTTAAAAAAAGAAAAACGAATAAGTCACCGAGTCAAGCTACTTCGAACCGTTTCACGCAACAACTTTCGCTACTTCGTGCGGCCGGGGCGGGCGGCGGGCGGGCGGGCGGAAGCAAGGCGGGCGGGCGGCGCAGCGACTTGCGGCCGACTGCCGCCCGGCTCGAGCGCGCAGATGCCGGCGAGGGCGAGACGTAAACATTCCTCAGACGCTGCTCTGTTTTGGATTTGTCAATGGTGAACACGATTAACGTATCATCGCGTCTGTCATTAAAAGCATAGGGGAATCCCTGAGGGCAATGGAGTTATATTTATATCATTAATCTTTGTTATGAAAAACAATGTTCTAATTCGAATAATTAACATAACATAGAGTTACAAATGTGTACAAAAGAAAGTCTCGACTGCGTAGTTTTAATCATTTCGAAACGTGTAGGTATTAGAAGATGTTTGCTGTCTTCTTAATTACTGAAATATCTCTGAGCTTTTTTTTTTATAGAAGAAGGGGGCAAACGAGCGTGCGGCTCACCTGATGGTAAGTGATCACCGACGCCCACGAACATCCACAACACCAGAGGAGCTACAGATACGCTGCCGGCCTTTAAGGAAGGAATAAGCTCTTTTCATGAAGGTCCCTAAGTCGTAACTGTTCGGAAATACTGCTGGCGACAGCTGATTCCACAAAGTCGAAGTGCGCGGCAAAAGAAGAGCTTTTACAAAATGATTTTCTACGGTCATCGTTATCAAATGTTCTAAGTTTACTGCTGGATATTGGACTCGAAAGATGGCATACATTTAAACATATATTAAGGAATACTACATATTATTGAGTATTGAGTATTTGAAGGTTCGTGGTTACTTGCGTCGCTGGGCGGGCGGATTATAGAACGCATCGTCGGCACTGCTTCGGGGTTGTGCTCCTACTAAGTTCTCTCACTGGTATGAGTACAAATACATATGTCCTGATGCCGCTAGTGCAAAAACAACGTGTGATGTTTAACACGGATGTGTCTCTATAAATGTATTGCACAAACTGATTCAAATACGTATGAGTGCAGTTATGATGTCCAAAAGTACTAAAAATGTTACTTTATTAATAATTTTTCTTAAAATGTACAAGTTAAATGTATCCTTTGCCACAGTGATGTAACTCAAAACTAAAGCGTCATACTAGTGATGCTTTGCCCCGTTAACTAAAGTAAATTAGCATCATTGCTGGGCAAAGGCCTCCTTCTCAAATGTCTGAGAGGATGTAGGAGCCGGGAATGGCCCGCCACGCTGCTCAATTGCGGGTTGGCGGGCTTCACATGTCCTCGAAATAATATATTTTTTTTATTATTATTTCTCGGACATGCAGGTTTCCTCACGATGTTATCCTTCACCGCCGAGCACGTGGTAAATGCTGTATTTACCACGAGCTCGGCGTGCACTTAAGATTTTTTATTAACAATTTTAGTGGTACCGGCACCGGGGATCGAGGAAGGACGAGGAAGGAAGGACGAGGAGAGGTAGACCAAGGAATATGACGCGACTCAGCGTAACCTAACGTTTCCGCAAATCACTTTCAAACTCTCCGGGAGATAAAACTCGACGAGTGGTGATTCTTTTGGCAGATTCTTTTTATTTTATATTTACGATTACGTTTTACATTTGGCGCGGTTACGTTTTACATTTGGCGCGGCTCTGGGTAACCAAATGAACTATCGCAAAT
This sequence comes from Bhutanitis thaidina, assembly GCA_029286595.1. Taxonomy (NCBI): domain Eukaryota; kingdom Metazoa; phylum Arthropoda; class Insecta; order Lepidoptera; family Papilionidae; genus Bhutanitis; species Bhutanitis thaidina. Next base: position 341,485 of record JAGSMS010000041.1, on the reverse strand, counting down.
TCTTTTTTCGCCTCTCCGGGAGATAGAATGGGGTGTCCCGTCGCAGTTTTTGCTCTCGAAAAAGGCTTTTGTTTTAAAGATTGCTAGCAATACTATTTAAGTAACATTACTAATATTCCTGTTAACCCACCAACTAAGCATCACAGCTTGTATCTGGAGTGCTTCACGACAGTAGTCGAATGGCGGGCTCGAACTTACGACGTCATGTTTCGCAGTCCGTAGGGTGCGGACCCATTAGGCTATTGGCGCTTTTATCCTTACACCCCCGTCCCGAAAACCACGTATGTATTGGAAAAATAACTAGACTTGAGACTCGAATTCACGGCCCGCGATTCAGTAAAAAGCTCCACGTGTAATCGTCCACCTGGTCGTCTTAGATAAGCTAAAGTGCGTTTTAATAGGCAATTTGTTTGATATTTACATATGGCGACATGACAGCCGTTAAGTACGTTATCGACGTAGGTGACATGACAAACGGTATAGGTTGCATGTCAACACTCCCGGCCTGGCAACATCGGGTTCCCGTCGCGATAAGACGCTCGCGGAACGCTCCGTTCGATTACATTCAGACCAGTTTCAAAAGGCTATGTTGCACTACATGTTGGTTGTTAATGGTTGGTTTTAAGGTTTTACCCAAAAGTGTTTTGGAAAGTCAAAAGAATCAAAAAAGATGTACTTTCGTACATGTCGGTGAAAGGCCTGTGAAAGGTATGTGAGTGAGAAGGGGGTACCCCTTAGCTTAATCACAAACCATATGAAACACAGCGGCATTATGTCGTCCAAACGCATACCATGTGCATCAGACGTGGTAGAGCCAAGCGGGAGCTTTTGCTGCTGCACGAATGGGCCGACTCGACCGGATTGGTAGCACGGCCTCGCAGAATACCGGCATCTTGTACTTTTGCGTTTTGTTCGATGAGTGAGGTAACCGTAGGCACACTCCCCTTTTCCCTTCCCCACCTATATATATATATATATATATATATATATATATATATATATATATATATATATATATATATATATATATATATATATATATATATATATATATATATATATATATATATATATATATATATATATATATATATATATATATATATATATATATATATATATATATATATATATATATATATATATATATATATATATATATATATATATATATATATATATATATATATATATATATATATATATATATATATATATATATATATATATATATATATATATATATATATATATATATATATATATATATATATATATATATATATATATATATATATATATATATATATATATATATATATATATATATATATATATATATATATATATATATATATATATATATATATATATATATATATATATATATATATATATATATATATATATATATATATATATATATATATATATATATATATATATATATATATATATATATATATATATATATATATATATATATATATATATATATATATATATATATATATATATATATATATATATATATATATATATATATATATATATATATATATATATATATATATATATATATATATATATATATATATATATATATATATATATATATATATATATATATATATATATATATATATATATATATATATATATATATATATATATATATATATATATATATATATATATATATATATATATATATATATATATATATATATATATATATATATATATATATATATATATATATATATATATATATATATATATATATATATATATATATATATATATATATATATATATATATATATATATATATATATATATATATATATATATATATATATATATATATATATATATATATATATATATATATATATATATATATATATATATATATATATATATATATATATATATATATATATATATATATATATATATATATATATATATATATATATATATATATATATATATATATATATATATATATATATATATATATATATATATATATATATATATATATATATATATATATATATATATATATATATATATATATATATATATATATATATATATATATATATATATATATATATATATATATATATATATATATATATATATATATATATATATATATATATATATATATATATATATATATATATATATATATATATATATATATATATATATATATATATATATATATATATATATATATATATATATATATATATATATATATATATATATATATATATATATATATATATATATATATATATATATATATATATATATATATATATATATATATATATATATATATATATATATATATATATATATATATATATATATATATATATATATATATATATATATATATATATATATATATATATATATATATATATATATATATATATATATATATATATATATATATATATATATATATATATATATATATATATATATATATATATATATATATATATATATATATATATATATATATATATATATATATATATATATATATATATATATATATATATATATATATATATATATATATATATATATATATATATATATATATATATATATATATATATATATATATATATATATATATATATATATATATATATATATATATATATATATATATATATATATATATATATATATATATATATATATATATATATATATATATATATATATATATATATATATATATATATATATATATATATATATATATATATATATATATATATATATATATATAATTATTAAATATAATATATAATTATATATTTAAAATCCTGTAAAAAAAATTATTACTTTAATGGTGGTATGGTTCATAAAGCTATATACTTTTATACTGAACATAGGTCTCTCCAAGAGTGCATCAGCATAGCTAGCATGAATTTCTTGAAAGATTTACCCATGTACACCCCGCTGGACGTGCCCAGTACCTTGTGATGCTGCTCCCTAGCCTTTCTAGTCTGTGTTTTTTTAAAGGTAATGGGGCAAACGTTCATGCGGCTCTCTCGATGGTAAGTGATCGTCGCCCACGAACATCTGCAACTCAGAGGTGCTGACGGCCTTTGAGTAATGGAGAGAGATTGGAGCGAGTATGAGGAGAGAGGGATAGGGGACAGCAAGTGGCTCTCCTGTAACCTCACTCTCCAAACGAAACGCAGAAGCACAAGATGTGTCTCTACTTTACACTGGTATTCTGCGCGGCCATGGTACTTCCCCGTACGAGCCGGCCCATTCGAGCAACAGCTAAAGCCGCCGCTTGACTCTACCACGTAGAAAATGTGTGTGGATTCGACAAACACGGGTCGATTTTCCGCCATCTTTTGATCGTCAGAGCCTCGTATGTTGGCCAGCTCGGTGCACCGCGTTAGGTTGGTAGTACCTGCCTGATATCTGTATCACCAGCTAATGACTCATTGCGAGTTTTTTCGTATCCCATGTCAACCATTACTGATAACTCCAATGTACGTAGGGTTTACGTTAAATGAATGTTAGTTAAGTGCAAGGTAATCGAGACGGAGCTTAACATTAATCAAACGGAGACATGAAGTTATCTGCCCGCGAATTGATTAACGTTTAGAGGACGCGGACTCTAATGTATGCAAATATATGTAAATCGAAATAGTCGCTGCCCACCGGACGCTTGTATCGATCCTAAGCGTTTTGTGCCACGACACGAAGCTGGAGAGACCCACGTTTTATTGCCTCGTTGATGTAGACTGCTTTTAAGAGATTTTATTGGACTACCGTTATCCGAGGAATGTTAGGCGGCACCGGATTGATCGAATTGATTTCGGTTTTTTGTACGCTTTATTTCCGATAATCTAATGGGTCTTAACGTTTAGTTTAATTTATGATACGTTGAGAAATGGACCTTTTGGGTAATGAACACAAATGTCAAGTTGCCTACGTATATCCCATGGCTGAGCAAGGACCTTGTCTGATTTTTATGAGAGCATCTCTTCTGTTACTATGAACATAATATCGTAATCAAGTCATACTAAATTACAATAACTCCAATCACTTACAATTATTAATTGTTTTCATCTAGTTACTTTAATTGTTAAAAAAGCTGTGCAATCACAGTTGTCTCATGGATGAAGTGCGAAGCCAGTACAATCATAGGCCGTAACTGTGAGGTATTGCATCTAACTTCTCAGGGTTCCAGGGTCCTCAAAAGGTAACGCATCTGTAATGTGGTAGAGCCAAGCGCCGGCTTTTTCTGCTGCTAAACCTGGAAAGTACCCCAACCAAGTAGAATATCAGCGTGAAGTCTTGTGCTTCTGCATTTGGATCGGTGAGTAAGGTGATATTTGTGCAAAACACAAATGATTGGTTTTCAGGCCCGGTTGTGTTGTGTTCGTCAAGTTTCTCTGGCCCAGCATCTGATCCTTCTTCCGATCCTATCACAATAAGCGTGACATTGGATACGAAAAGGAGTAGACGTGTTAGTGCCTCTATGTCCGCGCGTACACTTACGGAACTATAATATCTCCTGCTCGGTTGGCAACTGCCATCGGCCAAGAGTAGATCATCATCATCATCATCATAATATACGCAGTTTTCATAACATAAGTACCTAGTGCTTTGAAGCTGTATGGAACAAAGTAATCACTCTTAGTTGTGAAGACACGGTAATTGTACAGTAAGCAATTAAAGCAGCGGGGTCCCGGTCCGCAACAGTAGACCGGTTCGCCGCGGCTCTACATCACCTGCGCCACGTCCGTTGCAAGTCTAGATTTTGTTTGTTTAGGTCATATTATTTATACGAGCTCACTTCAATAAAGGTCTAGTTATAAACATTATCAGGAATGGTTTTTGTCTACTATGAAGAGTTACTTACCACTTCTGTAACGTTTTCTTTATTGAATATAAACCGTGGTGTTATTAGTCCTGATATGGCTATTAGCGATAGAATTTCTATTGTATTTAATGTATGTCACGTGAACAGGTTAGAGTATAGAGAAGTATTGTCTGAGAAACATCTCATCGTGGAGCAAGTCCTTTCTATTATTTTTAAGCGAGCAATGGAGATATCGAAAGACCACAAAACTCGTATTGGACCTACGATTGTCAGAGCTTATTTTTCAATATTTCTTAAATAATTTTCTTAAGTTAAGTTTTTTAACGTTTCCAAGTTTTCAATCAACTTTATAGTGTAGGTGACAGCTAGCCGCGGGCGATGGAGTTACAAAGATTTATCGGCGTCGGGTTATGAGTAAACACCGCGGTCCACCGAAATGTATATAATATTTGATAGAGGTTAAAATTGTTAGAGCAATTTGCTATATTATAGGTTTATGTCCTTTGATAATAATTGAATGAATGCGGAGATCAGTGTTGTATCTAAAATTACCTATATTCTACTCGTATCTAAATCTATTAATAGTTCAAAGAAGAAATAACTCAATGGTCAACTAAAGGATATTCTAATGAAATTAAATATGTTAAAAAAAAAATATCTGTCTGTGTATTCTCGTTACATGCGATATCTACTAAACGGATTTTCCATGAAATTGTAAACGCAGATCTTATGTTTAGGGAACTTTTTATCAGATTAACGCAGTGCGAAAATTGAAAGTTTCTATTTTTATAACTTTTATGTCTAAGACACTACAGCTGCTCCAGTCTCTGATCTCATCGCAAATGCTTACATCGGTCCCGGAAAAGTAGATATGCTTTTACTCCATGCTGCTTTAATATAGTTTGATTTGTACTGTAAAAAGCCCAAGACAAGTTCTAAACCAACGAGTATGTATGCGAAGGTTGATGGAAGTGGGAGAAGCGAAAGACGTATGTCACGACTGTAGCAAGTGGAAGGAGATAGTCTCTGCCTACCCCGTCGGGAACAAGGCGTGAATATATACATGCATGTACTGTTTATAACTAATTACATCTTTATTTTTTATTTATTTAAAAAACTTTATTGCTTACACCCTATATAATTTGAGGTTACAAAGGACGGACTTAATGCCTATTGGCATTCTCTGCCAGTCAACCCATGGGTTGGTGAGATAGATTAGTTTCTAATGAATTGATAGAAGATAAAACCGTTTCAGCTTCATCTGTGTTGTTATAATATTACCTCTTATTGATATCACTCATCTCATTGCGTTTGCTACGTGGCGCAAATTGTTATGCGAGATCGACAACCCACTGTGACTTGAAAACACGTTTACAGCTTCTTGTTCTTGTCGTTAAACTCCTCGTCAAACAATCAGATTTATATCTGTTATATATAATTATCTTAAATTCTTATGCCGACTTGGTTTACGTTTAGCTTACATGATGACGATGGTGATGATGATGATCATCATCATCATCATTTCAGCCTATCAGAAGTCCACTGCTGAACATAGGTCTCCCCCAAAGATTGCCACGAAGCTCGGTCCTGAGCCACCTGCATCCATCGACTTCCCGCAACACTGCGCAGGTCGCCACTCCATCTTGTGTGGGGTCGTCCCACACTGCGCTTGCCTGTACGCGGCTGCCACTCGAGAACCTTTTTTCCCCAACGGTTGTCAGTTCTGCGAGCTATGTGGCCGACCCGTTGCCAATTCACTTTGATGATAATGCTAATGATTATGGTGACTATTAATTTGCTAAGTAATTTGTCGCTTTGACGTTTGGTTTAAAATTAAATCCAGCCCTATAACTCACGGACTCTTATCCGAATGTCATCTAATAGCGAAGGCCCGCCGTAAATAGTTGCGCATGCGTCGAAATAAATTCATAGGCCGTATTCAAATGTGTGCCCGCGTCTCAGAGCGCCGGCTGTCGCGCGATATCATCGCCTTGTTTATGGATTCGCTGCGCCATAGATTCGCTACTCCTTGATCATTCTTTACCCAATGGTTATTGTTTGCAGACTTTAACATAAATATCTGTGAATATTAACAGGGTATTCTTTATCGTCCGACATCGCCGCGGTCGTCAGAGCCTTGTTTGTTAGCCAGCAGGGTACGTCAAGCTCCGGTGAGGTGTCTTTGGGAGAAAGATTAAGCGTGGTAGAGCCTAGCGGCGGCTTTAGCTGCTGCTCGACTGGGCCTGCGCGACCGGATTGATACCACGGCCTCGCAGAATACCGGCGTGAAGTAGAGGCATCTTGTGCTTCTGCGTTTCGTTCGGTGAGTAAGGTAACCGGAGGCCCACATCCCCTCCCTATTCCTCTCCTCTTCCCTCCCATCTCCCAAATATCCTTAAAGACCGGCAACGCACCTGCAGCATCTATGGTGTTGCAGATGTATGTGGGCGACGGTAAGCACTTACCATCAGGTGAATCGCTTGCTCTTTTGCCGTCTTTTCCATAAAAAAAAAAATCTTTCTGTGTCTCGTGGGGCAAAGCTCCAAAAGTCTGCCTGTCGTTGAATGCTGTTCTAGGTTATGTCAGCAATGAGTACCGGACCGGCTACAACCCCCGCGGAATTAACGATATGCCATTGGTCCGTTGACTTCGATAGCCTCGGCGGAGACTCGGAGACTCGGAGCAGAGGACGCCCGGAAGAAGAAATGTTATTTCCCCATTCATAAAATTATTTTGTTCTAATCATATGCTTATCAGCTCAACGGTCCGCATGCACACTTCCTCAGTTGTGTGTGTCTTCCTCCCCTTCGATGGGATCCTATCCACGCCCTCCCCGAATATCCTTAAGTATGTGCGTGGGCATAGGGAATCACTTATAACCAGGTGAGCCGCAGGCAGGTATGCTCATAAAAAAAAATTGTCTATAGGTACAGATAAGCCGTTTTTGAAATATATGTAAATACATAAAGACATTTATTCCTACACTTACATCTACACACAGTACATGATATGGTGATACATAATAATTATAAAAATAACAAATCAAGGAAAAACATTTTTTATAAAAATATGGTATGAAAGAAAAAAAAATGTGCTATAAAAAATAAATGAATATATATATCACAAGGAATTTGTGTATGTTCGGCTAGCTAAACATGGTACATATAGCTACAAGAATGTGTTTCTTGGAGAGGCCTATGTTCTAGAACATGCTGATGACGAAGACGTACGGTGTGTAATTTATATTTTATAATTGATCTAATATAAATTTTAAAGGCCATCGGAATTTCCTGAAATCTAATTTAACAGAGTTGTGAAGGGAGCAGCATTAATACGCGGCAGAGCCAAGCGGCGGCCTTTGCTGCTGCTCGAATGGGCCGACTCAACCGGGGTAATGTCATGGCCATGCGAAATACCAGCCTGAAGTAGAGACATCTTGTGCCTCTCCGTTTCGTTCGCTGAGGCAGCCGGAGGCTTTCTCCTCCTCCTCTCCTTAACGGCCAGCAACGCAACTGCAGCACCTCTGGTGGTGCAGATGTACTTGGGCATCGCTATTCACTTACCATCTGGTTTGAGCCACTTGTTCGTTTGCTGCTGTAGCGCTAAAAAAACATCACTATTTCGAGTCATTAAAATGTTTTGGAATGAAATAGATGGCAAATTTAGCTTTTAAAATTGATATTTTAGCACCGGGGTTCAGAACCAGGTCACTGGCGCTCTATGCTACCACGGCACTATTCCACCAGGACCCCATGACTTCGTACAAACGTTGGATTTTCTTTTGCTTGGCATCTGTCACGAATACATATCTTATGTCCTATTTGATTGGACCGGCTGTGTACAACTACGCTGTGACGAAATCAGTCGAGCTGGTTCACAGACCCATTACGTTTAAGTGCAGAGCGCCTCACCGATACACGGCCACTGACACGGGCTCGCTTCGATTGAATACCTCGTTGCAGTTCTATGGGACAATGATATACCAGTGGGCTGGTTACGCCAGGATAGTACAGCCATTGAGAACATTCAAAACAATATTACTGTTCACGGTGTGTAATTTATATTTTATAATTGATCTAATATAAATTTTAAAGGCCATCGGAATTTCCTGAAATCTAATTTAACAGAGTTGTGAAGGGAGCAGCATTAATACGCGGCAGAGCCAAGCGGCGGCCTTTGCTGCTGCTCGAATGGGCCGACTCAACCGGGGTAATGTCATGGCGAAATACCAGCCTGAAGTAGAGACACCTTGTGCCTCTCCGTTTCGTTCGCTGAGGCAGCCGGAGGCTTTCTCCACCTCCTCTCCTTAACGGCCAGCAACGCAACTGCAGCACCTCTGGTGGTGCAGATGTACTTGGACATCGGTATTCACTTACCATCTGGTTTGAGCCACTTGTTCGTTTGCTGCTGTAGCGCTAAAAAAACATCACTATTTCGAGTCGTTTAAAATGTTTTGGAATGAAATAGATGGCAAATTTAGCTTTTAAAATTGATATTTTAGCACCGGGGTTCAGAACCAGGTCACTGGCGCTCTATGCTACCACGGCACTATTCCACCAGGACCCCATGACTTCGTACAAACGTTGGATTTTCTTTTGCTTGGCATCTGTCACGAATACATATCTTATGTCCTATTTGATTGGACCGGCTGTGTACAACTACGCTGTGACGAAATCAGTCGAGCTGGTTCACAGACCCATTACGTTTAAGTGCAGAGCGCCTCACCGATACACGGCCACTGACACGGGCTCGCTTCGATTGAATACCTCGTTGCAGTTCTATGGGACAATGATATACCAGTGGGCTGGTTACGCCAGGATAGTACAGCCATTGAGAACATTCAAAACAATATTACTGTTCACGGTGTGTAATTTATATTTTATAATTGATCTAATATAAATTTTAAAGGCCATCGGAATTTCCTGAAATCTAATTTAACAGAGTTGTGAAGGGGAGCAGCATTAATACGCGGCAGAGCCAAGCGGCGGCTTTTGCTGCTGCTCGAATGGGCCAGCTCGACCGAGGTGCCTTGTGCTTCTGCTTTACGTTCGACGGGTGCGGGCAGCGGAGGTCCACTTCGCGTCCACTTGCAGATGTACGTGGGCATAGGGAATCACTAAAAACAAGACTATCACAAAACTATCACAAAAAAAGATATCGATGTCACAAAGTTCAAAGCGATTTCGTGCAATTTCACGTCCTTGTGTTCTGTGCGTGTACTAGGCAAGCAGGGCACAGCTGGAGGACCGTATCCCGAGGACCGGTGTGACAAGAGCTTTACCTTACTCAAATATACGGGGTCGTGCATACATTCACCCCGGTGAATACCTGTAACAAATAAGTTTACATTTTATTGTCTAATTATAATTTAAAATACTTTTAAAGAGGCGGTCTGTAAATGCCCACTTCTGGACTGGAAGGTCCTTCTCAAATATGTGAGAGGGTCTTGAAGCAGGGAAGGGACCGTTCACACTGCTCCAACGCTCCAACCGTAAATTTCGTAAACTTCTCTTGGGTACGAGCCCTCCGGAGATTATGCACGGATATCACGGCCTAATTATTATTTTTTTAATAGAACAGGGGGCAAACGAGAACGGTAAGTGATTACCGTCGCCTATGTACATCTGCATCACCAGAAGAGCTGTGGGTGCGTTGCCGACCTTTAAGAGGGTCTCCGTTGGGAGAGGAATGTGGGCATCCGGATACCTCACTCACCGAACGAAACGCAGAAGCACGAGATATCCCTACTGTTACCTACGCTGTTCTTCTGCGAGGCACTGTCGAGCCGGCCCATTTGAGTAACAGAAGAAGCAGTCGCATGGCTCTACCACAAGTAATTAAGAAATTGCTCTGTCTCTTTATAAACTTTGATACAACACTGACATACTGTGGTTTCCTTGTTTTAAGTAATCGCAAAATGTTTATCTAAAATATATAAAGTGTGATATAAACGCGAGAAATATATTCACTAATATAATATATATATATAAATACGCCGTAGAATATATACGAGTTTCGCTTTAAATCTTCACTTACTAAGACTACATAATTTCAAATTGACTGCGGTCAAAGGGACCTCACTTACCATTAAGCAGACGTAGGTTCTGTTATATTATATATACTGGTATTATTTATGTAATCCTAGTACATTTTCATTTTGAAGGTACTGGGAAAATAGTTTTAACGTTTAAAATTGATAACATAAATTATAAATTACACCGATGATCTATTTGGGTCTTAAAGGCTATGTAGATTTTGACCTCTATCAGAGCTTTAAACAAAAGCAAATGAAAAAAAGGCTATACTTATTGATGTCTTTCATTGTGAATGACAAAGTGTCGTAAATGCATACTTTTTACCTTCCGGAACTGTGTCTAACCGTTACAAGCCTTTACAAACAAGTAAGAGATAGAAACCTTCGTCTTTAATACACGACTGTGACAAACTTATGATACTATATAATTACTTGGTGGTTAGGCAGAAACGCTGGTGATTCATTTCAGCCTATCACAAGTCCACTGCTGAACATAGGCCTCCCCCAAAGTTTGCCACAAAGCTCGGTCCCGAGCCACCTGCATCCATCGACTTCCCGCAAGATTGCGCAGGTCGTCACTACATCTTGTGGGGGGTCGTCCCACACTGCGCTTGCCTGTACGTGGCTGCCGTTCGAGAACCTTTTTTCCCCAACGGTTGTCAGTTCTGCGATCTACGTGACCGGCCCATTGACACTTCAGCTTGCTGATCCCTGCGGCCATGTCGGTTACCCTGGTTCTGCTGCGGATATCATCGTTGCAGACTCTATCGCGTAGAGAAACACCGAGCATAGCCCTTTCCATATAATACTATACAATTTTATAATAGATTCATTATCTCTGAACCATTTGTTTTGTGTCGGGATATAGACAGGGTTTCCACTTCTGTTTACGTAATACGGATAAGGTTCGACTGTGAAAGCAGTGCGAAATGAGAGGACATTTACAGCTCACGACATTAACTGTGTTATAGTATAATTTTTTTTTTTAAAAACATTTCTTACCGCTTTCTCATGTGTCAGCGAGACAGTATACATACACAAATTGTACATGGACATACACAACACCCGGAACTATTATTTGTAGTCCATACAAATACTAGTCTCGTGCGGGAAACGAACCCGTGACCCACAGCGCCGCATCTAAATGCTTCGTCACTACCATCTGTTAGGTAGGTATAAATAATAGCCGATTTCAATAACCTCTCGATATTAACTGTGGAATATTAGGGGTTAGAGTATGAAATTGCCGTTTTATATTGAACACTTTAAAAACTTATATATCTAAGAAAAACTGGGAAGATTATTTATGCCTTTACGACAGAACTCTGGGGATCTGGACTCCAGTCTTTGAAGGAAATTTGTACCGCTTCCTGAGAACATTTTTCCTTGTAGTTAATTGTCCCAATGGTGGCTATACAGGTGTGGTGGGTGCTGAGGATGACGAATGGTTTCTTACTGCAGGATTATCGAGCCATGTGAGCTCTTGCTTCACCATGAAGCAAAAGTGGCGAGGATCTATAGACGAGTCGGGGAAGTTTCTCTGAGAGTTTCGCCTTCATCCTTCAAATTTGTTTGCAAGTCCCTTACATCGTCAGGTAAACTGCCAGTTCGTTTGACAGCCCAACACAATAAAAAAATACCCATTTCAAGATCAAAATTATCCGGACCGTTGTAGTATTTCGTCTTCCTGCAATCCCCGACCCGCAGCAAATACACCCATTGTTACTCTCTTAAAGGCTGCTATACAAATAAAAGGCTCAGTCAGGAGTGATCCTGGCTCCAAATGACAACCTCATCAGCACGCGGCGCGCCCTCAGAGCAACGGACAAAGCTATCTCCGATCTGACGCCGATCTCAAGTCCCACAGACAAATGTTTAGGAGCAGCATCTCCAATGTGAGGCTCAGTGACCCCAGCGTGACTACAACCTGAACATTTTGTCTTACGTAGTGTGTCATATTTTTTAATCTTAGCTGGTAAACGAAAACGGTTCAGTTAACTTAATCGAACCTTTGGATAGTACACGCTTGCCAGTGTCCTGCCAAAGGATTTCAGCTCTTATTACTAAGCTCCGAGTGTTATTATGCAACGATATTGCAGTGCAGCCTCGCTCAGCCGACTCGTGGTTGTATTGACTAAGAAATACGGGGTTTAAAGTGTGCAATCTCGCAAAGGGCTCCGGCTTTACGCGATGGATTTAGCCGTCCATTATCGGATTGTTCTGCACTTTATCGAATTTATAGGGAAATTTGGGTAAACGAAAACGGTTGAGGTTGGAACGAATGGATTCAGATACTTTAAATCTCTTTTTATATTGACACTAGAGAAATTAAACTAAACGATTTACAAAGGGATAAAGACTTATTTATTGTGTAAATAGGCAGCTGTCGACTCGTATGTATAACCCTTACTAACACGGTAAATATTAGTTACATTGTAGTGTTGTTTATCACAATACCTTTCACTACCTTGTTTATATATATTATCTAAAATCGATATTCGTTTATATTGTGTTTGTACTTTTAAATCATCTTTTTTATTTAATAGTAAAGTATTTAATAGTAATTAGTAAACAATAGTTTAATTTCAAACACAAGTTCTTATTTTATTGTAGTGATTGTATGTAATGTGTACATACATAATGTTTACATTTTTACTAGTGTGATGTGTTTATTTTTACTAATGATCCTATATGATTGACTTATTTTTGATCTGGATCGTTGGCCTCAACACTAAGACGTCGGGCTCGCTGTCTGTCACGTTGTTTCAACTAAGTTCCAGTGAAAGGTGGGTCGAAAGGACTAAAATAAATATCTGATCTCTGACCACCCCGGTTTTCGTTTGAATCTTAACTGGCTCCAGCCACTGCATAGCCGTGCCGGGGTCAGGGGGACGCGTGATCTTCGTAAACGGCCATTCATCCCGTGTAATCTCAATGTGTAACGGCCTATCGACGCTGACTTTGCATTTATAAGTCGTAACAAGGCACAAAAGTTTGTGAATCTGAAATTTAAATATTTTACATATCGTAATTTTTGACCACTCTACATTGATAAATTCTGTTTCGTGCAGTTGCAATATTTATGTGTTTTCCAAGCAGTTTTATTAATCAATATTTTAGTACAATATTAAATAAAAGTTAAAAGGTTTCATTTATCATTTCAAATATAAATACGTTTTTTTTTATTGGAGATGGGGCAAACGAGCATGCGGCATATCTGATGGTAAGTGATTACCCTCGCTCACGTACATCTGCAACTCATTAGTGGCTGCAGGTGCGCTTAAGGATATTTGGGAGTTGGAAGGAGTGTGGATGGGGAATGTGGAGGGGGAGTGTTCCTCCGTTTACCTCACTCACCAAACGCAACGCAGAAATACAAGATGCATCTACTTCAAGCCGATATTCTGCGAGTTCATGTCAAGAAAGACAATAAGTTTTTAAAAGAAGCGATCAAAGATGTCCTACGTCATATTCCAAAGTTCTCTTCGTCCATGTACTAAAAATTCTACCATTTTTGTACCGTGTTACGAAGCACTCGACACGTGCCAATGTCGTGTTGATGGCTTTCTTATTCTAAACGCGACGGGAACGAGAACGCGGGCGAAGAAGGAGGGGGCGAGGAACGCGGAGGGGGGAGAAAGATGGAGGTGAGGAACACGGGCAGCCGATAATAGCTTAATCAAATTCACCATCAGCCGACAATACGACGTTGAAAACGAAAACGAGAAAGCTACCGTTAGCGAACACGACTGCTTTATTGGACGTTGAAATTAAATTATATTAGAATCGATTGATAAAAGACAGCAAGTTGAAGATGAAAATACTTCAATTACAGCTAGTGTCAGATCCGCGCAGACAAAAACTATCTGTGTAAGTATATTTTACATCCACTGCCGAACGTAGGGCTCTCTCAAAGATTGCGACATAACACGACCCTGAGCCACCTGCATCCATCGCCTTCCCGCAACACTGTGCAGGTCGTTGCTCCATCTCGTGGGAGGTCGCCCCACATTACGTCTGCCTGTACGGAGTTGCCGCGCGAGAGACTTTCGTTGATCTATGTGGATATGAAAAAGTTATTAAAAGAGTGTGTGAAAAAAATAACAAACACACTTGTCGTTTAGTAAGTAAAGTAAAGTAGCCTGTAAGTGTCCACTGCTGGGAAAAGGTTTCCTTCTCAAATATCAGACAGGGTATTGAAGCCGGGAAGGGCCCGCCCCGCTTCTCCAGTGCGGCGGGCTTCGCATATCCTCGAAATGATACTTTTTATTATTTCTCTTACATGCAGGTTTTCTCACAATGTTTTTTTTCATCGCCGAGCACGTGGTAAATACAGCATTTAAAATTGCTATTAACAATTTTAGTGGTGCCGGCCACCGGGGACCGAACCCAGGTCACTCGCGCTCTCTGATACTATAGTGATCATCCTGACTACTAGGCTACCACGGCTCTTGTTGTTTACTAGTTTAAAACTATGCTTTGAAAGAAAGAATGAGAAATAATTCATTCACAGCACACGTATAGCACAACACATATTATTGATGGAATAATATATTTATTTATACTTTATTTGCACATTACAGAACCAAAAGGCGGACTTAATGCCAAAAGACATTCTCTACCAGTCTACCATTAGATTGAACACAGAAAATGTAAAAGTGTACACAAAAATATTATGTTTATATAAACATATATACTCGAATATTATACTACGATACAATACTTATATATAACGGTACTTAGACATACATATAATTATAGTTGGTCATTACATTAAACTTGTAATGTACACACTATACATACATATTTATACTTAATATATATATATATATATATATATAATGCATACGTAAACTCTGATCATTTCTTATGTTATAAAAGAAAAAAAAATATTCTTGAACTGCACTACTATTGCATCGCTAGGTAATAATCCCCAAGTAAACGCTTGAAAGTGCCTTTTACTGGTGGCTGTACGTATATTATAATAATAATGACAAAACAGATAAAGCTTCATATAAAAATGAAAGCCACGGCAGCCGAGTGATTATAGCAACTGCCTCCGAAGCAGGAGCCTCGAGTTCGATCCCCCTATATGGAAGGCACGCACCAATGGGTCTTTCTAAACTTAAGTACCTTTTTTATCGATGGCTTGGACCCTACCGAAGTCACGCCACCAGTCGCGTTGTCCCAAATAAACTCCGGTGAAAAATCTTAACGTCCAGACCCCTGACCACCCCTGTATTGGGTCTACGGTTATGAGAGATATATATCTATATAAATTGTGTAAATTAAAACAAACTCATTTAGCAAAACGACGGAACAGGCAGACAAATACTGAACGCGTGTATCACTTTACTTAATTAACATTCGCGGTTAAACGGACCCTGGTAAAAAACGGCGGACCGTAGAGTGTTACAGGTCCTTGGCTCGCCCCGCATCGCTCAGTACGCAATGCCGCCACATAAACGCGAGACTCTTGTGTTTATATTTGAATGCCGCATGCCGAGGAAAAGTCACATTGCGCCCCCGGGGCTAATTAGCGGAAATTGTTAAACTTCACTTTCCTTTGTCTAAGCCACAGTGTAATGTGTTAGATATTTGTTTATTTAATCTGTATAGCATTTTATTGCTACAGAGAACACATAGGCATTCTCTACGAGTCAGGCTACGGTGTGGTGAAATTTGGTGTTCGATGCAACAAAGAAAAAATAATTATAAGTTTTATAACGAAGATAAATAAATATTAGTATGCGATAGTTCACAAATTAATCTGTTATATGTACACGAATGTAAAGCTAAGAAAAGGCTATAGAACCACTTACGTACATTCGTACATATTACATATATGTATATTTAAAAAATTCGTTAGAGATTTTTTAAATTTAAATGGACTTATTTAGTTATTATTGTTTATCTTATTTATATTTATTTTTCTATCTACATATATAATAATATATTAATTATATGTGTTCATAATTTATATTTTAACACATAAATTTTATTATATTTGTTTATAGTTGTTATAAAACAATTTTTTATTAATTAGTTAATATATTAAGTTAAATAAATGCACGTGCTACGACTATCTCACCAGCCCATGGGTCGACTGGCAGAGAATGCCAATAGGCATTAAGTCCGCCCTTTGTCACCTTAAATTATAGGGGTGCAAGCATTAAAGTTTTTAAATAAAAAAAATGTATTCTTTTGACGGTTACAAAGCAACCATCTCATGTTCTGCTGGGACATTGAAAAATGCACACGAAACAATATTTTTAAAGAACACTTTGTGGACGCTTGCCTAATGTCATCAGGCAAGGAGTTACCAAGCAACCCGGTGAAATGTGAGGGAATGCAAATCTTATTAAATAGAAGAAGATCTAAGAACAATGATAGGGTCATTGGATAAAGAGAGAAACTGAAATTCATCCCTGAGATAAGACGGTGAAGCCTGAGAACAGAACAAAGAACGATTTTCTACGTGGTAGAGCCAAGCAGCGCCTTTCACTGCTGTTGGGTCGGCTCGACCTGGGCAGTACCAGGACCTCGTAGAATAACGTGAAGAATAGACAACGTGAAGTAGTGGCATTTTGTGCTCCTGCGTTTCGTTCGATGAGTGAGGTAACCGGAGGCACACTCCCTCATTCCCAATTCCTCTCACTGTCATCCCTCCTATCACCCAAACATACTTAAAGGCCGGCAACACAACTGCATCTCCTCTGGTGTTGCAGATGTACGTGGGTGACTGTAATTACTTACCATCAGGTGCGCGTTTGCCCCCCTATACCATAAAAAATACATATTAAATTGTTTGACCTGTTAGTACATAATCCTACGTTTACCGCTACGAGTCTGTCACTTGAGTACCTTTTGTTCACTGCAGTTGTCAGTTTTGCGAGTAAATTATACTTTAAATTAAAAATAAGGCTATGATATATTATATGTTACGGTATACTGGCCATTGACAAAAATTGGCAATGAATACAAATAGTTAACGAAGTAAATTATGACCAAACCTAGTAGTTACTCTTTGAACAATGCTTCATCCAACAAATATGTTTGTACAAAGATTATGCGACAATTGATGTTACCGCCTGGGGATGATAGACCATGTTAACTTGAGAATTTCACAAAAAGAGTCGCACACCGTTGCTTCAGTCTTCGCTGCGCCATTTCTGCAAAGTACCCAAAAAATTATGACCAAACCTAGTGGTTATATAGTCTTTGAACAATGCTTCATCCAACAAATATGTTTGTACAAAGATTATGCGACAATTGATGTTACCGCCTGGGGATGATAGACCATGTTAACTTGAGAATTTCACAAAAAGAGTCGCACACCGTTGCTTCAGTCTTCGCTGCGCCATTTCTGCAAAGTACCCAAAAAAAAGCGATGAGCACCTTGAGTGCATTACATTCGAAACTAAGTCACTTACACAAAAAGGAACTATGCATTGAGATAGCTTAAAAACTCTATTACTAGAAAAAGTACATTTACGTTTTGTATAAATACAGGTTTATTTCTGAAAAACATCGCTAGAACTGTTCATTGTTGCCTAAAAATGTGACCACAGATCAGTAACGCGCAGGTTAACTCGGCCAAGTAAAACCTTATCCAAAAAAAATTACGTAATGTTGTGTGTTCATATATCTTGTGTCAGATATGTTGTGTATACAGCAGAAATAATAGATTAAATGAAGCCTTATCGCCTTTTACTCCGGGAGATACTCCGGGTATTTCTTTCTAGATTGTGTTTGTCAAAACAAGGTAAAGGTCCACCTGATTGCAAGTTGTTACTGCAGTCCATGGACGTCTGCAAACGACCTCAACCGGATAATGTTACAGATGCGTTACCACCCTCGACGACTGAGATTAAATGCCTCAGAGCCTGTAATTATACTTGCACTCTATACTTTTCAAACCAGAACACTGAAGTTGTTACGCTGCCGATTTGGGATGGAAATGGGTAAGAGGCTGGTGATACCCTGACGATTCCGAGGCGGAGAAGGAAGGAGCCTATCACCTAATAGAGATCACCGCTAAGTAAATTATATGGCCATGACACTTTTCAAAGAAGAAGAAAGTTTTAAAAGTGAAGTAAGTAAGTAAGTAAAGAAACACTTTAAAAGTGTTTTACTGTTTCAAACAAAGAATATTTGTCGCAAATAATATGCCGTAAACGAAGCATGTTTAACGTCAATGTCAATAAATCAAGCGGTTGCAGTTGCCGCGGCCGGCACGGCACGAGGCGGCCGCGTCGACTACCGCCCGCGTGATTAATTCGCCTTGGTCACGGACCCGGCGAGGAGCCGAACCCGCGACCGCCCGCGACCGCCCGTGCCGCAGTAACGCTCTGCATTCACTTTGTTCAATGTGATATTTCCATTTAAACAATCAATTGCGGGAAACGTACCGACTGAATAGTCACCGTGCGATTAAGATGTTGTCGGCCAAGTCGATTTTGAAAATGGATTGTTTCATTTAACAAGAAGAACCAGTCTGCGTAGGATATTTATAGTGCCAAGAGCCAGAGCGGCTTTTGCTGCTGCTCGAATGGGCCGGCTCGACCGCTTTGGTACCACTACCTTGCAGAATACAGGCGTAAAGTAGAGGCGTCTTATGCTTCTGCGTTTCATTCGGTGAGTGAGGTATCCGGAGGCCCACTCCCCCACCCCATCCCTCTCCTCATCCTCCCTTCCATCTCCCAAATATTCTTAAAGGCCGGCAACGTATCTGCAGCACCTCTGGTGTTGCAGATGTATGTGGGCGACGGTAATTACTTCCCATAAAAAAAAATGCAATGTTGGTTTTTATATTGACTGTGTCCCGATGCGTCTCGTGTCTTCCACGTCACATCTAACCCTTTTTTTACTTATTTATTCACAAACAATAGAAAGATTATAACAGTGTGCGTATAAACATTATAACAAGGGCACTACTTATTCCATATACTGAAATTTCTTCCTGCAGATCCAAATAGGATATTTTTTGAAACGGCGTACTTAGTGCGTACATTTCTAATTCATGTATAATACATAATATGTATACAATTAAATATAAATAATTACATATAATTAAATAACATACATCATAATCATTTCAGTCTATCACGAGTCCACTGCTGAACATAGGCCTCCCCCAAAGATTGCCATAAAGCACGGTCCTGAGCCACCTGCATACATCGATTTCCCGGAACCCACACTGCTTTTTGCCTGTACGTGGCTGTCACTGGAGAACCTTTTTCCCCAACGGTTGTCAGTTCTGCGATCTACATGACCGGCCCATTGACACTTCAGCTTGCTGATCCCTGCGGCTATGTCGGTTACCCTAGTTCTGCTGCGGATATCATCGTTGCAGAGTCGATCGCGCAGAGAAACACCGAGCATAGATCTTTCCATAGCGCGCTGAGCAACTGTGAGCTTCCTCGTTCCTCAATAACATACGTAGACTCATTTGATCTTATATTCCCTTCCTCTGATCTCATCGCATAAGCGTTACATTGGATACGGGAAAGTAAAGACAAGTGCGAGTCTATATGTTTGTGCGCACACTTGCAGCACTATGACATGTCCTGCGCAGTTAACAACCGCCGAAGTAATATTCAGAACTAGTCGCTGTGGTCCATATCGACGTAGAACATGGTCATGATCATTATAATGCTTACTTAAAACGACTTCAATAAAACATTTGTCTGTCAGTAAAGAAAGATCCATCAGATCGTAAAGCGATTATTATCTGAGACATAAGACATTTATAGACTAAGTTATGTCATACATAACAGCTTTATTACGATGCTGATATTACTAAACAAGTCACAAATGAATTTAGCCTCTGCCCCAGATACCCGAGAGCCAATATATCATAGAGGGCGCTATCAGAACTGCCCGCGTCGGCCATTATGGATTAAAAAAACACTTGCGGGGGTCATCTAAATACCTTCCCAATCCGGAAAAGCGTAACCACCGAGCCTCTAGTCTTGGGAAATTAAACCCTATTCCTGGAGCCAGAAAGGGCTGATTTTTATATAAATCTAAATTATCTGTTATTTTAATTCAGTGGGTATGTCCGATGAATTACTAATGGAGGTAAGTGGTCCCATGGGAGCCCCAGGCTGCTAAGGCTTTGTTCTGACCGTTTCCGCTTTTGTTTAATTAATTTGGCGAATTCGCGTTCCGGTACAATTAATATTCTTGTACAAATTGTATATTATATAACCGCGAGTAAGTAAAAAGAAGAATTTTTGTTTATTTTTTATTTGATAAACCGCGAAACAAGCAAGCGGTTCATCTGATGGTAAGTGATTACCGTCGCCCATTTACATTTGCAACACCAGAGGAGCTGTAGGTGCGTCGCCAGCCTTTAAGGATATTTGGCAGATGGCAAAGATAATGAGAAGGGGGATTTGTTACCTCACTCGCTTTACGAAACGCAGGAGCACAAGATTCAGCGAGAACGTTCTACTAGCAGAAAAATCTAACGCTTGGCTCTCGACCACGTACTTAAAACTGAAATTGAACACTCGGAGGGAGAGTTCAGCAAGGCACAATCTGAATGTCAACGACAGATAACGGTTGCAAAAATCCAAGGACGATGACATATATTGATTATTAAAGCTTTTCTTATCCCATATCATTAAAAAATACATGAGAAAAAATATTCTCATTCCTTAAAAGAAAACCTTGCCTTACATATTAAACCATACAGTATTACAAATGTTCTATTTCAGGAACTGTTATTAACGAAGTAGTTTGTACGACCATCAGCTGACATTCTTGACACATATTGATCAAGCAGTAAAAGAAGCCGGAAAATGTTATGATTTCTCAGAAACGGTAGAGCGCTTCGCAAAATACAAACAAAAAAAACTGTATTTTAGTTTCAGTACGCAGTTGCTTGAAATACTGCAGTGTTGTGCGACGTGTCCATTACTCGGCGCATTCTGTGATATTGGAACGATTGTAAAAGAACTATATTTATGGCTAAAACAATAGGTTCGGCAAAAAAATTCCTTCCTACCATGAAAGGCTCGGCTATTTTAAAATAACACATTCGTCTAATCGAAGCGACTTCTTTTTTTCTTTACGGAGAGGCTTATTTACCTGTGCGATTATGTCGCCACGTACTTATAACACATTGATTACTTACTGCCTGCAAGTGGCTAATCTATAGAACGATATAGCAACGTCTGACGAAGGTTTTGCCAAACTTATGCTACAATCGCCCAGCTGAGAAATCAAGTGGGCGAAAGAACTTCTTGTATTCTGATTTTGGGCACACTCCATCAGCACATGCTATACAATACCAATTTCACCAGACATGGCAGTTGGGCGATGCTGTAAGAGACTTCCTAGATCTTTAGTTTTTCTATAAACTTAAGCCATGAAATGGGGACACCCATTTACTTTCTAAATTTATTAATATATTTTTAAATTGTTAATAGCAATTTTAACTGCTGTCTTTACCAAGTGCTCGGCGGTGAAGGAAAACATCGTGAGGTAACCTGCATGTCTGAGAAATAATAAAATAAATATTATTCCGAGGATATGTGAAGCCCGCCAACCCGCAATGGAGCAGCGTGGTGGCGGCCATTCCCGGCTCCTATACCCTCTCATATATTTGAGTAGAAGGCCTTTGCCCAGCAATGGGCACTTACAGACTTTATTTTTATTACCAGTGTCAATAGAATTTCAAGTGTTTCAAGGTTATTACACGTGAAGGGTTCTTTAATTCTTCAAAACTTAATGACATTTTTTTTAAATTAGCTCCTGTGAACTAATATTAATATGAATATATCGTATGGGTGTAAATACATATTGTTCAGATGCAGAAACACAAGCAACACTCAGTTCAGCAGTTGTTACAACAAAACCATTTCAAGTAAATTGTAAATTGAATAGTTGAGT
Organism: Bhutanitis thaidina; assembly: GCA_029286595.1. Taxonomy (NCBI): domain Eukaryota; kingdom Metazoa; phylum Arthropoda; class Insecta; order Lepidoptera; family Papilionidae; genus Bhutanitis; species Bhutanitis thaidina. The sequence goes on along the minus strand of JAGSMS010000041.1, from coordinate 318,656 downwards.
AAGTAGGTAGGTAAACAAATGAAAATATTATACTACATGTTCATCTCAATAAAATATATTTCTACGTCGTAATGTTGGTACTTATGTTTCGATCTTTCATAGAAATTTAATAACTGAGCGGCCAGGCGCAGGCTTAAGTCCAGTTCGACTCTAGCTGTCTGTTGCTGAAGTTTATGTTCCATTGCAATATTCAGTACTGATTGACATGTTTTGACTGCGAAGAAATGCAAGATGAGTAAACCAGCATGTTCAGGAAATAAAAAAAATATTTCGAGGAATATGATGCCACCAACGCATACCCGAAAACTAGCTGCTAGTTACTTTAGTTCCTTATAGAATTGTGATCATTTTAGAAAGATTGAGGGGGAATATTAAAACCTTTTTTCTAAATGTCAACCTCATCTGCACGCGTTGCATCCTGCTTGCGAACGTTCGAGACTCACGCAACCGAAAGGTCAGAGAAAACTTATTTGTATACGTCGAAACCCATTCCCACAAACAATTATGGGGAGCAGCATCTCTAATGCATGCGTACCGTCACTGCGTTCCCTCGGCCCAGCGTGGTTAGCAAGGGTGAATTTTCCATGCATAGAATGCTAGCTTTTGTTGGCGTTTTCATATCAAGCCCAGTTGCGAACTTAAACAAAAAGAGGACACAATAAAGAAAAAGAAGAAGAATAAAATAGTTGACCGTTTGGTGCTAGATGTTAGGCTCCTCTGCCTAGAAGTCGTCTGAGTAAACACCACACTCTTATCCGTTTATGTCGCCACGTACTTATAACACATTGATTACTTACCGCCTGCAAGTGGCTAATCTATAGAACGATATAGCAACGTCTGACGAAGGTTTTGCCAAACTTATGCTACAATCGCCCAGCTGAGAAATCAAGTGGGCGAAAGAACTTCTTGTATTCTGATTTTGGGCACACTCCATCAGCACATGCTATACAATACCAATTTCACCAGACATGGCAGTTGGGCGATGCTGTAAGAGACTTCCTAGATCTTTAGTTTTTCTATAAACTTAAGCCATGAAATGGGGACACCCATTTACTTTCTAAATTTATTAATATATTTTTAAATTGTTAATAGCAATTTTAACTGCTGTCTTTACCAAGTGCTCGGCGGTGAAGGAAAACATCGTGAGGTAACCTGCATGTCTGAGAAATAATAAAATAAATATTATTCCGAGAATATGTGAAGCCCGCCAACCCGCAATGGAGCAGCGTGGTGGCGGCCATTCCCGGCTCCTATACCCTCTCATATATTTGAGTAGAAGGCCTTTGCCCAGCAATGGGCACTTACAGACTTTATTTTTATTACCAGTGTCAATAGAATTTCAAGTGTTTCAAGGTTATTACACGTGAAGGGTTAAAGAATTCTTCAAAACTTAATGACATTTTTTTTAAATTAGCTCCTGTGAACTAATATTAATATGAATATATCGTATGGGTGTAAATACATATTGTTCAGATGCAGAAACACAAGCAACACTCAGTTCAGCAGTTGTTACAACAAAACCATTTCAAGTAAATTGTAAATTGAATAGTTGAGTAAGTAGGTAGGTAAACAAATGAAAATATTATACTACATGTTCATCTCAATAAAATATATTTCTACGTCGTAATGTTGGTACTTATGTTTCGATCTTTCATAGAAATTTAATAACTGAGCGGCCAGGCGCAGGCTTAAGTCCAGTTCGACTCTAGCTGTCTGTTGCTGAAGTTTATGTTCCATTGCAATATTCAGTACTGATTGACATGTTTTGACTGCGGGATGAGTAAACCAGCATGTTCAGGAAATAAAAAAAATATTTCGAGGAATATGATGCCACCAACGCATACCCGAAAACTAGCTGCTAGTTACTTTAGTTCCTTTATAGAATTGTGATCATTTTAGAAAGATTGAGGGGGAATATTAAAACCTTTTTTCTAAATGTCAACCTCATCTGCACGCGTTGCATCCTGCTTGCGGACGTTCGAGACTCACGCAACCGAAAGGTCAGAGAAAACTTATCCGTATACGTCGAAACCCATTCCCACAAACAATTATGGGGAGCAGCATCTCTAATGCATGCGTACCGTCACTGCGTTCCCTCGGCCCAGCGTGGTTAGCAAGGGTGAATTTTCCATGCATAGAATGCTAGCTTTTGTTGGCGTTTTCATATCAAGCCCAGTTGCGAACTTAAACAAAAAGAGGACACAATAAAGAAAAAGAAGAAGAATAAAATAGTTGACCGTTTGGTGCTAGATGTTAGGCTCCTCTGCCTAGAAGTCGTCTGAGTAAACACCACACTCTTATCCGTTTATGTCGCCAATCAGCAGTATAACAACTATAATAGTTATTCCAGAGAGAGCCAGTACAATCACAGGGTATGAGGCCTTGCATCACAGTCCACTGGAGTATCAACATTTGTAACCCTCGTCGATTGAATGCGTTTACAGATATCCACGGAATGCAGTAGCCATTTACCACTAGATGGACTGTCGGATTATCACCTGAACACAAAAAATCGTTCATAAACACACGCTCGAGTATTTATCTTTTATATTCGTAAGATAATTCAGATACGCTAATACGCTAAAACCTTGATCTAGTAGTCATTATTCCATACGTGAATTCCCGAAGCCAAGTCTGTACGCATTTCACAGTCAACGGACAGGTTCTCTGCGGCACCGGGCATTCCGGACTTCTCCGCGTGCGTAGCAATAGTGAAACGTAACAAGAACCCTTTCCGCTATAATATAACCTCAACCTTATTATTTATGGTCCAAGATACAAAACAATTAAAGAAGCGGTCCAAGCGTAGACCCTTGCATCTCCATAACGGGTTCCAGTTTTTCAATGATAATGAACGTGACAAGGGCACAACGATCACTCAATAAAATGAGTTTTATTTCAATCCGACAACAGATCAATGTCCCGTAGGTTTTTGTTTTGAGCTCGCTTCTTTTTTTTTTGTTGTGCACATTGTCGAAGGCTTAAGTGAATACTGCAAAATACTGCTGCTGAAAATGCTACTCTAAATTATAAATGGGTTGGTTGATTTTAATCCGTTATATGATAGTTAATGGTTATTTTATAAATAAGTTGCTTTATCAGTCGCACGTCAATTATCGTTACCGAAGAACCGGTTGAGCCAACAATGCCACGAATACGAACGGGACCTCTCAGCAAATCTGATTTGATCCATCTCTTCACAATTGTGAATAAAAAAATGGTTCATTAAAATGGAATTGAACTAAGTTTTTTTTTAAATCATTTGACCAATGATTTCTTCATCATGTATTAAATATACGATTTAAAACTAACAGAAAAAAATGTATTGGACTACAATTAACTTTAAATGACTGTTATCATGGCCCCGGAGTTTATTACTTTCTACTCCGCCAATTTAATGACAGCGACGATTAAATATCATAAAACATATTACTCGTAAAATAGCTGTGAACCGTTTTATTTTATTAAACGCGCTATAAAACTTGTTATACATTATTATTAAAATACTAAGCTATCACATTTTATAATTTATTTTAGCGTGCCATAAAAATTTTACAACTTTGGCGAACTGCTCTTTTTGATGAAGTACAAATTATATTACGTTTCAATGCAATTAGTTATTACTTCTGACAAAGTATTGAAGAGACACGACGTTGACTATATTCAATAACAATAAAGTCACGTACACACATAATATCAAAACCTTTTAAAGCTTTAATACATGTTAATACCGCAGCAGAAACTGTGTCAAAGGTAGTTAACGCACCTAAAATAAAGTTGCCATCGGAGTAAAATATGCTAATAAGCAGAAACAACTCAGCAAACTGCTAATGGCTAAGCTAAAGTAAAAAGTAAGTAAACCTATTTAAAATATTACTCCAAGAAAATAGCTATCATCCTTGCGCTGTGCTATATTCTAATACCTGTGCTATTTTTTCAAATTAAAATTTTTTTTTTAGCACAATGTTGGTGGAGCGGAACATCGCTTTTTCCGTTCTAACACACAAATAGCACTTGCTAGTCTCTACCTTCCCATATTCGATGTAACGCTTATGCGCTAAGATCGTAGGTAGAGTGTGAGCGTCAGATGCATCGTCGGAGACATGGGATGAACACAGCGCAACCCGACGCGAAAACCAAAATCAAATATGATGACTGAAAATCCAACACAATGCCCCGCAGTACAGTACATACAGTACGACCATAGCTGGACATAGTCTCCAAGATAGAGCCAGCCGCAAAACCGGCATTTATTTCTAGGAATGGTTTTCCCACAGTCAGCAAGCGGAGGGAACGGATCGATCAGCGCAGTGAAGTTACCATCACACTGTCGGTGCTGCTGCCCGTCGCTGTTCTGTGGGATTTGGGTTCGGCGAACTCGTATGGATAATCCAGCGTGGTATTTCTGTAGATGCTTGGAAAATGTAACTGAACATAGGCCTCTTCAAAAATCGCCTGTTGAAAACAGCATACAGTTTTTGTACCCGGCCGCCCCAGCGTAGTCGATTATGGGCGAACCACTACGCCGGGCGCGTGCGTCCAGTTGATGAGCGCTGTGCCGATGATCTCGCGCTAGGGAAGATTCTTCTACCACTGGTCGTAGAGATTTCAGTTCGACCTACTCCTACAGAAATCCCGTCATCATTCGGTCGCCAGAGCCTCGAGGTTAGCATTAGGAGAAAGAGATGGTATGTTCCTTCTAACTCCCCACACTACATAAAATTTTACGTCATTCTTATTTAATTTATCGACATTTTTTTAATAATTTAAAATTTTCGTAGTAATATTTTGTGAAATATGAATGTATGTGGGTAGGGGCTTTTTTATTTTGAATAATTTCGTATAAAATACCAGCGTCCGAGAAATGAACGTCCTGTTACATGTTGCAGTATCTCATTGATTAATATAAGCGTATAATAATACGCAATCGCTATTATATCGACAACGGAATACGTAATAGAAGCTCAACCGTAATTCTGAGCTGTTCTGTAACAGATTGCATTGATATTATCCCTTCACGAAACCCTGAAAACTTTAAGCGACAATATTCGATCCCCGATGGGACTTGATCCCTCGATGTTTCCCCGTCTTTATCTGTACCACGGGATGGGGCTAGTGAGGGGAATATCATAGTCGACCCCCGCAATAGTTACGATACTTTCCATCACTGGTCAGTGGTATTTGGGTTTGGTATAATTGGATGTATTTTTCGATATCACTCAGTCACCGGGGCTTCGTATGTTAGCAGGATGCAACGCAAGAAAGTGTGTGGTATCGATTTGGACCATTAGATGATATACTATGCTTTTTTTACGGATTTTAAAGCTTTAACTTAGACGTTTCGGACGTTTTAAAGCACCAATAGTCAAGGACTAAGGTGTTAGGCGACCTGATGTCATTAACTATGACTATATTACCCGGCTATCATCAGCTTCTTAAACTTATTAAGTTTAGTTCGTTATACTCTGAAACAGCTCACAGTATCTTGAGGAAGTGCATTGGTACGTCCGTAAATTGTCTACTGCAGGACATAGACCTCTCCTAAAGAGATTAATGATCTCCGCACCCTTAGCACCTTTAAGGCTGCTGGACAGTACCTAACTAGTATCTGGCTTTCGTTATGAGCTTCAGTCCACTTTTCGACACTTATAGGATGTAACGAGCAGCTACCTGTCCCACGGCCACGGCGTTAGATCTTAATATTCGTGTTAACTAAAGTATAAATAAAGTTATGTATGTTTCTACTAATGACTCTTCTTAAAAATTATTACATTAATACGTGAACATCTAAATTGTACGTACATATCTTTTAGTGTTTATTATTAAAGGAGAGAAATTAAACTTATATCAGAAGGTACCGTGCAGTAGATGTGTACAAAAAAGAAAATCATGTGCACATCTTGTCGTGAACAAACCCACATGATTTTTATTATATGAAATAGAATGGTCTAATTTCGACCACAGACATATATGTGCTTAAATTCCGTTGTCCGTCCGAATGTCGGCCAGCACTAGCCCCTGCGGCGCCCACGAATCGGTAGCGCGGTCACGTAACGCGCCATCTTGCGTCTCCACTCTGTTTTGACGTCGGGTGCCATTTTGAAGATAATATTGATGTATAGACGTTGCATTAATGGGGTCAATATAATATATATTTTTTTTAATTTAAAAAACTTTATTGCTTACACACCTTATAATTTGAGATGACAAGGTGGACTTAATGCCTATTGGCATTCTCTGCCAATCAACTATAAATAAATATAATAAAATAAATGAATAAAAGTATGAAATAATATACATGATATATATAAAAATATACTATTATATATGCACATAGATAAATATAAATAAGAAACCCAATAATAACTAAATGAGTCCATTAAAATTTAAATAATGTTCTCTAACTAATTTATTAAAAAAGTTCCTGCTTGCCGATTTCTTAACTTAGTCGGGCAGGGAGTTCCAAAGCAGTATAGCCTGAACCCTAAAAGAGTAGCCGACAAAACCGGTGAAATGTTGTGGAATACTAATAAACAACTAATGTCGGATCGATTGCAGATACAGGGGATCAGGGCTCGAGTCAGACTGGGGAACCCTAAAGACTCTCTTAATTTGCTAAAAACATGAGATGATGCAAATGTCAATGCAGTAACATTTGCATCATCTCATGTTTTTTTTTAAAGAGAAAGCCGGCAAACGTGCCTGCGGTTCACTTGATGGTAGGTGATTACCGTTACCGAAGTGCGTTGCCGGCCTTTAAGGGTATTTGGGAGATAGGAGGGGAGATTGGGAGGAAGAGAGCGCCTGCGGTTACTTCACTCACCAAACGTAACGCAGAAGTACAAGATGCCTCTACATCGCACCAGTACTCTGCGAGGCCGTGGTACTAACCCGGTCGAGCCGGCCCATTCGAGTAGCAGCAAAGCCACCGCTTGGCTCTACCACGTATCATAATGTTTTGTCGAGCGGTTACGGGGTCTGCTGTGAATTAGGAGACCGAGTTCAATCTTCATGTGAAGAGCTCGCATCAATGAGTTTTTCGAAACGTATATACGATTTGTAGTACTACTGAACTAAGGCGGCCATAGGCTCACCGCTTGGCGCTTCTTACAAAAAAGCTGTAGTGACAGGAGCTCTGTCTGATATTGTTTTATACGATCACTAGAAATTATATGTTTATTTCTTTTTTTGTCTTTTTCTCTAAGTCACACAAGTCATGTAAGTGTTACGACCCATACGGAACCCCAACAAGTGAAACGAACGTGTTGTTGCATGTACCATAATATGTCTAATTGTAACAATTTGGTGAGCTCACGCTTTCTCCACAGACAGACTCAACTTGGGAAGTTCGTGACCGAGCGGAATGTGTACAGTCAGAATCATAAGTATATGATAATGGCATGAGGTTTCAAAAGCGTTTTATTAACGAAAAGTTTAATCAAAGTAAGGTATAGTAAAGATTCTTTAAATACTAAAAAGAAGTCATTATTAGAATTCAAACATTTTCATTAATAACCCGCTTTTGAATCTTTTTCGAATCATCATTCACTTTTGACGTTAACTGTACTTGTAAAACATTTAACAATGTAATTTTAATAATTGAGCGATTACCTCGTCTGTTCTTGGATTATTTTTTTTACACACAACTGTTTCTCAATACGCTTAAAACATGTTCATTTGAATCGGTGAAGCTCAGTATGTACGAACTTGGATCTGAGATCGAGTCCCGGGATATGGGACCCAGCAATTATATATTATTTTATATATTATGTTATATATAGTGCGTATCGGAACCGGCAACTCTCGGATTTGAAGGCGGTGTCGTTCCTAGACTATTTTAATTTGTTAATAGTAAAGAAGTTAATTTACTTAATTATTTAACTTGGAAGATGTTAGATTTGAACATTTTCGAAAATCTGTCCAATTTTAATATTAGCTATCTCTTACTCTTTATGCTCTTCTTATCTCTCTTTATTTATAATGATAGCTAATATTGAAATGGGCCACGCTGAATAAGGTCTCTAAGGATGTGATGACACATAAGTCAGGGCGCTCGCTTTAATTTTCTTACTACGTGAGTAACCCAGATTCGAAACCTACAGGAAGTTTCGAACCCGGGGTTGGGTTCAAAGAAATAATAAATAAATAGATATGAACCGAAGATACATGAAGTCTATCAACCCCGAATGGGGCAGCGTAACGAACCCTACCTGGCTTCAAAACCCTCGCAAATATTGCTATTTAAGAGACTTTCATTTAACTTACTTGAGTGTTTTTGCATCATTTGAGCTCGGCCCTAATATACATTCAACTTGAATATAAACTTAATAATAAAAACCAAAGCTCTTTGAAGGGAGAAATAGAACGAACACGCAAAAGGCGTTTCCGATTCGAGCCGTGCGCCGGGTCTTAGAGAGCGGATCTATTATATTTGTAAGACCTCATGAGTCGAGAACTCAATAAAGCTAAGAATCTAAAAAAGTTATTCATTTTTAAAATAGTCCTAAATATTAATAATAAGCTATCACAGTCACGCCGATATCGTATGAGAGTAGGCAGTGGCAAAACAACATACATATAGCCACGAGGTTTTCAAGGGTTTTTCCCTTACCTTCGTGGGTGTGCTCAGCGGAAGAAAAGGCAGATTATCACGGCACCACCATACCGCATAATACCGACGTGAAGTAGAGGCATCTTGTGCTTCTGCGTTTCGTTCGGTGAGTGAGGTCACCGAAGGCCCACTCCCCCTCCCTTTCCTCCTTCTCATCCTCCATCCCATCAGCCAAATACCCTTAAAGGCCGGCAATGCAGCTGGAGCACCTCTGGTGTTGCGAATGTACGTGGGCGACGGTAATCACTAACCTTCAGGTGAACCGCTAGCTCGTTTGCCGCCTATCCCATACAAAAAACTTAAAATATCAGCTTGTAAGTGCCCACTGCTGGGAAAAGGCCTCATTCTCAAATACTAGTATGAGAGATGGTTTAGGAGCCGGGAAGGGCCCGCCACGCTGCTCCAGTGCGGGTTGGCGGGCTTCACATATCCACGAAATAATATTTTTATTGTTTCTCAGACATGCAGGTTTCCTCACGATGTTTTCCTTCATCGTTGAACACATGGTAAATACAGCACTTAAAATTGTTAATAACAATTTTAGTGGTGCCGTCCCGGGGATCAAACCCAGGTCACTCGCGCTCTATGACACGAAAGTGAGTGCCCTGACTACTAGCATATCACGGCTCTTAAAGAAAAACTTAATTTTACGGTACTATTTTTTTTATGGGAAAGGCGGCAAACTAAAATATCTTCTGCACATTTGACAACTGCCGATGGTGTACGAAAGTTGTCGCCGAGGTCGAAGAGAAGCAGCAGGACCGCATCATCATTAACGATTCGTGCCAGTACTCGATATGTTACTAATCGAGAGACTTGCTATAGATCGCTGCAAGGTGATAAAGCCTCCACCGATACTTAATTAAAAAAAAAACATTTTAAAGCGCTACTCCTCGGCATATCGACTACGCGCAAATAATTGGCGGTGCTTTGAAGCGATGCGAATTGGAATTTTTTCGGAGCGTGTGACAATGACCTCTTTTTGGAGTCTAATGGACGGGTCTTAATGAGCGCTTTCCTACGCGAGCCGGTGGATCTTGTATGGTCAGCGCGTAAGGTGCACATTTTTGCTCTTATCTGAGGGAAAGATTGCAAACACTACATGCTACCGTAATTAAAATCATATATAAATAATACACTAAAGAATATATATAAAATAGGAGAAAAGCGTCCGCATAAACCATCGCAGCGGACAGAGGCATTCATTTTAGTTCTTTCGCCTACTTTTCATCGAAGCTTATTCGGACAGACATGACAGTCAGACGTCTGTCTGTCGCCGACAATATAAATCAATGAAAACTGGTTATGATTAACATATCCAATTTTAACTTTTCAAACTATGATGGTGGCAAGGTGACTTGTAAATCGTTTATTCGTAATTCTTTATTTTGAAGCGATAGTGGGCAAACTGATGGTAAGTGATTACCGATGCCCACGTACATCTACAACACCAGATAACCTCCAGTTAAGTTGCTGGCCTAAAAGGATATTTGGGAGATCGGAGCGATTACGCGGAGGGGTACCATCCCCTTCCGCTAATCTTCCGGTAACCTCACTCACTGAACGATCCACACATGGCTCTACCATCTATAAAAATACTTACAACTGGGTGAAACTAAATCCAACCCTGTATACTCTGTATTAGCTATTAGTTAATCCTTAGCGTATCATCAGGAAAGAATTTACATAAATGGAATATAGGTTTAAACAAGCACAGATTATAAATGGCTTCACAATACAGATTGTATCGACCGAGGCGGTGACATGCCCACACACAATACCAGCGTTTAATAGACTGACCGGAACCGGAAAAAGGCATTTCATCTTAGTGAGCAGTGAAGACATCATAAAGAAAATAAAAACATATAGCGGTTGATGATTTCTAGACGTAACCACTTATTAAATCATCACGTTGCCATGGCAGCGGAGCAAGCCGAGTTCGAAATTAGAACACAACTCACGTTTCCGCACTTAGCGCGGCAATGAAATTCTGACGTTCCGTCACAGAATATTAAGGCTAATTGTTTGAAATATTATATAGTATGGACACACTCTGCCGGCTTGCTGGAGCTCCTCTTAAGGTATCTATGTGTAATATATAAACGTGATCAGAGAGCGTTGTGGCGTGAAAGACGATGTAGTGACACGAATTGAGAAATGGATGCTGAGCTGGTTTGGACATGTGGAGAGGATGAATGAAAGTAGGTTGACGAAACAAATATATGAGGCGAGTGTAAATGGTAGAGTCGGGAGAGGAAGACCTAGGCGAAATCGGAGACGTTCGGGAAAAAGGCCAGGTCAAGAGTACTCTAAACCAACGAGCATGCATGCGAAGATTGATGAAAGTGGAAGTAGCGAAAGACGTATGTCAGGACCGTAGCAAGTGGAAGAAGACTGGCTCTGCCTACCCTGTTGGGAACAAGGCGTGAATACATACATATATAAACATGTATATATTTATGAGAATAAAATTTTATGAATTCATCGTATCATCTACGTTGACTTTTTTCCAATGGCTTTAACTGCATTCAATGCCATTCAAATAACATGATAATGAATGCATACTACAAGAATACAATAACCCACCTAATTAAAGCACAAGTCCACTCTCTCCAGCAGACCGACCTTCACAAATACCACTTGTTCACAAGCATTACACATACTGCTACGATTAAATACTCGTATATATGCATGATGTCATAATTTTAAAGCCGGATCATCCTTAATAGATTCAGCCACGTCTTCCTTAAACTCAAGAAGTTATAGACTGAACTGAGAATAAGACCCGTAATACCAGAATAGTAAATACGTCCGTTAAGTCTAATTGTTTTGCTTTTCGAATAATTTAGAACATGTTGTCGGTATGTTTAACAATAAACCAATAATGCAGCACTTTGTTGCCACTACATAAAGTAACAAGCGTAGAAAAACATAGTTAAATGGATGCTTGTTAAAATTGCATTCTCTGTCGACAGACTGACGGACGGAAAGGGTGGCTCGAATGAAGACCAAGATTAATGAGACGCCCTGTACGTGTTCACCAATATTATATGCTTTCCGGAACCGTTCCTTGCGACGGCTCCCAAGAAAATCTATTACAAATATATCGGGCCTTGGCAACATAATTGTTGAGAAAACATTATAGATACCCCATCGGAGAGAGTAAGTGGTATTTTTATTCTTTGTTGCAGCTTCAGATGTCCGATGTTAAAGATACAGGTAGACCTCTACCAAGTTAAATGAACTTCTTCGCCACGCTAAGCAGCTTGCCGATCGCAGTACCCGACGAGCGCGTGGTTTAGTTGGCAGCGCACCAGACTGCTATGCCAGCTTGGGTTCGCATTCCTGCTCCAGACAATATTTGTGCAATTCAATAAAATTATCAACCATCGGGTCACTGACACTATATCTAATCCTTCATGCGCTCTTAACCCATGAGCTTTATATCTGATAGAGAAAGTATCCGACATCTATCTGGTGGTATCACATCTGGTGAGCTTGTCGCCCGCTTCGGCATGTTATCTTCGGCGTTTACTAACCTAGTAGCCGGGATTATACCTCAGGAGCTCGCTCTGAAATACTGTCTCGTGAATCGTGGCACAGTCAAGGATATTTTGGTCGACAACACCATTCCATATGACGAGAACCTTGCGAAAGCCGAAACAGACAAGCAGACAAAATATCTGGACCTGGCTCACAAGCTGACCGACATGTGGTGTGGTATGCCGACAGAAATTATTCCGATAGACGTCTCTGAGAATAGTTTAATCATAATTAGCCTCTCGGAACATCTGAGGCAGATGACAGACCGCTTCAAGCTCGAACACAGAAGAAGAAGAGCATTTTGATACCGCCCACATCGTCCACCGGTTTTTTTCCCTTTTCCTCTAGCCCGAGGCTGTGTGGTCTCCTCTGCCGTGGGCTTCCGTCTGATTGGGTTTTTTATTTATTTAATTTTACTTTGGGGGCTTTATGAATAATATTGTACTTACTTATTTTATTTGTGTTGTACGTACCTATATATTTATACGCACAACCCAACCAGATGAGAATATATATGAATACCCCATTAAATAACAACATTCAGCACATTTATTAAAGCCAAAGCCACGTTGTGAAACATTATTTTGGAAGTTATCTATATATTTAGGACACAAGCATGGCCGCCCCAGCTGAGCAACCGGAAGTCGCGCAAAAGTCACGTCAGAAGCGTTCAGGTGCCTTCAATATCTCAACCTCCGCGCCCCGCATTCTAGACACGTTCTTTGAAATTTGTATGTTAACATTGAAATGAAATGAATTACGTACAAAATTTCATACAAATTTATTTAGCTCATGTTCACTTCACATTCAGACAACGCGTTATCTTTTCCACATCTTTAAATAAATTTATAGTTTTTAATCATTATTTGGCACAACGTAAATAGTCCACTATCCTATCCAATAAGGAGGATTTGAGATAATCGACACGCTCGACAAGCGGATTGGCGAACGCAGTACCAGACGTCTGACACCTCAGAAGCTGTTGCCCGTCATCGGTCTCCATAATTTTTGAGATGGTCATTCTGCCATGATATCGTTCAAGGTCGGCAACGCACCTACAGCTCCTCTGGTGTTACAGATGTACGTTGTCGTCGGTAATCGCTTACCATCAGGCGATCCGCATGCTCGTTTTCCCCCTTTAATATTAAAAAACGCATTTTTACAGGTTCGTCATTATTATCTGTATGTCAACCGTCCACCGCTGGACTTAGTCTCCCACATATTGAATGGATCGCAATCTCTCCGCTGCTACCGATATTTATCTCGGGTATCTCAGCCTCCACGCAGAAAATTCTAAAAAAATGGATCAATCACTCAGTTCCGAAAAGTACAAATCCTTAAATAAATGTTAGTGAGAAAACGGCGGTGACTTGAACACAGACAGACAGACGAGTTCGGGACTATTAAAGATAACAATACGTGAACTTAGCAGCACACAAATGTTCTTACCGAAGTCGTTCTGTCGGTGTTTACGACTGTTACGAGGCCTCCATTTGTAATCTTAAATATTATGGTAATAACATGACGAAATCCCATTAAATTATTAACCCATTATGGCCGAGCACTGGCGGCCTCTTAAACCTTTTTATTATCCCGTTTAATTTACTAATGTTAAAAACGATCTAGCCGGTTCTAATCACTCACAATTATATTTTATTTTTATAGCGATAATCTAGAAAATTTATCCGAAATCGACTTTGTTGAAAACGTTCTGATTTTTATTTTGCTTTTTTTTTGGTCTGTACATATTTGTAGCAAAAGGCGACAAAGGTATTTCATGCCTCCGTTAATTTGTGATCCAGGAGAGGTCTAAGTTTTTTTTTAATCACGTGGGGAAAAGGAGTCTCTCGCCTACCTGTCTCTGAAAAAAAACCCTCGGACATGAGATACGTAGTTGGCCCGGCAGCCTTGACAGTTAATTTTAGTCAGTGCGATTCAGGTGGTCAGGGCGAATGCTTTCGTTTCATAGAGCGCGAGTGACCTGGATTCGATCTCCGGTGCCGGCATCACTAAAATTGTTAATAGCAATTTTAAGTGCCGTATTCACCACGTGCTCGGCGGGGAAGGAAAACATGGAGAGGAGACCTGCTTATCTCAGAAATATTAAAAAATATTATTTCGAGGATATTTGAAGTCCGCCAACCAACACTGGAGCAGCAGCAGGCTTATCCCGGCTCCAAAGCCCTCTCATATATTTGAGAAGGAGGCCTTTGTTCAGCTGTGGGCACTTACAGGCAGCTACTTTAATCGATTTGATTTGTTTGCTGTGGTCATCATGACGCGGTTTTGGCGTCTATTTTTATGTTTGGAAAAAAAAAACATAGATTTTTTATATTGATAGTGATGAAATAACCAAAATTAAACATAATATTTCAAAAGTTAAGCAAAAAACTAATGACCCTATTTTAAACAGGTCTAAAAAGGTCATTTTACGTTATGAATAAAACGTATTGGAGAAAACTGGCTAAAGAAGTGGATGCTATATATTAGCTAAGAACTTTCTTCTCCGCCCGAGAATTAAGAAACGATGGTGGACTGTAGAGAAATAACGCAAGACGAACAAAATTTGATTTATTTTCATTTCATTACACTCATTAGAATATCGTTAATGAAATCTTGTTCCCAGAGACATTACGCGTATCTATAATTAGAACTTTATTTTCTAATAATGTATCTCTAATATATTCCATTTTTAAGTAATGTTTAACGGACAGACACACTGAAGTGAATGATAACGAAATTGTTTTTTAGAACACAATCTTCTAAGTTTTACCCGAAGAGTGGCTGCTGGTTGATCCATTTGTCTATGACCAAAAGTAAAAAGGGTTATATTGTATATTGTCACTGATACCATAATGTACCGACAGATAGTAATTAATGTTTTCCAATTTAACTGTTTCGGAGTTCGGTTTCCAGAGGACCTCTGAAATATGCTTTCAATCAGTCCGACAGTCAGAACTTTTTTGTTTTCTTTGGGACAGGCGGCAGACGCGTAAGCGGCTCACCTTATGGTAAGTGACTACCGAAACCCATGTACGTCTGCAACAGCGTGGCGGGCCCTTCCCGGCTCTAAAACCCTCTAAGATATTTTGATTTTTGAGTATGGGACAGGGGACCCGTCACTCACAATAAAGACCTGCACCTCCTCTGGTGCTGCAGAAGTACGTGGGCGACGGTAATCAATTTCCATTAGATAAGCCGCTTGCACCAACCAACCTCTGGATATTTACCCGGCGCATTTCATATCATCAAGAATATCTATTCGGTCAAAACCTGGGGTTACATGATGACGTAACGAGTCGAAGCGCCTAGTTAAAGAACCGTCTTCGTACCTTACGTAATAAAATCGTAAACTTATATAACTACTGGTCTTCTTAAAAAAAAAAAACAAAGTGTATCCGGTTCGTCAGGTAAGTTAAGTTTGGAAACTTGTCTCCATAATTCGAATAATACAATTCGACAGCACTGCGGAACCCTGTTCGTCAACTGGCCGCGTTTCCACAGCTCGAGCACATCGGGACCGTAACGAGCGTCCATCGGGGCGACCTCTCGCGGCCATCGACGGAGGCTTACGATTTAACGGCCGATTTAAAAAGCCATCTGCATAAATTAGCGCTCGTATCTCTTATAGGTTTTCTTCCATAAGCCTGCTTGTGTCGGGGTTTTGATTAATGAAAATTAACCTCTGACGTATGTACGTGCCTTGCACACACGTGCACGCCTGTAAACACGTGCCCTCACCTGCACACGCGCAGGTCGCCGTGGAACGCCACAAATCTAGAAAATAGCCTTTCTTAGTAGTGAAATTAATTGTCTTAGAGCCTTCGGTTTATTTTTATTTATTTATTTATTTAAGCTTCATGCACAAAGTGGTACAGATGGCGGACTTAATGCCTAGAGATATTCTCTTCCAGTCAACCATTAGGCTAAGCAGAGATAAACACTTCATAGAGGCGATACAGCTAGCCGAATAATACAAGTAAAAAGATATAAATATCAAAATATATACTTACACAGATAGGCAGATACATACATAGATACATACTTACATTCATACATACATACATAGTTCACTTCACTATTTTCATAGTACGCAAGTGATATGGCTCCGATGCCCGGTGCTGGAACAACTTAATTTGTGATTAGTGATGTTAAGTTAACGGCGTGGAGCTGCGCTTTGGAGAAATAACGAGAAATAAAGTTGCACAGTGCAACATTTACGTGTGTGGGGTAAGGTAAGTGAAGGAAAACATCGTGAGGAAACCTGCATGACTGAGAAATAATAAACAATATTATTTCGAGGATCTGTGGTGTAGCCTAGTGTTAAGGGCGCACACTTTAGTCTCAAAGAGCGAGAGTGACCTGGGTTCGATCGAATAGCAATTTTAAGTGCTGTATTTACCATGAGCTCGGCGGTGAAGGAAAAGATCGTGAGGAAACCTGCATGTCCGCACTGAAGCAGCGTGGCGGGCCCTTCCTGGCTTTAAAATCCCTCTAGGATATTTACAGTCTGCTACTTTATATATATATATTAATTCTTTACTGCGCCCCTAAAAAAAAAAGAAAGGAATACAATGGTGGCATTCTCTACCAGTCAACCCTGGGTGAGAAAGAAAACATGTTGGCAGGTACAAAATAAATAATACATATAAATTAAATATATAACCCTTATAATATACTTACATACTTATAACATACATAATACACTGTACATAAACTTATAATACATACATAAACAAATTAAATGTGGAGAGAAAAATCTCAGATAGCATTTGCCTTCAGATAGTGACGATGGAGCAGGGTTTTGAAGGAGTTTTTGTTCGGAGCTTTCTTGATGTCATCGGGGAGAGCGTTCCAGAGAAGTGTGGCTTGAACGGTGAAAGAAGAAGAATTTACTTTATTTTTTATTAAATAATATCGAAATCGAGGATATGTGAAGCCCGCTATCCCATCACCATGTTCGCATATTAATTATGAAAAAAGAAACACTTTGTTACACATACCACTGACGTACACAATATGTTTATAGAAACAATACGCAAAGTATCTAAGAATACAAATTAGAAATTGTTTGGCAATACCTCGTCATGCCAAAAAGGACATCACTCAGCACGATGTTGCCATGGTAGTACAACACTGATCTTCACTGCTGACCGAAAATTTAAGAACTTACCAAGTAAATGATGAGAATTGTTAAATAAAAACCAAACATTGATCCCGGAACTGCATCCACCAAAGGTAATCATGGAAATGCGTTTAATAATTTCAACATTATGATAATTTTGGGTCGTAACTTCCATATTTTATTTAAGTCAAGTTAAGATAAGAGGCTCGCGTGTGAATGCTCTGTTTGTTTAGGTCGAGACGTAAAGAGCGGGCGTGTCGAGTGTTACGTGTTCAATTTAGAAGCTTCGATAATTCTGAATACTTCTGGCGACGCAAGGCGAGCAAAACCTTTCAAAAAAAGATATGCCCGCTTTTGCAGGTGCCTCTACTTATGGTAGACTGTAGCCTGGTTGCTAGTGTAGGTAGTGTTCCAGTTTCCGCATCAGTGCATTCCGGTTTGAAAGGTATATACAGAGCAGACATTCTATCTTAGTCCTCAGTGGTGACAACCGATCTATGATCTGCTTCGATTGAGGTTGTTTGTGGTCTTCATCTATGGCCTGCAGTAACCAGTGTGCAGTGTGCTGAAAAGAAGGACACGACTGTGTCTGAGTGGTGTTTCTCCGATCTTGTCGCGCAGTCTTGGCATCGGTTGTAGAAAGTTACGACAAGTGAGTGGCTCTTGGTTTGCGCGGACCCTTCCGGTACTATAATATTTCCTGCGCAGTTGTCGACTGCTGATAGATCAGATAAAAATAATATAAGCACACACGACCATATACCCAATACTAGACATTTTTAAGGTCCTTTCAAACCAGAACTTATTTGGGACAACGTGACGGGTGGTGAGCCTGTCGCCGTCTTAACACCCAAACTATACATAAGTAAAAAGTCCAGTCTGCTTCTAGTTGATAGAAGCATAGACTCCTTTTATCGTCTAGGGTATCGTCATTTTGGGCAACCAAAATAGGTTGGGAATCCCTTTTCCAAACCTTTTCCAAAGTTAACTGACACCTCAGACGCTCATAGACAAATTACTTTAAATATCCTATCTCTATTTTTTTTTCTCTTGATACAAAACACTTACCAATTCAAAAACTTTGCGGCTGCTGAGTAAACTTAACTTAAAGTGGACCATTTTGAGAATCCCCGGTCTAGGGTTACCTACATCTTAATCGAGAGGCTGTTGTGCCTACATGGTCAGTGTCTGTTTAACGTAACTTGATATTGACGTCGTACGGCAATTTAAGAAAAACGCGTGTGGTCATTAAGTTCTCATTAATATGAAAATTAAAACACATGTAATTAAGTGAATACACATAAATATATATTTTACGATCATAATGTTTATAGCATATTAAAGTAAGTTATTTAAAAAAAAAGGTAATAACTTGGCAACGGGTGGTTCCGTGCTCAGCTTTATTATGTAAATGTTATTGTAGCACAGACATAAATTAATCCGTTTTTGACACATGGTGGATTAACAATCGCACCAAATATCTGATCAAGAATATACAGTTTGAGATGGCCGCAGCGCCTATGTGCGAGCTCTGGTACCCTGAGCGCCAATCTGTTCAAACGTGGAAAACATGGCAAAATCCTCTTACTTAACATATAAAGCCTGACGCTAAAGAAGATTTAGTCAAATATAAGCTACAGTAGATTGAAAGTGCACTGTAGGATGTAGGTATCTTCTAGAAATCTAGGTGGTAGACTGCTTAGAAGTCTTACTGTTATGTTCCAGTTACAAAGGTATAGAAAGCCAGTGTAGTTACGGTATTGTTAATATTCACGCCTTGTTCCCAACGGGGTAGGCTGAGACAATCTTCTTCCTGACATTCGTCTTTCGCTTCTTACACTTTCTTCAATCTTCGCATGCATACTCGTTAGTTTAGAGTACTCTTGACCTGGCCTTTATCCAGAACGTCTCCGATTTGATCGTGAAATGTTCGCTTAGGTCTTCCTCTCCCGACTCCACCATTTACACTCGCCTCGTGTAGTTACGGACCGTGTGTAATTCCGTTTCAGTTCTCAGGAGTTAAAATCTGTGATGTTCTTCGTTTGAAGGTGTTTGCTGGTGTCCATGGGTATCCACTTAGTATCAGACAGTCTATTAGCTCGTCACATAAATTAATAACTCACTTGGTCGTGGTGTTGTGGATGTGTGCGAGAGGGTTCACGTAGCTCTGCACGTGCTCCGGCATGTCGGTCTGTGCGAGCTCGGGTATGCATAAGGAAGTTCCCTACGTATATCAAAAGTATAGCCCAGTGCAGATACCCTCGCACCGGCGACAGGGCGCCCCGTCACAAATTTTAATAGGTTACTGCATCAGCCACTCGCTGGCGGCGTACCTACACCATTCTGAGCTAGGTAAGATAGATTCCCACTTATATCCCATCACATATAGATCTAATTTCATGTTCTGTAGTTATGTTAGAGCCCGTATGCCCGTATCCCAGCGGATCCATGATAAATGGTACGTGCCCTCTGGATGACAGACGCGAGTGTTAATATATTAGACAGAGTAATTACTCTGAGATTAACGTCTTCCAGCGTAGGGCACATGTTACCAATTTCGTTGACAAAGATCCCATCTCTCGAAACGTGTCTCGATGGTCAAACATGAGCACAAGCATCTTGAACAAATACGACACGGTGGTTAGGGTTCCCAAATTGGCGGGACTAGTGTGGATTGTCCATGTCATAAAATAATTGTTCAGGAAACATTGATATTAAAATAAAGATACATTATATGCTCACATATAGGCTATGCTCGGTGTTTCTCTGCGTGATAGAGTCTCCAACGATGATATCCGCAGCAGAACTAAGGTAACCGACATAGCCGTAAAGATCAGCAAGCTGAAGTGGCAATGGGCCGGCCACATTGCTCGCAGAACTGACAACCGTTGGGGAAAAAAGGTTCTCGAGTGGCAGCCACGTACAGGCAAACGCAGTGTAAGACGACCCCCCCACAAGATGAAGTGACGACTTGCGCAGTGTTGCGGGAAGTCGATGGATGCAGGTGGCTCAGGACCGAGCTTCGTGGCAATCTTTGGGGGAGGCCTATGTTCAGCAGTGGACTTCTAATAGGCTGAAATGATGATGATGATGATATGCTCACAAACCAGAGCACATCGTATTTTTAGTTCACTTTCGTTACATACAATTAGTGCATTTACGCATAACACATGACGGTGTTTGAAATATGAATCAAATCTAAACACGGTTAGCGGTTACTGGAAAGCACGTGTATATCGCGTACTTATTCGAAAACGACAGAGGCCAGAGGCAACAATTGCAGTCTTTTGTAAGCTTAATTTTCGGTAGGCTGGTGAAGTATCTATCTCTTATTGTATTAGAAAATCAATGTCAGAAAATCGTTTTAATATTTAAATTATAAATATAGTGGCTTCAATGTCCAACAAAGCTGATGATATCACATCCGGTAATAACTTACCAACGATATCTGCTGATTCATTTATTCTTATTATATCCTATGATTCTTTATCATAATATAAGTTTCCAGTATATTTTTATTTTAACTTGACATCCGTGATGAACTTAGGTTCCAGATTAGCGTTAGGCTCTGAAGCCTGTAAATAATCTTGTGACACGCACGATATAGTATTTTTAAGTTATAGTGTTAAGGTTGATTATGAGTTTTATTTTACTTTAAGCTTTAATTTTTGTGTAATATTATTTCTTTCTATGTCCTCTTGACATACCGCGATTCCTGAATGCTATCGGCTTTTTCCGATTGTATATTTTATATGAGCCATAAGTGTGAGGGAAAACGCATAGACATTCACAATCGTCTACACATTCCTATTCGATGTAACGCTCATGCTATAATATCGGTGGAGTGTGCTTACGTCCCTCTGGAGTCTCGTGTGAATCAAGAGACTTCAGAGGGACGTAAATCAATATTTTTTTAAAGTTACTAGCTGGCATTATTTACTTCTACCTAAAGAGTGTTCGTTTTGTTATCGTTCGGCTTTATTTTACCCAATCACAGAGTAACTAGTTCTTTTTATTCCCAGAGTGTATGTATTATTTATGAAATTAAATTTTCCATCCCGATTTTTTTGACCTCGATTTGGTGAGCCCAGCGGACCCGTGTGCGATAGGATCGGAACGATTAAGGACAGGCCGGTGAGACTTCTCGCGATGGCGCACCGCGATAGCCGCGACATTTGTAAGGATCGTTCACACGCGGACCCTCGCAGCGGCTCCTTTGTAAAGGTGCTCATGTGCTGTGAGCTTCTGCTTCAAAACTTTTCTTTACTTTCATTTAGTTCAGACGTTACGGATCACTGTTAACCAGAACTTATTTCGTACAACGTGACAGGTGGAGAACTTATCGCGTTTTAGTTGGTATGAGAACTTACCGCAGGGTCCTAACTGGGGTCTCCTGATTGGAAAGCAGATGCCCTAACTAGTCGGCTAACATGTGTCTTAAGTGTTTACATAGAATAGAATAGAATAGAATACGCTTTATTGCACACCAAAAATAGGAAAATAATATAATAGGACAAAAACGTAATTAGACATGAGAGTTGGAACAATGGGCGGTCTTATCGCCAAAAGCGATCTCTTCCAGACAACCTTTGGATGGACAGGATTGTTATAAATGAAATTGGAAGTTGCATAAAAGCAATTGATATACAAAGAAAAAAGTACATACAAAATAATATACACATATTATACAAATACATACACATTTTAAAAATAATTATTATATATGTATACATATACATAAATAGACTAAATCAATACGTACATAAAAGAACTGTCTAAATAACCGAAGTTACAAAGATAGATAGTGGGCCTTGACGAGATTTTTAAAAACTGGTAAGGATTGGGCGCGTCTTACCGATAACGGTAGGGCATTCCATAGACGGACAGCTTGTACAGAGAATGATCTGTCCAAAAATTTAGTGCTATGAACTGGCATCCTTAATTTCAAATTCTCACTTCAACACATTATATAGAAGAAAAATAATATGAGCATTCCAGCGAAGGCGAATACGTAGCCACTTGAGCATAGTAAGAAAATGTGAAACATACAAACTAACTAACTATATTACAAACTAACACGTGTATTGTTTTAGGCTGTTAAGGTAAAAAAAAAACAGGTTTCCGACAGAATACCAGCGCTGTAGTTGTGGTTCAGCATTGCTACAGCATTAGGCTGAGTCGGACACCGTTTTGTTGCTGCAACTCAATAAAATATTATTATCATTATTATTTATTGTTATGTTAATTAAGTTTACTTTGTGTTACTTCTCGAGTGGCAGCCACGTACAGGCAAACGCAGTGTAGGACGACCCCCCACAAGATGGAGTGACGACCTGCGGAGTGTTGCGGGAAGTCGATGGATGAGGTGGCTCAGGACCGAGCTTCGTGGCAATCTTTGGGGGAGGCCTATGTTCAGCAGTGGACTTCTGATAGGCTGAAATGATGATGATGATGATGATGATGTGTTACTTGAGTTGTGGCAATGAATAAAGTACTTTCGTTCTTTCATTCTTTCTTTGGGGTTTGAACACTTGAAACACTATAATACATGATTCGCAGTTAACAAAAACCTATGGTATCAGATAATCACGTAAGGAAGACATCGCCACTGTGTTTACTAATTGGACCGCCAAGCGACACTTAGACGTGGCGATGGGGGGCAGACAGTGCGGTAACCTTAGTCACAATCATCTCATTGTTTGTTATTTTCTTGGGTTCGAAACTGCGAAGTTCAAGAAAGCAGTGACATCGGTGGATTCTTGAATGGCTATAATTTTCCTGGCATAACAATCATTACATCGTATATACATCGGTGCACATAGCACACGATAAGAAAAACACTCACAGGTGCACGTGTAGGTGTGTGCGCACACAGACTCCGGTACCACGATCTCGTCGACAGTCTCGTGTACGCTGTCAAGGGTTTAATAGCCTGAATAAACCCGCCCATCCGATGACGCGCCCGACAAACTCATTAATGCTCCTGACACTTATTTCTAAAGGATAGGACGTTTAAAGGAACGTATACGCGTTGGATAATCCTACCCCGTGGTCGGTGACCGTGTGCGACAAGTAAATTTAATGAGTCTGTGCTTACGCATGTATGAATATTATTGGTTGATGGGAGTTTGATTGAAAAGATAGTTCAAGAGCGTATTGGCTGGTTCATTAGAAAAATTACATAGCTATGTAACCGGTTTCTCTGTGGAGTTATCTTTCGAATTTGTGTTAAAAACGTAAGGAGCTTTAAAGAAAAACCGAAATAACGATCACTAAGTTTAAATTCGTTTTTTTACAGCCACTCATTTCTTCGCACGGTGCCGTGGTCGATGGAATGTTACAGCTACGCTATGACAGAATGGTGTTTATAGTGTCACTAAGGGAGTTGGACACATGTGGACAGTCACATTGCATCTTAAACCACACTCTTTCTTAATTTCTCCTGTGTCGTCGGTGCGTTTAACTGTGGTAAAGCCAAGCGGCAGCTTTAGCTGTTGCTCGAATGGGCCGGCTCGACCGGATTGGTACCACGGCCTCGCAGAATACCGGCGTGAAGTAGAGGCCTGTGCTTCTGCGTTTCGTTCGGTGAGTGAGGTAACCGGAGGCCCACACCCTCTCCCTATTCCCCTCCTCTTCCCTCCCACCTCCCGAATATCTTTAAAAACCGGCAACGCACCTGCTGCATCTATGTTGTTGCAGATGTATGTAGGGGACGGTAATCACTTACCATCAGGTGAACCGCTTGCTCGTTTGCCGTCTCTTCCATTAAAAAAAAAACAGACTCGTAACAGTTATCGGCACGTGTTACAGTTATTAAACTTTCTGTTTTTGGCAGAGAGGAAAAAATGTTTACGCCGATAAGGACATAAGATATGTAGCTGCATCTCTCTCTCTCTTCTACAGATTCTATGACGTAATATACGCCTACACCTAGTGGTTCTTAATCTGAGCTGGCACTAATATAATTTGTTAATTGTAATTTTAAGTGCCAAATTGCAAAAATTGTGTATTAAGCCCGCCAACCAGTTCAACCAACCAACAAACTTCGTTCGACAAACTCCCATCTCTGGCTCCCATCTAAGCCAACAAAGGATACGCCGAGCACGTACAGCCACGAGCCTCCCTAACGTATTACAGCCATTGTCCTATCTCCTTAGTGGATCTTGTCGTAAAGGTATCGCAACGGATACGCAGCGGTTCGGACAAATAAGTACATATTACAGAATTATAGTAAGAGTCGTCTTGCGGACTATAATAGTATAGTATACAGATACACCAGGGTCTTTTAATCTCGGCGTCAGCGCACCAAGAATTGTCGATTGCATTTTTAAATGTTAAATTTACCACGTATATCGGAAGGCGAACTGTATATCCGAGGAACAGAATAAATAATATCCCGAGGGCATCTGGTATCCAGCACTATGCACTGGAGCAGCATGGCTCCGAAACTTAAGGTTTAAAGATCCGTGAGGAGATGAACGAAACGTCAGCATGGACATATATGACATCTTAGAATAGGTTAATGGATGTTTTAATCTCATATAAGAGTTCTCTTGGGAGAAAATATGTATACATGTTAGTAATACATGAAGTTATAGTTGAATAGAATAGGTATATTTCTGGTCGCGAGTCCCTTCCACTGAAGCTGTCAAGGCTACCGGCCGAACAGCGTATATCTAATTCCGTGGGGGTTTTAGTTGGTCCGGCACTTGTTGCTGAACCCAAGACCTCTGGCCACTGCCGTCAGTGACTGGTAAGCCCATTACTCTAATGTAAAAAAATTCTCTAACGTAAAAAAAAAATCGGTATTACTCCAACAGAATTCAAAGCAACTATGAAAAGTCCGAAATGTCATATTTTATCGTCGAGCGAAGATCCATGCATAAGCGAGGGACATTTTGAGTGGTTTATGTGGAGTAGGCGTTAATATGCACGCACAAAGATCTATGAAACCTACTAATTTTAAATATGGATACGGCGCTACGTTATTTTTTTTTGCATTCAAAAATTCTACACGGTCACGATAAACGAACGATTTCGCTCACCTGTGACGAGAGCGCCAACGAAATGGCTTTTCGAAACTTATCATTGACTTGGACACTAGGACGGGGACAGGCTCGCCACCTGCCACGTTGTTCTAAACGAGCCGTTGTGTAAGGAGTCCTACGTGGTAGAGCCAAGCAGTGGTTTATGCCGCTAGGCGGGATGGTGAGCAATCGACGAATGAAAAAATCAAAAATTATGAAATAGGCGAGGAATCGAGCAAACGGTTCAACTTTAAGTGATTATCAGCGCCCACGAATATCAGCAACACCAGAGGAGCAGCAGGTGCATTGTCGGCCTTTTAGGATGGTTGCAGGGAGAGGGGGATGATGGGAAGGGGGGTTGATA
This sequence comes from Bhutanitis thaidina, assembly GCA_029286595.1. Lineage (NCBI taxonomy): Eukaryota > Metazoa > Arthropoda > Insecta > Lepidoptera > Papilionidae > Bhutanitis > Bhutanitis thaidina. Next base: position 292,986 of record JAGSMS010000041.1, on the reverse strand, counting down.
CGCAGAAACTCAAGATGCCTCCACTTCACGCCGGTATTACACGAAACCGTGGTACTGCCCCGGTCAAGGCGGCCTGTTCGAGCAGCAGCAAATGCCGCCGCTTGGCTCTACCACACACAAAATGTTCAATATTTGTGATGTAATGTAAAAGGCCAACCATGAGCTATAGAACCACTCCCATAGGCTACTGTGATCATGGTAAGAGGACATAGTGAGCCCCAAACTCAAAGCACAAGTGCACTGCAAGATCAAGCAGACGTGCCTCTAAACACAAAAAAGTGAGTTATTAAAACGTAATGAAAGAAAAGGTTTTCAGTACATCGAAGTCTAAAATAATGTATTCAATTCAAATACATCAATCAATGAAGCCCACAGAATACCTAGACTTGTTTAATTTACAAAGGTCCACGTTATACCGAGGGGGTGCGTGAAGTAATGTTATTTTATTAATAACGAGTATAAAACATCCCACAATCTCCAGTCAACCTTATTTGGAACGAGATAAATACAGATATTAACTTCCTATTATTATTTTATATTACCCACGCTTCCTTGTCACTAAAAATGTCACCTAGCGAGTTACATAGCTTCTCGACTCACGTATATTACGTCCCTGACGGATACGTGCAGGCATGCCTCGTGGGACGCGGCCCTGGGTTCTAATTCACAACGTGTACGAAAGGCATTCTTGTCGGCATTCGAACCGTTTAAACATGTGTCATGTTGTGTAGGTAAAGGAATATACATCGACGATCATTTATTAATTATCTTATAGTAGTATATTTTATAAAATAGCAGCCCACAAGTCTTTGTCCAGTTCCCACAACTGGACAAAGGCCTCCTCAAATATCTGAGAAAGTTTTCGGAGCCGGAAATGACGAACCACGCTGCTCCAGTGCGGGTTGGCAGACTTCACATGGCGGCGAAATAATATTTTTTATTATTTCGGCGAGAAAAATAAAAGAGAAGCGCAATTAGAGATGCATTTCTGGTACCGCTTGCCGTGACCATTGCGGCAAATTCTTCTTATGGGAAAGGTCTATCTCCTGCAGTAGACTACTTACAGGCTGGTTAAGTAAAGTAAGTGAAGATAAATCTCCTCATTAGGACGACACTCCAGTCCAAACACAAAAGACAGTACAAAACAATTCAACCAACCCCTCCACGTTCCCTTTGGTTTGAAAAGAGGCCAATGAAAAGGCGTGATTTGATCACAGCCTTAAGACTTCGATCTAGTCATATTCCGTTGAACTAGTTGGATTTATGATGGGCAAAACTAATTCCTCCATATTGCAGTCAATGTAACATTCTAGAAGACGTACTTCACATTACCGCTTGTCTCGTTCCGAGTGCTTACGGAACGAGACTCGGAGACGTACTGACTTATCACGGGACTATAATGTCGGTATTTGTAACAGTATTCTGGCATTCCCTGAATCCGAGAGTGCTAGAATATTGTTTCAAATTGTTAAATTGGGGCTGAATGACAGGTAGATTAAGTTAATTTAACTATGTATCCATAAGACTTAAAATGTACGTATGGCTGATCTGAAGAGTGCATGCAACATGTTCGGTTCATACAAACAAACCCTCCATTAAATAAATATTTAAAAAAAAAGACAGTCCGTGGCTTTATCTCCTGACCACGGAAATTAGACAACAGTTTTAGGGTTAAAGTAAACGTAGGTCAAAATATACGTAATACTTCAATGACATTTTTTAGTACATACAAAAATGTTTATAAGAGGAGACTCTTTGATTACTAAGCGTGGTAGAGCCAAGCGGCGGTTTTAGCTGCTGCTCGAATGGGCCGGCTCGACCGGATTGGTACCGCGGCCTCGCAGAATACCGGCGTGAAGTAGAGGTATCTTGTGCTTCTGCGTCTCGTTCGGTGAGTGAGGTAACCGGAGGCCCACTCCTCCTCCCTATTCGCCTCCTCTTCCCTCCTATCTCACAAATATCCTTAAAGACCGGCAACGCACCTGCACCATCTATGTTGTTGCAGATGTATGTGGGCGACAGTAATCACTTACCATCAGGTGAACCGCTTGCTCGTTTGCCGTCTTTTCTATAAAAAAAATAAAAAATTAAACGGCTATTTTAATAAGTGTTGGTTGTCCGAACATGTTAATAGGTTTTTTTTTATTAGGTGACTAAAATGTGCCTTCATGGCATTTATAGTTCCATAAGAACTTAAGTCTCCGGGTCATCAGGGTATTTTCCGTCGTATGTAGGTGGCCTTACATATGTTCGCGTTGGTTTCACGATCCTATTCACTATATACTAAGAGAATAAACACTCCGTGTTACGGTTTTTATGACGTGCCACTTTCGTATTCACGCTTTGGGCGCAAAATAGCGTGCGTTTGATTTTATAACAAGTTTTATCACGTGATTAACGACATTGTGCTAGATCGTTCACGAAATTAGCAAACAGATGGGACTTATTGTGGCATAAACGTTTTTGAAAACGTCGTCATTAAGATAACAGGTTTTAATTTGATCTCGTCTTCCCTGATCATTATGAATATAGCATTGCCATCATTGCAATGTAAACAGTCAAATGACGATAACGTTCTCCGAAAGCAATAGAATTTGTCCAGATCACGCTTGACGATACCCGTACGCACCATACGACGAAAGTGCTGTAAGTGTCGCATGTAAGACCTTACTAATTAACCACGTCTTACATTTCAATACCATTACAGTACTGAAACGTAAATCTTAACAAAAATAAAAGTGTTCATTCACGTACAAGTACTTTGGATGCTGTAAAATAGCCGGTTGCGATCGGGGAAGGCCCCGCCGGCGCAGGGCAGCGACAATATGGCACTATATTTAATCCAGCCTCCGCACACCATAAACTTCCCATAACGCATAAAGAACGGGCAATAAAGCTCGCTCACATGCTCCCGGGATAGTAAAACTGTTACGAGCGGGCCACGTGTCGCCGCGCAGCCGTGTCGCCCCCGTGCGGCGGTCGTGGAGGGCCCCCGAGCGTTGGTAAGGTAAGGTATGATAATATAACAAGTAGGTAAGAATACGATACGAATTCAAATAATAATTGCCTAGTACTATCGTCTTACTATCTACTATCATAAATCTTACAAAAATCCACTGCTTGGATTTAAAAAAAATATTTCGAGAAATCAATAATCAATTTTGAATTGCTTCGTTCCAATATGAAATTACATCTTCTATTGTCCACTCTTAGGGATGAATGATTTCTTTAAATTTAAATGGGATCACCCTCGAGAAAAAGCAAATTCAATAGAAAATAATCATTTAAATTCGGTTCACAACTGGAGAACATATCGAGTAACATAGATACAAAAAAAAATATTTTCAAATATATAACCTTTTTTGGAGTCGGTTTAAAAGAGCGTCATAATGTGAGGCACTATGACTTTATTCATTCGGTTAGCTTAAACTTTTAAAACTTAAATAGGTCAAAAAAAAACTGTCATTGTCTGAAATGATATAACTTTATTACAACCAAAAAATTTTAAAAACCTATACTTTTTTAATTTGTTTTTTAGAAACTAACAAACACACACTACGTTACGATATTAGTAAAAGGGCTATATATTTTTTAATGGGTTATAAACGAATATGAATCCACTCAAAATACCTTTGTTAATGTGACCCAAAACGCGTCTAACTGTTTTCCGAATTCGTTTAGAATTAATTAATTCAGAAAACTTTATATAAAATAAACTTTTGCTATTTTAGACCTCTAATCACGTACATTTAAACAGAACTTCTTTCTAAGAATAAGTTCCGAACAAAAAAAGAAAAATGGTCTAAAATCTACATCCTCTACTCGGAAGTGGTCGCAGTGCGTGGCGCCGGTGGGAGTTCTGATGCCGTCTCGGTGCACTAGCCTCTCGCCCTGCCGCAATTAACTCATCAGTGGAACAAGAATAAGAACAAGAATAACAACGGCTTCGTGGAGTTCTTTTTTTTTTTTAATAAAAGTTAAGGCAATCCTTGCCACAGATAATAAATACGCAACGCGTATTATTACGTCACAGGTCTAGTTGTACTCTGCACATCTACCGCTTATACTCTTTAGATAAGCTATCTATGGATCGTCCAAGAGAGGTTCGAACCTCGACCTCGTCCAGTACCGTCCATCTCTCTGGGCGACGAGAGCCGCCCGGTACGAGGGTGAAGAGACATTTGAAGTCCACCGCGCAGCGTCGCGGACACAATCCAGCTCCAGTCTTTGTACAGTCATATACAAAGGAGGCCTAATTGACCCTACAACACTAAGCTAGGTGACCTTTAACGTTAAACGTCAATGCAAAAAGTTTCAAGTATCTTCAAAATTAAGTGATTAGCCAACTATGTCTCATCCACAAAAAATCTCGTTTTTAAAAAGAGCTAACTCATTAAATAATTTCAGCAACCAGTCGGCCGCTGCTTCAGTTCCAAGTTCCAGTTTTTTGGTTCCAATTCCCGGCGAGAGTTCAGAGAAGAGACAAAGATCGCTCGCATTTCAGAGCGTCGGTGGGGCTTAATAACAAAAACGAAAAAGGACACCGCTTATAGAAGCAAATTGTGACGGCGCTGGAACGTACTTGAAAGACTTTTTTTTTTAGTTTGATCAAATGCTTAGTGCTGGTGCAATTAGTAAATGCTAGTACAATCGATACTCTGAGCGAGGTTCGGTGAGACCGCGAGCGAGGCCCGCGGGCGAACCTCACATATCCTTTAAATAAATCTTTTTTAATTATATCCCATACGTACCTACGTGTTTCCTCACAGTGTTTTCATCTTCACTGCCGAACGCGTAGTAAATTAGAAACCTGCATGTCTGAGAAATAACAAAAAAATATTATTTCAAGGATATGTGAAGCTGGAGCTGCGTGGCGGGCCCATCCCGGCTCCAAAACCCTCTCAGATATTTGAGAAGAATGCCTTTCGCCAGCCGTTGGCTCTTCACATGGTGATCGTTTTGGCCTTGATGTTTGTCTGAAATTAAAACTAAATAGGCAAAGGTAAAATCAGATCGGATATCGAGCCCTGCCTGCCGGTCGGCTGGTGCCCACCGCATCCGGTGCGCGCCGGACGGCGGGTCCGCGGCACCCTGCGCCGCCCATCAATTACCAACAATTACCGGAGAATTGTCGAAACTCGGCCGGGCCCGGTTAGGACGGCTTCGTGTCTAACTGGGCCCGGCTTTTCCCAGAAACACTTCAGACATCTTAACCACTTACTGTTAATATTTTCATTTAATGGCCGGTTTTTATACAGCTCGGGTATAACTTGCAGCTCGGGATTCCAGTTCAACTTGCAGTGCTTTTAGATTTTGATATACGCAGCAAAAATATTTCTCTTGGCTTACAGCAACCAAAGGGTGAAAAGAAATCTGACTCGGCATTGTTCATTTATTAAATCGCATTCATTTACAACGACAACGGAATAGTATTATCCAGAGCTTTTTTGTGGGGCACGTGGGGAAGGGAAATTTCGAATATATAAAATCAAAAAAACAATCATTTACATAGATTTGGTCCTCAAAACACAGTGCAGGCAAGGGATTGTGAGGGGGTGCAAAAAATTATGAACTTACAACTTTCGAGAATTAGAGTGCTCCCAAAAAAGAAGTGACCAAAAAAGGCCTGGTATTTTCACATTAAACTAATAAGAGCCATGATCAGAGGTCACAACGTTGTTAACTGCAGTGGAAGCAGAGATTTTATCAAGTGCTTGGCGGTGGAGGCAAAGATTGGGAAGATGCACGTCTGAGAAACAAAAGACACTATTTGAAACGAAACTATTACTTAAAGATTTTAACGCGTTTAATTCATCATCATCATTTCAGCCTATCAGAAGTCCACTGCTGAACATAGGCCTCCCCCAAAGATTGCCACTAAGCTCGGTCCTGAGCCACCTGCATACATCGACTTCCCGCAACACTGCGCAGGTCGTCACTCTATCTTGTTTCACATCCCGATGTTTTAGCTACAGTCAGCATTATAAGTTTTGGTCTAATCCACGCAGAATGAGCTCACAGTAATGTCTTCTTTAATCGTTGAGGGATTATTTTTGAGTGATAATGCTGTTTGCGTCCGTGGGCTATAGCTCTAGATACCCACACGTGTCCCTTGGGTAGCGCCAAATGAACAGCACCATCTGGTGGTAGGTTTCGGCCGCGGTTTGTTACCACCCTTTTGGCAAAGCCTTGCCGCAAAGTGATTTTCATCGCGTTTCGGCATAATGCCATTAGTAGCCATCTTGGAAGGGGAGTCTAGGCAGTTGCATGGTGTAGCGAACCGGATCCGGTACTGTACTGGGTGACTGTTCGCGGAGGGTAGCGGGATCCTAAGCACGGTCTTCCGCTGGCCGGAAAACTATAATCTGGACATCTTTAAGGCCAGAATGAACAGACATCTAGGCAAGCGTGTACTATCCTAGGCCTCATCTTCGCCTTCCATCGGGCAAGATTGAGGTCAAACGTAAGCCTACTTCTCATAAAAAAAAAAGATCGGTACGTTTGTACTGTATCCCCTAGACACGCAATGATCCACTAGTGTTAAAATCTTCACATATGTTTCTCCATGCAATGTGCCATTGCAAATTTATTTCTATCCCGTGTTCATATGAAGTAAAAATAATAACAAATTTGATAAACATACTTCACTGACACATTAAGTTGAAAAAAAAAACTTTCAGGCACTAATTGAACATAAACGGTTTATCAGTTAGCTAAGTTGTTCCGTACCAGATCTAAAGCTGAAAAAACATGGCGTCGAACAAGTCGGCGTGTTATGATAACTGAGCCGGCTTTCGTTTACCTTAGGGCTGTAACATAAACACGATGTTGCAAATAGTTTTTTTTTTTTTAATTTATGTATTGGAAGGAGGCCAAACGTGGATCACCAGTGTTGAGGAAGGGGTGGAGGAGGGGCTGGTGCGTTTCCGGCCTTGAAGGATAGTTGCGGAGAGGAGGGGAAGAGGGGAAGGGAGGGGATAATATTAGTGATGGGAAGCAGCATCACTAATATTATTCTGTCATCATTCGGTCGTCAGTCTCCTTTCTTTGTTCTTCTTGTCTGGTTCACGTGCAGGTGAGATTTTGGGTAAAAGGATGGTACATTCCCATACTGTTTTAGTTTAATTTAAAGTAATTGAAGAAACTTATAGAGCCAAGCGGCGGCTTTTGCGGCTGCTCGAATGGGCCGGCTCGACCGGGTCGGTACTACGGCCTCGCATAATAAGAAGTAGTAGCATCTCGTGCTTCTGCGTTTCGTTCGATGAGTGAGGTAACCCGAGGCCCCCTCCCCTTCCCCATCCGCTCCTCATCCTCCCTCCCATCTACCAAATACCCTTAAAGGCCGGAAACGCATGTACGTGGGTGACGGTAATCATTTACTACCAGATGAACCTCTTGCTCGTTTGCCTCCTTTCCCATAAAAAAAAACTTGTTATCCGTTCCTCCAAAACGTATACATAGTCCGCATTGGAAAAAAAAGTATTTTCAGATTCATCGTCGTTCCAGCCAAATATAAATATTCTCCATCAAGCGATGAAACGTAAACAGCTAACGAGTAAAGTTTTAGCAGCCCTAGTGTGTGTTAAGATCGATGCTAATAAGGGAAAATCAGCGCCCTAAAGGGAGCGCAGCTGATGGTTATCGATACAGAATGATACAACGGTGAGATAGAGGGGAAGACGACTTATCCACTGAGACGCACAAAGCGAAGATTAACTGGAACCAGAGATTGTCCTGCTGTTACCAAAGTTATTAACGGAAATCTTAATAAAAATGTAGAATCTTAGATTTATATATACTTCATATGTATCGGTAGTGGAGACTCAGATATAAGTGTTTTTATTTAAGTTACTTAGATATTTCTGTTATTTAAAATATAGATAGGTGCCAGGAACATCTCTGGGGCAAGGACTTTGAGCTTCATACTTGGTCACACGTGTAAACCGATTAAGGACAGCATGACACCGTGTCGAATGATCACAGACCATCTCAGTCTCGTTAATGATTAATCATTTATTATTTGGGCGAATACCTCATACATTTTACACGTTTATATTAGTTCGAATTCCAGGATATATTTTTTTCTATTATTTTATAATCTGGACATCTTTAAAGCCAAAGTGAACAGACATCTAGGCAAGCGTGTATCATCCTAGGCCTCATCTTCGCCTTCCATCGGGCAAGATTGAGGTCAAACGTAAGCCTATTTTTCATAAAAAAAAAATGCTTTCCTTTGTTAACTGAATGTAATAGGTTACTATTAGTGAAAACTAAACGAAGTTTTCTTTTAGTATCTGTTGCTATGCGATGTTATTTTTTTTATCATTAGTTTTCTTTACTTCCTTTCTCGGTGTGTCTGTCTCGGTGTTGCAGATGTACGCAGGTGACGGTAACCACTTACCATCATCATACCAGGTGGCCAGTTAGCATGTTTTTTTCCAAATACACTTCAAAAACCTGAACGACAATTTTAAAGAACTTACTATTTTATAGATATGCGTAGATCTCAATACATAATTAAGAATTTTTCCAACCCGATCTCTGATCTTATTCAGAACGCTTTGCAGCTTGGAAGAGCCTGCCTAGCTACCTCAATGTTTCCTACACCACCGCGCTTGTGGTTAATTCAGCACTTAAAATTTCATTGAATTATTTTACTCCGGAATTCGAATCCAGGTCACATGCGTGCTATAGAATTGAAACGACCCCCCTGTCCTTTATACATAAACATCATATTCCCCCGAACCCTTTCCTCCACGCTTACGTGAAACAAATAAAGGAAGCATTGCCTGCAAATAATACAAATAAATAATACGTAACATTTACACCTTTTAAATGCGGTCATATTTCATATCAAATGATTGGTCAATCTGCCTCGCGTACATCCATTACGAGTGCAATTTCTCTTTAACAAGGCCAATACTGTGAAGGCAGTCCAACGCTAATAGAGGGTCCGAAACCCGTCCCCAGCGCCGGCCACGCGGCTTATATAGATGTCATTTTTTGCTCGTTACAACGTTCGGCCGAAGTTTCCAACTTTTAACGCACGCTGCATATCAAGTACAAACGTCTAAATACAGCCAATGTGTCTGTATGTGCATATATTGTTTTTATTTCGTTCTCATTTAAATATCAAAAAATCTAAAATATTTCTCTCTAGTGGTAGAAGATATTTGTCTGTCTAAAACTTGGTGCATAAATGGAAAGTACATGCAGTTTAGGGGGGAGGTAGTAATTCCATCACCGTTAATCAAACGGCAGCTGTGATGATGAAAAGTGTACGTCGAGAGAGTTCTTTTTATAAGCTAATCCATATATCTACATATATGTATGTATATCTACATATATGTATGTATGTATATATCTGTACACACATATATTTCTTAGGTACAAAAGCAGAATGGAGTTCGCTTGAGCTCCACACGCTCGCGAGTCATTTCCATCGCCTTCGGTGACTGGTGGGTGATGAACACCTTTCCCTCACGTAAAAGAAAATAAAATTAACACTCACAAATAATAGTGAGTTGTTCTCAACCCACGCGAGGTCCCAGCTTGTGGCCATTTGTGGCTATTTGCGGGTACTCAGCCGGCAGCGCTGCATCGGGCCCGGCAATTAACACTTCCAGCATTTATCGGCCACTCGTAAATATCAACGTCTGATATATTGACTTATTTACATTTACAAATTACTCTCCCGCTCTAAGGGAATATAATTATCTGTTTTAAAATACAACTGAAGCGCTTTTGATTAATGTACCTACATAGTTCATTTCTCTGTGATATTAATTGATACGAATTATTTTAACCTAAATTAATAAGAGGAACGTGTTCGTTTTTTTTTTCAATATACCTTTTTTTAGTATAAGCTTCATCTCCTATTGTCTACTTATAATGTAACCATAGACAACTTAACAGCTTAATAATTATATTAAAAACAGGTACGTTTGTAAACGAGCGCGTATTTAGCGTACCTAACTGCTGAGCTACGGGCGCAGGGTCCGGGTTCGAGTCTCAGACGCAGTAAACATTAGTGCAAAACACAAGTTGTTAGTTTTGCGGTCCGGCGGCGCGGCGCGAGCCCCGTGTGTCCGACACTGCATCTAAACCCTCCTCCGATCGAATCGCACAAGCGTTACGTCGGATACGGGCTCTTGCGAGCTTGGTGTACTTTAGTACATTAACAGCATAATTTCATGCATGGACACGCTGCTGGCGTCAATACTATTTTTATTTTGCAAAAAAAAAAAGGGCAGTGCGGGCTATTTATAACTTGCGGACTAACTTTAGAGGATTTTTGAGTGCTAACGGCGCTGGTATATTCTACATAGTTAATATTTTTATTTATAAATATATAATTTAAATAATTTTCCGGCTCGACTGGGTTGCTACCACCGCCTCGCAGAATACCGGCGTGAAGTAGAGGCATATTTTGCTTCTGTGTTTCGTTCGGCGAGTGAGATATCCGGAGGCCCACTCCCCCTCCAAAATACCCTTAAAAGTCGGCAACGCACCTGCAGCTCCTCTGGTGTTGCAGATGTACGTGGGCGACGGTAATCACTTACCATCAGGTGAACCGCTTGCTCTTTTGCCGCCTTTACATTAAAATTGTTGTGTAAGGGGGAATTATAATATGTAATATAATAATATAGCATCTATTTCTTCAAACGCCAACTCAGCCTGCACGTGGTACACCCTGCTAGCGAACAAACGATGCTCTGGCGAGCGAATGTTGGCGGAATATCCATCCGAATGTCGTTTGTCGGATGTCTTTTTTTTACAATCTGACGGAGAAGGAACAGGGAGAAAGAAAGTTACCGAAAAAAAAAGTAGGTATCCCCTTGTTTAGTTATAAAGTACATCAGGAAATACAAGGCATAGTCCATAGTAAGCATACTACAAGAATAAAGACATCCACAAAATTGAATCACAAATGCACTACAAACTCGAGCAGCACCATCACTGAGATGGTGAGCAATATCATCAGTGCGGGGGAACCGGTACCTGTCCTCACCTGCTGACCCAGCTTGGTGAACATTCCAAAACAAATTATGCCGGTTTTTCGCCGGCACTTTCTTGAAGAGGCCTCTTTTCAGCACCGGAATAAAATAGGTTAACGTAGTAATGTAAATCTGTTGCATTAGACACATGTTTTAAATTAGCAGTTTTAAATTAAAAGAGCTGTGATACTGAGATTGAAGTCCACAACTCCACCCGTCCACCTTGCATCAGCTGGTTCCTTGGGAATTTTAAAGCGCCAATAGCCTAATGGGTTAGGGTGCGGACTGCGAAACATGACGTCGCAGGTTCGAGCCCACCATTCGACTATTGTCGTGAACCACTCCAAATACAAGCTCTAATGCTTAGTTGGAGGGTTAACAGGAATATTAGTAATGTTAGTTAAATAGCATTGCTAGTATTGTTTTTTTTTTTTTAAAATCGCAAAGTCTATAACATCGTTTATTTCTTTATTTATGAATAATAAAAGATGTAAATATTGGTCTCCTGCGGCGTTCCTCCCACACATACAACATATCTCTGAATAATCGAATACAGTTTTGTTTAATGTCAAACGCAGTGGGGACCCCGAACAATTATTTCTTAACTAAAAGCCGAACGTTATTGGAAACAGTTGTCGTTTATTTGACCTTACAACGGTCACATCGCAACAATTCATTGGAATTGAGGTACGAATATGACTCTAATGTATTCTGCTGATCTAATTTCTTCCGAAAACAGGTGTGACATCTGTCGGTTGTAGGAATCCGGGAATACGTTTAGTCTTGTTTTATCATTATATACCAATTTCGCTCAGACTATTAATAAGGCACAGCTTCAAACGAAGCAAAACCATTTGTCCGTGTGTGTCCTACACTAACATCTTTAATCTCGTACAGGCGAATCTGTTTAAGGATGGTAATTCATAACAATAAAAACTGAAATTGCCATTGTATGGAAGTCTCCGCCTTTTAAAGAATTATATCAGATGCGAGAATTAGCGTGGAATCTGTATTGTCGGTCGATACGTTCCACCAACGATTCACAAACTTTTTCACAGCATTCAAGTTGCTTGTCTTGCGCTCACAGTTACAGTCCTAACTTGTTTCACATAGAAATATCGGATTATTGTTGTGGCGCAACGTTGCTACACCCTACCTATTTCGGAGCATATTTGCAATGTAGATTTGACTGCTGCGCTGTCTGTGCGCTATGGCGATCGTAAAAGGGCAGGCACTTCGAATAAAAAGTTAATTTATTCAGCAAAAGAGTCAAATGCAACGGTTTAAGTAGATAGAGAGATAACGTGGAAGTAAACAATTTTTCTGCGAGGGGTGCATTACATATAGACAAGAAGGCAGTGCAGAGCCTTGCTAATTTCTTAAGAAAAAGTTACTACGTTTTTTTCAATTCAAATACTTTGACTTTTATACCTAATGAGTGGGTCAGAACCACGACCTCGTAGAATACCGACTTGAGATAGACGCATCGTGTGCAGTGAGGTAACCGGAGGCCCACTCTGTCTCCCCATGCCCCCTCCTCATCCTCCCTTCCATCTCCCAAACAGCTCCTCGGATATTACATATGTAATCGCGGGCGACGGTAATCTTGCTTGCTCGTTTGGTCTCTTTCCCATAAAAAACACAACCATATGCACATCACAGCTGATACAAAACCGTTTAAGATTTTACAATGAAGTAATGCTTTATTTATCGCCCAGTAAAGTAGCAGCCTGTAAGTGCCCACTGCTGGGCAAAGGTGCCCTTCTCAACTACGAGTATCGGAGAGGGTTTAGGAGCCGGGAAGGGCCCACCACGCTGCTCCAGTGCGGGCAGGCGAGCTTCACATATCCTCGAAATAATATTATTAGACTCAGACATTTATTAGGTTTCCTAGGTAGGAAAACATCGTGTTTCCTTCACCGCTGAGTATGAGGTCAATACAGTACTTAAAATAGCTATTAACAATTTTAGAAGTGCCGGCACCGGGGATGGATCCCCGGTCACATGCGCTCTATGAAACTAAAGTGACCACAGGGCTTCTGATGGTAAGGGGCTACTGCACCCCATAGACACCAACTAAAAATTTTAATCGAAGGAGGTTACAGAAGCACTGCGACCCCTGAGGACTGAGATGGAATGTTACACAGCCTGTAATTGTAAGGGCTCAGTGATCACCTTCAAGTTCAACTGAACAAAGGTTGTGTTCGTAAAAGGCGGCAGATATAGGTAAAAATGGAGCCCCTGCCCGAAGTCTCCTTGGAAGAGAACCAATCCTCCACAACTATCCGGATACTTTGTGTACGATCCTGGGGTTCTAAGGCTTCAGAAATATTATCTGACCTTGTATTAAACCCCATTTATTGGATAACAAGATATGACATCGACCCGCTCCTTATGATTTTAAGCGCGTAACTTTACACCGTGATTAACAATTTTACGCGCAACGCCATCTACAAACGAATGCGCGAACAGGATGGCTAAATTAGTTTTATCTCGTTTCAAAGTAATAATTGAAGCATGTTCGCTCTTAATAAAAATAACACGAAGCAGTAGTCCGTGGTAACTTTCTGAGCCTCGAGCGGACCCAACACGTACAGACAACCGAGATGGCGCTCACTAGGGTCGTTGTTTCCATGGATTCCATTACACGTGTAATTGTTCGTGGACCGCAAGCCGCGGTCACGTTTGTGTTATAACATTAAAAAATATTATTAACTCTTGTTTAAATTAGATTGTGGTCAGGTCGTGCGACTGTGGGATGTGGGAGGGGAATATACCATCCACTTTTCCTGATGCCAACCCCATCAGCACGCGTTACAGCCTGGTAGCTAACAAACGAGGCTATGAATGATGATGAAATATCCAACCCAATTTGCCAAACCCAAATTCCCACAGACTAGTGATGGGGAGCAGCAACACGAGTGCGAGGGTCCGACACAGTGCTCACCAGCTCGCTTATCCAGCGTGGTAAGCATAGTAGCTTCCATTCATGGCGGCGGCTGTAGCTGCTGCTCGAAAGGGCTGGTTCGACCGGGGTAGTACCACGACCTCGGCGTGAAGTATAGGCATCTTGTGCTTCTACGTTTCATTCGGTGAGTGTGGTCATCATCCCAACCATCTTCCAAATATCCCTAAAAGACGGCGAAGCACCTGCAGCTCCTCTGGTGTGGCAGGTGTTCGTGGTAGACGGGTCATCAGGTATATCAATTATGTTGACTGTTTAAACCTTTCAAACCGGAACACATCAATAGCCGCACTGCTTGCGGGTTGAAGAAATAGACAACTCTAGGTAGAGAAGGAATCTCCCACAAGTTGGATTAAGCATCTCTTAATGACGATGACTTTTTAAGTTGGCTCTCCACGGCGGGTGATTTGACGGACTTGATGTAATGTCCAATTAAAATTTAGATTTCATTTGTTCACGAACCGAAATCATTGGATTCGATCAATAAAAAAAAACTAAATAAAGAAGGTAATCTGCGTATACTATGCAGCTATAATGACAGACTGACGGACGTCGGTTCTCACAGTGCCCGTTCAAGTTTGTTATTTCACGCTCTGACGAATTTTAAAGGCTGGCTACACTTATTCGACTTTCGTCGTAGACACAGTTATTCTACATTGCTTAGTTTAATAATAAAATTATAACAAATTTAGGCAAACATTCCCCTATGCCTCGCTTGTCTCGTCTATAATACTAAAGTTGTAAAATAGGCAGCTTGGAGATATTTTCTGATTCTCTGCCAAATTTAAGAACAAAATATGAAACAGTGTTGGTGAACCTTAAAATTTAACCTTTTTTGTCTATTATTGTTGATTCTCTTTATAATTGAATAACATTGCCTGCACATGTGGCGCCATGTTGCCTGTTATCAGAGTGCAATATGTAAGAAAACTTTGTCTGCATAAACACTTTTGGCGATCCTAAAATACATAAATAAATAAACGCTTATTGCAGTGACGTCATGGAAAAAATCTTATTTAAATTAAGGAGTGCTGTGTGTGAAGTGGTGATTATTTTTGTCACAGAAGGCAAAAGGAAAATTTTGCAGGAAGAATCTTT
The DNA here is from genome assembly GCA_029286595.1 of Bhutanitis thaidina. Taxonomy (NCBI): domain Eukaryota; kingdom Metazoa; phylum Arthropoda; class Insecta; order Lepidoptera; family Papilionidae; genus Bhutanitis; species Bhutanitis thaidina. The sequence goes on along the minus strand of JAGSMS010000041.1, from coordinate 277,926 downwards.
CTTTAGGCTCTAGTACTGACTTGATTGTGCTGTGTTGAAGCAATCGGCACGCGGGACTCTGATTCCCATTGACAATATCCCCATCAACCGTCTCGAACATAATTCAGACACAAAAAATATTTAATTAAGACAAGGGAATGAAAGTTGAACTGACTAAAGAACAGACGAGGATTAAAACTTAAAATTATAGACGTTCTTATGATATATTATGATATGTGATATTTAATTAAACAAATATTTTGGAATTAAATTATCTGAAACCAATATTATTTTACTTTCAAGCTTTATAAACTATAAGATACGTTATCAAATCTGGTAAATTGGATATTTTATATAAAAGCGAGAGCTTCTCTGCTTCTATTCAAAGTTTCAAATTTAAAACAAATAAACGTAATTATTTTATGAAATATTTAACGAAAAAAAATTTAATAATATTATAAGAACTCCCTGTTTTTAATTTTGAAATATGAATATACATCATGTACGAGTATAATATAAAAGACACGTGGAAGTGTGTTTTCGCCCTAATGCGTGGGCGTTGGTAACCAAATTTAGGTTAATCAGAGATTGTTACACGGCAGCTGACCACCGGGACAGTTGGTATGACTGATTTTTTTTTTTTAATTCACGAAGGTTTGATTACCTGAACATAGTAACAACTATTGGATTTCTGCTTGTATTAATTTAGAAAAATATGTTTAAATAAAATATCAATGCTCTTTTTAACCAACAAAAAGTTTACATAATGGTAATGATGTCTTGACCACGAGGTCAACTGGTGTTTTATTTTTTATTACTTCTAAGAATGCAAGGATTTGTCTATAAACATACAGATAGGTTATCACAACAGAACATTAAAAAAACTACAAATCATTAATCAGTTACAAATCGTTGCATTCTCCAGTGCCCACTTCGGCGAGGTTACACGTGTAAATAAATATTAACGAATAGGAACCAATGCATGCTCGAGAGTTATTTGTGGGGCGATATGTTTACTCAGCAACCCGTTACTTGGGCAAGAAAGGAAGCGTTTCGCCGAGTCATCGTGCTGAGTGACAGGCTTTGTATTGCTAAGCTCTCTGCTTAATAGGTCTTCAAAATTGTATTGCTTCAAGAAACCATTAATGGATTTACCTATTCCCATAGTTTAATAAGTTTTCTTCTCACCGGATGGTAGATTGTGATGGCTGCAAACCTACTCGCCGGGTTTTGCTGGGAAGAAAGGGGGCGGCAGATTCTTATAACGTTACTACATGGCAATGAAAATTCGTAATCTCTGCCTAATCCTATTCTTGATACGCGTGACCATATTTACTTAAATTTAATGTAAGTATATCCATAGTTCATTCATAGTTATTAAAATAAATACTTTGACTTTGAAAACTAGGTACAATTAGGATAGGTGGAAAATAAATACATGCACGGTGGGTGCCCTACAACAACACACACCTGTGATATGTATTTACCATTTTCTTTCAGTCTGTTTAGGATCCTTTGCGTAAGGCGTAAATCATACTTGGCAGGTTTCTTTTATCTGTTTCTTTACTTCGGACTGCAGTATAACCACAAATCGTTTGACTCTTGTACGTATCCGTTTTTACCATCGAGTAAAAACAAAAAACATTGAAAAAAACACGTTTCTTGTATCGGCACCAGCCTTAATTATTTTTATTTGTCAGGATATCCGCCATAATGAAAATTATTTAACGATACATTACTATATATATTACTAATTAAAAGATACACCCTTTTTTAAAGCTAGGTCAGACGGACGGACGGATAGACAGCACCGGCTTAGTAACACAACTTTCTATGGAACTTAAAAACTACGATGAAGTGGTTACAGTTTGAGAATTCCTATTAGCCCATCACGTGTCATAACTTTGAAACAATAAAAATGATGCTGTAATGAGATAACTCATCAGGACTTTGAGACGAGAAAAGTTGTTTATTTATATCTTAATCGCTTTTGTGGTATCATAGTACTCAGTTATTAGATTCGGCCATTAACGAGTTGCCGCTGATTACCGCCAGATGGCAATCTTACCATAACAAAGTTGGCTACCAATTTCATAGATATGCTAATAGTAGTAACTTTTTTTAATGCGAATCTGTAAGTTATCGAAGCAAAGTATTTTTTACACTTTTGGCCGAAATATAGATTTTCATCAATTAGTACTATCTATGATCTATATCTAAAAGCCATTTATTATTCTTTGTGTTTATAAAAGCGACAAACGTGTTAAAATACCTGAATATTTTAATAATTAAATATATTCACATCATTAAGTAGTTTTTATCAGTCACGGCATCGTAACGAGCTAGTAATTTTGGATTCAACTAAAGTATAGCAGGTGATAAGAATTTAATATTATTGTAAAGAATATTTTAATACGTTGTAACTTTTAATACATTATATGTATGATGCTCTGTAGATAATATAATGGGTACTTCCAATTAAATAATATAACACATGCTTAACGTAATATATAATTTTTAAATTTTGGAAATAATGGAATAAATTTTCTTTAGACAGCATAAGTACTTTGCTGAATTATATATCAATAATTGATTAAAAAAATAAAAACATACTTTGTATGACCCCGACGTGATTTGAACACGCAACCTTCTGATCTGGAGTCAGACGCGCTACCGTTGCGCCACGGAGTCGATGCCTGATACAGCGAAATATCTAATTATAGTAATAGTCTTGCGTCATCTCTCCGTACACGATCCTTCAAATATAGAGTATAAATAAAATAAAATAATTTTGAAGAATGTTTCGCCGGCATGCGCAGCCTTGTCTTGTGCATCGGCTGCGAGCACACGACGATAAAGCCGATATGATGTCAACGTCACGTAGACACAGACCGCGCATTATTTTTTTATTCTATGGGAAAGCGGGCAAACGTGCACGCGGCTCGCCTGATGGTAAGTGATTAAAGGGAGCGGGGTTGGGCGTCGTCCGCAAAGTGATTCCACTTCAAGCCGGTATTCTGCGAGGTTGTGGCTGCTGCTCGAATGAAAAGCAGCAGCAAGAGCCTTAGAATACGCACAGAAGAATACTTCATGGTGACTCTTGTTACACTCGCGCGCGGGTTAGCCGTCACAGTACCAGACACTGCTACTCGGACGCTGCCGACGACATCGTTCTTAGTATTTTCTCTCTGGTATTTATTCTACCGTGTTTAATCTCCGCCATTTATCCGATACCGTAAGATTTTCATGGCGCCTAATTAGTTATGCTAGGGGCCTAATTAGTTATGCCGTAAACATTCCGTGTCCTCGTCTTACATCCAACACATGATCACCAATGATCGAAAACGTGTAATGGACGTGAGGAATGTTGTCACTCGAATCTTTTTGAGGCGTACCGGATAAGCACATGACTGAGTTGTTTGTTAACTTTATCTTAAATTTTAATTAGTATTTGTATAGTAGCTCACTTTATATATAATGTAAACCTGCCCACGACCACCTGTGGCCCCACCGACCCTTGAGATACATGGGCCGAGTCTTGGGAGAACGCACCGCTACTTGTTTGCGTTTCCAGCGCCTTTACAGACAGGAAGTCAATCCTACAAGTTATTTGAAGTTATCGCGTACGCCCTGGCCACGGCTCTGCTCACTTTACATAATTCATATATTTTTTTAATAGTACGGACCATAAAAAGTTACAGTTTTGACACAAACTAGAAATGAGGTAACGCTTTTCATTTAAACGTAATTTTAATAAATTATATGTGCAATAATGCCATGGTAAGTTTTAAATATTAGTACATAAAGTCAAGTCATTTTAAATTAGAAAAAAAAACGAGCGGATGTAGAGGCTCTGGTGATTTTAATGGTGGCGACGTGCACTGGTTGATTCAGATCATTTATCTCGAATCTATGCAAACTCTGCATCTAGCTCACTGTACACCGCCTTTAGCTACTCGGCGCGAAATTGAATGGAGCGGACATCGTTAAAGCTTTCACGATTTATATCTCACGAAAGAATGAAGCGTCCATTAAGCCATTTTTCACAAAAAGTTAAAAGGAGCCCCAACGGCGGGACCGTAATCCCTGTTTAAAAGAAATCTCGTTTATCCACTCTCCCCTTCTCCACCGAGCGCCGCGCCCTGCCATCGCTCATTCTTAACTCGATCGTGTTCCTGACGGATACTTCTCCAGTTTCAAGTCGAAAATCTTTCGTCGGCATATTCGAATACGTTCGTCGAATATGATATTGCATAAGTTATTACATTTAATTCTTACACTGTTTAGTCGACTATAGTTGGGGCAAAGAAAAGTTCTAATGTTCACATATTATTCTTACTCTGTACATAATGTATCATTTTCTTCAATACCGCTCCATTAGATTAATTCATAGCATAGTCTTGTTTGGCTGTGGATAGAGGGGTATTGGTACCAACACTAACATATGGAAGCTGGGTATGGCAGAAGAGGCATATAAGCAGGATAAATGCAGTAGAAATGAGATCGTTAAGAAGTATGATTGATGTGAAGATAACTGACAGGGTTCGAAATAATGTAATCAGAGAGCGTTTTGCCGTGAAAGACGATGTAGTGATACGAATTGAGAAAGGGATGCTAGGCTGGTTTGGACATGTGGAGAGGATGATTGAAAGTAGGTCGGTAGAACGAGTGTTAATGGTAGAGTCGGCAGAGGAAGACCTGGTCGAACATTTCACGATCAAATCGGAGACGTTCTGAAAAAGGCCCGGTCAAGAGTACTCTAAATCAACGAGCATGCATACGAAGATTGATGAAACTGTAAGAAGCGAAAGACGTATGTCAGGACCCTAGCAAGTGGAAGACGGTTGTCTCTGCCTACCCCGTTGGGAGCAAGGCGTGATTATATACATACATACGGAATGTGGGAAGCGAGCAAGCGACTCGCCCGATGGTAAGCGATTACCGACGCTCACATGCATCTGCAACACCAGAGCTGTCTGTCTGTGTTCGGTGAAATTATTGTCGTTTTGGCTTTAGAAGCTTCATAGGTTCTTGCTCCGGCGTCGTCGTGGCCGCGAGCGTTTTATAAAGGTGAACAAGTGCACCTCTGCTGCTTAGCTTTGTTCCGTAAGCTATCTATGGACCATTCAAGGGAGGTACGAACCTCGTCCCGGACGGTCGAGTTGCCCCGATCACTCTGGACGAGAATCGCCCAAACACGCGGGTGTACGATGTGAACGCAGGTGTGTTATTTGGGCATCGGCGGGGGAAGCAACACCAGAGGAGCTGAATGTGGGTTTTCGGCTTTGAAAGATATTCGGAGAGGAGGAGACGGCCGCCTGTTACCTTATTTCGGTTACGGTATTCTGCGAGGTCGTGGTACAGACCCGGTCGAGCCGGTCCATTCGAGCAGCAGCAAGAGCCACTTGGCTCTACCACTTACAGTAGAATACATCATGGTGCCTCTTCTTATGCTTTGCGGGCGGGTTAGCCGCTTGGCTCTACCACGAACCAACTAAGGTGAGGTTGATTTTTGGATAAAAAAAGATTAAACAACACATACATACATTATGAGCAGTAAAATAATAATACACTGTATGTTATTGTAATGGTCAATTAGAGTTAACGACCCGGCCTCGTTGCGCGGGAAACGGGCCCAATAATTACACGCGGCACTGATTCAGCGACGGTGCCCGCGATCCACCACCGGTCTCGAGGATCGAAAAAGTTAAGGGAACTAATGAGACAAAAACTGTAATTATGGCGCATAGGGTCGCCATGTCTAATTTACGCACGGACAGTTCCCGAAAGCGCACAATGGCTAAAGTTATTACGATAAGAGATACAGAGAGTGATCCGTCTATAATGTTTCTGCAGGCGCTTTGCTGGCCTGGCGAGGCGAAAGGGAGAGGGTGGAGTGGCCCTCCGGGTACCTCGCAGAAGCACAAGATGTTGCTTCACTACTACCCCTGTGGAGGTGCTGCAAAAGCCGCCGCTTGGCTCTATCACGTATAAATTTATTCATTAGCCATGCATTACGACAATATTCTCTATAGATATCGCGCTTGATCTGTGATAAACATGGGTTCCAGATGAAAAAGGCTCTGAAGCTTGACAAGACAGATCAGCTTAGATTTGGAGAGGTTGATCCAACAGTGGGTCAAGCTCAAAGTGTTCTGTAATTGTGAAGTCCGACCTTACTTTTGGTTTATTTCGTACCTTATGCTTACTTTATTATTTTTGATTAACATGTTCTGTGTGTTGTCACTTTATGCTGTGCCAAAAAATATGTTTCTTTCTCTCTCTCTCTCGCATGCTCTCTACACTCAAGATGACTCTCACAACACGCCTCTTAAAATTAATTCTCCATCATATGATAATCTTGCTCTTGTACCTACTTAAAGGTTGTCCTAAGGTTCATCTATTTATGCCACTATAAGCAGAAATTGGACAGTGGGAGAGATGCAGGTAATCTAAATTTCGCTCTACCTACAGTTGTAATAGGTTTTCCGTACTGTAGAGAGCGCTTTCAGGTTTTGCTAGAAGTTACTATGTAAAAGAGGCCCTCGGTACTTCTACAGTGACTCTTTTTCGATACGGTACGGTCCTTTAAGATATTTTGTTGTTTACACTATCGAATACCATGTTTGACTCACCTTACCTGCCTGCAAATTATCCACTGCAGCATGAGGAGGATTCGCTATAATCGCCAAGCTCGGCAAGCCAATTGGCGATCTCAGTACTCTGGTAGACTATACGTCGCTGCCCGTCATCGGTCTGTTTGATTCTGTGATAATTTTCGATATGGTTACGCCGCCATCTGTCGGCAGACATTGCTACTTTCACGGCTTTTCCCTTAGTCGCCTCTCACGAGCAGAAAGGGGGTGACAGAAAAATTCCGGATATTATTAGGTTTTTATTTCATCGTTAAATTTCTAAAGATTCTGTGTTGTGATGTTATTGAAAAATAGATTTAAGAATTTATACAAATACACTTTTAGAATATTATAGTTAAAAGAAAAATAGGTTACTACCTTCGTTCAAATAACTATTTAAAATCCGTACAATTCCACGCTTTTATAGCTTCATATGGGCAGACAAAAGATTCATATATATTGTATAGTTATTACTTAAAATATCAACGTGGCTTATACGGTAAAACTGCTCTAAGCCTTTTATCAGAACATATTCAGAGTCCTAAACTTTCTCGTCTTCTAAGTAGCCACAATATCCCCTTCGCAGAAAAGTTTCGAGCTCTTAAACGCGCCGCTTACGACTCAGCGATTTTAAAATGCCCGCTCGTATTCCCTTGTTTTCTCTCCGTCTGTCCCCATGCCCCCCGACCCCTGCGCCTCGCCCGCGCGACGTAAAAACTCAAAGTTACGATCAGAGAAACCGACGGGCCCCGAGCCATCAATCTGGCCACAATAAACGTGAGAGTTTATATTCGGGCACCGTCGCCTGAAGTGGCCCGCGGGCCGCCGACGCCAGGCGGGCCACAGAATTAGCGAGACTTATTTTCTCTTCTTTGAAATTGGTTTCTACGCACTCAGCCTAAGTGATAAGCAATGTCTGACCGCAACACAATAAGCACTAATCTTCTCAAGTTGTAGGTCACTCTGAAGTAATTTAGGGTTTATTTGTAATAATTTTATTGACCTTTGTATGTGCAAAAGAAAAATCCTCTATAGTAATACTATATTTATTGCCTTCATATACGATTAAACCTTCATACATTTAGATAATATGTATGAAGGTGCTTCTGTTGTGCGTATGTTAGTGAATGTGCAACTTCTGAACGACTTGACTGTCTGAGCTCATATTTGTTTTGTTGATATCATGCTTCACAACTAAGTTAATGCTAGGACGCGGGAGGAGGCGCTGTAGTTAAGTTATTAACATTTTTTTTTTATTATTCAATAATGTTTGTTTCAAAATTATTCATATTAACAATTTATGTTGGTTTAGTATCAAAAAAGAAAATCAAAAAATCTGGACCCGGTAGGTAGCGCTGTGTTCGCAGGTATTTAAGAATTCAAACTTATCTCGTTACTCACCGGAAAGGGCAGAACAACGTCTGCTGAGCCAGATAAATGTCTCATATAATCCCCTAAGGCATAGCAATAGAGTAGTATAATATTCTAATTTTCAGTATAACGTGCTATATATCCTATATTTACTAATAATGGAAGTAATGATTTTATAAAATTTAATCTAGCTATTAGATTTTAAAACGAGGATTGAATTTTTTTTTTATGGGAAAGGCGGCAAACGGCCAAGGTTCGCCTGATGGTAAGTAATTACCGTCGCCCACATACATCTTCAACACCAGAGGAGCTACAGGTGCGTAGCTGGCCTTTAAGGGTATTTGGGAGATGGGAGGGAGGATAAGGAATGGAATGGGGAGGTGGAGTGGGCCTCCGGTTACCTCACTCACCGAACGAAACGCAGAAGCACAAGATGCCTCTACTTCACACCGGTATTCTGCACGACCTCGCGTATTAATCCGATCGAGCCGGCCCATTCGAGCAGCAGCTAAAGCCGCCGCTTGGCTCTACCACGTTAAAAATTGGGAATTGTGCGTTTCGTCTAACCTAAGTTAGGTTTGATCTGAGGCTTCGCGAAAGATACTGTTTTGTGATTAACACATAGCATCTGAAACAGACGGGTGAGCTTATGGTATCGCTTATTTAATAGCCCCATGAAAACTTGGCTGATTGCACAAGAGGAGGGCGGCAACGTTGAGCTTATGGCGCATCATCACATTACGGGCACTAAAGATAAATGCAAGATGATCTGGTTTGAGAATCACTGGAGATGACAATGTAAGTTGACGACGAGTAGCGATTCCGATTTTGATATTCACTAGAATTGTGCTTACCTTTGAAGAGAATCTTCAAACACAGTGTGTGCAGCATCCAAATAGATAGGTTGCCAGATCATCCTCGCTCTTCTGATAGTGGACACAATATGAAAATATGTTAAGTGTGACGCCTTCCACGTCACCTATCGTCAGATAAGCAGTAACTTAGAGTAAATTACCTGTAAATGCCCACAGCTGGACAAAGGCTTCCTTTCAAATATTTTTGGGACTACAATGATATTAAAGCGAACGCTCTGTCCGCTAGGCACCAAGCAGTATAGTTCGTTATTTTCGACCGCTGTGTGGACTCAAGTTATAAAAATACTTAAGAATACCTAAACCTGAACACCTCTGCCTCGTGGGTTACATCGTTACATATCGCGTTTGTCTGTGACTTATTCTATTAGTTTTTACAGTTAATATAACGTACGTCCCTAACTTGATAACTCGCAAACTATACGGATATTGATATGAAAGTTACAAAGACTTAATAAATGCACTACATTGATAGAGTTGGTTAGTTTAAATTTGTCGTAATAGATTCTTTTACTTCTTTATCACCCTATTTAAGTCCACTGCTGGACAAATACCTAATAGGAAAGTCAAAGGAATACCCGAAATCCGCAGACTGAAGACGGAGAGCCCTTGCCTTACGTGATCAATATGCTTTCTTGAAAAGGTTTAGACTAGGTTATGTTTAGCGATGGTAAGTCCACCAGTACTAGTAGGCTGATATTTAAAAAAAAAAGGAAAGAAAAATCAAAAAATAATATATCTCCTTGGTTTCCGAACACTACGACGGCCCTAACTTCCGTCAATTCGTCATGAGCGCCGCATTATCGACGCTTTCGACCAATTGGCTAGCATAGCATAGGTGCGAGCTTTTACCGCAGACCTGTTAAGCTTATAACCTCCGCTACTATAACCCACGATTCTAAAGGCGTACACGACTGTGCAGTGCGTTGGGTTTGGACAAAGGTCCCTAAAGTCTATTTCTTGTGCTTTGTTTTGGTATCTTATATTTACCAGTTCTATAATAATTATAAATAGGACATTATAATACGTCATCCAGCCCCCTAAACTAGGTGTTCTGTGTCTAGGTAATTGAGTAATCATTTTTATGAGAGTGGTGTGAACAACAAGCTAATAGCCCACGGGACGATCAATGGCTACTCCAGCCCATGAATACCTGCAAACAAGCACAATTGTTTTTATGTCAAAGCGGCCATACGAGCATACGGCTCACCTGATCGTAAGTGCTTACCGTCGCCCACGTACATCTGCAACACCTGTGGAGCTGCAGAAGCATTGACGGCCTTTAAGGATATTTGGAGGATGGGAGGGAGAATAAGGAGGCGGAATAGAGGAGGGTGGAGAGGGCCTCTGGTTACCTCACTCACCGAAAGAAATGCAGAAGTACAAGATGCCTCTACTTCACGCCGGTATTCTGCGAGGTCGTGGTACTACCCTGGTCGGCTCTCTATACCTTTGGAACCGGAACACAACAGCTGTTTGGTGACAAAAATGGACAAGAACTTAGAAAATAAATAATCATCATATACGAGTCTATCAAACAAACATATTACAACTAACACATTTGATTCATTAAGTATACATATAATTACCCTTCGCGTGATTAGAACCCGCTATCCCCGGCTTCGAAGACAGAATAAAAACCGACTAGGCTATGACAGGCCGTCGAGGTAATCGTTAACTTCATAATAGCTATTAAATATACTTACAAAAGCAGTTGAAGAGCGTATTGTTACGGGAAAAAAACAACCTAAAGTCTCCCCTTCAACAAAATACGAGCAACAGAAGCCAATGCTAATAAAAACCGTTCTGACTGCTGGACTATAAAGGCCAAGGTACTCAAATAAAATAGAGTCACTTCTCTTGAATAAATCCCTTTATATAGTGCCGGTAATGGACTCCTCACATTGTTCGCCTCCTCGAAGAAATTTATGACTAATACACCCAACTCACAATGGCTGTAATATAGAACAATATAAAATATCGCTAGTACTATAGGAATTGGTTGAAAACATTTCCGTTCGGACGGGGAGACATTAACGCGAATCCTCGGGTCGCAATCATTCAAATATTGACTGGTTTGTAATAAAAATAAAGAACATGCAAAACGAACCTTAAGCGATTACCATAACGTATAAAGCTCGCAGCAAACTTCTGCCTTCATCCTAAATAATACATAAAAATATTTTACAGACTGTGTGAGTTCGTTTTAAAATATCCACAGAATCTAATATTAAAGAATAAAACTGCCAAAATACATTTATTTGAATAATGTCATCTCTGAGAAGAGATTGCAACTTCAAACCAAGCAATTTTAAAACTTAGGGTGTACGTAATACAACTGAATATGCCATTGCGGAAGTCTGACTTTTAAAAGCTTACGCTGGGTGACAGTGGTTTCCGGGACGATAATCGGAAACGTTTTATGAATATTTTAAATAAAACTGTCAAGAATGTTCTGAAAGCAAAATAAGTATGACATATATAAAGAAAGAAACAAACAAACAAACAAATGGACGCCTACAAAAGTAATTAACTGAAACAAATAGTAAACAAAAAAACATCTAAAACTAAATTACAATAAAAACCAAAAATTGATTGTAAATTGTACGCCGCATTTCCTGCAAACGAGGCCGGCCTCTCAGGGTTCTGCTGCACCGGAAATAAATTCCGACATAGCACTGATCTTCAGTGCCAACCCCCATGACATATAGTAGGCAAGAGTAATGCGCTCTTCGGTCAATGCGATAAATATCGAAGATGTCATCGAATCCAATTTCCGCAGAGTAGAGATGGTGAGCAGCGTCACTATTGCCTGGATACCGGCACACTGACCCGCTTGCCCGGCTCGGCGGGTGCGATGATGAGATGCCTATGATCAGCAGTGGACTAAGATAGGCACAAGTAGCGGCGGAGGCAGTAGTCGACAACCTCATCGCCAGGAGACAGGTGTACGTCTGAGGCCTGGCTTCACACTCTCGCCTAGGGTTGCCTGTCGAAGAGTATGCAAAAGTACAATTTTCCAGTTGGATGGACCTATATTTTATTTTGTAACACTGAAACTAATTTTTTTACTCTATCCATAAAATATTATATTTTTTTAAGTGTACTATATTTTTTATAGATATTCTGAAAAACGCAACAATCAGCGGAAAAATGTTGGCAACCCTACTCTCGGCGAACAGTTATCCCTGGCTTCGCGTAGGATAGTACCTACGCTATGTTTTTCAAGGTGCTGTGCACTGTAACGGCTGGGGACAGACGTCAATCATGCACTTCATTGGTTCTTTACAGAAGCGTAAATCACACGTAGTCAAATTCCCCCCACAGTAAACACCTTGGGGAGAGGACATCGGGGAGAGAAATTGATTCTCCCTTCTCCTCCGAGGTTAGAATAGTATACATCTTCGACACAACACTCACGCCACGTCACGCATTGAGGTTGGCATAGATTACGGAAATCCATATGGCACGACAGAACGTAGCGGGCTCCTTTTACACGCTCTTCACATCACCGGGTTGTGAGCCAGGTACCCGTGCTCGCTTAGGCTTAAGATTTCCAAGGCTTTTCCCTTAGTCGCTTCTCACGACGGAAAGAAAGGCATTGGCACCGTTTAGCTTAGCTTAGCTTAGATTCTTACGGCTTTGCCATCTACCATAATCATATTATATATATCTTTGATTGGTATTGATATATAGGAGTGAAAGATGCACTACAATGGACCATTTTTAATTTTAAGGTTCCTTAAACCAGGAGCGCTTATTTTATTGCGGTTAAATTCATACTGAATTTCAAAGCTCTGAATTAAGAAATGCATAGAAATACGACTGCTAGGAAAAAAAGAGTAATAATCGTTTTCTTAATTTCAGGTCTATTGGTTTCGGCAATAAGAAGGAAGATATGATGCTCTAATTCAAAATTTCTACAGTGCAAGAGATCTGAATAAATAACGAACACAAATAAATAACCGTGTGATCGAATAAAGGTTTCATTTTAGAGTTCTGGAAGAAGGAGTATTAAAAGACGCTGAAGTGGAGGCTAAGGTTTACGAATCAGTATTGCACCTGACCACAATCCGTTTCCGAAGACTGCGGTGGCGGTGCAGTGTAGCTCATCCCGGCAACGATCACACAATAAATACGTTTTCAATTACACCGCGCCCTCCTCACTAACCAGCGGCACTCCTCCACGATCGTTACTGCATTGAAGATCAAGAGAGCCGCGGCCAACCCTCGGTGTAAATAGAATTGAGTTTCGAGTGGAGCATTTTGAATTGTTTAGTTGAGCGGTGCGATACTGCGGTTAGAGAATTCAATTTTCGATGTACCGCAATGCGTTTTAAGTTATGAACAGACAGAGGGTAACTGCGGTAGAGCGTATTTCATATAGTTCGTATAGTTTAAGGGAAGCCGTGGTAGCCTAGTGGTCGGGGCGCTCAGTTTAATGTCATACAGTGTGAGTGACCTGGGTTCGATCTCCGGTGCCGGCACCACTAAAATGGTTGAAACAATTTTAAGTGCTGTATTTACTACGTGGTCAACGGTTAAGGAAACATCGCGAGGAAACCTGCATGTCTGAGAAATAATAAGTATTATTTCGAGGATATGTGAAGCCCGCCAACCCGCACTGGAGCAGCGTGGCGGGTCCTTCCCGACTCCTAAACCCTCTCTGATTACTAGTATTTGAGAACTGAACTTTGAGGGTGTTACTTTACTTTAATATAGTTTAAGTGTGCTTACACTAACAAAAACATAACAGTCAAAGTTTGGTTATAAAGGTCTAAAAGACCCTACGATGTCTGCGTGCCCATTGACGACTTACGGCTCCCAGAGCAAGATCCATTTAGGCAGAATATATATTACAGTAGCCGTGTTCGTAAATATTCAAAAGCATTTATCTGTGTCTCGGTATCGTATTCTTAAAGGGATTCCCAAGCAATACCAACAGTGAAAGGATAGCAAAACTACTTTCCTCTCCGTATTTAATTTGTTTATTTACGTATTACATGTATAGTATATTATACATCTAATAACTATGTAAGTATAAAGTAACAGCCTGTAAGTGCCCACTGCAGGGTAAAGGCCTCCTCCTCAAATATCTGAGAGCGTTTTGGAGCCGGGAAGGGCCCACCATGCTGCTCTAGTGCGGTTTGGCGGACTTTATGTCCTTTTTAATTAATATAATGTAATTTTTAATAGCAATACAAAATAAAGAAATAGATACATGTATATTGATCAAGCTAATTAAAAATAATTTAAAAACGATAAACAATTTATAAAGTACTAACGTTACACGTATATGTATAGCTGTAGAACAGTATTGCCTAGTCGATAATGAATAGAAAAACATTACTCTTTCTTCGTTTTAAATTGTTTTCTTAATTTCAGGTCTATTGGTTTCGGCAATAAGAAGGAAGATATGATGCTCTAATTCAAAATTTCTACAGTGCAAGAGATCTGAATAAATAACGAACACAAATAAATAACCGTGTGATCGAATAAAGGTTTCATTTAGAGTTCTGGAAGAAGGAGTATTAAAAGACGCTGAAGTGGAGGCTAAGGTTTACGAATCAGTATTGCACCTGACCACAATCCGTTTCCGAAGACTGCGGTCGCGGTGCAGTGTAGCTCATCCCGGCAACAATCACACAATAAATACGTTTTCAATTACACCGCGCCCCTCCTCACTAACCAGCGGCACTCCTCCACGATCGTTACTGCATTGAAGATCAAGAGAGCCGCGGCCAACCCTCGGTGTAAATAGAATTGAGTTTCGAGTGGAGCATTTTGAATTGTTAAGTTCAGCGGTGCGATACTGCGGTTAGAGAATTCAATTTTCGATGTACCGCAATGCGTTTTAAGTTATGAACAGACAGAGGGTAACTGCGGTAGAGCGTATTTCATATAGTTCGTATAGTTTAAGGGAAGCCGTGGTAGCCTAGTGGTCGGGGCGCTCAGTTTAATGTCATACAGTGTGAGTGACCTGGGTTCCATCTCCGGTGCCGGCACCACTAAAATGGTTGAAACAATTTTAAGTGCTGTATTTACTACGTGGTCAACGGTTAAGGAAACATCGCGAGGAAACCTGCATGTCTGAGAAATAATAAGTATTATTTCGAGGATATGTGAAGCCCGCCAACCCGCACTGGAGCAGCGTGGCGGGTCCTTCCCGACTCCTAAACCCTCTCTGATTACTAGTATTTGAGAACTGAACATTGAGGGTGTTACTTTACTTTAATATAGTTTAAGTGTGCTTACACTAACAAAAACATAACAGTCAAAGTTTGGTTATAAAGGTCTCAAAGACCCTACGATGTCTGCGTGCCCATTGACGACTTACGGCTCCCAGAGCAAGATCCATTTAGGCAGAATATATATTACAGTAGCCGTGTTCGTAAATATTCAAAAGCATTTATCTGTCTCGGTATCGTATTCTTAAAGGGATTCCCAAACAATACCAACAGCGAAAGGATAGCAAAACTACTTTCCTCTCCGTATTTAATTTGTTTATTTACGTATTATATGTATAGTATATTATACATCTAATAACTATGTAAGTATAAAGTAACAGCCTGTAAGTGCCCACTGCTGGGTAAAGGCCTCTTCCTCAAATATCTGAGAGCGTTTTGGAGCCGAGAAGGGCCCACCATGCTGCTCTGGTGCGGTTTGGCGGACTTTGTCCTTTTTAATTAATATAATGTAATTTTTAATAGCAATACAAAATAAAGAAATAGATACATGTATATTGATCAAGCTAATTAAAAATAATTTAAAAATGATAAACAATTTATAAAGTACTAACGTTACACGTATATGTATAGCTGTAGAACAGTATTGCCTAGTCGATAATGAATAGAAAAACATTACTCTTTCTTCGTTTTAAATTCGTTTCTTTAAAATATGTCCGCCTGTCACTTGCACCATACAATGTAGTGAATGTCTGCCAATTGCAACGTGCGGTGGGCGTCCAATATCACGGCTTACCGGCCGACGGCCGAGCCTCAAAACCGTATCGTCTGTCTTCGTGATTTTCCTAATGGCGTAATATTGCGTCATTGCTAATGTTAGAGTTTGTGAACGTAACGAGTTCAATGAAAACAAAATACCTCGAGTCCACTGTGAGAATAGTCCATCCGCTTCCCGAGCAGTTGTACAGGTCGTCGCTCGCTCTAGTGGGGTCCGTCATTCACTGCGCTTGCGCTTGTATTGTCGCGACGAGTTTTCGAGGGCTCGACCCTTCTTTCACCCATAGGCTATTAGTTCTACGAGCTAGGTGACCCGGCTGTACTAATATTTGTTCAAAAACTCTATTTTAACCCTATACCGGTTTAGTTATAGAAATTGAGTCAGAATCAAAAAGAACTAGTTAGGGATATTCTGTATAATGCACGGCGACAACTTCCTCCGTGGTTTAACTCCCGGCAGTTAATTATACATGATGCAGTGTCAGAGATACGAGAGTACATAAAGCGAACACACACAAAAACAAATAATCGTTGTTTCTGTACAAATATTAGCTTCGACTTAACTTTGAACCCAGAATCCAACGGTATGTCTCAGCGGTCAGGTACGCTAAGTACTAAACCATGCGGTCGTCGTGCTCAAATAGGGGTAGTGCAATTCTATGGTTTCGGAAGCTACGCAGTATCACCAGAAATCTGTCAGCAGGAGCCTCATGTACAGGTACAGGTTTTAATTAACTAAAGGTAACCAATAGGCACATACTGGTTGGTTTATTTTTTTTAAAGTCCCGCTGTTTCGGATGCTTGACAGCACTGGCACTTTGATCACGAGGAGACTAAAGTGTTTGGCGTCCTGATATCACAGTTAACCTGGCTTCATCCAGTTTTATAATTATTAATTTTTGGGCTGATGTGCTCACAGTACATTTTGCGTTGACCAAAATCTGACATCTTGCATTGTTGTGCTCATTCATGGATTTACTTCTATTAATTACCGGATCCCAAGCAGATGGTAGCCAGCCATCTTCTTTTCAATTCATCTTGTCTAGAGTCCTCAATCATCCTTGGCTGGAATCGGTGTTCTTTTTGAGACTCCTCCCGACATAACCTGTTCTTTTTCCGCAAGGGTCTACCTATGTACATTAAAAAATGGGTTTTTACTTTAATTTGGCGTAATTAGTTTTTTAGTTAGTAATTTTTAACCTAAAATTTAACCTTTTTGTGCAATACCTCATCCTCATGATTTTGGATTGTGCTTCGGCTACCATAACGTTTCTTCATTGTCTCGATAAAATTGTGTTTTCACAAAATTTCATAATTTCACGATATCTCAATTTTCTGCGACCGCCCCTTGGACTTTGAGGCATCCGGAATGTTTATGTGAGGCTTGTTCTCCGTTCACCTTGGACCCAGTGGTGAGTACCACTAATTTACAAATGCGATTACAATCAGAAAGCTCATAAATTTATTGTAACTGCATTTAATTATAAAAAGGAATGCATATTGGTATTTACCAGCCCAAAAGAATTCCATATTAAGCTTTCCATGGGTGTACGGTCTTAAACAAGCAACATCTTAACCTATGGCGCGCATTCCTTAATAAATTTTGTCGTCTTCATTTTAACTTTTATGATAAATTGTTTTGAGAGTAGCTCCACGATGGCCGCGCGGTTGGGGAATCGACAAATACAATTTCAGTTCTCGTGAAAATGAGTTTGTAGAAACTAATGTATGAACTTTATTGATAGCCTGTACACTAAGATGGTTAAAAGCCGTCTATCACGTTGTTTCAAATAAGCTCCAGTGAAAAGTTGGTGGCTAATGACAAAAGTTATTATCCTTTAAGGTGCGATTTCTACGTGAAAGCTAGTTTCTTTAAGAGTATCTGGTCAGCCAAGTAAAATATTACAATTTTACTTAGCTGTTGAACCGTTGAAGTGTTCCAACAATTGTAAAGTAGTTCATCAACTATGGAGTCGTTGCGAAAGAACCCTCGCCGTCACCACAAGAATTCGTTTCATTTACGAAATGAACACGTGTATTTGACATCGGACACCTGGAGCCGGAAGCCGCAAGCCGCCTTTTTGTACGCGGCCAACGTCGCGTCGCGTGCAGCCATGTGATACAAGCTCTATGCTGTCGGTTGTAGACGCCCTTTGTTTAGATCTACTAGCTGTGACAGATTTGAAAACCGAGAACGAGATATTTCTCTCGTTATGTTCTAAATTTTTTCAATAAATTATTTATCGTAGTCAAGCTTTTACCGTTCATGTTTAAGTTATTACCGTTTTACTAATATAAATATAAGTCTCTTTACTTATGGTAAGAAATTTTAATTTCGTTTGTCTTTTGTGACTTTTTTTTTCAACTACCACCCTTTCGTAATGAAGTTCCTCTCGTGAAAAAACGGGCTAAATAAACACAAAGTAGATATCCTCTTTTTTTTTTTTTTTATACACCTTATTTATACATTTTATCTAGGATCCAAATTGAATAAATACTGCGTTTCTTTTAGTCACACTCGCAGACAATTGAAGCGCTTTAAAATAAAGTAATATTATAAAACATGAAAAAATTACTTGTGCAGGATTTGCAGACCCGAGACGCAAGTATGACGCATATCGCAGCTATCGCCCGCCTCGACCACGTTAGATGGAAAGAGGACGGCCCGGCGCGCGACGCCGCTGCCAGCAAAGGCTTTTGAGCGAGCATTACAAACTCACGTCCATACATAATCAAATATATTGTGGGTACAATGTTAGTTCAATTGTTGTCGCGGAACGTTGTCACGACTTCATCAGTAAAGTATGTTCACACATACTTGCAATTTCTTCGAGACCATAAACTATTTTGATCTAAATTAAAAACTAGAACATCAGTCTGTAACGGATTTTTATCAGCATAAGCAGCTGTACTGAGTTTATTGGTGAAAGTTCCTACACGCCGCCCGCCGGGGACCGCCCCGCTGAAGTCTCCAATCAATTCTGATCCCTAAAATTACTGTCCTATTAATAAACTCTGATATGGTTTTACAAACTAACCTTAAGGTGAGATGAGGTGTAAGGCTTCTGATAAGTCACAGATCGCGCCAATGTCATTTTTAGAATTATCTCACGCTAATATATTTATAAATATAATATACATATATGTATATAGCGCATCTTAGTAAATTCAAACATTATTATGTAGTACTTCAATGATTTAAAAAGAACGGTGGGATTTGATTAAAAACAACATTTACAATCATTTTACTTTGTACTGGTAATCCCGAAACAGGATAAAAATTAGATAAAATAATGTAAATCGTAATAATCTAAAAATTATTACGATGTATGTGATAATTTGTTTTGAGAATCAGCCTCAGATTAATTTTCTTCAGTAGACTCTGGACGGTACACTGCTAACAGATGACCCGGTGGTCATCAAGGTTAGGACTGCCTCAATAAAAGATTTAATTGCACCACATTTGACCGTAATTTTTTCTAACAGTAGTGTAGAATTTGGAGTATGTCTTGATTTAATGTAACCTTTGCTTCCGTATTCCGTAATCCGGTAATACTTTGTGCCTTTTTACTTCCATAAACAATTTGGTTTTAGAAGAAGTCGCTCCAAAACCGAAACTGATATAGAGCTGACTAAGCATATATTTGATATTTAAGGCCTAGGGGAGCTCACAGGGTGTCTTGGGTGTCTTTTGGGATCTTTAGTGCCTCCGATTATGTTTATCATGAAACTACATAATTATGGCATAAGAAGTACACCGCTTCAACTTGTCTCATCGTCATCTCGTATATAGAATAACAGGATTCAAAAAGTAATCTTGTAATTTAAAAAGCCGCACTTATGCGAGTTCTTCGGGGTCAACAGTGTCAAGGTTTCCGCAGGGTTCGTTTCTCGGCCCATTTCTTTTTCCTACTTAGCATTTTTACTTATGACATCAATTAGTGATGATACTTTATTAATTTTTAAAATAAAGCGACAACTAAAGTATTAAAACACATGGCGAGTTGAATAATTCGATATTAAAAATAGTTTATTAGTTTAACGCGAATAATTTTCTTTTAAAATTGGAAATTAAACTAAAACTATAAAATGACCATCACCTAATTTTAAACATTTACGTATCAATGTACTTATAAATGGGGGAGTGGTGGGTTTTGTGGATACCACTGTTTTTCTAGGCAAACAGCTTTTGATGCAATGCTTCATTGGGTTCCCAAATATTCTAACTTGCTAATAGGCTTGTCACTGCACCATATGCAGTCAGGTAATATGCACATATGCATAATATCGATACAGCTAGAATAGTGCATTTTAGTTATGTCCATAGCATATCACATTGTGAAGTACTACACAAGTATTGTGATGAGTACATTCAGCTGAAATAGAAACTATATTCGTCTTCCTAAAGAGGGTCATATGAGCTATTCGTAAGCTAAATTCTAGCATATCTCTTAACAATCATGTATAAATAATTAATTTTGATCAGAGTTTTAACTTCATGATAAGCTAAGTTTCAAAATCAAAAAGAAGAAAAGTCTTGCATACAACTTTTTATAATTATTGTGCTATGCAATTAAATACTTAAATCTCGTTTGTTCATTACATAAATAAATATTAAATACCTATTATACTAAAAACCAACGAGCGTAATCAGTACAGATCGTAATTGCCTTCAAACAGATACAAATTCATTGGTCAAGGGCAAGGGACCCTTCTCATTAATTAGACACGTAACAGTACGTCAACGGTCTAATTGATATTGACGTTGCTCCCGCGACGATCTCTCGGATGCTTGGAACACTAAGATCTAAGTTCCGCTCGTTCAAAGGTGATTAAATCGAGATTATGATCTGTGAAACAATAATAGATTAGGAGAGGCGAGTAGGTAAAGAAGCCGTGCCGTAAGTGAGGTACCATAACTTAGCCACTGTCTGTGGTTAGATAGGCCGTTTGGCTCTTTGCTTGTTGAGGTCATGTCGGAGGACATTAAGCATTGGTAGCCCAGCGGTCAGAACGCTCGCTTTATTTTCATAGAGCGACCTGAGTTTGATACCCATTGTCGGCACCACTAAAATACTAATATAAGGTCCATACATATGACATTAGTGTATTATAAAGAAAAAGTTAAAAACTATTATTTTTTTATGAAATTATACATTTAATCAATCGAAGTATGTACCATTATTATCTATGCACTTTCGCAATTTTATAGGTAGTTCATTGAATCAATAAAATCTTTGAAATCGATTTGGACTGCCTTACTGGAATTGAATTTTGTTCCTTGCAAATAATTGTGCAAATTACGAAAAAAGTGGTAATCTGTAGGAGCAAGGTCCGGGCAGTGCGGTGAGTGCCGGAGGCGTTCCAATCGGTGTTGACATGAAGCAGCAGTGGGCTAAAGCTATACAGGTCTGCCGTAATCGTTTGGCCAGAAAGATCTGGGATCTTAGTTAGTTGTAGCCATACGCTACATACACCAGCACCGGTCCACCAAACACTCACAAGTACCTTTTTCTGAGTCAACTTTCGCTTGGGACAGGATTTGGAGACTGAAAACAAAGATTTGCGATTTCATGTGTGCCGTGTGGTGACGGCGTTGGAGAATCTGCCACCACATCTCCTCCCGCGGCGTGTCGTCGAAGATAACTAAGGTTATGTGTCCGAATTGAACCTCAACGACGGGTCATGGATCCCAGACAAAGGCCACATCTGTGCTCTGAATTCTATGGGCAGTTGTTGACAGCGCAGCGCAGAAGCTTAATACTTTGAAAGAGCAATTCTTATAGTTGTATTTAATATTTAATAGTTGTAGTAAATATATCTTTAAGTGGTTTTTAGAAAACGGCTCTAACGATTTGGATGAAATATTGTATTCAGATAATATTTTACATTGCAAGTTTATCTGCATAGATAATTAAAATAATAATTTATTAAAATTAGTATGTTCAGAGTGTGCCGCTTCATTTGTAATGTCATTCTTCGACTGCCTTAAGTCGATTGTCCTAAACACACAAAGATCGCCTAGATACTATATCAATGTCAAACAAAATCACTAACTTATCTTTTCCTTCTCTTAAAAATCGAACCCAAAGCTACGGCTTCATTTATCTCTCGATTAATTTCACGTTAACAGAACGTTAATCGCTAAGTCGTTGTGCCTACACAAGGAGTTAAATTTTCCAGAGCCATTTTTGATACTGTTTCAGTTACAAAATATTAATATTCTGTGGTCTCAGTTTCAACAGATAATTTATCAAGCCATTTCTTTATTTAAACTCATTCGTGTTTTATAATTTGTCGTATAAACAAAAAGAACCAGGAAGATAATAAGACGAACGACATGTTCAGTACAGCGTCATTATACGGATGAAGAAATAAATCAACAATTCGATGCGTTCCGAGTACCGCGGGACAAAAACTTTCGGAGCGTCGTGTCGGCTTTCAACAGGTCCCTGGGTACCTCGGCGAGCATCGCTCGTGCACAATGCGACCCGCCAGATCGGCCCCGAGGTCGGCTCGCGGCGCGCCGGCCGATACCACCGCTGAGTACCAACTTCAATCATACTTTTCTAAATATTATATACTCGCTCACCTTGCAACACCATTCTCATAAATTAAATTATATTGCTAGTAAGTTTAACTAAAACTATATTCGACTTGCGGATAGAGACAATGTAAACTGACTCTATATTTTAAATAGACTCTAGTTTTTTTACGTGATAGAGTCAAGCGGCTGCTTTTGCTGCTGCTCGAATGCTCCAGTTCGACCGGGGTAGTACCACCACTTCAAAATATAGGGGTACAGTAGAAGCATCTTATGCTTCTGCGTTTCGTTTGGCGAGTTAGGTAACCGGAGGGAGGCCCACTCCCCTCTCCCTCATCCCTTTCCTTCCGATTCGCCACACAGCTCAGATCCACCACAGTGCGATTCTCACGGAATTTTCTGCCACGCACTTCTACTTTGTGGAATCAGGTGTCAACGTATATACATCTCCTCTTGGGCGTCGGTGACCACTTACCATCAGAGTAGTTGAGAGCTTGGGAGTGACTCACATCTGTGGAGCTTCATTCAGCTGTTTTTCTCTATTAAACGAACCTCTTTTGAAAGGGTTGTGTAATTAAAAAAAAATTATTACACTTTACAAGTGATACTTCTTCTTCTTCATCACGACTGATGATCGTGGTTGGTAGGAGTTGTGATGGCACAAATGCAGTTACATCATCGTTTACGGTCCATTACGTTCCTCACCACATTACAATTTTTGAGAGGGTTCCTCACCTCTAAGCTGGTCAGTCCACCGTGCTGGTGGTCGGCCACGTGATCTCTTGCCTTCAGTATATCCAACAACGATTAACTTTTCCAGATTTTCGTCTCTCCTTCTCATTAAATGGCCAAAGTAGCTCATGAGGCGTTGCTCGCAGATTGTGGATAGTCTCGTTTTTATATTGAGTTCCGACAGTATCGACAGATTGGTACGAGCTGTCCCTGGTACCTCGGCGAGCATCGCTCGTGCACAATGCGACCCGCCAGATCGGCCCCGAGGTCGGCTCGCGGCGCGCCGGCCGATACCACCGCTGAGTACCAACTTCAATCATACTTTTCTAAATATTATATACTCGCTCACCTTGCAACACCATTCTCATAAATTAAATTATATTGCTAGTAAGTTTAACTAAAACTATATTCGACTTGCGGATAGAGACAATGTAAACTGACTCTATATTTTAAATAGACTCTAGTTTTTTTACGTGATAGAGTCAAGCGGCTGCTTTTGCTGCTGCTCGAATGCTCCAGCTCGACCGGGGTAGTACCACCACTTCATAATATCGGGGTACAGTAGAAGCATCTTGTGCTTCTGCGTTTCGTTTGTTGAGTTAGGTAACCGGAGGGAGGCCCACTCCCCTCTCCCTCATCCCTTTCCTTCTGATTCGCCACACAGCTCAGATCCACCACAGTGCGATTCTCACGGAATTTTCTGCCACGCACTTCTACTTTGTGGAATCAGGTGTCAACGTATATACATCTCCTCTTGGGCGTCGGTGACCACTTACCATCAGAGTAGTTGAGAGCTTGGGAGTGGCTCACATTAGTGGAGCTTCATTCAGCTGTTTTTCTCTATTAAACGAACCTCATTTGAAAGGGTTGTGTATTTAAAAAAAAATTATTACACTTCACAAGTGATACTTCTTCTTCTTCATCACGACTGATGATCGTGGTTGGTAGGAGTTGTGATGGCACAAATGCAGTTACATCATCGTTTACGGTCCATTACGTTCCTCACCACATTACAATTTTTGAGAGGGTTCCTCGCCTCTAAGCTGGTCAGTCCACCGTGCTGGTGGTCGGCCACGTGATCTCTTGCCTTCAGTATATCCAACAACGATTAACTTTTCCAGATTTTCGTCTCTCCTTCTCATTAAATGGCCAAAGTAGCTCATGAGGCGTTGCTCGCAGATTGTGGATAGTCTCGTTTTTATATTGAGTTCCGACAGTATCGACAGATTGGTACGAGCTGTCCCTGCTACTCTCAGCATACGCCTCCAGCACCACATCTCTAAAGCATCGATGCGCTGTCTTTCTCTTGCCTTGAGTTTCCTGGTTTCGGTACCGTACGTAAATATGGGTAATACCAGTCGTATTTTGGTGTTTCTTCCACGGTTTTGCCATATTCTCTTGAGCCGTGTCATGGCATCTTTAGCCATACCTATGCGCCTCTTAATCTCTGGAACACAGCTACCACTGTTGCAAGACAAGTGATACATTTAAAAGTTATTAAATTATTACTAACCCCTTCTAATATCATTAGTTCTGATATGAGTTATAAGTTATAACAATAAAACCTCAATTGTTTCAAAGTTATGACACTCAAAAGAGTTATGGATTATTAATCCATAACAAGCCGAAGAATAAAAGCTATATCGTTCAATGATCATCTTTGAAACGATGTAGATAGACAACGGGTTTTTTAAGGATGACGTAATGTTGACTCATCTGATAGCGACGAATACCACATGACTATGTCCATGTCCAACATAATAATGAAGTGCTTTTGTGCCTTATCGTAAATTGTCCATTCATTACCGTTGACCCCCGAGCCCCGAGCGCGCCTCTCTACGCGTAACAAACACACGCAGCGCGCTTTGTGTATTATGTATACTTGTCATTTCGTTTGGCCATGTATATACGTTTACAAATGTTTGTCGAAATAAACAATCCTTCTTTCCAAATGTCAAATGTTCTCGAGCCTCGTCCGTTAATTGCTCACTCTAGCGAGTAGCATCTCCAGATCTTTAGAGCGAAGTTGCTTGCGCTCACCAACGCACCTGGCCAGTCATGTGAGCATGGTCTTCCAGGCACGGTCTGCCAGCTTGCACGGCAAGGCCATGAGCGTGAGCAATGACCACTTAGGACTCGGTAAATATTTCAGATAAAACATTGAAATCTCCAAGGATTCTAAGCTGAAAGCTTTAGAATTCGAAACGCTGACTTCGAGAAAGATGTTTGAAAGTAAAACAGTGGTGTTATATAAAATTCCACACATTGAACGTTAATATCAGATAATTGTGCGTTCCGGAAGAATTTGAACACAATAGCGCATAACTTGAAGCGATTTCCACCTAGCATTCTCACGCTGTTACATATACGATGCTATATTATTTCGTAGAACTAAATAGGAATGTGCTAAATTGTTTGTGAAGTTTCTACGTTTCTAATTAGGACTAACTTAGCAGACTAATAATAATAAACATTATGGTATTTATTTGTATCTTTATGTATTGATATATACAACCCAACCAGATGACAATATAGAAATACCCCAAAATAAAAAGGATGATCAATATAATACATAATAATATATTTATTGTAGCAAACAGTTAATAAATCCAAGCATAGTTACAAAAAACGATTATCAATATTATGTCGGTAGAAGTAAAACAGTGGTGTTATATAAAATTCCACACATTGAACGTTAATATCAGATAATTGTGCGTTCCGGAAGAATTTGAACACAATAGCGCATAACTTGAAGCGATTTCCACCTAGCATTCTCACGCTGTTACATATACGATGCTATATTATTTCGTAGAACTAAATAGGAATGTGCTAAATTGTTTGTGAAGTTTCTACGTTTCTAATTAGGACTAACTTAGCAGACTAATAATAATAAACATTATGGTATTTATTTGTATCTTTATGTATTGATATATACAACCCAACCAGATGACAATATAGAAATACCCCAAAATAAAAAGGATGATCAATATAATACATAATAATATATTTATTGTAGCAAACAGTTAATAAATCCAAGCATAGTTACAAAAAACGATTATCAATATTATGTCGGTAGAAGTAAAACAGTGGTGTTATATAAAATTCCACACATTGAACGTTAATATCAGATAATTGTGCGTTCCGGAAGAATTTGAACACAATAGCGCATAACTTGAAGCGATTTCCACCTAGCATTCTCACGCTGTTACATATACGATGCTATATTATTTCGTAGAACTAAATAGGAATGTGCTAAATTGTTTGTGAAGTTTCTACGTTTCTAATTAGGACTAACTTAGCAGACTAATAATAATAAACATTATGGTATTTATTTGTATCTTTATGTATTGATATATACAACCCAACCAGATGACAATATAGAAATACCCCAAAATAAAAAGGATGATCAATATAATACATAATAATATATTTATTGTAGCAAACAGTTAATAAATCCAAGCATAGTTACAAAAAACGATTATCAATATTATGTCGGTAGAAGTAAAACAGTGGTGTTATATAAAATTCCACACATTGAACGTTAATATCAGATAATTGTGCGTTCCGGAAGAATTTGAACACAATAGCGCATAACTTGAAGCGATTTCCACCTAGCATTCTCACGCTGTTACATATACGATGCTATATTATTTCGTAGAACTAAGTCTATAGGAATGTGCTAAATTGTTTGTGAAGTTTCTACGTTTCTAATTAGGACTAACTTAGCAGACTAATAATAATAAACATTATGGTATTTATTTGTATCTTTATGTATTGATATATACAACCCAACCAGATGACAATATAGAAATACCCCAAAATAAAAAGGATGATCAATATAATACATAATAATATATTTATTGTAGCAAACAGTTAATAAATCCAAGCATAGTTACAAAAAACGATTATCAATATTATGTCGGTAGAAGTAAAACAGTGGTGTTATATAAAATTCCACACATTGAACGTTAATATCAGATAATTGTGCGTTCCGGAAGAATTTGAACACAATAGCGCATAACTTGAAGCGATTTCCACCTAGCATTCTCACGCTGTTACATATACGATGCTATATTATTTCGTAGAACTAAATAGGAATGTGCTAAATTGTTTGTGAAGTTTCTACGTTTCTAATTAGGACTAACTTAGCAGACTAATAATAATAAACATTATGGTATTTATTTGTATCTTTATGTATTGATATATACAACCCAACCAGATGACAATATAGAAATACCCCAAAATAAAAAGGATGATCAATATAATACATAATAATATATTTATTGTAGCAAACAGTTAATAAATCCAAGCATAGTTACAAAAAACGATTATCAATATTATGTCGGTAGAAGTAAAACAGTGGTGTTATATAAAATTCCACACATTGAACGTTAATATCAGATAATTGTGCGTTCCGGAAGAATTTGAACACAATAGCGCATAACTTGAAGCGATTTCCACCTAGCATTCTCACGCTGTTACATATACGATGCTATATTATTTCGTAGAACTAAATAGGAATGTGCTAAATTGTTTGTGAAGTTTCTACGTTTCTAATTAGGACTAACTTAGCAGACTAATAATAATAAACATTATGGTATTTATTTGTATCTTTATGTATTGATATATACAACCCAACCAGATGACAATATAGAAATACCCCAAAATAAAAAGGATGATCAATATAATACATAATAATATATTTATTGTAGCAAACAGTTAATAAATCCAAGCATAGTTACAAAAAAAACGATTATCAATATTATGTCGGTAGAAGTAAAACAGTGATAATAGCAGAATTATTATTGATATAGTTGAGGTGCAAAAAGAAAATCAGTAATCCAGATGTCATAATCAGGTTGACTATGACATCTGGACTCTCAGTCTCCGTGACAACAGCTGCCGTCACAACACTAGAAACGTCGGGAATATAAAAACTAAATTAAACTCGATTAAATCAGTGCAAAATGGTTTCATTTCAAATGTGATTAACACTAGTTCGCGTAAATATACGAAATTATTAAGTTAGCTTCTTTAATGTTTCTGCATCCTTGTCTTGAGTCAGCACGCGTGCTCTACTCTGGTAGGATAGTATGGACAATATAAACCACAGCATATTCGAGATAGTCCCGATAGTTACCGACGCCCTCAGGCGGCCTCAGGCTACCTCACTCACCCAAATGAAACCCGTTACGTGCCTTGATACCCAAGTGGGTGGACGGTGTCACGTCTTAGGTCCAAGAGACGTCAGCTCGACTTCATGATGGCGGACATGATAGCGAATGAAGTATTCAATAATGCTAAAGACAAAGTAAAATGGAAACTTAAATGTAGGTAAGTGGAAAAGAAGTGGCACACATCTCGATGCTTCGATAAAAATCATCCAGCCCACTTGGTCCGGAAATTCATGCCAGCTCTAGCAGGTGCTTTTCAATAACGGTCATAGCCAAGAAGAATTAAAAACGCTTGTAATACATCACTTAAGCTTAGTTAGTTTATTAATTGGGACTTAACCCATCGTAATTATACTTATAATTACGATGGGTTACTCGATGCCACGTTCGTTATTCGAATGCGCGCCGGTCCTCGTATCTAAACCGATTGATCGTTAACGTTGCTGCATCGGAAGCATGTCGTACTCGAGCGAAACAACGCCGTCGATTACTATCGGAATTGGAAGCAGGTTGCCGAGCCGCGAACATGGACACCCACCCGCGATACTTTCCAGATACAATGCAGACGAAGGTTGCGTTTGCGCCGTTTATGGTTCCACGTGGACTTCACTATCGACACACTGCGCACGCGACGTTGAATTTATGTAACTCTAGTACCTTTAGATATTGTAATATCCTTCACTATTTGAAGGATTTGGAGCAGCTAATGAAACACGTTGAACAGTACAACCACCATTTATTGATCTGCCTGATAAATCAGGGGTACTTGTAGAAAACCTCTACCAACATACCTACCTATGGTAAAGATATTGTATCACGATACTTAGTTCTAGCTTAATCTAGATATATTTTTACCTAATTAGGAAATTTAAATCTCCTGCTTCGTTCTATATTTTTTTTCATGTCTAGTATTATCGTGTGTTGGCTTTTTTACCTTCGTTTTGTTCTTCTTCAGCCAGCAGTCAGCTGTACATATGCGTCGCCGTGAAAGCACGAGCGAAATCTGCCAAGCATTCTTGGAAAATTTGTCACCACGCTTGACGAACGATTCGGTCAGCGCCCAGCCGCTGCCCTCACATATGAAGTGCTTCTCCCCATAGTTATGGGGTAGAGTTAGGAAATGGCGTAGATTAGTTAATCTACGCCATTTCAATACACCTTTGACAAACTCAACAAACCATACATCGTCATAGCCAAGTTTGTTGGCCAATATGTTGGTCAATAATGGTGCACACCTCACGGGGTGATGGCGCTTGGAGAAACAGTTGGTTTCATACTTTAAACAATATGGTTAATAGTTATTTCACATCTACATGCTCCTATATACAACATAATTAACAATTAGCGGTTATATCGCTGCAGCTAACATAATATTTATGTATGTACGAATGGGCCGGCTCGACCGGGATAGAGCCACGAGCTTGCAGAATACCGATGTGATATAGAGGCATCTTGTTTTACGTTTTGTGCTATGGGTGAGGTAACCGGAAGCCCTGTCCCCTCTCTGGGCGACAGTAATCACTTACCTGTTGAGGCACTTGCTCGTTTCCAATAAACTAAAGAAACACATAATCCAGTAATATTTACATCGTTGTTATTTATCAGTGAATTACATAACGACTGTGATCAGGTCAACCTTACAACCGCTGAGCCAGTCTTAGTTGGAGAGCTCATTACTATAGCCCAGCCGCTTATTAACCGGGGCGAATCGGTTTCCGCTCAGCTGTCGTGACCATAGTTCCCTGTTCTTGTAGATAAGTCCCAATGCAGAACTTCCTCCATCTAATTACAATACTTATCCAATGCTGACCATCCTGTGAAGTGATTTGAATTGTATGTAATGCGGACAACGCATTTTCTGGATTTCACTCCACTGTTGAACATAGGCCTCTCTAAGAAAGCACCAGCTAAGAAGGCTTCCCTATATACAGGAGCCGGGTAAGCCATGTCGGTGAGCGCTGTGCTGGGACCCTCGCAAGTCTGCGCATTATTCCCGAGTTCGATTCCTTATCGACACCGCAACGAACAAGTGATTTTTTTCTAGTCACTTTTTAAACATTCTCGTATCCTAATGATTTTTAAAACCCCGTCAGGCATTTTACAAACCGAGCAGCAAAATTCTCGTATCGTAAAACGTCGTTATTTATTTGAAGTCGGTAAAGTTGCTTAGTACTATAGTCGGGCCCCGATCCCTTGATTGTTGATACGCTGCGGGTACCTGACCGCTTTTTTCTTCATTGAAGTTTAATATGTTTGCAGATACTCGAAACATGGCTTAGCGCCAATTTTCATTTAAAATGTACCAAATAATTCATACATAAAAGAAGCGGGCGTGAAATAACGACCGTTTTAAATAATTAATTATATAGTCATCATTAAGACACATCAAAAGATTAAGTAAAAAATTACTTACCATATCCGTATACTGAATCAAGTAAGACACCAAAAAGAAGAAGAATAAACTATTTATCAAATTATAATGTAATAATAATAATTTATAATGTATATTTAAAGATAACTTATTTATTTTATTGTATTCTATGTATGTATACATATTTATATATATAACCTAACCATACGTGTATATATCTAAATAACCCCATAATTAATAATGTAAACAAATAAAAAGAATACATACCGACAGTTAACCTCAAATCGGTTAATAGATTTACCGACACATAGACACTTTATATGTATATATATATATAACACCACATTTATCACGAATACTCACAATAACTTATCATATACCACCATATATAATTTAAAATCACACATATATACTCTCGTATATTTATGTATGAATATATTTTATCTCCACTGATACAAAACACGTGTTGTTGATTCATATATATTTGAATAACTACCTTGAATAGTTATCAGTTCTCACGAAAACTTGAGAAACAATTACCGACCAACTTCACGGTGTCGCTTTTAGGTGTCGGTGTGCGCGCGCATACGTACTGAAATATTTGATTAAACTTATAAAAGAAATATTTTTAACGATCTAAGTACTACTTTGTTCGTTATATTACGCGTTTAAATAATTGCTAATTTAATAACTAATTTGCAAAAGTTCTTATATTGAACTTTGGTTTTAATGTTTCTTATAACGAACATATACACTATACACAGACAATGAATAGTGAAACCGACTACACTAACCTGTCAGGCTGCGTGGCGTCTGCTCGCACCCAGGGCACGGCGCCCCACTCCTCGTCCGCGTGCTCCTCCGTTTTCATCTTCAGCAGCCCCGACAGCCACGTGTATGACTTGCTGCGCTTCATTATCGCACAGCACTGATCACCGCTTCTACTCTGCACCACAACTCTGCAGCACTGTGCTTCTGCCTTTAACACTTACTCGTTTTTGCAACACTATCATTTACATTGGTTGGTTACTAACACTTCGTTTATCACTGTGGTCATTTTACATTGGTTTTTACACATCTTTATATCGCACCGTGTGATTTTTGTTTGATATATTTGCATTTATCACTTCATTTATGGTCACTTCATATTTAGACTATTCTGCAAGTTTTCATTACACTTGAGTCAAAAATTTGAATTAATGTGAAAAGTACGCGTTGAATTAATTTCATCATTCACGGGTATAAATTAAAATATTAATATATCGTATTGCATCTGTTCGAGTAAACCACTCTCCACAAATTATCAATAAACAAAACAATGTTAATCACTAACTAGAGATCTTTACTTATGTATCGCGACACTTGAAATAAACAGTCGTATCTCTGCAGTAAACTATTCATCATGGTCATCAACGTCTGACTCTTCTATCACCAATCCGCCGACCACCGCATGTCAGTCACTTCCAGGAAGCGAGGATTGTGTTTTCACTCCCAACAAATATTCATTGACGCGTCCTGTGGTGGGTGATGGATGAGACGAACATCTTGAAAAGTTGACGTCTGGCAAATGACGGAATAACCATCACAAAGTTATACGAAAATTATCAGACTTTTGACAGGCACTTTTGTTAGGACATCAATGACGCTTCTTGGGAGAGGCCTTTGCCCAGCAGTGGGTTTATACAGACTTAAGATGATGATAACGATGTCTCTTGTATTATTTAGATTTTACAATTCCCATAATATTAAAAATGTTCCCTCCTCGGTAAAAGGAATTTTAATAAGAACGTTTGAGCAGAGCTTCGTCTCCATCACAAAAGCTTGTTTGTCTGTCGATGCTTGTCCATTAGTTGCGCTGCGCTGAGCGTCAAAATATCAATTACTTTGAGATTTAAAGTTTCTCTCGCTAAGTACCGACATCGGGGACGAGCGCCTCGCACCTCCACCATAACACTCCTTAATTTTAAAGGGCTAGGTGTCATAATAGCGTGAAATATGGAAGACGTTTACAGAATCGAATTGGAGTCTCATCGGAAATAATTGACGCCACAATGTTACAAAATGGTCAAGAGTGAGTTGATTATTTTTAGATGGATCTATTGTTACTTAATATTTTTTTTCACTAGACGCGTTTTGTGTCGTTATTTCTTGGTATATTTACGTACAGCTAAATATTGTTTAAGCATGGTTGTGTCACCGTAGCCAGAATCATTGAAAACTGGATGTTTGTTTCTTTGCCAGTTACAAAATTGAATTTAAACGCACTTTCACGAGTATCTGCGATTAACTGAGACACCGCGTAGATAATTTTGACCGAGACCCGTTACAATGTGCGCAGAACATTTTACAGCACCGCGAGAACTTGGAACACGACTGCGTTAGAACTCGCCTATATTATTGCTAAAACAACTAAACCTAAGAGTTCTTAGAAGTAATTTGTACATAGACTTAAAACCGTTGCCCAAAATCTTGAGAAATATTCACCTACACATATTCTCCGTTACTCCATTATTCGCCGTTAAAGCTAACGTCTCTGACCGGTTAGCTAACAACACAGGTGTTGATCAAGTACCCATTGACCATATTAAATTGACCCTTAAAGTACACTTACATTACGAGAAGTACGGATCTCTAGTTCATTGCATTTAACTTGTGGAGAGTGTTGAAATCTTTTCGCTGGAGCGTTAACGTCAGAGAACGTAGGTATGTACTTACATTGATGCACTACACATTGTATACCGAGCCGTACCATTGATCACATTATTACACTATCACTCGATCGTAGGTCGAATGAACATCGACACAGGAAATCGACTCGTAGCTCCAGATACTCGGACTGTTGTGACGATTCACCTGAAACAAGAAAAAAAAGATATTTTTAGGGACAAATGCACGTAAATATATATATCAGTATGTTTAAACGAATTTCGTAAAACGTATGGTTATATACTGACAAATGTACGAAAATATTCTCGAAACAGTTTTTTTTTTATATAACAAGGGGGAAACGAGCATGTGGCCACCTAAAGGTAAGTGATCACCAACGCGCACGAACATCCCCAACACCAGAGGAGTTACAGATGCGTTGCCGGCCTTTAAGAAAGGAATTGGCATTGATCTTTCCTTGAAGGTCCCTAAGTCGTAACTGTTCGGAAATACCGCTGGCGACAGCTGATTCCACAAAGTTGAAGTGCGTGGCAGAAAACTTCAACTAAAACAATTCTTGTTAGTAGAACAATTCTTTCATGATCGGCATCATCGTGAGGAGCGTGCCAGCGAGCGAGCGTGCGTTCCAGAGGAGCGTAGCCCGAACATTGAAGGACGAACTTAAGAATACTGTACTATGCCGTGGAATTAGAATTTTGCGTCTGTTAAAAAAACGAAGTACCCAATCACGTGAACGACGTAGAACGTGGTGGAGCCAAGCGGCAGCCTTTGCTGCTGCTCGAATGGGCCTGCTCGTCAGGGTTAGGGCTTGCAGAATACCGGCGTGAAGTAGAGGCATCCTGTGTTTCGGCGTATCATTCAGCGAGTGAGGTAACAGGAGGCCCGCTGCCTCTCCTCATCCTCCTCTAATCTCCCAAATACCCTTAAAGGCCGGCAACGCACCTGGAGCACCTCTGGTGTTGCAGATTTCCGCGGGCGACGGTAATCACTTACCATCAGGTGGACCGATTGCTCGTTTGCCGCCTTTCTCATAAAAAAAAATGGTGTGTTAAATCTACATCGATTACTTCAGTACGGCTGCGTATTATATCTCACGGGAACTCTCCCTGCACACTCCTCTACATAGCCCGTTGAACCATTTAGTTGACTCACGGTTGGACAGCAATTAATTTTCTGACACAACAGCAGAAATACATATGCGGCTATTCCTTAGAAATAAGTCTTAATCCAGTGCCAAGTGATAAACAAAAAGCTGGCGATTCCGCGAAGAAATACTTGGGTCGATATAAATCGTTCATATGTCCCTTATGCGTGCCAAGGTATCCTTGACTAAGATCTAACAGTCGCATACCGGGTGCAGGGCCTGCACGCTATAGGAAAACACAAGGACCGGACTGCTGTATTATTTTTATGCGTACATTCCGGAAACTAACAGAGTCACCAGCACTCTGTGTTCAATCATTATTTTAACTCGAAAATTTAAAAAAGCACAGGCGGACACTTTAACTATATTAATGTTATTTTGAACGAGTAATTCACAAAGCCATGGGAGCTTAGTTGAGAGGACTTTCAGAGGGATTTCATACTACCTAAATGGTGAATTTACCACGTGGTCGTCTCTGAAGTAAAATAGCACATCATGAGGTAACTTGTATGTCTGTGAAATAATAGAAAATGTTATTTCGAAGTCAAGCACTTGAGATGAGGACTTTATGTGATCAGGAGTGAGACATTGCTGTAGTGAGCCGGCTGGTACTTCATTTTACTTTAATGCATAGTACGTACTCAGGCTGATATGGAAGAAAGAAAAATGTAAAGACAAGAAAACTACATTAAAATCAAATGGTTCCATCGCTAGTTCATTAAAGGTTTAAATTTCGCATTTCTCTTACGTCCTTAAATTGAATCTAAAAAGTTTAGAATCGTGATATGTTTAAAAATAACGGAACCGACTCAACAGCATGGCTACACTCGTGCAGCCGGACGCACGGCATCAACGAAATAGTTCGTGACAGCCAGCGACGAGACGTGGGCGGTGCGAGATTCGAACCCAGTCCATGTGCCGTTTCTACAACGTTACGAATTAATAATCGGTCCAGTGCGCGAGCTCAAATGTACGGTGTCGACCGGTTACACTGCGGCGCAAAGGAAACATGAAAACAGTGAGAACTCTCTACCATCATTTGACGACTGCTAAAGCTAAGTACGAAGTATACTTTTATTTATTTTTCTTATAGTCCACAGCTGGACATAAGCCTTTCTATGAAAGCGGCAATAAAAGCTGGCGGCCCACCCTCACCACACTGGGCAGTCAGTATTTGGGTATGGTATATTTGGGTTTGGTATATTCGCGTGGATTTTCCAAAACTTGGAGAAAAAGTGGGCATACACTTTCACTTGAAGTTATGTAAATTAAAACTCACGTATGCCTTTCGACAGGAGTAGTCAGAGATTACGAATTCCAAGGTTACCACTTTTCGCCTCTTCGAGACGAAGAACATGACGAGTGACGAGCCTCGTCGCCGGGTTTGTCATTTAAATTTTTACTGGAAATTAATAATTATAAATACCTGTATCATAGAGTACTTTAATATATCTTGTAGATGCCAACATTAGTCGAAAATGGTTGGAGGAGCTCAGGTGACAAAGTAATGACTAGCTTAACACCGGGTGGGATTTTGGCCCAATCGTTGCCCAGTTCACAATAAAAATAAATTAAAATAAAAGCCTTTGATGCTGTTGACGATCAAATCAACATTTCAAACAAGATGCTGCAAGTAACTACCTCTCCGGTTCACGTTAACAACTAGAAGAATGTGCCAAAGAATTATTAATCATTTTGTCAAGAATGAGTGCTCAAAATGTCTAAGAATAAAATAATTTGTCTAATACATTTACTCCTCTGTCTAAACATACGCGTAAGTTTATAGTTTTAATGTTACTATAATAATTATAAATATATTTTCTATACGTATCGTACCTATAACATAAATATATTATAACCTATCAACATGTTCATATAGAGTAACAAAACGTAAGCCTCGGAACGCGGATCGCCCGATGTAATTCTCATTACAATATTAATAACTAAGCCAATATCATAACGTTGTCACGCGAGTTATTTCACTTAAACTCACACAACGTGTATATTTGTTTACGTAATTACCGTCTGAATGCTTTCTTAAACAACGTTATGTAAATCGCACATCGGTTTTGACGTACCGATTGGCACAGCTGGCAGTACCGTCAACGACATAAGTGGGAAAATATTACCATAGACTTTTTCTTAACGATAATTTTTTTTGCAATATTGTAATATTAAATGACCTAAAGTGGTAGCAGGCTTCTTGGAGAAATATGTATTACAAATTCTAGCGTTGTGCGCTAAATAAAATTTGCTTATAATCTAATCTAAATTATTAATATACATGATAATATCTTGAATAGAGAACTATTAAACACTTGTTAGGGCACATCGACAAGTGCGATTCGTTCCCAATTTATATTCTGTAAGATGCATACTGACACTCCGATAATCTGCGGTCGTAAGGAAATGTGGTCAAAATGCCTAGTCATTCCCTGTCTCGCAAGCATTAGCACCAGCTCTCGTTCGAGCAGCGGACCCTGTCCGACTATTTTACATGTCAACCCCATCTTGGGGAAGACCCAGATGTGACGGGAATCCGATTCGTCTCCCTCTAGTTAGAACGAAGGTGTGGAATACGGCCTCCATAACACCTGTGCAGCCTTGGTTATCTGCACCATCCCGCAAGACCTACTGGCTACGTCACCGTCTGCGGACCTCTCTGCCCACAGGCGCAGGGACGGTACCTTGCTCCATTTCCAAAGGCACTATGAGCTTGCTACAACGAAAAGTGAATATAGTCAATATAGACTCGTTACCACGGACTAACCTGGTGGTGGTAGTTTACCTTCCAGTATCCGGAAAGAAAGTAGTAGGAAGGGTCAGATGCAGTGTCTGTGACACGTGATATAATACAATCAATAATTTGTTTTATTGCACAAGTTATTGACGGCTGGTATTCGAACACAGGACCCCGGTCTCGGCATTCAGCTACGCGGCCGTCATGTATTGCGATCGTCAGTCTGGCAGCAGAGCGTGGCGGGAACGCAAATCCAACAGTGAACTACTTAAAGATTTATTGAAAAGAAAATGATTTTCTTTACGAGTGTACTCCGTTAGCGAACATCGCAACTCGTGACTCTCCACGCCGGACACGCCTCTGCGAACGAACAGCACTAGACTCGCACCTCTGCATACAAGTTGCCCATAAACACTATATAAACACATGCTCTTGTTCGTCTATTTAAATACACACTGTGTCCATATTTGAGAATCATAAAGTCGCAGTTATCGGCAGAATTACCGTTGGAGTTGCACGATTCTTATCTCCTGACGCTTGACGGATGTTCACCGAATAAAAAAGAAGCAGAAAGCAGTTTCTGACGGCAGACAAAGAGCGATTAAAAGCATAATAATTATAAATAACTTCGTTTCATACTTTTGCTACACGACACGCGTTTTGACACACGACAATTATTTCAATCCTCATCGTTCCTTCAGTCCACCAGCACCAGTCTGTAAATAGTCTACTGCAGGACACAGGCCTCTCCTATAACGAGGATTTGCCATAATCGCTACGCTCGTCAAATAGATTGGCGATTGCAGTACAAGATAAGTCGCAGGTACCGATTTTAAAGTACGACTTATTTGCACTCGCACACGTAGAATACCGGCGTGAAGCAGAGCCATCTTGTGCTTCTGCGTTCCGTTCGTGAAGGGCGTCTCTTGCCTCTTCAAATCAATTCGCAGCAGAAAGCTCCGTCAATCTTTCCTCATTAATTCCACGTATGTGAAACAACAACACATTTTTACTCGCTAATGCAATAACATCGAACAAACGTAACATTCAAAGACGCAATTAACAAGTAACATTCCGCACAGGTGTGGATAGATAGGTATATAAATATCAATCCGGATGGCTCCGGTAGATTCACTGCGCGGACCCCGTAACGTTTGTATGTGTGCTGCCACCGACAGCACGTTACGTGTACACGAAGAAAGAAAGAAAGGGAGATGAAGGTTCTGTTCGGAGCTACAAGTCAATACACACACAAACAAATCTTATATTAAACATGTTTGTAATGTCTATGTCTTGTAGCAGCCCATCTATGTCACACGGTATTTTATACGAATTCAAACAATACTATTAACTTCACTAATATCCCAGTTATGCACTCCAAATAAGCATTAATGCGTCTATCTGGAGTGGTTCGCGACAATAGTAGACGTAAGGTTTCGCAGTCCGCGCCCTGAGCTGTTGGACAAGAGTCCGGAAATAGTTTTTTTTTTATGTTATGGAACCGTAGAGAGATATAGAGATCACCGTGATGATCCAGTGCGGAACATCCTTTTTTTTTACTGGTATAGGGGCAAACGAACAAGCGGCTTACCATCTGCAACATCAGAGGTGCTGTAGGTGCGTTGCCTGCTATTTGGGAGTAAGAAGGAATGATGAGGATGGGGAATGGGCCATGTCCCGTATGTTACATATGATACATATGACACCTATGTCCATCGTCAATAATAACATTTAAATGCTGATGCGTTGTGACCTCCCTGGACTAAGACATAATGCTTCTTGCCGGATCTTGTCCTCGCCGTACATAAAGCTGTGCATACGTACGCTGATATTCTATGAGTTGGTATATGACGAAAACAGTTGAGCTGCAATATGACGAAACGCTCCAACAGGTATTTAACAACACAACGAAGCTAGGTTTGGTCGCTTAGATATTTCGGTAATCTGTGAGTCCGCGGCACCACCCTGGTCGTGCCGGTCCATTCGAGCAGCAGCCAAAGTCGCCGCTTGGCCCTCCTGCGTACAATTCTCGTTTGGTACTGGCAGACGTGTGTGAATGTTCAATACATAAATCTAGAGTGAGGCTAACCTTGTTCGTGATTTCAAATCTTTGAATCAAGTTTAAAATCGAAAGAACCGTAAGGATACAGCGTGCCGGTTGTACATGCTTAGACAATAGCGTGTGTTCGCATATCCGTGATCAGACAGCCTCTATTAGTTCTGACACTAACATGTTCGGGTTTCACGCGAGATCGAATGCAAAAACATTACAGATGAAGTAATCGCGTGTTACAATTCAATTTAAGATGAGTTATTCAACGATTTTTGTCATATGATAAACGACATCGCAGATTCGAGATTTATGGTACTCAGCGAATTGCAAGTTCTGTATCAAATTGTAATTTTTGAACAACATGAGGCGTGATAGTTAAAGATTAAAATCATGGTTGGTGAGAACGAACCATAATTTTAATGACATACAGACATTTATTCCTACACTTACATCTACACATACTACATGATATGGTGATACATAATAATTATAAAATAACAAATCAAGAAAGAAAAATTTTAAATAAAAAACAAACCACTTGTACTGTCAGATCAACTGATCACTGATATAGCATTCCTTACACCAAATGACAACCTCACATGCACGCGATGCACCCTGGAGCCGATGCACGAGACGCTGGCCATTGAATCATCCTGTCCAATTTGTATTTTTTTTTACAGAAGAAGGGGGCAAACGAGCGTGCTGCTCACCTGATGGTAAGTGATTACCGACGCCCACGAACATCCACAACGCCAGAAGAGCTACCGATGCGCTGCCGGCCTTTAAGGAAGGAAAGAAGACAAGAGCCTATCTTGTATACATATGTATATATATATACACACAGAACTCTCAATCCGGTTGATAAATTAACGAAAAATTCAATTTGGCTTAGCCTTGGCTCCCATGATGTCATTTTGGATGACGTGTACCCACAGAGATATTTATTTTACAAACAAGTAAAGCAGCAGCCTACTAATGACCACTGCTGGACAAAGGCCTCCTCTGGAGCCGAGAAGTGTCTCACACTTCGCTCCAGTCCGGGTTGACGGACTAAACATATTATTTCCTGGAAATATTATTTTTATTGTTTCTTGGAATGCATTTCTGGTTAGTTTCATCGCGAGGAAACCAGAAGGTTTCGTTATGATGCTTTCCTTCACCGCCGAGCATCTAGTGAAATACATATCCATAGTTTTTAGGAATGTTATACACGTTCTGTGTAAAGCATTCTTACTTACCCGTTGTATGCATGAAGACGGTTATTGTGCCAATAATCAAAAATAAAACTGGGGATTCTTCTGACTATGCTACAGTAATCTATGGAATATGGAATACATTATGCCCTGAGTTCTTCACCAGAGTCACGTTTTGTGCAAGCATGTCGCAGGGCAAGTATGCAAGATGGAACATTCTTTTTCATTTTCGATGGAGCTTTTATATTATAACTTATTCACCTTACTATTTTCAACTTTACTATTCTCTAATCAGCATCTGTTTATCATATTTTTGATCCACAGTAACGAGCTGCGGGGCGATCCCGGGAGCCCTGTGGTCTCGAGAGGATCGATCAAATATTAATCAGAACCGTAGACACTAAGGCTATCAGCTAATGTGTTCATCGACCACCGCACGGGTCGTCATTAGATCTAGACTTTAATTAACGCCCACGATCTGGAGCGGGCTAAGTGTTGCCGGTAATTAGAGCTGTGTAACGAATATCGCCCTGCGGAGATTGCGATTGCGGGGAAAATAAAAGGGATGAGGCGACGCGTCGCGCGAATCATCGGTGAAGTTGTGTTAATTCTGTCCGGAACAGCCTGTCAGAACGCCATTAGTGTAAAACTTGTTAAGCCCACCCGCTCTAGAGCAGCGTCTACTATGTAAGCGAATACCTGTCTCAAAAAGGCCTGGAGTGGAACTTTTATAGGCTGCTGCATACTACCTAAAAAACTGAAATATTTGTGCAAAAACACCATGATTGGTTTTGGTCCGGGACTGATCGTGTTGTGTTGCGTCCAAAGTCTCTGGCACTACATCCGATTCTTCCTCCGATCTTATCGCACATGCGTTGCATCGGATACGAGAGGGTTAGAGACTAGTGAGTACCTCCGTGCCGGTACGCTTACGGCACGACAATATCTCCCGCAGTTAACAGCTGCCGATAGTAATCGGAATTTGCGGCCGGATCGAAGTCGGCCCGGAGCCCATTATCGTCATATCCTAGGGGCTTACTATATCCGCCTATGTAAGTCCTCTGAGAGAGTCCTGGTAGCCTAGTGTTCACTTTAGTGTCATAGAGCGTGAGTGACCTGAGTTTGATCCCGGTGCCGACTCCACTAAAATTGTTATAACAATTTTAAGTGCTGTATTTACCACGTGCTCAACGATGAAGAAAAACATCGCGAGGAAAACTGCATGTCTGAGAAATAATAAAAATATTATTTCGAGGATATGTGAAGCTCGCCGACCCGCACTGGAGCAGCGTGGCGGGCCCTTGCCGGCTACTAAACCCTCTCTGATACTAGTATTTGACAAGAAGGCCTTTGTCCAGCTGTGGGCACTTACAGGCTGTTATTTTACTTTACTTTTAAGTCCTCTGCTGAACATAAACCTCGCCAAGAATGTGCCAACATATACTTCTTGAAGGTTGCATACTAAGGACTACGATAATCATCACGCTGGATAATCGAAGTAGCCTCACACAGTGATGCTGCTCTCCATATCTGGGTTCGGCTAATTCGAATGGATATTCCGCCAGGGTCTCGTTTGTTTACTGGTGAGGTGTATCGCTTGCAGGTGAAATTACGATTTGGAGAAAGACATGATATAGTCCCCCTAATACCTCTTCTACTACACGCTACTAATTTATAATAGGCTGCTGCTTTTAGGTATTTCACACATTTGACCTGGTAAAATAACGTATGTTTTTGAAAGCTAAAAAAAGAATTTATTTCATAGAAGGCTACCTCTATATGCATATACTATTAAACGTGTGACTAAAATATATCTGGACGCTGGACGAGAATAGTCAAGAACCATCGACTATAATCTGTTCGACATTGATATATGGATTAAATACAAATCTAAATGACTTCGTCTTATGCCCTCATATTTACTGATGCGTTTTAAAATATGCTTCTAGACTCATGCTACACCGAGACCTGACTTCTACAATCTTAACGACTTTATAAGATTAACCTACGTGTGATCACACAAATGACGAGAGACAAAGAGTTATTTTAATAGAAACATTATCAAACGCAGCGCCAGTGGAAGTGACATTATCCATCAACCGAACCAGCTCGTGGGTGAAACGCAAACGTATAGTTAACTCGTTAAGCTAATCACAAAAACGAGGCCGAGGAAATGACTTCTCATTAGAAGTTAAACGTAGGTTAAGACGAAATCGTACATTATTTTAATGCGTTAAATGAAGTGAAGATGGGATTATTAATTTAAATTTCTGTACGAGACGTACAGACGGCCGTGGTGCATAAGCAACGTAGACATTTAATTACACTCGTGAGAGAGAGGAATAAGTTGTAAATGGTATGCATTATAAGTTACGGCAATCGACAGATCCAAGTAAAAACAGCTTCAGAAAATTAGATAAGCAGAGGAACAAGGAGGAGCGTTTGTCAATATATCATTGTTACCTGTCATGAACCTACCAGGCATGAATAACTATGAATACTGTTTATTGAAAGCTTTAAGTAGAATTGTATTTTTTTTTTACTTGGAATGAGGTGAAAAGAATCTGCTGCTGTCCACATGATGGTACCGGATGCCGCAGCCCATGGACACCTGCAAACCACTTCAATCGAAGAAGGTTACAAGAGCGTGGCCAACCCGGAGTATTGTGATGGAATACCTCACAGCCCGTGATTACACGGCTCTCTATGCCTTTCTAACCCGGAACACAACAGTTGTCGCAGTTCCTTCCGGCGGCAGAAATTGGTAAGAGTGTAGTATCTACCCCGACTACTCCTAAGCAGGGAAGGAGTCCACGACCAATAACGGGTAGCCATAGTACTATTCAACAAAAGAGGCTTCGGCGATTCAGTTTTCACCTATCCAGGAGAAAGAACGTGACCTGATTAGCGCTCGGAGGTTCCATTGATTTTTCATTTTCGGACTTATGTCACTGGAAAGAATTCATGAGATGATGAGGTCGTACGAAATTAAATATAATCTCATATTGTAACGGTAATTTCTTGGTTTTTATCATTTTATTAGCTTTTGTTACAGTGATTCAAGATATATTTACACACTAATACTTAACTAGACCCCACGAGACCCAGGTCGAAGTCAAAGAGCTCCGCGGCCCGGGCTCTAGGTCGCCATCAGCAGACGCAAATTCGAAGAACTCATACGTTGTCGTCGCTCTTTGCCGACGTCACTAGGCTATTATTGGTGATGCATGGTGCTTGCATTTCATTTATATTATTAGGCTATTTAAGTTACTCGAAAAATGGTTTCTTTTTATTTCTGACGTAAGATTTTTTTCATTATCTCAAAATAATTATGGATTATTACGTTTACGTTAAGTTTCTATAACGCCGCATCCATCCTGTATGTACATTTTGCATCTGCATTATAATAAAGTTTTGTAATAAAACAAATAGTCTACGTTTTTTTTTTATAGAAAAGACGGCAAACGAGCAAGCGGTTCACCTGATGGTAAGTGATTACCGTCGCCCACATACATCTGCAACAGCATAGATACTTCAGGTGCGTTGCCGGTCTTTAAGGATATTTGGGAGATGGGAGGGAAGAGGAGGGGAATAGGGAAGGGGAGTAGGCCTCCGGTTACCTCACTCACCGAACGAAAGGCAGAAGCTCAAGATGTCTCTACTTCACGCCGGTATTCTGCGAGGACGTGGTATCAATCCGGTCGAGCCGG
The DNA here is from genome assembly GCA_029286595.1 of Bhutanitis thaidina. Taxonomy (NCBI): domain Eukaryota; kingdom Metazoa; phylum Arthropoda; class Insecta; order Lepidoptera; family Papilionidae; genus Bhutanitis; species Bhutanitis thaidina. Next base: position 233,779 of record JAGSMS010000041.1, on the reverse strand, counting down.
CCCATTCGAGTAGCAGCTAAAGCCGCCGCTTGGCTCTACCACGCTTAAAATACATACGTACATATTTTTTTTTATTTAAAAGTAGATCAAGCAAGGCAGTGCGCGTATAATTTAAATAATATAACATACAAAATAAAAGCATCACGAAGGCAGATAGTGAAAAAACTTGACTCACAATCGATACTAATAGCTTTGTGGAACTGGTTGTAAACAAGCCGGGGCACGTCTTACCACGCCTTATGCAGCGGTTTGAGAAAAACTGTGCACGGTTCAGTGTTCCATAGTCATTTACACGCGGAGCCGATCGACAGGGCCTTGTTCGTTAGCCGGTAGCGAGCACCGCGTTTGGCTGGGGTACCTACACTCTTTTTATTCGATTGGCGTGACAAGCGATCCACCTGAAGGTGAGTGAATGCTGCACCCCATGGCCACGTGTAATAATACTGCCTCAATCGCTGAATTTCAAAGTTACATTCGGAACACAATTGTGTCTACTACTTCCTTTTCTGAGTAAGGTCCCCTACCAAGGAAAGAAGGGGGATTATTGGGTCCCAGGTTCCTTCTCGGCTGAGGAGTTGTCTATATAGGTACTACCCTCTTACTTATTTCTGCCGTCAATCAGTACCTTCCGCTCCAGCTCCAATGCCTTCAGTGGGAACATTTACTCTGTCCCATTAATCAGGTGTTTTATCGCTGAGCCACGCGTCTAAATACTATGAAAATCACTACATTTCTTCTTTTTATCTCAAACAATACGCGAAGACTCGTTCGGAGCACGTCCACAATAATATAATCAGTTTTAACATTTTGTTTAAAATGTATCTTTTTATTATTTCTCACGGTCAGGCAACCAGATGCTGTGCCTGACATTTATAATTTGTTATAGAGTTGCGCGATTACATTTATCTGATAATAGTGGAGAGGTAAGGACGTCCGTGTTGTAATGCTGTGTTCATTTACTTAAAGTGTCTGTCAGTTACGAACAGTGGAGAAGCGATAAGGGATATCGTCTCATCACCCTGCCGTACGTACACATATTCTACAATGATTTCTCTGTTGCTTTAACGTATCGTTTCTGACGATTGATTAACGTTTACTGTCTGTTTTTTATTCTTTGTTTATATTCTTATCGACATGATAAAAAAATAGGCGCTGATTTTGGCAGTGTCCAGTACCCAAGTGAAAGGTTATGACAAATACCGGGTGCAGAATAACCAACAGTTCGAATTAGAACAGAAGTTGCATTTTCATACCTAAATATCGCAAGTCCAAGCTAAATTGCACGTTTACGCGACGTATCAGGGTATGTTGTTCGTCATCCCGACACCATGCCTAGTATCAAATGCTTAGGTTGTCCCTGATGATAAAAATCAAAAGACTTACGTAAAGTTCGCCCTCCGGTACCACAGCAGCGTGGCACAGCGATCCCTGCCTCTAAACACCCTCTCGAATATTAAGGGGTTATGTTATGTCATGCACAATATGAGGCTTTATAACTTGACGTCTCTGGCTGATAAATTCAATGACGCCATCCAAAACTTTACTACGTAAGGTTCTAAGCGTTTTTGCAACTCTTGAAACCCGGCGTGACTAGCCATCAGGTTAATGACCTACTAGTCTAACTACTTACTTTCATGAAAAAGACTGGTTTTTTGTAACACTACCGTGCTAAAGAGTTAACATTTCACATGATGATAAGTGGAATGAGGTTACGGATGTTTTGTCACCCCTGAGTACTAAGATGAAATGCCTAACAATGCCTCTCTCCCGTAGTTTAATGTGACAGGCTTATGCTGCCGCTCGCAGGATACCGGCGTGAATTAGAGGTATCTTGTGCTTCTGCGTTTCGTTCGATGAGTGAGGTAACCGGAGGCCCCTATTCCCCTCCTCTTCCCTTTCATCTCTCAAATATCCTTAAAGACCGGCAACGCACCTGCAGCATCTATGGTGTTGCAGATATACGTGGGCGGCGGTAATCACTTACCATGAGGTGAACCGCTTGCTCGTTTGCCGTCTCTTCCATAAAAAAGAAAATAACGTGTACAAATTTAATCAATGAGTAAATAATTATATCTCTTTTCTTTATGGGTAACCGGGCAAACTTGCAAGTGGCTCGCCTGATGGTAAGTGATTACCGACGCCCGCCTACATTTGCAATATCAGAGGAGCTTCCGGTGCGTTGACGGCCTTTACGGATATTTGGATATAGGGGAGGACGAACGGGGTGGGGGAGGGACGAAGTGGCCTCCGGTTACCACACTCAACAACCGAACGAAACCCAAAAGCAAAAGAGGCCTCTACTTCACTCCGTCAAATACACTGAAAAACTTAAAATGTAAAGGTGAACTAAAACTTCCGAATTAACAAATCCAGAGAACTTAATTATTAGTTATGGTTACTTTCCGTACAAACGTGGCCACTTTATAGATCCTAGTAAATTGTAGTGGTTCCTACGTAACCCGGCGCCAGTCCTTACGCCAACTTACGCTTGACTGGTTTTTTTTTGTCATCGTTTAATTGTAATTTTTTAACTAACTAACTCTCCACCATTATTATTTTTAGTGTGTCTTTATTTCCCATTAACATAATCTTTATTTACAGATAAGAAACGGGTACGATCAAAATACGAAGTTCGACTTTGATACAACATAATTAATATATATAAGGTAATTAACAATTCATCGGTAGAGGCAAAGACACTGGAGGACAACGCTGACGTACAAGTTGACCTTGTAGAAATTGAAAATTCCGAAACCGGCTAGAAGCGAATTCATTTACAATAACATACCAAACAAACTAGTCAATTGGAACAAAAACACAAGCTTATCATTAATATATGCATAACGAGTAATCAGACCGATCAAATCAAATCAAAATGGAGATAGTTGTGATACAAACAATATAAACGATTATCGAATCAATTATGTAGCAAAGCTAACACGAGTAGAGGATACAGTAGAAAGAGATCTAAGCAATCCGTCGGTCATGTCCGAGGAAAAGACTCGAGTGGAGCTGGACGCGGTGCTGGGGCAACTGGGAGCTTTCGGCAAGCACCAGCTCCTCACCATGAGCATGCTGGCGCTAGTGTACGCGACCAACTCCATGTATAATGTTAATTACGTGTTCGCCGTGGAAGACGTTGGATACAGGTACAATATTTAAATATCAAATCATTTCTTATCATTGTCGAAGTGTAAGCCAGCACACCTGCAAGGTGGTGCACTTTGCTAATCAACAAGTCGAACCCAGGTCACACGCGCTCTATGAAATTGAAGCGAGTGACCTGCTCACCAGGTTACTACGGCTAAGTTGCACTGCGTCCAGTCAGTCAGAAAGTTGCACTGCGTGCGGTTGAGGTTGGCATTTAAAAAAAAAGAAACTGGAAATGAAATTGTTGGCATTCTCTTAACCGACTCTTCGAAAGTCTCGAACAAACACACTTTAAAACTTTATAGTATAAAGTCGAATGTTATATTCATTTGTTGATTTAAAGGAGAAGAATTTTATAGTAGAACTAAATATGAAATTACTATCAGAGTAATACCCCATTTTTAATGTATAAATTTCATTAAATTTTAAGGCAAAATTGTAGTATTTTTTGCTAGTATTGCCAGTAAGTGTGCAGTCTGTGATCATATCCTTGAACGCCCCGACCATTACATCAGATTTTACAGACCGCAAATCCTTGCAAAGGAACACCGATTCCTGCCAAGGATGTTTCGCGAGGCTATTGAAATCAAAAAACGGCTTAGGATCCACTAATAAATAAAATTAAATCCAAAACCAAGCATACCACTACAAGACCTCAAGATACTGTGTGCACATTCTACGTAGATAGGACCGAAATTAAAACAATTAAAAGCTAAAGGTAGCCCGAGTTAACTATGACACCTGAACGTCTAACCCTGACATCCTCAGCCCCCCCCCCCCCCTTCCTCCCTCGAAACGGCAGGAACATAAAAACAAAATCCGTAAATAAATAGTTTCATTGTAAATAGCATTGCTACTTCAACAAATATTAGGTTTCACATTAACTAAACATGCGACTGTAACGTTATCAGTTTAAGACAGTTCAATGCAGGCAAATGAGGTTGTTGTGTTGTCTATTCGTTTGCTGATAACTGTAACCGAATTTTGATGGCGAGCGATCTTAACAACCCGCGTACAACCTTAGCCCTTGCTCACTGGCCACGGTATCCTCTGCAACATGGTTGCCTGGTAGAGAACACTTCTGAGCGATAAGGCCGCCAATTGTACGAGCACCTTTGTATTCTTCTTTTCTTTTTTATTAACCTTGTTAATTGTTGTTACAAAGTATATTTTATTCATGATTTCATACATTTGAATGAAAGCAGGATGTAGTAGTATTTTTGCTCCAGAGGTATATGGAATGCCTTCGAGTACTGACCCTAAAATCCTAGTCATAGCTCCAACTTTGCTGAGTTTGCGCAGGGTTGAGAAAAATCTTAGAATTCGAATTTAATTTTCTTTACTCTGAGATGAAACTGCACAAAGTGCTAAAGGCGGTCACTTGATGACTGTTGCAGCTCTTCGATATCTGCAAATAACTTCAATCGAAGAAGGATACAGGTGCAGATAAACGATATAGATTGGCTCACAGCCTGTGATTATATGGCTTAGTATACCTTTCAAACCGAAACAACAGAAGCCATTTCTGACGTGCAAGCAACAGCTGATTGGCGTCAGAAACGTATAAGAGGGAGCTACCTATCTCCTCCTAGACTCCTAGACAGAGAAAGAATAAAGTATATGTATGAAGTAGCAGGCTGTAACTGCCCACTGCGGGGCAAAGACCTCCTTCTCAAATACGAGTATCAGAGAGGGTTTAGGAGCCGGAAAGGGCCCGCCACGCTGCTCCAGTGCGGGTTGGCGGGCTTCACATATCCTCGAAGTAATATTTTTTTATTATTTCTCAGACTAGCCGGTTTCCCCTCGATGTTTTCCTTCACCGCTGAGCACGTGGTAAATATAGCACTTAAAATTGTTATTAACAATTTTAGTGGTGCCTGCACCGGGTTCGTACCCTAGGTCACTCATACTCTATGTAACTAAAGTGAGCGTCCTGACCACTAGGCTACCACGGCTATGTAGTGATTATAATATAATAAAATGAATCGAAGGCCAAGACTCGTTTCACGGCGTTGAGTCAGCTGATCGACTAATGATTTCCTTCATCAATTTTTAAGATGTACACAAATGATTGATCCGGATAGTGTACAAGCTAGTAATACAGGCTATGTTTACTCCACACTCCAGATGCGTGGTGCCCGAGTGCGAGCCCACGCACCCGGCGTTCCGCGCCCCCTGGCTGAACCTGTCGGCGCTCGGGAGCTCCATCAAGCAGTGTAGGCGGCCGCTGCCGCTGTCGCCGGCCTGCGCGGACTTCGACACCAGCGCGGACTGCCCATGCACGGGGTGGGTGTACGATGTGCCCGACAGTTTTGTGGCCGAGGTAGCAAAACAATACATATTTTTAAATATATTTAATATTTAGGTTTTAATATATTTAAATAAACATAAATGTGTGTATGTGTGTATGTATTTATTATTGTATGTGTATTTGAATATTGTATCTATAACTAGATTTCATTTATTTAATTTTTTTTTATCTTTATTACTCTCTATTCTATCACCTACACCTACTTCATATCATCTCTGCATCGTCCAAAGGTCGTCTGGTAGAGAATGCTTCTGGCATTATGTCCGCCTATATACATTCTCTTGTATGTGAAGTTTAATAAATAAAAAAATAAATATTATTTTTTTAAAAAGAAACCATTTCCAGAAAGAATTTGCTATTGAATTGTAATATGTCTGAATTATATAATGTAAGGATGATGATAAAGGAAAGAATAAACAATTAAAATAACAATGATAAAAAAAAAAACAGAAAAATGGAAAGAGTATCATCATCAGAGTTTAGTAGAGATATGTCATTTTTTAATTAACACAACTTCTCAATACATTTGATTGTTATATATATAACAAACTCCAAAGAGCAAACACACAAACTTCGAGAAAATTATGTAATCAGCCACAAAAGGTCTCCAACGCCTATGTCAGAGGGAAGACGCGCAGTTTATATGTGTTGGCGGAATCCATCTGCCTGCACCGAGACCAACTTCCACAGAATAATGAATTGTCTTCACGTGCAGGTGCGGTTGGCAATAAGCGGAAGATATAGTATATTGCAATAGCCCTATTGTATCTTTAACGAAATCTACTGAATTCAAAATTTTTCAAAAATCATGGTTGAAGGTTGTAAACAATCTAGGTTTCTGTTAAAGATACGCTTTAAGTTTATATAAAAACGCTGGTTTAGTTGCACAGTTTGTGTCTATCACAATTTGTTCTTGTCGGAGGAGACAGAGGTTGTTTGCATGTTGTGTTGCGTCTCGCTTCAACCGGCCGGTGGGGTCGTTGGAAATTTGCATGTGTGCAAAGTGTTCCTTAAGTTTTACACTAAATTTTAAAACATTACTGTATAGAGCTGTAGTATCACAGAGTCGAGTGCTCGCTATAAGTTTCATGGAACGCTTAACTTGGGTTCTGCGTCTATTTAGCACGTGTCCATACAGAGCAACATCGCCAGGTGTTCAAAAGATCTAAATTATCATCCACCTGTACCCCTGTACCCCTGCTGTACGTAATCACGTTAAGTAAGATGACTAATACGCTAACTGGGGGAGGATTATATATTATTCACGATGATATACAGTGGAAGATACTTTTATGGCGTCGTACCCGCCTGTCCTGAAGATCAAACAGTTAAGATCGAAGAAACGTACGTACGGTATACCGAGACAGAACTAAACAAACAACTACATATCATTTTTTTTATGTAGCGAAGATAAATAAACAAATAAAAGAAACATAAGTAAAGAGGAGTCGTAGAGGAAATGGACAATGAGATAATTCAGAATAAACATGTTCAGAAAGCTCCATTTCGATGAATTTTAAGTATTTGTTGATGTTGTACCAAGATATCTTAATCAATAAATTCCTTCACATGAGACAAAATATTTCTCAAATTGATAAACTGAGCTAAGATTTCTAAATTGCGTGAGACAGCATCAATAATTGTCGTCTCGTTTATTGAAATATCAGAACGAATCTTATTTTTCACTCGGTCCGTCGTTGAGATAAAACTTCCCCGTCGTTTATTACTCACGAGGATTGACAAATGGGCAGCTTACGGCGCTTTCCGAGAAACGGGAAGCTGTAGATGGTATCTGTTTGATAAATCTCCCCCTAACACTTACAAGCAATTTACATGCGTATGTATTTAGGTTCAGACGGAGCCTGAACCACATTTGTTTCAGAGTATCGCCAGAGGATATAATAATTTAGATAAGGCTTTAAAGTACAGTTCGCCTCTTTGACTGTTGCGTTCACTAATCTTAGCGGGTATTTATTAAAACGGCAGTTACTAATGTAAGTGATCTTAGAATCTCAAGCGATGCTTTTATATATATATATATATGTATATATATGTAGGGTATCATAAAAGTAAAGTAGCAGCCTATACGTGCCCACTGCAGGGCAAAGGCCTCCTTCTCAAATACGAGTATCAGAGAGGGATTAGGAGTCGGGAAGAGCCCGTCACGCTGCTCCAGTGCTGGTTGGCGGGCTTCACATATCCTCGAAATATTTTTCTTTTTATTATTTCTCAGACATGCAGGTTTCCTCACGTTGTGTTTCTTCACCGCTGAGCACGTGGTAAATGCAGCACTTAAAATTGCTATTAACAATTTTAGTGGTGCCGGCACCGGGGATCGAACCCAGGTCACTCGCGCTCTATGAAACTAAAGCGAGCGTCCTGACCACTAGGCTACCACGGCTCTTAGGGTATCTTAGTGTATCATAAGTCTGTTTATCTATCCGAATCGATTTAGTATACAGACTACAAAAGCTGTTACATGAAATCATTAAGGACCAAAAGTTAGTCCCAAATTAAGATTTCATGTATATTGGACACTGCAGAAACACAAATGATAAATAAATGAATTAATGTAATGGATGAATGAAATAAACGAACTCATTAAATAAGTAAATTAATTTGTGAAAGTAATGGACAATATGAACGTATAAACGAAAACAGCAAAACGAAATGTATGAATGAATATTCTTTATTTGACGTAGGGAATGTCAATTACGTAGTATAAGTTAAAGTGGAGTATAAGTTGAGATAAACTCGATATTCGATTCTTAATTAAACAGACTTTAATAAATAATAGCAACGAGGGATTCGCCGAGCCGTGTGGTAACTGCCTAAGAGTCTGTCTGCCTAAAGTAACCCCCAGTTATTTTCAGTTCGAACTAGCGTGCGCGGACTGGAAGCCACCACTTGTGGGCACTGTGCACATGTTCGGAAACATGCTGGGTCTACTCCTGCAGGGTCAGATATCAGACAGGTGAATATCGCCATTGATAGCAGGAGATGCTTATGTACAATAAGTATTTAATAACGTTAATTTTCTTATGTCATCTAAAATGGCAATGATATCTCTTTACTCGTATAACAATACGTTTCAAGACTTAATAACATTGGTAAGATTGTTAGGTAAAGATAAGATTATGTTATACGTTAAAAAATGAAGGTCAAGCGTGAAAAGGAATAGAAATAGCCCATGTTCCGTTTTTTTTTTATGGGAAAGGCGGCAAACGAGCAAGCGGTTCACCCGACGGTAAGTGATTACCGTCGCCCACGTACATCCGTAACCCCAGAGGTGCTATAGTTGCGTTGCCGGCCTTTAAGGGTATTTTGGAGATGAAAGGGGGGATGATAAGGGGGAACGGGAAAGGGAGTGCGCCTCTGGTTACCTCACTCTTTATTAAGTGCAGAAGCACAAGATGCCTCTACTTCACGCCGGTAGAATACAAGGTCGTGGTACCAATCCGGTCGAGCCGACCCATTCGAGCAGCAGCAAAAGCCATTGAATTGGCACGAAAATTTTATCAGGATTATAACAGTACAGGGCGTAAAAAAATATTAATAGTAATAATATTTATTCGATGATTTTTTTAATTGCAGCTTTGTGCTTTATCTCTTAAGCTTTATTGATCTCTGGCGCAGATTAGGTCGTAAAACTGCTGCCGTGTTCGCCGGTACGATGGGAGCCATTCTAGGACTAACCAAGAGCTTCGCCACATCCTTTTGGGCTTACATCGTTCTGGAAGCCCTTGAAGCAGCTGTCGGAGACGCATTGTCACCTATGTTTATGCTAAGTGAGCTTCATTTAATGCGTTGTTAAAATATCTGTTAGATGAACATCTTGTCAAATAATTGTGTGTTACAGGCATAGAAATAGTAGAAAAGAAGCGAGCGGTACTCTTTCAAATGATACTCTTGAACTGCTACACTGCCGGTTTGATCATAATGCCCTTCATAGCGTGGGCCGTACCTTACTGGCGCTACTTTCTCAGAATCATCTACGCTCCTACACTGGTTATCCTCACATACTCCTTCTTCTTGGACGAGAGCATACGCTGGCTATTCAGCAAAGGGAAGAAAGAAAAGGCAATAAAGATTATAGAGAAAATAGCTAAAAGAAACAAAGTGGATGTGGATAAAATGCTTTTAAATAAACTGGACTATATAGACGATGATTGCTCAGCAAAATTTAACGATAGAAAGTTACTGTGGAAGACGTTCAGGTCGAAGATAATGATGCAGAGGTTCCTCGTATGCCTCGTCTGGTGGTTCACGATAACGCTCATCAACTACGGAATGATGATTAGTTCGGTGCTGATCGATGGGAACAAATACGTGAACTTTGCACTGCTCATGCTGATGGACGTGCCAGCGAATGTTTTCTACTGGTTGGCGCTCGCGAAGTATAAGAGAAAGCTGCCTTTACTAGGCTCGTTTATAGTCGGAGGACTGTTCTGTGTGTCACAACCGTTAATTCCAAAGGGTACGTATACACTCTGCACACTTATGCCTTGTGCACTTTACAGTAAGCTCTGGTCGGTAGTTCCGTTTCACCTCTGTTCGGCGGAAATACTCGTATCTCCATAATAAATCTTATGTAATAATATAATTATTGGCACCCCAAAAGTATCCAATACAAATAAACTCAATACGTACGTTTTCTGTATAGACCTCTTTGTTCTTAAGTCTTTTTCAGCCAGGCTACGATAAAGGAAGGATATGATTCAGGTTAGAGATTCGAATTTGATCCCTTACGAGGCGGCCTCGTGCCTATGACTTTCCGAAACTCAAACACGATTACTATCGTTGGCCTGACCACCAAGACTGTGAAGGACTCGCCATCGCATACGGTTAAACTGCCATGAGAGCTTATTTTTACTATTTAATTAAATAAATCACCACCGTTTCAGGCTACGCGTGGGCCGGTCTGGTGCTCTTCATGGGGTTCGAGATGCTGGCGACGTTCTCCTACAACATCGTGTACATGTACACGTCCGAGCTGTTCCCCACCTACACCCGCAACTCCATGCACGCCATCTGCTCGGCGATGGGGCGCGTAGGCTCGCTTCTCGCGCCGCAGACGCCGCTACTTGTGAGTTGAAAAGATCTAGACGATCGTTAGCTGCGATCAGTGGATTTTGGATAGCTACCAGCTTGAATAAGATGAAGCCATCTTGTCCCCAGAGTGACGTAAAAGTATCATTATTAGTCAAGCTTCAAAGTGTTGCGATTCTGACGAGTCTAGCCAACACGCGTGTAGATTAACTTGAATCAGAGAAGCTAATACGCATTATGGATTTAAAAATTAGGTTCTGGTTGTGCTCAAGGAAGCGATTCAGCATATATAATCTTTATTGCCATTCCTTTACACAAAAGGACCCGCAAGGCGGACTTAATGTCTATAGGCATTCTCTACCAATCAACTTATGGTGCGATGAAATTTTATTTTGATTGTGATATAGGAAGCAAATACAGTAAAGTTCAATAACCTGTAAATTTCCAAGTGCTTGGCCTTGACCCTCTCCGCTCAAAATCTAGGATTTATTTCATTCATTCTGCATAACCTTAAAGGCCGGCAACGCAACTGCAGCACCTCTGGTGTTGCAGATGTATGTGGGTGACGTAATTCGTTTGCCGCCTTTCCCATAAAATAAAAACTAATATTTGTACGATTTATTTATTCCCGGGCGATGCGTTTGTGCTATTGCCCAAGGGAATAACTACAAAGGACGTTTACGTTTCTAAGAAAAGTATATAGCAGAGTACCAGCCGTGGTAGCCTAGAAGTCAGGGCGCTCACTTTAGTATCGAAGTGCGCGAGTGACCTGGGTTCGATCCCCGGTGACGGCGCCACTAAAATTGTTAATAGCAATTTTAAGTGCTGTAGCTAATTTACCACGTGCTCGGCGGTGATGGAAAACATCCTGACCTGGATGTCTGAGAAATATTAATAAATATTATTTCGAGGATATGTGATACCCTCGCATGGAGATGATATGGAGCAGCCTGGTGGGCTATTCCCGGCTCCAAAACCTCAGATATTTGAGAAGGAGGACTTTGTCCGGCCCAGACCGTCTGCTACTTTACTTTACTTAAGCACATGGCAGAGATTAGAGATTTAAGAAATTTTAATCAAATTAGTATAACATTTTCTATCGTCAAATCTACGTACAATTTGAGAGAATCTCCAACATAATTTCAACACAGCTACACCCAACAGATGAACTACTGGTCGGGGCTGCCGGCCCTGATGTTTGGCCTGACATCGCTGGCATCGGGCGCTCTGACACTGCTGATGCCGGAGACCGCTCGCAGCCAACTTCCGGACACCGTGCGGGAGGCGGAGACGATCGGCAGGACGGTACTCCTTGAACGCGAGGAACAGGAATTGAAAGAGACGTAGAAGAGGATGAAGATCTAATATACAAAAGACTAACATGCCTAGCCGTGTGGTACAAGAATTAGCCACCCCCTTTATTCCCGCGAAAAAGCTGAAAAAAAACCCTAAAGCTACCGAAAGAGCGGGAGAACCGTCTCAAAAAATACCAGACCAAAATTGAACAGATGCCAGGCAGCAGCGTCTAGTGGCGCCCCACTGGTACCGTGATTGCCAATCCCCTAGCCGAGCTCCACGACTATGACCAATCCCCTTATGCTAGAGTCCCATGTCTTGAAGTGGACTATTCAAGTTAGGGTAAACAGTATCATAACGCAAATAATGTCACGGTTTTAGTGTTTGTAATTTGTAAATATTTAATTTAGAAATAAACTATGTAATATTAAAAGTGATTTTTATTTGTTATTATTTTTATCCTTTCAACTCACCAACTGTCACGTTGGATATGTCACGAAAATTTCGTGTGTCATGTTCAGATGTTTGATCGGACACGGTTCCGTTTATTGGTAACCTTGTCTTGGATAAACGAAACTATAATATAAGATATCTGTGAAAACGAGGTAGTACCGGGTAAAATAAATGTATAGACCTCTGCCTATTCCAGTATTTTTATCGTTTTATGATAAAATAATATGTAGTTTATATTAAAAAAAAAAAACTAAGAATCGACGGTATTAATACAAAACGAAGAGAGAGCGGGACAAAGTGTTTAAAAATCATGAGACATGGAAGCAAGTTTAAATTCAATCGCTCTGTACAATATAATTTTAACAATACCATGAATCGTAAAAAACAACCTCACAACGAACTACGAACCATTATAGGAAACTATAATTGATGTCTATATATGTATATCCAGGACACCTATTTTTTAAAAAGAGAAAGAGAGAGCCTGCACACAGAGCTGACAGTTGACAGACGTCGACATCCGAAAATTTCCATTGAATTGTAAATAAACAACGCTCGTGGAGCTGCACACGTTGATTGGACGCGAGTGAAAGTATGTCGGAGACCGGGCGGGTATCGATTGACGATGGGTCGGTTCCGCGAAGTAACTGTGAAGTTTGCGCAGGTTAACATGTCGCTGCCTGCCAATTATATCCGGATATCTTGATGTTCCCTAATTGTCCACTGCTGAACATAGCTCTGCCCTAACACTCAGCCGATTTATTCCATATCCCCAAAAATTTAACACTGAACAGGATTTGTCTTTCATTGTATTGGGTAGCAGAGACATGTTAAATGAAGATATTGTACATAATTTTCCAGGTTGTTTACGTTGAGCCAATCAATTATTAGGCACTTGCTCCGCTCTTCTTACTACGTATATTCTTTTTATTGGATTGTGGCGACAAAACGAGCTAATTGTCCACCAGACGGATGAGTGCGGTGCGATGCGGTGCGATGCGGTGCGATGCGATGGGATGCGATGCGGTGCGATGATGTGAAGAAAGCCTCTTACAGAATGAAGCGCGAGTATTTTTTGAACACATTTTGCTATTTTTATTGTATACATTGTATCCATATATTTATGTAATAGGTCATTAATATTGTGCGGTTTATATATTACTTTATGTAAGTTGAATAAGACCATATATGGTGAAAGACATTTTTTAATAATGGTTTTTTTTTCTTCCTCTGTAGGAATCCTGTATCGCGGAGGCAGTTTATATACATGAATTACACATGGACAAACACCCAGACCGGTAACTATTATTTGTATTCCATACAAATACTAGTCCCGTGCGGGAATCGAACCCGCGACCCACGGCGTCGCAGCTGATCGCTCAGCCACTACGCCACCGAGTCGTCGTCAATGGTTCACATTGATTTGATTTTCTCCATCAACCAGGGTTGACTGGCGGAGAAAGCCGCAAGATATTAAGTCCGCATATTGTGTCCCTTAGCATTAGATGATCCAGAAGAAATAAACAAATATATACATAAATAAATAAGAGGCCAGTGCAGCCTATGGACACCTGCAAACAACTTCAATCACGAAGGTTACAGATCTGTCGTCGCCCCGAGGGCTTAGATGGAAAGCCTCACGGCCTGCAATTACACTAGCTCTCTATAGCATCCAAACCGGAACGCGACAGTGGTTTCTCTGCTGATTGTCGACAGATACATGGAATAAGAAGGAATGTTCCCACACGTCTCTTAGGCAGAGAAGGGGACTATAGCCTAAGGCAAGAGGTGTAAGAGAATTTGCGAACCGTTATAGTTTTAAATCGTAGAAACTCAGCAATGCTTCTTTTTCATCAGCTTATATAAGTTCACTGCCTACATAAGGCCTTTCCACGAAATCATCAAAGTATGCTATGCATTAAATATTTGCCCATGCACACCGTGTTGGGCGGGCGGGATGGTAATAGCAGTGCTGCTGCACGTTCAGTGCTGCTGTACTGAATGCGCTGCTGCACTGAAGGTGCTGCTCCCTATCACTACTGCGTGGGATTGGGGCAGGGCATGATTGATCTCTAAAGAAAAAAATGCTTATTCTGCCTTACGTCTGATAGTTATGCGCGTCTGATATGAGCTTAGTAGGGACTAAGCTGTTTCTAAACATTTTATTATAATATTGTTTTGCTCATTAATACGGAGTTTCTTACGCCTGTGTGAACGAATCCATCTTTACGAAACGGCGGTAGATTTCTAAAATGTTGTTTGACAAGTGAAGTTCTTGTTTCCTGTGTCGATGAATAAATGATTAGATTTGATTTTGTTATCTGTAAGTTGTTTATTTTGTAAATAAGTTCCTCCTGTAAGTCCTGCACATATGTAATGCGTTCGTAACCAACTGAGTCCCGCGAGCACCCTGGCTGCGAGCTGCTGCTGTGGAGTTCTGCGCACTTGTTGCAGTTGACAAGGATACCAGTAGCCACTCGGAGTACGTTGTGCTTCAGCAGCGCGCTAACGTCACGCAAAGTTACAGCAATATCCTTTTGAAAACATGTACAAATATTCAGTACATTACTCGCTATGATTCGTTAAAATCATACCGTGTTATTTTCACATCCAAGCTTCTTCACACCAGAGGAGTTGCAGGTGCGTTGCCGACCTTGAAGTAGCGAAATTGGGCAAAGGGAGTGCGCCTCCGTTTACCTCACTCACCGAACGAAACGCAGAAGCACGAGATGGCTCTACTTCACGCCGGTATCCTGCGAGGCCGTGGTACCAATCCGGTCGAGCCGGCCCATTCGAGCAGCAGCTAAAGCCGCCGCTTGGCTCTACCGCGCTTAAAAACGCGTCAGACGCTCGGTCTCGTAAAAGCTGATCGGAGGCAGCGCGGCGCCCGCGGCTCCTTTGTGTTCGTCGGTTGAAGTGCTCGCCTCACGATTTACGTAATATTTGTAACAGATCTGTTGATCTAAGGAACAATCGCGGGTACCGCCTCTCCGCGGCGATATCGGCCCGTTTCATTTAATTACAAAGCGGTGTGTTTGTGTTATTTATGGATTCCCTCACAACTTCGTAATTATTGGTTTGATTTACGTGAATAATATACAAAAACATATTAATTTTGCCGTACTTCATTACTTAGCGTATCACGAACTAATACAATTAACATAACGCGTTGAGGCGTTTCAACAGAACTCCAACAGAGCTTATATCAGTACGAGTAGTGGCGGGTGCCTAACTTATTGCAGAGCTAATGGTCCTGGGTTCTAATCATAGCCAAAGCCAATATTTGTTAAAAACTTAAACTTTTGGTCTAGTTATGTTGTGTCATGTCTCGTTTCTCTGTCACAGCATCCGACTCTTCCTTCAAACTTATCTCATAATCGTTACATCGTATATAGGTGATAGGCTATTAACAGTGAGAGCTGAGTGCTTCAGTATACTTACGGCACTAGAATATCTTCTACGCTGATAACAACTGTCAAAAGTATTCGAATGTTGTCGCAGTGGTCGAGTTCGCAGGCAAACATCGCCACGCTGAGTTTCAAGATAGCTTATAATATCTGTTGGAAGAGATAAAACCTAGTAGATCCATTTCATGATATTACATTGACACAATTCCATTGACGGGATTGACCACCATCAACACTCGAGGTAGATTTAGCCATCATCGTAGCAGTCGCCACGGGTTTGGATGCGGAAGCTGCATCTTCACATCGGTCTAGGATCAAGATCAGTTCTCTGACTAATCACAAACAATGATAACAAACCCTAACTTTATTGGAAAAAATAAATTGTCATCCAGTACAGGCAAACGCAGTGTGGGACGACCCCCCACAAGATGGAGTGAGGACCTGCGCAGTGTTGCGGGAAGTCGACAGATGCAGGTGGCTCAGGACCGAGCTTCGTGGCAATCTTTGGGGGAGGCCTATGTTCAGCAGTGGACTTCTGATAGGCTGAAATGATGATGATGATGATGATGATCAAGTGCCGCGTTATTATAGTGAAATAAATTTTTAAGAACGACCATACTTCGTATCGTTGCAGACAGAGTTCGTTCTTCGTAATGTTCTATCATAGTTGCTGTAAAAAAAAAACTGTCGGAAAAAAATTACAAAAAAGAAGGACACCTGCTTCATCTCCGTTAACGGGAACTCGTTACGAGACGTTGGTACATTGTGAACACAAATGACATTTGACAAGTGACATTTCTATTTCTTACGTCGAGACATTTTTATTACATTGATTTCGATTTATCTTGAAAGATCTCTGTAAGGAAGTGGAACTTAGAGCCGGTCGTGTGGTAGAGCCATAAGAATCCTACTTTCTAACCTCACGGCAATCTGCCGGAGCAAATCCGGCGACGAAATCCAGGCACGTTCTATCTCCCGCCGAGGCGAAAAGTATGTAGCTTAAGTACGTTCGGTTACGTCGATATGTGATATCATACGTTCTGACTCCCGAAGACCCAAACAATTGGGGGCTGGATCGGCTACGGTGAATCTTGCCAAATGAAAACCCGTAAGGAAAGGAAATTAGCAGCCTGTAAGTGCCCACAGCTGGGCACAGGCCTCCTCAAATAGCTGAAAAGGTTTCGGAGCCGCGAAGGGCCCGCCACGGTGCTCCAGTGAGGGTCCGCGGGTTTCACATATCCTCAAAATTATTTTATTTTTTTACAATTTCACAGACACGCAGGTTTCCTCGCAATGTATTCCTTCCGAGCACGTGGTGCACACATCACTTAAAATTAAGACAGTAGTGAGCGCCCTGACCACTAGGCTGCCACGACTGCTTATATATATATATATACATATTATGCCAATCAAACAATTTATATTTCAACGAAGTCCATGGTTGCTGCCTACGAACGTGTAAACACCAACAGACATTCGTTCTATTTATATACGTTGTACGTTGTACGGTAGAACTGCGTGACACTATTACATAATCGCGAACACCGGTTCATAAATATTTAAATTAAATTATTGTACGTATGTTTACATGGCATTTAAAGCTAATTTCAAGTGTTAAATATAACGCGCAGCGCCACCGACATGTCGAGTGATGTTATGTGCATTGGGTAATTTGTGATAGTCTTTCAGGCTCAAGTGTTCACATGAAACCTCCAATAGGGTCGAGGTCAGTGAGCAACAACGCTCCTACGGAGGTTCGCAACATTTTATTTTATGAGAAAGAGGACAAACGTGCCAGCGGCCCACCTGATGGTAACTCACTGACGCCCACGTGCACCTGCAACACCAGAGGAGCTGCAGGTGCGTTGCCGTTTCAGGGTTCACTAACGCGTCACGATACGACCTAGGTCTGTGGTTACCTAATCGCCCTTGAGGCTCAATGCGTGATGTTATATAGCTTATAAGCTTCCACGATAAAACTCAATACAAACACAGGGAGTATGCTTAACGTAAATTTGTCTACCCGGACCGGTAGATGTTGAGATTGGCGAGTTCAAACATAGAAACTCGTTAACTTTTTGATATTAGTATAGATTTCTAGTTTTGTGTAAGACTGTGGGCCGGACCCATTCCTGCTGCATCTATTTAACAGCCGCAATGTAGAGTTTATACGAAGTATATCCACGTATTTATATAAAACACCTAAACCTTTCACCTGAACACGTGCGATAGCGTGCATAATAGAATTTAAGGGATGCTGGGAACAGGCGTGTCTTATCGATAAAATAATGAAATCTAAATGGTGGTTAAAATGGTTTGAGAAAACTATAATCGGCAAAAAATTGTTTTGTGGTTCATACAGAAACGTCGCGTCCCATGTAATGAAGTTGGATTGCCGATTTTTTTATTCCGCTACAACCTGATATTACAATAGCATAGCCCGATTGAGCTTACTTGGCACCTGGGGCTGATGAAGACACATTCATACGCTAATGTAAAGTGTACGGCTGCGGGGCGCGGTGCGGGGAGCGGGAGGCAGGGCCGCATTCCAAAGGCCTACTTAGTTCGATTGAGTAGTACGTACTTATTTTTTCCTAGTAAGTTAGATATCGATACATCGTTTAGAAATTCGCTGTCAATTATAGAAAACGCGGCGCAATCCTCTACTTTGGTTTAGTCTAAATATTTGAAGATTTTAGATTATTTATTTTATACATAATAAAATAATCTTTTGTGAAAGTTATCGACATTGTGTCGCCTCACTAGTGTGTGCAGTCACGTGTCGGGGCAGGCAAGCTGCGGGGCTGGCGGACGAGCGGACAGATCGCGCCTCGCCAGTGTTTGCCGGGCGCACACAGCCGCGGCCGCTCTCGCCCAGCCTAATTGATATCTCATGCTACGCCTCGGAGCGCTTTCGCTAACACGGCTCTTGTGGGCGCGAGACAATGTTTATAGATAAACTTTTAAGAGGAAATGTTGAATGAACGTTTATACATTTCCAATTATGTATTCTGTACGTTTAGCTGAAAATTTGCGAGCCTCGTCGTCTGTTATGCTCTTGGTATCCTTAAAGTCCTGAGTCGCATCTTTCGACACCCGCAGCAAGACAGGACGTGGTACAGTTTTACTCCGATACCCCATTGTAATGTATTTTACTGAAGAAATTTGTATAACAGATAACACCGATGAATGGTTATTAAAACTTAATTGGGACGGCAGATGTTGTGAAATATATAATGCGTTTAAAGTGGAAATAAGCAGGACACATACAACGAGCATTGATTGTAAAAGAAAAGTAGGAAGATCACAAAAAAGATGGAGTGAGGACATAGCATAGACTGCAGGAAAATTATGGAAGAGATCGGCGCGGGACAGGAAGACATGGAAGGCTTTGGAGGAGGATTTTACTGCCATCAGCGGCCTTTACACCGTATCAGATTAACAACAAAAGTAAAAAAAAAATGTTTAAATATATACTTACCGTTTAGTTTCCTGATGTAATTTTAACTGTGTAAGGATGAATAAAGCTATTATTATTAATTGGCACGGCAGCGCTGAGTGGGGTCGCGGCGCTGTGGGTCGCAGGATCGGTTCACGCACGGGACAAGTATCTGTACGATCCACAAATAATTGTTTTCGGGTCTGGATGTTTCTCCATGTGCAACTTATACACGATAAAGGAGAAATCCTCACTGTGGCATAACTTTTTTTTCAAATAAAGACAATGATAAATTATTTCTGTCGTCGGCACGATAACTCGAGCGACCACATATGTAAATGTCAATTAAATTGTCTTGCAAAACCTAAGAATACTAAATAACATCTCAACTAAGCTTCCTACGCGGAGGAGCATTGCTGGTATTTCTATTGTTCTATAATTCCATTGCGCAATGATTCCGGTCGGTTTCAAGAAGCATCGAAGAGCGCGTAAGAGCTTGTGGGAAATGCAGGAACTTCATTACCCGTGCAGTTCACAGGCAGGTGCTAACTTCCTCGCACTGGGTTCGCGTCACTGCTCGGGGCTTCTCGTCTGTGCGCGGGGCTCCTCGTCCGCGGCGCTTGCCGTGGTCTTTATGACGAAACGTGGACGTGCAATGAAACGTCACGGAATTATTTAATTTAAAAGTACACTAACATTATAAACATACAGTGTGAGTTTGTATATACGTGTGGGCTGATCTCCGGCAGCACAGGGCCGATTGCAAAAATTCGTTCACTGTTTGTAAGGTGGACACCTTTAGGTATTAGAACTTATTCCAGGTCTTTTAGGATTTCGTACAAGAATAAAGTCTTAAAGGAGTTACTTTGTGGTCCGTCTATCTATGATGATGATGGAAGTTTCCCTGCAGGTGGGTTCATGGTATTCGTATACCTCTACCATATAGTATTACCGTATACATTAGTAATAAATTCCTCAGAAAGAATTTGCCGATTTCAGTCTATGGTCAAAATTGCAATCGATCTCCTGCATATTTCCATCCATCCACGACTGAACACAGATCTCTCCAAGAAAACGCAGGCAAAAGTCAGCATAAATTTCTAGAAAGGTTTTCCCACACTCTCTACGCTGGGCACAAACCCCAGGTATACTAGATGGCAGGCTCCGTCCTTTTCTAGGAGTCATCTGGGTAGGTTCCACTAGTAGCTATGTGGACTGTTAGTTAATTTTTCACCCTTGTCTAATCCAGTAAAACCCAAGTTTTATTTATTACCAGTTGAAAGATTTTTTTTAGTAGAAAGACAAACGAGCTGATAGTCCCCTTGATGGTTAGTAGCTGCTGCAGTCCGTGGACACCTGCGAACAACTTCAATCGAAGAAGGTTACAGATGCGACGTCCCCCCCGAGGTCTGAGGTGTAATGTCTGACAACCTATTATTACAATATATTTCATTTCATTCCGTGAAATATATTTACCTATAATATATTTCACGGATGCCTTGAGTGTGTAGTAGACCCAACGGGCGGCTTTTGTTGCTGCTCGAATGGACCGGCTAGACCGCGGTAGTGCCGCGGCCTCGCAGAATACCGGCGTGAAGTAAAGGCATCTTGGGCTTCTGGGTTTCATTCGGTGAGTGAGGTAACCAGAGTCTTCCTCCCCCTTCCTCTCCTTACAAAATATGCTTAAACGCTGGCCACATCGAGCGCAGTGCTGGTACCCTCACACTAGTGATACTGCATCACTAGTGTGTTGGTTGTGGACTCGACAATTCGACCGCCATCATTCGGCCGCCAGAACCTAGTTCGAAGGATGGCAGTGATGATCGGGCATATTGGATTGACACTTGGAGGAAAATATGGTAATTTCTCCCCTGAAACCTAATTATTTCTTAATGTTTTAATTATTACAGCTATCCGGCTTCTATCAACCTCGGGAGCCGCGTGCGTCACGGGATCGGGTCCAGCCGAGGCAATATTTGTATCACACCAATGTTTGATTTTCTCTCGACATTCACGCTTGCCTCGTCTAAAGAATGTATCACGGGGAGCGGCGGCCCGTCCGGTCCGTGTGTCGAGTCGGCGAGTCGGCGACCGATTCGTTCGAGTATCATCAGAACGCTATAAAAACTAAAGCTCCCAAGAATTGCTCGTAGTAACGAATATTAGTTACAGGTTTTTCTGTAATAATAACCAGCCGCACGTATGTTTTCTATGAGTATTTGAACGAACGCATTAATTCAAATCGCAATTTTTTTATTCATAAAGCTCGTTGAAATTATTAAATCCTTTTTGAAATCCGCGGTCTTTTTGTTTTTTATCATTGCCATGTCAATCTCAATTCTTGTGTAATTGCAATGAAACGAGGTGTAAGTTAGTACTTATGGTAGTGATTCTGTAACTCTTAACTTGTCGCAACAATAGAATTGCTATTGCTCCATGCAGTGATATGGAAAACTCATTTCTGATCAAGAGCCGTGTGGGGTAGGCACCCTTTGAGCTAACCAACACTGCAACCATTGCTGTGTTCCGGTTTGTGATCCGGTGTACTCAGAGCCACTATACTAACAGGCTTCATCTTTTGAAGTCGTTTGCTGGTGTTCATGGGACGCCACAAGTGCAAGCGAGCATGTTGAATCTGAGTCCGACGCACTAGATCCTACCTTCAAGTAGACACCTTCTTATAGTAAGTAGTGCAAACAAAGTTGTTTTCCGGTTAGAATGGTAAAGAGAGATTTTATAATTAGAGGCTGTGAGCATTCCATCGTAGTCCTCAGGGGTGATAATGGATGCAACCTTCTTAGATTGAAGTTTTTCACCACCACATGCCCGGCAGTGGAGGAAAGCATGATGAGGAAACCTGCATGTCTGACAGCCAACTCACATTCAAACAAATAACTATCAGCTCCAAAAACACAGTAAATGATTTAAGGTTTGTGGTCAGGCTGTTGGGCGTTTGTAAGCTGTTACATATTTACACATTTACGATATATCTGGGCATTTAAACAAAGTATTAATTTTACTCGACTCTGAGAAATATATGAACTTTGAGAAGAGTTCATTGCACCGATGTTGTCGACTTAGATCAAAGCTGGACCAGCACTGACCTCGTTAGTTGCACATTGTCCCCCGGCAGACTACGCATGCGTCTTCATCTACTCACAAGTTAACGAACTTCAAGAATTTCGAAATCGGCGTTACATGTGATATTTTGAAATGTTGTTAACGCGTTCATTACTTCACAACCTGTCCACTGTCCTGACTTTGTTCACGTACAATCTTCATGACGCATCCATGAAGCTCGATGCTCGATACAGTACCGTGAGTCTGTAAAAGGACCGGTTGAACTGGGGAGCACCTGCTAGTACTCTGTAGTAGAAGAAGAAGAAGCACCGGCTAGTAACTGGCGGATTTCGTCCACAGCGACGACTTGCGAGCACTGTCGCCTGTTGTCAACGACGCAGCGGATGTCACAGTGCCGTAAGTGTACGAGCAATCATCTAAAGCGCCCGCTCGCCTTATCTTCGCACATCCGGTGTAATGCTTATGTAATGCTTATGCGGTGAGATCTGTGTCAGAGACACGGCACGCGCCGACACAACCGGACCCGATAATCGATGATTAGTCCGCTGCACAAATGTTAGCTTCGGCAGGAATTCGAACCCAAGAGCCCACGCAGACAGGTCTTGCTAACCACTAAGCTTCACAGTCATCACTGCCGCATACCAGCAATGACCAAAGTATAATAAATTAAAAAATTATATTGTCTATATTTATTAAATTTGCAAACTAAATATGTTTATCACAAACTGGATCGATTTTCCCTCATAAAGAGTAGTTAAGTTTACATTGTTGGTTACATGTAGTAGTGTTTTGTAGTGTGCAATATTATGCAGTTATTTAAAATTTAAAAATTTTTATTTTTTTTTTATTTTGTATCAAGTTTTAGAGACTATTTCGTTTATACATTAATTGTTGATTTTAAACTAATTCGTTAAAAGTACCTTAGTTATGCCTGTACATGGTAGGTAAATCATGGAAGTGCTGTGCGTTTACAGCAAACATATCTTGCGCACTGCGATTATGAGACAGTATGCGAAGTACATGGCGCACTCGGGTCGGTGCTGACTGAAGATCAGCGTTGCGGTGAACCCCGCGACACTATGCTGAGTCAGCACCGATTCACTTGACACGGCACGGGTTTTAAATTATAAAGTCCTCAGTCGACTCCTCTTGAGCCTCAGCTTCTCTTAAATTATTTATTTTTTGTTTTTACTTATCTACTAACTTTTATGAACTTATTTATTAACTTGTACGTAACTTTTGTGTTGTGTAAATGAATAAATCGTATGGTATAGTAAGTAACCAGAGCCGGAGAGAGACCGGAGTGACAACGTATCTGGATAAACTGGTTAACCGTGTGTTCGGTGGTCATGCTCACGTTAACCATTCTAGTGTCATAAGTCCTAAAATAACCTATAACAATATAATGAATCGAAATTATAGTTACAGAGTTTTGACACGGGAATGGTTAAAAGCCGAAAGAGACAAAATATATTTGAAGATAAGGGAACACAAGAAAACTTAGTTTTAAAAATGTCAATATTGAATCGAAGGACCTTTGAGTGCAGCAGAGCAACGCTTAATGCTTATCCTACAGAGCACCAAAATAAAATGTAAAAAATAAACCTTCAGCTATTCGATGGATAACTGAATATAGAAGGAAATGAAGTACAAGTATACAAAGTGAAACTATATTATTTTTACTCTGTGATCCAAGGCTTTAAGAATAAATGATATGAACGAAAAAGATGGTCTCTTCACAAGCCGTCTATGCCGGCTGCGACCACGGCGATATCTCTACTAGATGAGCTCTGAACCCGTCACAAGACACATGTGCATGTATCACGCACATGTGCCTGCGGCCGCGCCTCCTCATCGAACTCGCGCCACGCAACCGCGCAGCGCCGTGACGGCTGAGCCCGGTCGCGGCGCTCGATCCATCCATCGACCCGTCGCGGCCGCGCATTTGCATTTCAGCGACGCTCCAGTCGGCCGACGCCGCGAGCCCGATGCGTTCCGGCCCATATACGATCGCCGACAGTTTAGACCCATTACAGACATATTTAACAATCATAAAGAAGTCCGTTATAGTGTTGAAGTGTAGACGAGATTTGAGTTTATGAGTGTTTCAGAGAAGAACGTGATCTTGTAGCCGATTTCCATATCCTTTCGCTGGCACGACAGAACAGAAAAATTCATACAAGTAATATCTAAAAGATATGTAAACAGGCCCTTAATAATTTAAATCATGTAGATATAACTTATGTAAGTAATTATGTAATACTAAAGAATAATACGCATATGTATGTGTTACAAACACAGCCTCAGCCACCAGCGCCCGCTCTAGCGGCTACTTCGCCCCGGACCAAAATATAAATAGTCGACCCTTTCGAATATTTATAAATATATATATATATATATATATATATATATAAAAATATATATGTATATAAGTATGTTCAAACACAAGTCGAAACAGACCCACGCGTGCTAATGCTATCAGTATTTCAGGTTTAGTTCTTAGTTTAGTTTCTTGAGCTTAGATAAATTAAACTTAAACCCATGGAACGACACTAATGTTTTACGAGGTATTTTAACTAATCAAAGCACAATAAAAGAACTTCTGGCCTTAAATACAACCAAAGGTCCAGATCCTGAGAATATCCCGTCAATTTTTCTTAAAAATTCTGCGCAAACCATCTAAAAGCCTTTACATATATTATATAGTAAGTGCTTAAAAGAGGGTGTATGTCCAACGGCGTGCTAGGGTTACGCCAGTATATAGAAGCAGCTCAAAAGGTGATGTAACTAATTACCGGCCCATTTCTATTATCACCGCTCTATCAAAGGTCTAGGAAAGGGCTACACACTTGTACTGCAAAAAACAAATACTTGCACTGGACTCTTCATAACGCTGTCCTTCCACAGTAGCGGTGGTTTGTGTATTGACGCTCCACTACAACTAATATCATAATTTTTACATCTAATTTATTTGAAAATATGGATGACAGTAAACAGACAGTATATATGGGCTTCAAATAGGCCTTCGACAGAGTGGATCACAATATCCAACTTGAAAAAATGGCTTTCAATGGTGTCCGTGGTAATATCTGGAGATGGTTGAAATCCTACGTAACGAATAGAACACAGAGAGTTGTCATCGATTGGATTCGAATCTGATACGGTTTCCATTACCTCAGGTGTACCGCAAGGCTCAATCCTTGGTCTATTCCTTTTTATTTTGTTTATAAATTATATGACTAACTGTTTTCAACACTGTAATTTTTTATTACATGCAGACGATCCAAAATGTATGTGGTACCGTAGATGACATTTCCGATCACCGTTAATTTCAGGAAGATTTGATTTTGAACAAACTGAAGCTCGGCCTTAATAAATTTGAATCTATTACCTCTAGAAGAAAACGAATTAAATATCTATTCTTTGTGCGGCAATAATCTTGATAGAGCACAAGTCATTAGGGATCTTGGATACTTGCTGGATAACAAGTTAACACAAGTTATGGTTTTGTAATGATTTACTGGCGCGAAGAACAAAATTAAATCATTAAGGAGACCAATTACTTACCTTTACTTGTATAAAGACTTAACACGCTATTGCTATTTGGGACCCTTTTTATTGTAAGTATTCTGATAGCCTTGAAAGAGTACATAAGAAATTCTTACGATGTATATACACATTTTAAATGTTTTCATATACACTTATCATACTCTAAATTATTACACAAATATAATTTATTACGGTTAAAACATGAAAGACCAAGTTATGTTACTCTACGACTTTTGTCACAATAAATATGACTGTATTTATGTTATCAATAATATCCATTGTCACACGGGTGCCAGTCAGATCGCGCGTGAGGACTAACCGTGTATCACAGCCTCCACTACAGTAACATCTCCTACCAATGCAGGTAAACGGTCACCTATGCGTCGTTTGGTTGACATCTACAATGTGTATTGAAGTCGTATTGATACATTTTCAACGCGTTTCAATACTTTTAGAACTTTAGTGGTAGACACGACACGACGATAGTGCGTGACATCAAAACTGTGTAATTGTTATAAGCACACTCTTTGCCTCCTTTTTTATTTTGATGATTCATTATGATTCATTCGCGTTTGTCTCTCAATTTATGTATATAATGAAACATGTGGAAAATGATGTTGGTGTCACAATTAATTTGTTATCATGTTAATATTTATCTTAAGTTCTTATTGTGATGCTGTTTATTTACCCAAATAAAGGCAACAAAAAAATTACGCACCTTCTGGCGGTCAGGGCGTTCGCTTTAAATTCATAATACGCGAGTGAATAATAAAGTTATTTTAAGTGCTGAATTATCGGCGATGAAAGAAAACGACGCGTGAAACCTGCGAGTCTGATAAATATTAAAAAAATAATTTCGGGGACTTGTGGAGTCTGCCAAGCCGAATGCTCTACTGCTACTTTATTTACTTTTTTTTACATTGTGGATCTACTCTGCTTACAAACATACGAGTATAATCAATGGAATAACAAACGAATACATTATTCGAAATGACTCAGATCAGACGCCCAGGCGGCGTATCGCATCTATCGACAACTAAACATTATGCAGATAACCTCGCGTTGTCTGTCCGTTCTACACGCTCGCCAGCTCTGCGCTCCGCGACGAGCTCGGGAGGTACGCCCCGTGCCGAGAAAACAGGTCCATTTGATCTACCGCGAGTGTTAAGCGTTAATAATAAATCATTTTAATGGAAGATAATTGTCGCACTCGGATCGCAGGAACAATTGCAGCAAGCTCGGCATGAGACCTCCGGTGCGCCGCCATATTTAGTTTTTGTACATGTACATGCATATTCTTGTTTTAGACTTGCTTTAAACGACTTTAAGTGTTTTCAAACATTCACTAAGTGGATTAAGATTTGCTTGACGTTCATGTAATAAATATTCCGAATCTTCTTTTATTGCTTGTAATACCTTCTTTGATATGTTTTAATCGTTATAAAGGATTACATTATATTAATACATGAATGTCAAAAATAAAAAGTAAGTACCTGTCTTACCACTGTGCCACAGATATACACAAATAGGAAATCGTGTGTCTGTGTGTGTTGCCATCAAGACAGGTAGAATTAAGTGAACATACACACATGTTGCTTCCATGCAATACGCTTTAACCACTTAAAGTAAAGGTAAAATAACACCCTGTAAGTGCCCACAGCTGGGCAAAGGTCTCCTTCTCAAATCAGAAAAAGTATCAGAGAGTATTTAGGATCCGGGAAGGACCCACCACGCTGCTCCAGTGCAGATTGGCGGGATTCACATATCCTCGAAATAATATTTTTTTAATATTTCTCAGACATGCAGGTTTCCTCACGATGTTTTAATTCACCGTTGAGCACATGGTAAATAGTGGTCCGGCACCGGCGATCAAACCCAGATCACTCACGCTCTATGACACTAAAGTGAGCGCCCTGACTAGGTTAACACGGTTCTTTAGCCAATTAAATGGTAGCATCTGACTATCTTAGATCTGATTCTAAAATGGGTCACTTTACAAGTTCGACCAAAGGCGATACTGTTAAAATAAATGTGCCCAAGACAAAGGCACTTATTTTGGGTCTAGTGGGAGAAAGAGATAAATATAAAAATAGCCTGTCATTGAATGGAGTGACAGGTTACATCGAGATCAGTAATAACTGCTATACCGACTAAAACCCCACGGAATTAGAGAAACGCTGGTGGTCCGGTGGCCTTGTCATCTTCTGGAGAAGAGAATAATATACAAGTAAAAATAATTTACGGAGCGACCACGCTGCTGCCTGGTGCAGGGTCGCACTCCGACCCCTGCCAGCGAACTAATAATAAGTATAAAAAGTATAAAAAAATGTAAAAGTTTAACCCATGCGAAGGACAGGCAACAGGCAACAACATAAGATCGTCCAGTGAAGTCGAAATATAGTTACATGTTTTTGTTAAGCAATAGATATAGAAGAAAAATGTAAGAATAGACGTGAGACCCAAAAACCAGCTAACGATGACAACCGACAAAGAGCTGCGCGAGGAAACCGTATTTGTTACTAAATGATTCTGCTGTGGAGAAAATCTTCAATGTTTGCTAACTGGTATATTTTATTACTTTCATATATTATTAACCATTTTCAATTTTCATCTTATCATTTGAAATTTATAACCTTTTTTTTTTATCCTGATAATTAAATTACAAAGTCTATGCGCAGAGTTTATAATTAGTTTATAAAGTGAATAGAATGGCTACCACAGACTGAACTTAACATCTGTCAAGTAAATTGAAGATCGCGCACTACATCATCTCCCTTCCGCCACGCACGGTAATCTTCAGTGAATTCGATCTAACCGCGGTCGGAATCGCTAATCTGGGAACGCGGCTCGCACTTATCGGAAATGAAGCGCGTAAATCGCTGCAATAATTGCAGAGGCTGCGTGGCGCAGCATCCATTCGGCTGTTACGTTTCTATCTGCCGTGATCTCGCCGCGGAGCTCCGCCCGCTTCCTTGTTGCTACAAGAACCTTGTTTTAGATGCGTCAGAGAATTCTCCTTTGGGATTGTAAACGTCTGCTTTTATGTTCCGCGAACCTAATTTCGATTTTGTTGACAAGTAACGTTTCTTCAGAAACTTTGTTACTAATCTACACATGGCAACATCCCCCTTCGTCGACTCGGCTCATACGGCAGCGTTTGTTGCTGGAGATCATGCAACGAAGCAAAAATCCAAATTAAATATATATTACATAACGATCCCGAGAGAACATTCACTGGGGTGTGCGGAGTGCGGCGACCGGATACTCTTTTTGTGTTGCAACTTAATCTTATCTTATTATCATCCAGAGATAGCATAGTCCTTTACTGGATGAGCATTGTGAGAGCTTTTGACTGTTTTTATGTTGATACAGTATTTTAACAGCCTGAAAATGTGTACTATTTTCAGGGTGTGACACAGGCCTCTCCAATAAGGAGGATATGCCATAGTCGCTTCGCACTGCCTGCCATAGACACTGCTGCCTGTCATTGGTCTGGTATTTCTCAAAGTGGTTGTCCCGCGATCTGCCGGAAGCCGCAATGGCTATGTTCTTAGTCGACTCCTACGACGCCCGCAGGGTGAAGATCGCAGATTCCTTCGCCGATGCCACACGGCAAGCTAACACGGCATAATTAATAAGACCATGATTATCATTGATATCTATCACAAGTCCATGGAGTTCTGCTGTCTTGGAGTATGGAGGTCTACTCGACGAGGAGACGTGATGTAATCTCTTGAACACTTCTCAGCCCCGCACTGGATTCATCTAACTTACTTCGAATTTTGTTTTCGAGTTTCGAATACAGCGTCAAATCCGAAAATTAATAATGTGTATGTTTATCATATGTGGTGCTGAACGTATAACCCAGAACACCATGAACTTACTAAACTATTTTCTCTCCTTTAATTTGCTAAACTATTACTTATGTTATAAGTTATTGAAGTTATTACTGCTATAACCGTTATACAAATAAGTTAATATCATTCCGCTTAAATATTTCACAGCTACAGCCTACAATTGTCGGTTTCTTTGCATTTATAACCACATAATGGCAATTAACACTTTAATGCGGCTTTCAATCAGTATGAATGGTTGCAGCGCTATTTATATTCGAGCGCGATTTCTGCTCGTCGACTCTAATTGCCGCGAGAGAGCTCTGGCCTAACGGATCGTTTCCTAATACATCAGCTCGGCTCCTATCATTATGGATGGCGCCAGTTTCACGCAGCAGCGGTTGTGCGCAGTCACGCTTACGGCAGAGCTTTCAACTGCACTTAAGGCTCGTCCATACATCTACGCATTGTAATTAGCGTATTTAATTTAACGTTCGACAGAACCGGGTGGATAAGCCACAATGGCTGTCCGTGTGGTGTCGAATGATTCGCCACGCAGCGGGAATTGCGTGTACTTATCTCCACTTCACCAGCAGCTACATTTATTGTTATCGGAGTTTATTATTAGTTTGTTAATGTGTTGTACTTAGCACTAAATACTACCACAACATGGGTTAACAGATAGAGAATGTCTATAGGCATTAAGTTCTTTCCTTTTTTTTTTATGAGAAAGGTGGCAAACGAGCAAGCGGCTACCTTACCTAATTAACCTAACCGAACAAAACACCGAAGCACAAGGTAAGGCGAGGCCGTGGTGCTACCCCGGTTGGGCCATTCAAGGAGCAGCAAATGTTTTTCCTTCTTCTCCTTGTGTGTGAAGGGATTACAATAGATTATTAAATAATTTGTCATTTATTTTCAAATTTCATATTCGTATTAATAATCCTCCGTAAGTTATTGGCAGTTTATTTAATTACACGTAAATTTTAATCGAAAAGCCAATACAGGTGATATGTGTACACGCCTTTACGTAGGCGACGCAGGCGCACACCGGGACCACGGAACAGCGGCGAGGGCTTTAATTTGAGAAGCAACATCAGATATGGACCCCGGCTACCGTAGTCACCAGCTCGCATTGTTCCCTACCGTCGCCGGATTGAGCCGTCGCAATCGATACGATGTTTGGACTTCAATGTACCACTGAGTGGAAGCCTTCATAGTTTTATTCTGTTACACACTGTCGGCACTTGGAACAAAATAATCCATGACAACTATTAGTTGCAATTATGCCTTTACTTATACTACACAGGCACAGGGAAAGATATGTTTATAAAAACCATAACCCCTAGAAAAAAAATTTCAATCTATTAACTACTTTGTATGATGTAACCAAATAATTAGTAGTCATTCCTAAATCCTTAAGTTTTTAAACCACGGTCGTTGTAATAAGTTAATGCAAGATAGTGACCGAAATGTGCTGAGTCGGCCGCCATGTTGTGACCGCAGTTCAATACTAATATTAATATTATTTATTTACTGTTTTTGTATTTAGCACCAAATGTATTGTATTGTATTGTATTATGTTATATACCATATATTGTACTGTAGCTACGAATAAAACATTTTTCTTTCTTTCTTTCCAATACAGGCGAATAGTAGATAGCA
Source organism: Bhutanitis thaidina (assembly GCA_029286595.1). Lineage (NCBI taxonomy): Eukaryota > Metazoa > Arthropoda > Insecta > Lepidoptera > Papilionidae > Bhutanitis > Bhutanitis thaidina. The sequence continues at coordinate 202,546 of JAGSMS010000041.1, read as the reverse complement.
GATCAGCGATGGTGATGTCCTCCTGTTCGACAACTTCCGAACACAATCAGCAGTATCAACTGCGCAGGAGATATTATAGTGCCGTAACTGAACGCCCGAGCACAGAGTCACTCGCTCGTCTTTACCTTCCCATATCCGATATAAGATTAAGGAAATCAAACATTTGTAATTTGCACGAACATTGGCTTCGGCTGGGATATGAACCCAGGACCCAAGGCTAGGACGCTAGGTAAGCTAGCTAAGCAACGCGGTCGTTCAGTTATTTCATTACATTTAAACGTTAGCCTGTCGCGGCGCTGCCCTCCCCTGTGCTTCTAACTGTTGCAGTTTCATTTTACACTTAGTAATAATTATTGAATCAAAAAACCGACAAACCCACGGGAGCTCACCGGAAATATATACTTTCACTTGAAAAAATAATCATTCAAATAAATACACAAATGATCGAGTAACATTTCGAAGCCGGTTAACTCACAAGGTTGTACCAATACATATTATATTGTCATGACACCTCAAGCTGTTTCTTCCCCCTTTTTGTATTGTGTTTTGGATTTCCGCAAAGCAACGCCTGCTACTAACTACGGTTCGTTTGTGGAGCCGCTACCGTGCAATATTTCCGCAGCATCCCATCAATACAGTTCATTAGTGCGCCGCCGCCGCTCCGTGCGAACTAAACTTAGACCGTCCACTTCCCAGTAATGTTTTCTCTAACACATCCGTTAGCCGATGGCGTCGCGTCCGCCCGTTACGATTTATCACTTTCAATACACTAGCTGCAACTGCCGTCGGCTTGATAGCAGTACATAAACGCGTTCTTCTGGAATCTTCCAACACCTTGAAAAAAGTAAAGGCTTCAGACACATGTCGGGATACTTATCTCGAAAATGACCGGATTAAAATTCGGGGTCTGCGTCTGGCGTCTGGGGTGCGCGGTGTCCGGTACGGCGTTCACCAATCTGCTTACAGAGCGTGGCTGTTATGCCTTAGGCCTAAGTCCTTCAGTATTATAGCCCGGTAACACCAACTAACCCATTGTATTAAACTTTGCATAGTAACCCTCATGGTTACTCTTTGTCCTGGCATGGTCATGTCATCTTAAAAGTTGACCCATCGCAATATCACATGCACGCATCAGATTTTTCTACAGGTAGACAGAAACAAAGAAATAAAAACGTTTATTCACGTTCTAAGATAGTAAACACATGGAACCGAAATATTTCTTAATTTAAACATTAAACCCGTAATAACTTGATCGAATGAAAATGTTATACAAGAGTGAAACTAAGAGTGTGCGGCGTGAGACCGCGAAATGGACTGGACTCGGTAATAGCCGAGATTCGAAAACTAAACTCCGACACTGAGTTTCAATCCTGTCCATTCAAAGGTCATCTGGAAGGAATCGCTTTTAGCGATAGGACCCCCCATTGTACTGCCGTTAAAGTAAAATTAATTACTTATGCACGATATGTATGTTTTGTTGTGCAACATAGCGTATTCTGTACTTCAATCTGGACTAAATATAAAGAACTGGATATAAAGACATGGATATGAACACCTGACTATCAGCCCTAATTTCGCGATGTTACTTCGGGTATATTATACGAAAAGATTATGAAAATGTAAAGAGAAACATTTTGCTGGTCGCAGTAGAATCTACAAGAGTTCGCCCCGGCGTCGGGCGGGTCGTTGGACAGACCACTCCGAATGTGACCATCCGAGTTGCAGCACACTGGCACAAGGCTCAAGTTCCTGGCCCTGAGTAACGATGCTCAAGATGCGAGGATCTATCTGTCTGATATCTCAGATCTTGCATCTAATTAATGAAGAGAACACCACAGGAAAAAACTTGTGGACACTTTTTCTTAATATATTTCAATTTTGAATGGGATTTCGATTATCATTGTAAAGCGCGTACTTCTATGCGGATTGGTCGATTAGGAATGTATTATATTACCCAAAGGGGTGGGCAGCGACCACTAGACACGAATCTGCCTAGTTAGACGGGCTCTCGCGACTCACTTTTCGCCTCCCGGGAGATTTAACGCGACGGGTGTCGAGCCTCGTCGCAGGGTTCGCTCCGGAAGCCTGCTGTGACGTTTTCAATACTGTTCCCGGAGCCGCCACTTTCAATACAAGGGGGTGGCATATTCTTACCTCGCTGCCACACGGCTGCGCCACACTACCGGTTAGTTGGGTAAACTCTTTCATACAAATGTAAATAACCAAAAGAACTGATAATGTTTTACTACCGTGTTGTTCTGTTATAACGCTTAAAATGATTTAAATTAATTTCAAGCACAACACGTGTCTGCTTAGCTAATTCTTTGCAGAACATTCGAGGTTATGAAAGTAGACGTAACAAGTGGTCGTGTAAAAATAGCCGATCGCGGGCGGACCGCCGGCGCATGCGTCGACCTCGGTGGCGCGCACCTGCCGCGGTCTGCGGTCCGCGCTCCCTTGCAGTGTACGGCGGGGTGCACGCTGCACGCTGCACACTGCACTGAGGACCCACCGCGATTCGATCTGATATGAAATACTTTATGCGCTGAACGATGTTCTACCATCTAGCGGGGCTCAAGATTTGCGATTCGTTTATTCCTGACGTTAAAATTTCCTTCAGTGGAATTTAGAATTTTGTTTATATATAATTATAGTGGTAAATCAGAGGCCACATCGCTCGCTTTAATTGCACAGTATGCGGTTAACCTGGGTTCGAATTCCGATGTTTAGTTAAGTGTAATTTTACTAGCACTTGACGGTGATAAAAAAACTTCAGTAAATCCGCTAGCCTAAATTGGAGCAGCGTGGCTCCTGCCCGCCTCCACAGCCCTCTCAGATATGGAGAGGGGGTATAACAGTCTGCCACTTACCTTTTTCTTATGTTATTAGTATACTGAACAGTATCTCATAAGTTTGAGGGAGCTTATAAGCTTTAATAATGAGAAGGTGTAATCATCAGTCTATTTTAGTCCACTGCTGAACAGAGGCTAAATATAAATAAAAATAGCCCTAAAGGGCGCCACGACACCTGCAGCTTCACTGGTGTTGCAGAAGTACGTGGGCTTCGGTAATCACTTCACCATCAGGTAAGTCGCTTACAGGTTTGCCCGCTTTTATTTAAAAAAAATCTAGTCATATTTAAAAATTATAATATTGATATAAAATAAACTAAACTAAACTAAAGAACACATTAAAATACATATCGATTATTTTAACTTGTATACATTGTCAGTCTATTTATATTAAGCTTTTTACTTTTAACTTAATGTTTTATGGAAACCAAATTTGGAAAATTAAAAAAAAAATCAATAGCCGTCAGGTGAAGTTCGGGTAAATTTATGGCTTACAAAGCATTCCTCCTCCCGTACATAATATGTTCATCTCGGCTTAGCCTAAAGGTTGACTGGGAGACTGGCTCCAGGCAACGAGTCCGCCACGTGTACCGCTTTGTCTTTAAACATATAAAATCATTCAGTGTAAATACATCCAGTAACTACCAAAAAGTTCAAAATCGATTACGAATTATTAAAGAATACTTTTTTCCGTAAAATGACATGCGATGACAGCTGATGTCAGTCGGCCATACGTTATCGATTGGACCCCATGCGATAGTGTTTAAAAGTGACAGTTAAAGGCAGTGAATAAAACGTAGGTAAGAAATGTTATTACATAAAACTAAAGATACGAAAACCCTCTTTCCGACGCAAGTAGAGCTCGCACTTCACCTAAACTCTAGTTGCCTTAACTAACTGGAAGAGTAATTACTGCATTATGGTACAAAAATGATCTTATATTTTGTTTGTCTGGAGTCTTGCCCTCGCGGGTTACCGGCGAACGGACGGCTGCAACCAGTTACTGACAACAAATTAATTTATGATGGACTCCTTGTCACACTCAGCACAGACACACCCGTGATCCCCGACCGGGTAGGCAGAGGTACTACAATAGTCAGAGATGATATGGTAATAATGGTTCGGTTTTCTTAAAAAGACGTTACCTTCCACTGTAGGAGTTCCTCGTGTGTCGCGGAGGCAGTTGACATAAACAAATCGCAAATGGACATACACCCCGAGCCGGAACTTATTATTTGCGATCCATACAAATACTAGTCCCGTGCGGGAATCTAACCCGCGACCCGCAGCGCCGCAGCCGAACGCTAAGCCACGTAAATTTATTTATAGGCTGTTTTGCGTTAAGACAGCTTTATAATAATATCGAAATAATGAACTGCAAATACACGTTTCTACCATTTCTATACCACTCCATAGGTTACTTACAGCGATAGTGTCAGAGCATATACTGCCTCTCTACTCCATTGCAGCTCGACTTCTCCTGGGGCAGGGTGTTTTATTTATTTATTTAATCTTTATTCCATTTATTTATACGGAAGAACACACAAGGTGGAAGGCATTTCCAACCAGCCAACCTACGGCGTGGTAAATTTTATGGTAGGCGCAACAAAATACTTAGAAAACCACAAAACAAAACTAAATTGCTAATGAATACTTGTAACTAAATTACTAATATTACTTAAATAAAATCTCATGAAATGTATATAAAATCACTTACATACATACATACACTTACAAACATACAGACATACTTTTGACAGTAGCGACCATAAAATAAACAACATCATGTCACATTCGAGGTCTTCAAAAGATGCTCACGAACCAATATTTTAAAAGAGCACTGTTTGGAAGCTTGTCGTATGTCATCGGGCTAGGAATTCCACAGCAGTGAAGCAGTTACCGATGAACCCGGTGCAGTGTGTGGGAATACAAATATTTTTATTAGAACAAGATTGGATTAAGAGAGATACTGAAATTGATCCCTGAGATAAAATGGCGAAAATGGAACAACGTTTTTATTGCGCTTTTAGTTGTGCTCATAGGCGAAATACGCTTCCGATGCTCAAGGGTCGAGGCGCTCGCTGCCGAACTGACGCTTCAAGTATCATTTGTTTTTAACAGCTTCGCGCGCGGCTTCGTCTGCGTAGAATTAAATGAAAACTTAATCTCGAGAAAATAACAACAGACATCGTTGAGGTTAGGTACCGGTCGATTAGCTTCTTCTAATAGGAAATAAATAAATCATTATAAGTAACTCTAAGTTATTTCCACAAACGTGACCCAGACTGTCTACCTGTGGCGCGTGCCGTGACGTCATCCCGACTTATGTCCGCGTAGAGTAAACAAAAAAGCGAGTTTTAGGGCGGTTCTTACCGCCCAAATCCATCGAAACACCTCGACCCTCCGAGACGAGGTCCGGACCTCCCTCGGACGGTCCACAGATAGCTTACTGTAAAGAGGTAAGCAGGAGATGTACCCTACTTAAAGCATAACGCCTGCGTCCTTGAGTCCGCAGGCGCAAATCTATGAAGCTGTAAAAGCCAAAACGGCTAACATCAATAACTTCATCGAAGACACATATATATATATATATATATATATTATATATATATATAAAAAGTTACATTTTTGTTTTTTTGTTGATTTATTTTGACATTTTTCGTTTTGTCAATACGCTTCCTCGACACTTCGATATTAAAAGAGGAGGCCGTGGCAATGGGCACTCTAAAGGTCATGCGATGCATTAGTGGGATCGCTTGGTTGTCACTAACAAGGTGCGCGCGCGGCTTCGGTCGTGTGGACTTTTGGATTAAATTACGTTTAACAGAGACTAAGTTAGTCACCAGTTACTTAAATGTCAAAATTAGTCAACTATAAGTAGTTTTTACATCCATTCGGAAAAACAAGTGGATAGGTAAGCATATATATATATATTGATGAAGTCAATAGCTCCGTGGTGGAAATGAATACCTATATTCTTATAAAATGATTCGAATGGCAATCAATGTAACTAGGCAATAATGCATGTTAAAAAAAACAAATAAGGGATAATCTTATATTTTTGTCATTTCTTATCCAAATGTAATGGACACTGAACAATGTTTCTGTTCGTTAAATCAAGAATACTTTGTAGCCTCTACCGTGATGAAGATTCTAGATAGCTGGGCACATGGGACTGGCTCAGTTTTTACCTTTCGCACTTGTCAAAAGGGGTTCTAGGTTGTAGGGGCGCAATTCATGGTTAATAAAGCTGACAAGGCGTTGTCCGTTGCTTACATATTTAAACGACAACGATACGCCGTTAATTCGATTGGCACGTGAAGGCGCGCGCCGGGCCACAGCCTCCCGGCGCAGCGAGCGGGCCGCGCGCCGTCAGCGCTCCGCCAGATCGCTCCGAGTCCACCGGCGGCGTAGCTCAGTCGATCAAAAATTCGCGAAGCCGGTTCACCTTGACAGCCCCATTCCCGTCGGCGGCGCGAGTAGCTAAAGTTTCTCGTTACAACATTTCGCTAAGGATAATTACTGCAGTACATGACCGATAGTTACCGTCGATCGGCGGCGAATCGAACAATGCGGGCGCCGGGCATCGAACCCGCGGCCGGTCGGCGCACTATGATGTATCTCCTTCGGCTCGCCGACCACTGGTCAATTGAGGCACTGTCACAGGCTCGCACTGCACTCGCACACACTCACTGGCACTCGCCGGGCGCGGGCACACACCCGCTCGCGCACAGCCGGAGGGACGCGCGGGACGAGCGCGCAGATCGAGAGGCGCGCGCGCACTGCGCGGTGCCGCCGGCGAGCTTTTTGCGCTAAAAAGCTCACGGATAAAAGTAAAACCGTCGCTCCCACGCTGCGCCGCGAGCGCTGCGAGCGCTGCGAGCGCTTCCGACTCGAGCGCGCAGCCGATACTTCAATTGGAGGAATTTTTTGATTTATTTATCTCGTTACGGTTTACTGTAAGATAAAAGAATTATTCGACATTTCTTTCTTCAAAAACATTTCAATTTCGCTTACCAATCTTCCAATATAATGACGCTCTGCTTCAATGGCGGATAAGAAACTGGCGAAAAACCTCCCAGTTATGCCCTTATTAGGTATTTTTGTCCAAATGAATTTACACAACCACACACGAATTTTAATCAGACGAAGTGTCTGTACACATCATGATTAAAAAAGGCAAAATCATCATCCCACTAGAAACTGAAAACCGTCCTAAGTAAATATCTAAGTACTAATATAACAGTACACCGGCAGACTCGAGCTTACCAATAATAGTCCCACAATCAGTTCCTGTTCACAAGACGCAGGACGCATGAGATCAGATCATGTTATTTGGATCTGCTTATTCGCGGTGGCACTGCGAAGCTTTTTGAGATGATCCATTCAACATCTAAGCGGCGACTTTTGCTGCTGCTCGAATGGGCCGTCTCGACCGGATTACTACCACGGCCTCGCAGAATACCGGCGTGAAGTAGAAGCATTTTGTGCTTCTGCGTTTCGTTCGGTGAGTAAGCTAACCGGAGGCCATCACCCAAATATCCTTAAAGGCCAGAAATGGTGTTGCAGGTGTACGTGAGTGACGGTAACCACCTGATGGAGGTGAACCGGTTGCTCGTTTGCCGCCTTTCCCTTAAAAAAAAACATCATGAGATTTTCAAGGCTGTACCACACTTATGTGAATGAGATAAAACTTTATTTTAATATAAAAAATTGTTAATTACAACAAGAGTTCATAGTCATTCACGATCCATGGTCATTTGAAAACTGCTGTGCCATAGATGTGCAGACAAAAGATAACTATGTGTGTACGTCGCCATCAAGGCAGGCAAAGTAATAAAAATATATGAAAAAACCTGAAAAACTGTAAACTGTAAGTTTATGGAAAGTTACAAAGATATAGATTGTCTATACGGAAGAAGGAACAAAATTTCAAGCCTGTTATTTCTTGGGCATTAAACTTTTAACTAACCTACCTTGTAATTTACCCTTCAATGACGTATTTGGCACCTCTGCCTAACCCGCGAGGGTACTCAATTAATTTTACATTGGTTCAGCTGACCGCGCATGAGACTGGACTCATGCCGTTTGAACGCCCGCAGGAAGAGCCCCGTCTTCCTTGCGTACCATTAACTACCCATTAACAGCAGAGCACGCGCTCCGTGCACAGCTCGCTGCCTGTCAGATGCTAGACGAATCATTGACGATGGTGTTTCAAATTACAATCCCAGAGGCGTCGGCAATGGCGGCCGTTTATCCCAGCGCGGGACACGGCGCGAATAGATACGAGGCGCGGGTGAGGTGGCGGGTGCACGCCGGCCTGCCGGCGCCAGTTCCGCCTTCATTTGGAAGTCCGAAGATCAAATGAGAGAAAGGTTGTATGCATGTATGTTTGTATATATTCACGCCTTGTTCCCAACGGGATAGGCAGAGACAATCTTCTTCCACTTGCTACGGTCCTGACATACGTCTTTCGCACCTTCCACTTTCATCAATCTTCGCACGCATGCTCGTTAGTGTTGAGTACTCTTGACCTGGCCTTTTTCGGAACGTCTCCGATTTGATCGTGAAATGTTCTCTCCCGACTCTACCACGAAAGGTGAAAGGTTGTGCGCTCATGAATAACCAATTCACAAGCGAAGCCTAGTTTCTTGATACAGACATCGCACGGGTATAGCTCATACTGTTAGGTGCCTGGTTAGGCATTCCGTGACTGCTTAATGTTGGGAAAGTAATAGTATTGTTATTAGTAGTTTCTTATTAAACTGAATAACTAACGTTTTTTTCATTAAAGTAAAGTGTTCATAAGGAAAAAGGATTTTATAATTTAAATGTTTGTATGTCCTTGAAAGTCTGATAGTTTGTATTACAACCTGTACCAAGATTTAAAAAAACATGGACACTATTTCTTTATTGGGGGCACTTTCCATTCACCACCGAGAGAACTCTTGCAGTGAGAGCGGAGGTCGCGGGAATAGTGAGCAGGGAACTTGGTCAATTCAACTCAACCCAGACGTGTTGCAAAAATGCATATTGTTGTTATGACACTTCGAGGGAGAGGAAAGTCTTTGACATTTGACTTCGACGTTTCCGACATCTGCCGTTTCATTTGTTTACCGAAGACTACCGATTCTTCGACCCAAGGATGATACTCAAGGCTTACTAAATTTAATAACCTCCTAACTTCTGCTTTTCACTGAAGATAACCGGGGGTCGACACGCTACATCCAGACGTCTAACACCAAAGTCCCCCGGGCCGTGAACAGGTTGAAAAATTTGTTACATTTCAATATGTATTATTCGCTCAATAAAAGCTATCATTTTATTCTAACGTCTGAAAATTCACTACTGTCAGGAACACTTTTGCAATCTATGCTGATTGAAAAAGCCTTGAATACTTTTAATAGCACATCGGAATCTTTAAACATTAGTCATTAGTCGACTGTGACAGACAAACAGACGTGCGCGAGGCACGGAACCCAAAAACCTTGAAAAAAATAACATAGACAAAATCCATTGCAAAACTACCGGCGCCACTATATCCACCTTCGCTGACGTCTATACTCGTTCTGCGAGAAATCTGATAGCTGCACACAAAAGCTGCGACTCAATACGACGAAAGCTCAAACCCTTCTCAACAGCATACACTACTCGTTTAAAACTTTTGCGGCAGTTCCTTTCGCTTCACAGCAAGCAAAGTAAACACGCAATCTAAAGAAATGCTTCTTATCGCCATTAAAGAACCGTACGTAGTAGGGGGCGGTGCTTTGTATTATGTTGTCAGCGCTCGCTAACTCGCGGAGACAGTCTCCTCGTGTTACGGCAACATGAGAAGGGGTGGAGAAAAAAAAGGAACGTGACAGGATCGTTGAATAGACTGCACGCACGCTCGCCGCAGCGCTTCTGCTGCGGGCAGCTGTTGGCGCTTTTAAAGCATACGTTGCAATTACACAACGATAATGATCTCGATGTAAGAGTAAGCAACGAAAGTCCCGTATTTCTGACACTGCATTCGACCCTTCCTCCAATTTTATCGCATATGCGCTGCGTCGGATATGGGAAAGTAAAGACGTGAGTGCCTCTTTGTTCGCGCGTACATTTACGGTACTATAATATCTCCTGTGCAGTTGACAACTGCCATTAGACACAGGTTGACGCTCTGCTCGACATCGGCCAGCAAGACATCATCGTCAATCACATCCAAATTTCAAAGACTGTGGGCAAGCCGCTACCCACAGCTACAGGCCCGCCCCGCGTGGTGACTATGGGCAAACCCTCCCAGAAATATGTGGCGATACTTTCTTGAGGAGTGTGTTCAGCAGTGGAGTTAGGCTGATGATGTAGAGTATAATGATCATCATCGACCCCGGACACGGTGCGGCGCGGCAACGTCTCTGTTTGCGCACGCACTGCACAGAGAAAAGGAACGACTGGGTTACCAAAGCTGCGGCATCTCCGGGCGAGCTGATCAATTGTGCTGCTGTGCCCCAAAATGAGGAGATTGACAAAAAAGGACGGGGATTGCATTAAATAAGTTGTAGAGGAAAAAAAATTGTCAACAAAACGGGCTGAGAAAAGGAAAGAAGCACTAGCGCGTTCTCCCGAGATTCGGCCCGTGTGACCGGAAGGTCGGTGGTACGGCTGGGTAAGAGAAGCAAGTGCCTCTGCGTTCGCACTGTTCTTTCTAACTGCATCCTTGACTCGGTCAAAGGTCACCTCCGCCTGGGATTCAAACCCAGAAGTGATGACTCGTGCCAGTTACCATGTTTGCACGCGATTCAGATTTGTGTCGAAGGTCAACTGTTCACAGAAATCTCGGCACAAGTTTCGACTATGAACAATAAATCTCTTAATTTCTACTTCCCATACTATGATATGTAGGAAACAAATAATTTGATTGATCGGTCACGGGCCCGTCCGCGACGGCTGTCATGTCGGCGACTGGAACTTAAGAATCTCATTTGCATATTCTCAGTTTCAATTCGTCGCCCGTAGCCGATGTACACGACGTATCTCTCAGCCGCGCGGTAACAACTCGTTATAACTTATTCGACGAGATCCTAATCTCATTAACTTGAGCCGGAGGAGCTGCGCGCGGGCCGGGGGCTCCGCTGCGACCGCGTCGCCTGACACATCCGTGTCGCATGAGAATTATCGAGGAATGCTCGTAAGGTTTTGATATGTGTTAACATTTTTATAGTAGCGTTCGTGGTACTATCCCGGTCGAGCCGGTCCATTCGAGCAGCAGCACAAGCCGTCGCTTGGCTCTACCACTTATCATCAGGTGGACTGTTAGCTCGTTTTTCACCGCAATCAATAATTTCAGCGGGTGATGAGCGTAGTGCTGATGCCGCTTTTTATTACTAGGCCATAGAATTTGGGTTTGACAAATTGGTATGGGTTTTTGGCTACCGTCCCGTCGCCCGAGTTTCGTGACTGCCGGTGCCACTATGGTCGACTATACGTCACTGTAACATGCCCCACGGGGGCGACCCCTTTTACTTTGTAACCAAAATATGTTTCCTCAGTAACAATCCGTCACTAGAACAATATTATGAGCAATATTCAACCAGATCGATACTTACTACACAACCGTATAAGAAATAATTAACACGTGGTTCCAAGAGCAGTTGGTCAATTAAAGCGAATCATGAGCCCCGCGTGCCGCGTTCTCAACACTTATAACAATTCGAGACCTCAACAGTCCATCGATGTTAGTTAAACTATAGTTTGAACAGCAAACAATAGTAAAAAAAAGTCCTTCCAACCGTATACCCAATACAGGGGAGGTTAGGTGGTCATTGGATTATTATGGAGAAGGGTTATCCTTTAGGTAATATTTGATCTTCAGTTATTACATGCCAGTAATATTACAAGATTACTGGCATGTAATAACTGACGTCACAACAGTTATATAATCTTGTTGTAAATCTCTTTCGCGACGACACCGAACAGCCCTGGCGGAAGACCAACGCCGGTTGTTTTCAACCAGCATACGCTGAATTGAGACAGATCTGAAGCGACATCTTGTTACAAGCTACGGGTTGCGAGATTGGAGTAAAAAGCCCGGTTACTTTAACTTCTATTTATTTTTCACAATTACAAAGGGGTCTTCAATCTACTTGTGGGATTGGGGTTGAGCAGATTCGGATGAATATTCCGCCAACATCCGGGTGCGAGAGATTCGTTTGTTCGCTGGCTGCTTATGGCGATTGGAGCAAAGACAGCACACGGTTTAGCGCAGCGTTTTTCTTACTTCGATCTTGATTTTTGGATAAATTAAAACTTTTACTGAATTAAAAAAGGTCAGATATCTTAATAAATAAATTCTTGAAACAAGTCTGGAACTTTTCCATCTATAATGTTAAATGATAATGTAATTTTACAAAGTAACTTAAACCTTAATAAAATATAAACAATTGTTCGCACTGCACAATTGGATTCAACTTAAAAATTACGGAAACCATTTACTTAAACAATTACGTAGATTATGAATATTTTTTTATAGTAATATACACCCGCTCCCATACGGCAATCATTGTTCGGGACTACCTGAATCAGGTTGGGATCCCGTGATGCAGTGGCCAGCGACAAGTCCTGACCTGAATCCCATAGAGCACCTTTGGGATGATTTGAAACGCCTTATGTTAAGTTGTCGAGCAATATCAACTTGGCGTAGTCCTGATTGCAGTAGTGCTACCACTTGAGCTGCTTCTTCTGCCTTGGTATCCATTTTTCAGGGTTTTTTTCTTACTGGAGCTGTTCAGGTGTGACTTCTGTGATGTCTGGATAGCTAATGACCCATAATTTTTTTTTTTTTATCCCTGGATGGAAAATGGTGTTACGCATACCCTGTTGCTGGCCGGTAGGCCAGCAACTGGGTTATTTCGGACTCAATCCCCTGAAGGAGGACCATACCGACTAAAAACCATCCACACGCTGTTAGCCCGGAGGCTTTTACAGCCTCATCTGAATTGACTCGCGAGCAGATTGGCCCGCGAGTTTGGCGGGATGACGATTTACTTTAATGGCGCGCGGATTTATACGCGGAAGGGTAAGAGAAAAATAGTGGTGCGGAGACCGGTGAACCCTGACAAACCGACGCGACAGACCCCGATCGTGCGACGCTCCGGCAAAGTGTATATGGCTGCTTCTAACCCTTGGGGTGAGCACACGTATGCGGAGCGAAGTTGCTAACGGGACCGCCGCGTAGCGTGCGCGGGACACGGACGGCACTCACTAGTAATGGCTCGCGATTGAACGCGGGAAAAGTGGTAGAGTCGAAGTAGGGACCCGCTGATACGGGGCCCACTAGCGATATACTGACACACGACATATTGTACTGCGAAACTCCGACAAAGTGTTATGGCTGCTCAAACCCGGGGGGCGAGCACACGTATGCGGGAGGCTAATAGTGGCGTGAAGACCAATGACCCTGACAAACCGACACGACAGAACCCGATTGTGAGACACTCAGGCAAAGTGTATATGGCTGCTTCTAACCCTAGGGGCGAGCACACGTAAGCTGAGCGAAGTCGCAAACGGGACTGCTGCGCAGCGTGCGCGGGACACGGCCGACACTCACTACTTAATAGCTCGCGAATATGCGCGGGAAGATGGAGGCGCGGCGACCAACGGCCCTGACTAACCGACACGACAGAACCCGCTTGTGAGACACTTAGCACAGTGACCCTAATATGCGGAGCGAAGTCGCAATCGGGACTGCCGCGCAGCGTGCGCGGGATTAGGACGGCTCTCACTAAATAATAACTCGCGAATACGCGGGAAGATGGAGGCGCGGAGACCGACGACCCTGACAAGATCTACGCGACAAATACTGAGTACGAGACACTCCGGCACAGTGTCATGGCTGCTCAAACCGAGGGGCGAGCACACGTATGCGCGGGGCGAAGTCGCAAACAGTACCGCCGTGCAGTATGCGCGGGCGACGGGCGGCACTCACTTTAATAACCGACCCATAATTAATTTTTACCCCCCCTTCTATTCGTGTCCAAGGTGGCACAAGTAGTGAGTCCTCTAATGAGCTTTTCAGCACTTTTTTATTAAAGACCCTGACGTTTCGTGATTATTGTTTTTACAGAAAAGAACGATACGCGTTTTTAAAGTGTATTAATTGTGCTTTCAAATGATATTAATTTTGGTAGGGTACAATAAATAAGTTAAGAGTATTATTCGCTTGAAGTCAAAATTTCAAAAGGTGCGATTTTTTGACGCCGAGTGTATCTATCTCTATTGGTGGTACTATTTATAACGTGGTAGAACCAAGCGACGGCTTTTGCTGCTGCTCGACTGGGCCGGCTCGACCGGGTGAGTACCACGGCCTCGCAGAATACCGACCTGAAGTAGAGGCCTCTTGTGCTACTGCGTTTCGTTCAGTGAGCGAGGTGACCGGAGGCCCGCTCGTCTCCCCATCCCCCTCCTCGTCCTCCCTCCTATCTCCGAAATACCCTCAAAGGCCGGCAATGGTGTTGCGGATGTAGTCGGTGACGGTAATCACTTACGATCAGGTCATCCGCTTCCTCGTTTGCCGCAGTTTTCAATAAAAAAAAAACTCCGCGCGCACAGAGCCGGCGCCGGACTCGGTGTGAAATATAAAAAAGGCACAAGTTAAGTGTGTATAATATGTATGGTGAACATCGTACGCATATTTCGGAACGTCATGTCATGGTAACCTTGAGGCGCGTCATTAGTTAATTCGGAGGTCAGCGAGCTGGGCGTCGCGGTGCGTCGGATAGGCCGGGCGGAGGCGGGCTGAGGCGGGCGGCGGGTGGCGGCGGGGGGCGGCGGTGTCTGCGCCAATTGCTCTGCGGAGTTCGCTGCCGACGGCCCACAAGTGGCGACGCTGAGACAGCTAATGGACTTGTAATTGTTACGTAGCTACAGAAAAATAGTGTAATAACACTTTTTAATATCATTTGAATCAACAACTTTACTAATTAAAAGATTTTTATAATATTGGAGCGATAGCGAAGAACGTCTGAAGGCTGGGCATCGGGGAGCGCGCACCACTAGCTAAGCCGCATGCTCGATTGCCCACTTCTCCTATATGAAAGAGAACGTGTTAACAGTACACTTGACGATAACCACTGCGGCCCATGGACCCCTGCAATTAACATCAATTCAAAAAGTGTACAGAAGTGAAGAGACCCCTGAGGACTCAGATGGAATGCCCCTCAGCCTATAATTATACTGGCTTTCCATACACTTCAAACCGGAACACAACCTAGAACTAACTAACTAAAGATTAGATAGCTGCAACCCAGACAGACGGCTCCTGGACAAACAATGAGTCATCTCACCACCTATGTTATTATGTAGCATAATATTATATTTCATTTGTTTATTTATTTTTGTTTTGTTATCTTTATAAATATTATGTATCACCAGATCGTGTACTATGTGTGCAGATGTCAAGTGTCGAAATAAATGTCATTATGTCTTTATAGATATATCAACTAAATAATACCATTTAGTTGATATGGTAAAGACATAAAAATTAATAGGTCATTCAAAAAGTGATTTTACACTTTTTGACTGACCTATTAATTTTTTTCATAACTCGTGTTTACTACTTTCAGCAAAGTTTGTGACGCCACAGAAGGCAAGGAACCTTAACACTATTTGAACCGAATAATTCTGAACGGTCAAAGTTGTCGGAGAGACGGCGTGCAGGTCGCAGCTCGTTAGCGCGTCTCTGCATATTCATTACACTATGTTTTCTAGGCATTCCACATCCATCTGACCGTCCGTCTGTCTGAGCTCCGATAGGAGAAATGTCTGAGCTTATATCAATGTACGTTAATACATGAATATCTTTGTCATGCATAAATCCAACCGATACGAAATATTACTTGTCCTAAACTTAACTGCTTTCCGAGCTCATTATTAAACTACCAATAAAAAGTGTATTCAACTTATCGTGTGTGTTGCGTGCATTGATGACTCGGACAATCTTGGTTTTTTTTATTTTTTATGCACACAAAAAAAGGCATAAAAACATGAAAACATAGTTCCATACTTTGAAATTTCTTCCTGCAGGCCCTAATAGGTGATTTGATTGAAATGACAACGTTAGTGCGTACATTTCTAGTACATATTATGTATACAATTAAATATATACATACATATAAATATATGTGTATAAATACATACATAAACTCTAAATATCTGTTAATTGATCATGATGTCCTCCTGGCTGGCTGACTTCCGAATGAGATGTCCGGTGTAACGCTTAGGCGATAACATGGTAGAGCCAAGCGGCGGCTCTTGCTGCTGCTGGTATGGGCCGGCTCGGCCGGGGTAGCCGGTCCCCCTCTCCCCCTCCCCATCCCCCTCCTCGTCCTCCCTCACATATCCCAAATACCCTTAAAGTCCGCCAACGCACCTGCAGCACCTCTGGTGTTGCACATATATGTATGGGCGACGGTAATCAGTTACCATCAGGTGAACCTCTCGCTCGTGTGCCGTCCTTCCCTTGAAAAAAAAAAGAAAGAGTAAGATGCAGTGCCAGAGACACGGAACTCCGCCCAACACCAGCGGACCAGGATGGCAGGGCGCTAGGCTGAGCGCTCCGGCACGTGCTCATGTACAGAAACAGCTTCC
This sequence comes from Bhutanitis thaidina, assembly GCA_029286595.1. NCBI lineage: Eukaryota > Metazoa > Arthropoda > Insecta > Lepidoptera > Papilionidae > Bhutanitis > Bhutanitis thaidina. The sequence goes on along the minus strand of JAGSMS010000041.1, from coordinate 186,071 downwards.
GTTTTGTTCCGTGCTCTTGGATCTAATCTTAGATTACAGACGTTAGACAGATGCGCTGGGACGCAGCGTGCATCACGCGGAGCCCTCCGCTCGCGGCCGCCGTGAACCACGCGCAGCACGCGGTCAAACCGGTGTACACGATCATCTAATGAGTGTCGGAACTTGCAGATTACTTCAACGTTTATGCGGCGTCCAGTGGAGCGACGTGTCGTATAATTTGAATAGTCTATTTTGTATGCGAAGTGTGCTGTGTGAGATAATGAAAGGTCTACTCGTCCATCACGTTGCCGGAGAGCGTGAGGTCGCAGGACTGGCGGACTTTGTAGGTGGTCGCTAGTCTTTTCATAATCTCTTATCAACATCATCATCATTTCAGCCTATCACAAGTCCACCGCTGAACATAGGCTTCCCCTAAAGATTGCCACGAAGCTCGGTCCTGAGCCACCTGCATCCATCGACTTCCCGCAACACTGCGCAGGTCGTCCTACACTGCGTTTGCCTGTACGTGGCTGCCACTCGAGAACCTTTTTTCCCCAACGGTTGTCAGTTCTGCGAGCTATATGGCCGGCCCATCGCCACTTCAGCTTGCTGATCCTTAGGGCTATGTCGGTTACCATAGTTCTGCTGCGGATATCATCGTTGCAGACTATCACGCAGCAATAATCTCTTATCTTCGGAAAATATAGGAGATCATATATAGGGAATACGGGTGGTAATGTGTGCTACATACACATCACATGAATCTGTTTCTCTCGGAGAGGTGCAAACTGGGTTGCAAAAGCTAGTTTGCCCACGCCGAGTGCTGGCCAGACAAAAGGAAGAATCTTATCTATAAATTATTTATTGACTGGAAAATCAAGAGTAAAGACCTGATCATCAGACTTGTATATTCATATATTCACGCCATGTTCCCAACGGGGTAGACAGAGACAATCTTCTTCCTCTAGCTACGGTCCTGACGTACGTCTTTCGCTTCTTCCACTTTCATCAATCTTCGCATGCATGCTCGTTGGTTTATAGCAAAGTTTATGGCATCAAACTTTGTCAATATATTTTGGTTAAAGTTACGCGAAATATTTGAGTTGTAATATCAATTGGGTTTCTTAAAAGCGTATGACATATTTGCGATTTTTGAACGTGTATAAAAAGTTCTGTCAAAAAGTACCGCCGCCTCATAATCTGCAACAGTTCAGCGCGGCTCATAATCTGCAACAGTTCAGCGCGGCTCATAATCTGCAACAGTTCAGCGCGGCTCATAATCTGCAACAGTTCAGCGCGGCTCATAATCTGCAACAGTTCAGCGCGGCTCATAATCTGCAACAGTTCAGCGGCTCATAATCTGCAACAGTTCAGCGCGGCTCATAATCTGCAACAGTTCAGCGCGGCTCATAATCTGCAACAGTTCAGCGCGGCTCATAATCTGCAACAGTTCAGCGCGGCTCATAATCTGCAACAGTTCAGCGCGGCTCATAATCTGCAACAGTTCAGCGGCTCATAATCTGCAACAGTTCAGCGCGGCTCGCAATCTGCAACAGTTCAGCGCGGCTCGCCAATCTGCAACAGTTCAGCGCGGCTCATAATCTGCACAGTTCAGCGCGGCTCATAATCTGCAACAGTTCAGCGCGGCTCGCAATCTGCAACAGTTCAGCGGCTCATAATCTGCAACAGTTCAGCGCGGCTCATAATCTGCAACAGTTCAGCGCGGCTCATAATCTGCAACAGTTCAGCGCGGCTCATAATCTGCAACAGTTCAGCGCGGCTCATAATCTGCAACAGTTCCAGCGCGGCTCATAATCTGGCAACAGTTCAGCGCGGCTCATAATCTGCAACAGTTCAGCGCGGCTCGCAATCTGCAACAGTTCAGCGCGGCTCGCCAATCTGCAACAGTTCAGCGCGGCTCATAATCTGCACAGTTCAGCGCGGCTCATAATCTGCAACAGTTCAGCGCGGCTCGCAATCTGCAACAGTTCAGCGGCTCATAATCTACAACAGTTCAGCGCGGCTCATAATCTGCAACAGTTCAGCGCGGCTCATAATCTGCAACAGTTCAGCGCGGCTCATAATCTGCAACAGTTCAGCGCGGCTCATAATCTGCAACAGTTCAGCGCGGCTCATAATCTGCAACAGTTCAGCGCGGCTCATAATCTGCAACAGTTCAGCGCGGCTCATAATCTGCAACAGTTCAGCGCGGCTCATAATCTGCAACAGTTCAGCGCGGTGCACGTCCACCGCCGCTTCTGTTGCAAAAAGACCGCACTCTTACTGATGCTTTCAATTTGCCTGTTTTTGTTTAACTTATTATAATTTACTCGGTCACTTTTGACATTTATTTTTTATGAATAAAATTATTCATAAAACCGATTTTCGTTCTTAAAACTTTCGCTGCGTAGCAATAAGACATCATTATTTTACGACACCTTTTACGATTTAGCTTTGGAGGAGGCTTTTACCGCCATCGGCGGCCCTTACACCGTATCAGATTAACTAGAAAAGTGAACAAAAAAAATGTTTAAATATATACTTACCGTTTAGTTTTGCTTATGCCATGTAATTTTAACTGTGTAAGGATGAATAAATGAGACCACATAATTAGTCTATTGACTGATTAATAATAATATTTTTTATTAAAACAACGATTCTCTTACCAACTCTTTATTATTTATTATAATCTGTGGTCCAGTTTTGAGCTGTGTTTAAAGTTTCAAGTCTTTAGCTCATCGGGTAGTAAGTTTAAAATGGGTTGTAAAATTTGTACCGTATAGACTGACTAGAAAGATGGCTAATAAAAACGTGACTAAAAGACATTTTCCGCATATTTTACCGCTTTGCGGGCCGGTGACACGCAGTGAGATATCCGAGGCTTATCTGTTAGTCGAATCTTGCGACACCTATAGGAAGAAGGACAGATATAAACCCTCTTCATATATATATATTCTGTGCACAATAATAACCCCTATTTTAAAGGAGCTCTGGAGCCATTACCTTGTTGTCTGTAACATAACTTTGGCCGAGGTAAAAAGTCGTCAGACACTAAAAAGTGAAATGAAGGAAGAATTTGCGCGGTCGTGATGTGTCGCCCTTGTGCAGAGCGCGCCGCTGCCGACACTCGTCCGGGGCCTTATGTGGATTGGCCGAGGGAGCGACAACATCGTCCGATGATCTGATCTGCAGACATATTTAACTATAACTATTTTAAAGGTGTTGGAAAAAGCCATGATAGCGAAAAGATTAGAGGATTCGCCTCCGAATCAGGATACTCGTGTTCAATCCCCTAAGTGGAGTGCTTGTACCAATGAGTTTTTCGAAACTTATGTACGATTTGTATAGTTAGTTTGGACACCAAGACGGCGAATAAGTTCCAAAGAAATGCGGCTTGGAAGGACTGAAAGGTCTGCACCTCTGTTCACTCCGGTATTGAGTTTGCAGTCGTGAGAGCTTATTTTATTTTTATATGTGAAAAGCTGCTTCTCATAATTCCGGATACAAAAAATATAAACGGTGGCACCACCACCACAACAATGATCGTGATAGTCGTGATGTGGGTGCCTGGTGTGGAAGAAGTAATGTACGCGTTTGTGGGAGGGAGGGTGGGTCGATCTTATTCATTTTGATCTGGTACATTTACAGAAGGCTATCCCGCCATCGGTCGGTAGCCATTGAGACTCAAGGCTTATTCCTTTGTCGCCTCACAATGACCACGTGAAGAAAGAAGGTTGGCAGATTCTTACGCTGACACATAGCTGTATAAAATTCAAAATAATTATCAAATCAAAATCAAATCATTCATTCATCAACATCAGAAACATAAATATTTTTTTAAACTTTATGATAGGATGCCTTTGCGCACTTTCTGAGATTTTGTTGTAGAAACTCATACATTCCCACTTTCAACGAGTTACTAACTCAATGGAGCCTAGAAACTGTATAACACTTGTATAATATATGTTACGCAAATGAATAAAGCATGTTTCTTTCTTTCATACTGTGTAATTATGGTTGTGTGTGTAATGTAATGTTTACGGACTTCAATTACACATGGAAACACACTTAGCATAACTCGTGCACAACTGACGAATGCCGATAGAATTCGGGAGTGATCGCCTTGATTGAAATCAGCCAGGAGGACATCATCGTCGACCGCTTGGCTACGAACCAAGCCGACAGCAGTGATATTGCATACATTAAGTAAAATAACATGAAACGATCGTGCCACGGGAGATACCACCCACCAACATGGCGCAACGTTCACGACGATGTCGCACAAGTGCAGAGACAAGAGACAAGTCGAACCAGGCCTTCCGCCGCGCAGACGAGCGACCTCGTGCAGGAGGACGCGCACCGGACGGCTTTTTGCGCCGGAGCCGAGGGCTTCCGTGAACCCATGCGCATTCCTCCGCTCGCGCGCACTCGCCGATCGCAAATTAATTCCGCGCAACAAAAAGCACCGACTGCGCTAACCGCGTTTCTATTTGTGTCCGCTTTCGCGATGTGGTCGTGCGTCTCGCACTCCGTGGTCGACACGAATCCGTGTATCCGTTGTAACGAATTTTATTTAATGAAGCGGTAGAACAAACATTTTCTTCTTGAGCAACTTCTATCTGAAGAGTTGACATTGGAGATAGAGCCCTCCCAAAAGGAAGGATTTGCATTACGCGTATGTAAGGAACCCCGAGGCCCCGTTTTACATGCGGCGAAACAAAACCACTGTGGGGGGCGTGGCACCGAAACAGTTTCCCCGGCGTCCTCGAGGACGTCGAGGGACGAGAGAAGATCCGAAGGTTTGATGTAAACATGTGGGTCGGTTGAAAAAGTTGGTTTTTGAAGGAAACGCAGGTGATGTTCCTACTTTCACCACTCATATTTTTTGGTCACCCCTGAAAAACGCACCGGAAAGGTTAGACGGTTCTGTGGCGGAGTGGCTAAACATTTGGCTGGATCGATCGTTAGATCTTGCAGAGCTCGAAGGAGCTCACACGGGTGAAATATTTTCGTTATTATTCATCACGGAGGGGCTCCAGTACGCTGATTTGTTATGCCATCTCGTACATCTCTAGTCATCAGTTAACGTTAGTGTTTTGTATGATAAGACGCGAGAGGCAGAGAAGCAGAGAAGCAGAGAAGCACTGGAGAAATTTCTCGCGATAACAAGTTCCGAACACCAATCGTCAGTTATCTACTGAGCAGGATATGTTATAGTAACGTGAGTGTCCGTACATAGACACAGAGGCACTCGCGCGTCCTTACCTCCCTGTACCAAATACAATAATGAATTTTATATGTGATTGGCGTGAATAACAGCTGAACATCCACCTGATAGTAAGTGGCTAGTGCAGCCCCTGGACTACTGCAAGCAACTGCAATCGAAGAATGTTACGTTACTTGGTCACCCACCCATCCCTGATGACTAAGATGGAATGTCCCCACAGCCCGTAGTTATCCTGGCTCTCTGTACCTTTCTAACCCGGAACTCAACAGAGGTTGCACCGCTGTTCATCGGTAGAAATAGGTACGGTGGTGGTGCCAAACCAGGAGACTCCCGACGACAGGGTGGAAACCTACCACCTAGTATGAATGTGATAAAATCGACGGAAGGGTCAAATGCAGTATGACAGACATGGGACGCAATACAACACAACATACCCGGAAAATTAACTTCAATCATTAATATATTTATTAATAAATATAAACTCCGACTGGGATTCGAACATAGCTCAGCAATCAGGTACGCTAAGCACTAAACCCAAGGTTGTAAAAGATTTCTACTTGGGGGCAAACGAGCAAGCGGTTCACCTAATGATACCGTAATTATCATCGCCCACGCACCGCACCTGCAACACCTGAGGAGCCGCAGGTGCGGTGTTGGCTTTTAAAGATATTTGGAAGATGAGGGGGATGATGGGGATGGGGGTCGGGGCGGGAGGAGTAGGCCTCCTGTTACCTCACTCACTGAACGAAAGGTAAAAGCACAAGGTGTTACTCTACTGAGGTGACTCTACTCCAGCATGTTGTGTCATCAAGTAGAATTACTTGCTTAGTGTAAAACATACCAAGCGAAAAAATTATGAGACGGCCACTTATAAATTTGTTACCCATTGACCCTTTACGCACCGTAAATAATATAATATGCAAAATTATGTTCCACAGTAATTATTTTATTAAATGCTGCAAAAAATTACAGTAATTTTATAACTTCCTATTTGTAAAACAATCATTAAAAAAGATTACAGTGGTAATAACTCCAATTAAAAAGATTTATTAGCAACCGTGTTTAATTCGGTATATGTTGAACAAGATTAATGTTCATTCACACGACTTCACAGAACGTTTGCTAGTCAACAGCACTTCGATATCATTTCCTCTCACCTCTCGATACTTTCAGGAGCGCGCTTTTGTTCCACTTTCGACCTTATATTGTTCGGCGCGCAATAAACATGGCGGACACTCCCGCGCTTGCCGTTGCCGCCTTTTGTGACGCCATCTTAGATCGCAATCTGTGTATGATTTACGATCAATTATTTTAACCGCTGTCATTATTTATCCTCTAGTGGTCTAATAAATTGCATTTTCTTTATTATATGTCACGTTTACGCCATTTAATTATAAAATAATTAATACCTGTCGGAACTGAAGAAGTTGACATTTTTAAATGTATTGTTTTTGTAACAAAAATAATGCTGTTTATTATAAATTGTGATTGTATTCCTAATGTTTTGATTGACAGATGTCTATCAAAACAGAATCATGCAACAGTAAAGGAATGCCTGTTTTGAAATTAATACCTACATCAAATAAATATGAAACATTATTACAGATCTTTTTTTTGGTAACCAACATACCCCATGTCCATACGCAGTAATGTAGGTTTCAAGTAGCTTCACGTGTGTATATATATACGTATATATATATATATATATATATATATATATATATATGTACACAGACTCACATCATATTCTTTTTTTATAATAATTGTAGTATAGATAGAAGGAATTAACTGATTCCTCTTACAATCCAGTATAATTAGCATAGCTCTACCCCCGGCATTGGCAAACACGGAGTTGTAGCGCCGCCGCGGACGCACCGGGCGTGGATCCCGTCAGCCCGGTCTCCGCCACCTGGCAATAGCCACCCTCGAGCTGAGGCGTTAGCGACGGTTTCGACTCGAGCTAAGTTTGAGAACTGGCTCCGAGTGGCAGCAGTACTAGACGGACGTAAGTCTAGTTTCCTTATCGAGACGCGGCGCGTGTTTCCGCTACGTTCAACATGAGCGCTGTTTTCCGCGGGACTTTGGGACTGCTTTTAATATTGCGTGAGAAAAATAATTTTTAACGAGGTGGAGCCAAGCGGCGGCTTTAGCTGCTGCTCGAATGGGCATACCACGATCTCGCAGAATACCGGCGTGAAGTAGAGGCATCTTGTGCTTCTGCGTTTCGTTGGGTCAGTAAGGTAACCGGTGGCCCACTCCCCCTCCCCATTCCACTCCTTATCCTCTCTCCCATCTCCCAAATACCCTTATAGGCCGGCAACGCACCTGTAGCTCCTCTGGTGTTGCAGATGTACGTAGGCGACGGTAATCACTTACCATCAGGTGAACCTATTGCCCGTTAGCCGCCTTTCCCATAAAAAAATAAAAAATTACGCGATATGTGCAAAGTTTAGCGCTTGCATAACTTTTATATATGCAAATTAATGTTTCTTTCTTTCTCCTTTAACCAATTAAACGTATATTCTTCTCACACAATCAATGGATTTGCGCAAAGGCTTCATGATTCGCTTTTGGCACTAAAGGCATTGGCATTAAAGGTAGCGAGTATTAAGTAATGGAATAGTACAGTATAGAGCTTGTACTGACTTACTGAGCCTTGCCTTAGTGGTAGTGGTTAGTGGAAGAATTGCGCGTCGGCCCCCGCGCGGCCGCCGGGCCGGCAGCGTACCGCTGCGTGACTTTGTGGTCCATCCAGCAATGATCGTATTTTGTAACAGCGTAGAGAAACGCTGATAAAAAAACATCGTAGAACGTAAATCTGACCTAGTATCCGAGAAAGTGTAACACTAAATTAAGTTTACAAGTTAAGCTCTTTTCTAGGTCCGTATCTTAAAAATTATGTAAACAAAGTTTTATACATATCATCATCATCATCATCATTTCAGCCTATCACAAGTCCACTGATGAACATAGCCCTCCCCCAAAGATTGCCACGAAGCTCATTATATTATATTATACATATAGGTATGCGTTAAATAATTATGAATGTAAGCTTGAAGAAGCGTCATGGCTCCGACTACATTACAGAGACAACAATACATACACACACTCACGCACAAACAGCATGTTCCGTTTCAAATCATAATAGTATATTAAAATGGTAACAGTGTTTTTATAAAAATACGCTTCGACGACAACACCAAACTTTGCTAAACTTGCAGATCTGCTTAAGCTAAGCTTGCAGGGCACCAAACTTTGCTAAGCTTGCAGATCTACTTAAGCTTGCAGGGCTTTGCCTTCTTTTAGGAAATAGAGAGCTTATAAGATTTTGTGAAATCTTATAGTAATTAACCCTTTTCCTTGTGAAATACTGTACATCTTTTACGAACAATAAATATTTTTTTCTTTTAATTTGTTAATTTTAACTTACTGTTTATCCCGACACTACCCCACTGTCCCTGGCTTCAGTGAGAGTGAGGTGACAAGCAACTTTTCCCCGCGCGGATCCCCCAGCGGTATGATGAGGAAACGGAATTCTTAACTTTTAAGAGACGCATTGACTTTCGCTTCAATCTGCACGTGTAAAACGAAGAATTTTCTTTAAGAAACAACTTTTGAATTTTTACCTGCTAATGTTTCTAAGTAAATTCAAAGCTACTGTACATCACGGCCATCTTGTTTCTTTGCTTTATAGAGAAAATGAATCTCCTAACATCGAGCAAGAGTTTATAATACTTCATCACGATTGAGACACATAATTTGACGTTATTTAGATCGTGTAAACAATCAAGTCCAATGTGGTGATACCATATTGGTCTAAGTAAAGTAAAGTAGTAGCCTGTAAGTGCCAACTGCTGGGAAAATGCCACCTTCTCAAATACGAGTATCAGATTGGGTATCTGAGTCGGGAAGGGCCCGCCGTCCTTCTCCAATACGGGTTGGCGGGCTTTACATATCCTCGAAATAATATTTTATTATTTCTCAGACATGCAGGTTTCCTCACGATGTTTTCCTTCACCGCCGAGCAAATTTCTATTAACTATTTTAGTGGGTGTAGAACCCAGGTCACTCGCGCTCAATGAAACCAAAGGGAGCGCCCTGAGCACTAGGCTACCACGGCTCTATAAAGATATATTGATCTATATTGACCTAACCATAAATATATTAACAAAACTCTTTCCTGCCTTTGCAGCCTGTGAATAGTTCACTGCATGACCTAGCCTCTCCCATCCGGAGGATTTGCCATAACCGCCACGCTCGGCGAGCGGTGGCAGTTGAAAAAGTTGCCGAGTGTTTTCTTTCTGGTTAATTTGGTCGAGATCTCAATTTTTTTTTTTAACATATTGACAAACGTGGCTACCTGATGGCGCTGTCACCTCTGCGAACAATGACGGAATGCCCCACGGTCTGTAATTCCACCGGCTGTACGGAACACCGCAGCGGTTGCAGCGCAGGCAGACAGGAGGGCGGTGCCTGCGCTGCAACCGCTGCTGCTGATACGGATGCTGGGCAACTAATGGAGTCTTGTAGCACAAGGCGATAGCTGAAGATTGGAACAAAATTCATTATGTAGTTTTGGTTTATTGAATAATGTCGCAAAATAAAAAAAAATTATCCACATAAATTCCCAGTTCCTTTGCCTGCGGTTACTGACGCTTGGAGAAATAAGTTATTGTGCAAATGACCATTTGACATTTGTACTTATAAAGTTAAGTGTTAATTGTCGTGAAAATATTACAAATTATAAATAGTGCGTACACATCGTCGGAGAATTGATTCCGTGCTAGTGAAGTACGAGTCACGCGGTTTTACAACTGTTTGTCCATAAACGATCATCAGGACGTTGAGTACAAAACGGGTGAACAAGTTTTGGTTCCACTTAAAACGAAAAGCTATGCGAGTGAACTCGACACGCGGAAACAAAAAAGTGTTTTCACTTAAAGATTATTAATTAATTAATTAAGTGACGGATTTGCAATGGTGAGGCCAGCGCGGACTCATCTCATGAATAAACAACCGATAAACTGCATTCACCGTGCGCCCGCGAGCCCGTCGATGGGGAGCAATCGTGCCTCGGGGCGGCGACGAGGCAGCTAGTGACGAGACGGGAAACCGCACTCGGTCTCTGAGGAGATCAGACCCTGATCTTAATCATTGGAATTATCTTAGGGAACACTTTTACTGTATCATTAGCCTGTGTGTTGATGTGATGTGAATCCCAGCTGAAGTAAATATTTGCGCACCACACAGATATGGTTTGACACAACATGTTGAGCCCAGTTTCTCTGACACTAGGTCTGGACCCATCTTCCGATCTTCTCGCGCAATCATTACTTGGGATACGGGGAGGTAATCACGTGTGAGTGCGACTGTGGTTGCGTGCACGTGGGATCGAAGGCTGAGTAGGAAGGCGCGATATGCGACGAACATGGACACACAAGATGACTTACATATACATTGGTGCCGTAAGTAGTGGCCGTAACCCACGTAGGCAAAGGACCCACCTCACCCTCCGAGGTCACTACCCGGAGGCCATGAGGGTCAGAAAAGCGATCACATGGAACCTCCAGCCCTTCCGATAACCCGCTGTTCCATGGAGGAGAGTGGGGAGAACGGCCCATCAAATTATCGACACTTCTTTCCCCCCGCGGCCTCTCTCTAGCCCGCTCCACAGGCCGGCCATATCACTTTATTATATCTTATTTATTTTATTTTAGATACTAAAGTAAAATAACTCATTCAAAATTTGTTATATTTGTCAATTTGTTTGCTTATATATATTTATTTGCTATATATAACTGGATCAAATGATGGCGCCATTAGAGTATCCATCACTGTATCGTTTTTCCCTCTCGTTCTTCAATGGCGAGCAGTCGAAGTCGTCTGACATACCATTCAATATACAGATGGCGAAATAAATAAATAAGTAGTTATAATCGCATACACATCTGACGCTGTGAATAGTCGGGACGAGCAGCATCTATAAAATGCGAAGTGACTGTCAGTGCGGACGACAGTCCTGCCGCCGAGCGACAGCTATAGTGGACCCCGGAACGTTCGGGACTCGAGCGTCCAGCCGCGGAATGCTTAATTGACTTTTTATTCAGATAATAAATATACTAAGAGCCATCACTACCGGGGGCGGTAGTGATGCTTCAAACTGAATTGCCTCCTCGGACGTAAGCGATTATAGGCTGAGGTAATAATGAAAAAGTTCAAATGAGACCACGAGTATTGTACTCAAGGACCATGTCGCAGTGAGGCGATGGCATCGAGCAGGAAGGCAAGAAGCGGAGGCGCCGGGCGACGCGCAGCGGGAGGCTGCGCGTGGTTTGCCTGACGATGTCGCCGCTGCCCCGCGCCCGCTTCGGGTTCCGTTCGTACGAGAAAGAACGCCGAGTCGATAAATTTATCGATATTAAAAATTTAGCTTCACTATTTTTAGTAGGTTTTCACTTATTATTTATGGAAGATACTTTAAACTAAGCATTAAATTAGTCGAACTGATGGTGGATCTCTATCTCTATACATGATAAATAAAGATGCTGTAACATGTACGGAATTTTTATGAAATAACAGTCTCTAGTAAGCTAACCGACGATGGGTTTAATATTAAAATCACTCGTTAATTGTGTTTATACATATTGAAATTGACGAAACGTAAAAAGAGTACACCTTTAAACTAGATTAACTAATAAGATGTTACCAATAGTACCCGAGCTAGCCGTAACTATAAACAACCTTGCGAAGAGATGTCGCTTCTCTTTGCATTTTTTACAAAATTTACCTCGGGGAATGTTCTGAGGAACTGTTCGGAATGATCCCAGCCGCTGAGTTCGACCATGGTACATCGCGACAGAATTCAAAGTTCCACCTATACCATCTAGATAGTTGGCATTCCACCACAGTGCGTTTTTTCTCGAAGTTTTCTGCCACGCACTTCGACTTTGTGGAACCAGCTGTCGCCAGCGGTATTTCCGAACAGTCACGACTTAGGGACCGGCAACGCATCGGTAGCTCCTCTGGTGTTGCGGATGTTCGTGGGCGTCGGTGATCACTTACCATCAGGTGAGCCGCATGCTCGTTTGCCCCCTTCTTCTATGAAAAAAAAGGTTACAGAACTGACTGCCGCAGGAGCAGGACGGTTCTAGAGTTGCAAACTTGTGCAGTGACGACCTGCAGAATGCTTTTTTAAATATTTTTTTTTGTGAAAGTTTACCGTCGTTCACCTGCATCTACAACAGCAGAGGAGCTGCAGATGCGTTGCCGGATTTTAAGAATATTAAGAGAGGGGAAGGGAGGAGGGGGCCTCCTGGGCCTCCGATTACCTCACTCACCGAATCAAACGCAGAAGCACAAGATGCCTCTACTTCGCGCCGGCACGCTGCTAGGTCGCGGTACTGCTCCGGTCGAGCCGGCACTTTCGAGCAAATGCCGTCGCTTTGCTCTACCACGTATAAAAAGTGTTGCGCGAACTCGATGGATGCCAGTGGCGCAGCCGTGTGGCAATTGTAGGAGGCCTGTGCTCAGCAGTGGACTTGTGATTGACTGCAAATACCAATAGTACATAAGAAAATATTGCCATGGGATTTGTGGCATGAGAAAATCTACCGTGCCGTCCCCACTCGTGGGTGTCGACTTAGGAAAATTCCTGGAAATTCCGGTAGCTTCCGATAGGCTGCTAAATAAACATTCATGATTATAAGTAGTGACCCAGGTCGCACGTATTTTCGTAGTACCTACGTACTACTAAAATACCTCTGGGCTACCGCGGCCCAATCATACTTTATTAAGTTAAATATAAAAAAGAAAAACAGATATAACTAACAGCAGCGTCGAAGTTGAAAGCTGGCTGTCTTTGCCCAGCTCTGGGCTATTTAAAACATGCTTTAGAAGAAAAGAAATATAGGCTAGTTAACTACCCCCTGGGCATTTGAATCAGAAACAAAGTATGAGAAATCAATAGGTTTTAAGGAAAATATAGAATACTTAAAATTGAGTTAACATTCTATTGAATTTAAAAATAAATTTCAAAGATTGAGTCTACTTAAGATTAAGACTTGTATTTTCAAACTATATCTGAATTGGTGTCTCTGCTGACCCCGTGAAGAATTACAAGAATGAGATAAATGTGTGTTTGTATGCCAAAAACTTAACCAGATATCAATAATACGCAGCCGACCGCACGCATGCACAGTGCACGAGCAGACGTTGCCACGAGCGGTGCGGGTTCGCTCGGTACACACAGAATGAGAACACAGGACAGAAAGCTTCACGAGCCTGCAGCCCCGCGCCCGGCGCGGCCGGGGAGGCTGCGTTTCTCACGACGTTGTTTATTGCGACTGATGCAGCGACAAGTCGATCTCGGATCATTAATCTCTGAACTTAATTGATCAAGAGTCGTTACGGACATTACATCTTCCCGTCCTGAAGAACTAACGCGGTAAATCAAAGCTGTGGACTGACAGATCGTAGTCTTTTTACTGGCAAATATTCTCCCCCTTTAATAAAAATACAGATGTCAATATGATGAAGTTACGCCAAGTGACAACAATCGAAAGTATATAAAATAAAAAACTAATTGTTGTGATTATTGTACATAGAAAAGTTTAATATTGTACATTAAAGATAATTAATCTCGCAGTATCGTTCTTTACTATCGCTCATTGTAAACAATGACGATTCTCAATTAAAGATTGTATTGTTAAGTTTATAATCAGAATGTTTAACAAAGTGGAATTAAAATTACTCAACAATAAGAGGCAATTAATGATTAAATAAAATTATTTGAAATAGATCTGAACCGCCAAAACTCCTTTAAGAACTTCTTCTGAAGCTTTGCGTTGTCGTCAATGCTTATGCGTTAAGGTGGGAGGAAAGGTCGGATGAAGTGTCAGTGATACAGAGAGCAACACAGAGCCCGAAATACATTAAGTCCGCATATGTACATAACAATGTAAGTGAAGTTTTAATAACTAAATGAAATCAATCATCTTTGCGTTTCACCAACTTTGGTAAGCTGCTATCTGACTATGAATATGAATATGCGGCATTCCATCTCGGCGGTCTGGGATGACAATACATCTCTAACATACATGTTTAACTGAATTCCTTTGCAGGTGTTCATGGGCTTCAAGTGTCCACTTCATCTGGGGAACTGTTCTCAGCTCGTTTGTCTCCGCAATACAATAGAATTAACAGTTTAGCCGTGACGGCATCGTAACAACCAAATTAGTAGTACTTTGCGAACAAAAGAATTATTTTATTTCAGTAATAAAAATGAAATTTTTAAGAGTGTTTTTAACAAAAATGTAAATATTTACTTACTACTGGCGAAAAGGGACCGTACAGTCGAGGCGAAAAGAGCCGATGAGCCACAAGGCGGAAAGTGCCGATGAGTCACGAGGCTGGCCGAAGCTAGCGCCGTTCCATTGCATCGCGTCATTTTTATCAAATCCTAAGCACACTAATACATGATTCACATCAAAAAAATTACTACCTACCCAGGCTAGGGTTCGAGCTCAGGTTCCATGATTCAACTGCCGGGTACGCTAACTACTTAACCAAGCGGTCTTCAAACTGCATTTCCATACAGCATAGTATTCAAAAGAGTTAGAACTTTATCGAAACATGAAGTCTTTATCGTACTGACAACATTGCAGCCACGTCTCGCAAAGAAAACCAGTTTGAGCGTCTCCCTTACCGACACATTAAACAGCAATGTGAGGTCGCGGCGTGTCGGTGACATCAAACGACGTAATAGCTTTTAATTGCGACGTCCGCGCAGCATCGCAGCGCCGCGACGCCCGGACTGCGGCACGGGAGGTCCGCGCGCAGTGCCTCCACGTATAGCACCCGAACGAGAGGAAAGGTGAAGGCACCATACGCATTATTCACTTTTGTCATTGCTCTCGTCTGAACCAATAAACAGACACTCGTACATCTTCTAAGCTAACAGCATGTCTAGCAGCCAAGCGGACGAGGCGCCGCCCAGACGTAGTGCAACATTTTCTTCAAATGATTATAAAATATAAAGAAAGTATTACCACATTAGGGATGTTACTCCATTTTTTTATATGGGAATGAGTGCAAGCCAGCAAGCGGCTCACCTGATAAGTGATTACATATGCAACACCAGTGCGTTGCTGGCCTTTGAGGATGTTTGGGGTATTGGGGGGTAGAGGGAGTGGGCCTCCGGTTACCTCACTCACCGAATGAAGCAGATATGCCTCAACTTCACGCCGCTATTCCGCGAGGCCGAGGTACCAATCTGGTCTAGCCGGCCCATTCGAGTAGTAGGCTCTACCACGTTAGTTTATTTAAAGCTGAACGTCTTAAGCTACAATTGCCACCACTCAGTGTAATTATCCGGATTTCTGCAATGTACTTTTCGCCTGTCTATGGTATAAAATGTGACGGGTGGCGAGTCTCGTCGCCGAACAGAGGGTGGTCATTTAATTTCTATCTTATTTATTTAAAACCATATCCATCTGATGTCCCTCGTCTGTCGCTGTATAGTCAGGGCTTTCCCACGCTTTCGTGATTTGTGTTCACCGCACACGGGCCGCTCTACAGCGATAGCAGTTAGCGAAATGATCTCTGGAAGTGCCGGGCTCCCATTGTATGCGGCAGCGTGCATGAAGTTGAAATTTACACATTATTCTTTACCGTGACGAAAAAACGAGAGTGCGAGGGCGTCAAGCTGTAGTTAAGTATCTACTTAACGGATCGTAATCAAACTTAGCTATGTTTTTAAGTCAGACTATAAGCTATACAATGAATACAATTTTATTGAATTCAAGTCCGCCGGTTCCACGTGAGGAGCGCATAAACAGACCGATACACTGACAAACAGACAAAACATCTCATAATTGTTGAATTGGCTTCTACTCCATCCCAAAAATCCCCCAACACAAATGTACAAACTCTTCCCCTTTAATGTTTTATTATATGTAAAGATGAAGCACCACTGGGCAGCATTCCCACGTGGGGACACCTGCTTCTACAACTGGAAGAGCTTCATTTCTCTTGGGCGTGCTGTTTGTTTGCACGTTTTCATTTAGGGGTTAGGATTGTCTTCAACTACGGACTAGTGTTGCATGTTCTGTATCTTAATTAATGGTTTAACGCGTTTCGTGTAAAAAAAAAAACCTAACGAAATTTTTCGATAATAATAGTGGGTTTCGCTTATATATATTATATATAAGCGAAACACTACTAAGTAGCTTTAGCGGTTTTGACCGCGTATAGTTTATGAGTAGTTTTTTTGGTTTATAAAGATGATGTGAGTTGTTGTATGCACTCGTATGTAGGGGCTAATCTGCTGGACCGTTTTAGAACTTTCGTTCACAGTTTAAAAGCTACATTAATCCAGGTGATAAAAGTTCATGTTTACTTCCAAAAACATTTGGGTTCGTTTAGAAATTAGTAAAAGAAAAGGTCTTTAACGATTTTGTTACAGATCTGTCCGGGTAAAGCCGACGCGGTACCGAATCTATAGATTAGCTTCGACTTATCAATGCTGCATATACGAAGGCAGAGGCTTACTTTTTATTACGTTAACTTCCATAGTTAACGAGTAGTCCGTCGGTTACATGAAAGCGAACGTACGCGTATACACCACGATACCTTCATCCTTAATTACTTATGGTAATCCCATAAGCTGTGACACGCGGCTAATTAAAATGCGAGAGAGCGGTTGCGAGTAATCCTTATCGGAGTGTCTCCGGGCTGACGCGGAGATTCCATCGACGGGACACTTTTTGCGATTACAACTTAAAATCGGTCCGATATTGCCAATAAGCGTTCCTCATGTCCGCCCGCCCGACCACCCAGCGCGCTCTGTAGTGATGTGCGTTAGCTGTCGACACTTTGCACTTTGCACTGCGACCGCAAAGTGCAAAGTGTCGACAGTATCGATAGCTAAACGATATTGTAGTTTTAAACACATATAACATAGTAAGTATATTTTGTGGTTAGCGTTTAAATGTATGTTATAATTAATTTTAAAGGTTTCCTGCTAAAGAGCGGAACTTTTATGTGTGTTTGACGAGAACCATTTACTCCGGAACGTTTCGACGAATAAATTAACAATTCGTAAAGTAATCGATGCAAATAAATATCGCGGTACTGGCTCAAAGAAAAAGAATAAAGCTTTTTCTGGTTTTTTCTATTCATCTTCGAAATGTGTTTTTATTCACACTGAGTAACTCTTCAACGACCACAAGATAATCCTCGACGTTCTAGAGGATTGAAACTGAATAGAAGAGAAGGTCAATGTACAAGTCATAGAACATATAGTTTGTGTATTTATTAGCCCGGAGTAAAATACCAACGTGTCGTATCTGTACCAATCGGTCACTCTTTGTAGCGGCTCCTTTATAAATATTATATTCTTTTCTATTTTTACTAAGATTAATGATAACAAATACGAAAACTATGTATATACGTAAATGTTCGTAACATATGTATTTAAATTTATTTGACACACAGAAGCTTACGCACTCGTAACAATCTGGAGGTTTTATATTCATAATTAAAGCAATTTTCAGCGGAAATAACTTTCACTACAAAAACCAAAAAAAGAATAACAAAACGAAACTTTAAACAAAACTGGAAACGATCTATCCAGGAATAACGAGAAGCGCATCAAATCTTTAATAATTGCGTAGATGATGAGAGCCGAGCCAAGAGACTCCAATTAGTTCGAATCCCTCCAGAGGCTGTTAAAAGGTTATACGTGTAGCCAATGTTAATGGCGTTTGAGACCAAAGCAATCGTAGAATATAAAGCGAGGAATATCTCCGTGTCGCGAAGCTCTCGCGGTGCGATCCGATCGACAAACATTTCCGAGTGGATCCCAAGCATCAGTGACCGCCTTAGTGGGATTTTGATTGCTTATAGCAACTATAGACCCTTGAAACTTGCTACCCGGACAATACTATTCGTAGACCCCGACCTAGGTTTACTTTTAAATTCCATACACAATCTTTAACCTTTTTTTTTACATTACAATCATTTCACAATAATTATATTATAATTCTAATACATTGTAGACGAGAATATAAAGGTTAAGAAAATACCTAAACTTAAACCGTCAAAAATTAGTCTATGTGTAGGTGCGACGTGATCGTTCCGATGATGCACAGTTTCGCTAACACAATATAAAAAAAAATGTTATAAAGTTCTTACCTTTAGAGCCTCTGCTACCTAATTTAATCCATTCTTACTTAAAGCGGTGGCTTTTGCTGCTGCTTGAATGGACATACTCGACCGGGGTAGTACCACGACCTCGCAGAATACTGGCGTGAAGCAGAGGCATCTTGTGCTTCTGCTTTTGTTGTGTAAGGTAACCATCTCTCCTCCCCATTCTCGCTTCAATATCCCAAATATCATATAAGGCCCACAACGCACCTGCAGCTCTTCTGGTGTTGCAGATGTACGTGGACGACGCGACGGTAATCACTTGCCATCAGGTGAGCGGCTTATTGTATTAACTCATGTCATGTTGTATTCAGATTTAAGTCAATGTAAATTATATTATAGTGACAGTTTCGGGAATAAATCCTGAACGGTTACATTATGAGCAGGTCATCAGGTCAGGCTTCAGAGACTTCTATTTATTCTACATAGGAAAGATTACAATGCAGTGTCAGAGACGAACACAACACGACCAGACCTGAAAACCAATCATTAGTGTTTTTGCACAAATATTGACTTAAGGTAGGATTCGAACCCGTCACTCGTGACTCAGTAATCTCGCTAACCACTAAGCCACGCGGTGGTCGTTAATAATCTCTGTTATTCGACTCAATTAGATTTTAATAGGTTTCATTGTGATTACGGTGTTAGAGAAAGCGCCGATAACAACTTCAATAATAAATTAAATGATTTCTATCGGCACACGTGCCTTTTATCTAAATAATTGAAATTTGAAACATACAATTAAATGGAAGAGGAGTTTAAAGTCGATAAGATATCGATGATCGTTTGGGGCCGCCGAGTGGTGGGGAGGAGGGGAGGCCATCGCGGTCACGGACTATGCAACGTTATGCACTTAGTGGTCGCCAAAAAGAGAAATAGTTACATTTTATTGGCCACGTCCGACGGCCGGCATTTCATCTGGCCACGCGCGCCTGCCCAACGATGGCCATTAAGTAATTTTTTTTTGTTTGCACTTTATTGTTACACTAAATAAACGACGCGCCGGTTAGCTTGCACTCCACGCGCGCGCGAGACTACCGCCGAAGCAGTAAAGGCCACCGGGTCAACAGCGTGTCTCCCCCGGGGGGGATTTAGTCGCTCCGCCATTCTCAATGCTGATCCCGACATAAGCAGTCACCATCTCCGGTGAGTGGTGGGTGCGAACACCTTTCCCTCACGTAAAACTTACAAAAAAAAATGACGCGCCGTTACTGCAAGTGAACTCGTCCTTAAAAGCCGTTCCGGAAACTAACTAATACTAGTTTTACTGCACGACGATCGTCTCCTGGTTTCGAATCCCAGCCGAGTCAACATTTGTCCATAACACACAATATGCGTCGAAAAAAAAACAAATGAAGCCAAATTTTAATCGTAACACTTTAAATAAAAATGATGTCGTGCTAAAGAGTATCCTTGTACAGTTATTGGTACCGGGCAGTTGCTTGCGGAGCCTGTCGCTCTCTCCACTCAACACGAATATACTGAGAAATAATTAACATTTCCAATTAAGTGCTAATTGTTGGAAATCTCTTCAGCGCAGAAACCGGTTGGAGGGAGTCGGGTTGACAATTCATTGTATACGGTTTTACAATACATGGATTTACAATAACTAGAAGAGGTCCAAGAGTTTAAAGCGTCAGGAACATTGATGACCTATTTCTGATATCATAAGATGTGTCTAAATAAACGATGTGAAGTCTGGCTTCAAAAATATGCGACAAGCTATGATTCGATCATTAAGTAGCTCCTGTCGAATGTTGAATTCATTTAAAACTGAAACATATGATGTCAGAATGAAATATTCGTTATTCTTTCTGTGTGCCGATTTAAAATGGAACTACTTTTTTTAATGTTTGACGTGCTGAAGTGGCAATGGACCGGCCGCATAACTCTCAGAACTGAAAACCGTAGGGGAAGTGTGGGACGACCCCCCGCAAGATGGAGTGACGACCTGCGCAATGTTGCGGGAAGTCGATGGATGCGGATGGCTCAGGACTGAGGTTTGTGACAATCTTTGGGGCAGGCCTATGTTGAGCACCGGACTTGTTACAGGCTGAGATGATGATGATGAATGTGTACATTACATGTTTCAAATTAAAAAAAGAACCAAAGTGTTATCCATGAAAGGTTCCTGAAATCCTTATCACAAAATAAAATAAATTAGCGTGCCCAAACTTGACATGCCTATTGGGAAACATAAGGGGTCAGCCGTACTTGTAGCCCGCCACCGTCATGAGAGTCTCATCGTAATATATTTCCAGAAGATTCCATCGCAACAAACCAAACCATATTAAACTCGATGTGTGTACTAGTTCACCACGAGGAGGTCCATTGCCTGCCACTCGACACCATCACGGGACCAGCTCGATGGTTATTATCGGGGCCGCGATTTCAACAAGTAAAAAAGATAGTTTGTCTTATATGTATAGCAGATAGCGGATAGATACACCGCAGAGAAACGCGTTGACGTGAACAGGCTCCAGAATTTAAATTGCTCCACTGCCGTGCCGGACGGACATTCCCACTATCCTCTTGGTCTCTTTGTTCCTATCTCATGCTAAAAGCTATTTTCAAAATTCACTCGAAATTTATAGGATTATCACACTAATTCCACATTTTTTTTCGGGCCCTACAATTATTATAGTACTTAACTTTGTGGAGATTTTTTCCAAATTACTCTTAAATGTTTTGTTGGTTTTGTTTCTTTAAAGATAATGGTCTTAAGTTCATGTCTGAGTAAAGCCATGTCTTGTACGAGACCTACTCCTCCATATCTTGTTTCTGCCACTGCCTGCCATCCCTGCGTAGAGACCTCTATCAATAGATTTGCCGAAATCGTAACTCTTCCTACTATACGTTAGCCACTTCACACCGTGGACTCTGCTGCCCGTCATCAGTCTCACAAACTAGGGCTGCCATACATTAGACATTCCTTCACCTGTCCGTGATCATGACATATTTCTGCCGCTTTTCTAAATCGACTTAAAGAATGACATGAGGCAACAGACTGCCGCCTCCACGTACCACCAGTTCCTGAAACGCGGGGCACATTCACTAAAATCTCTTACTCCAAATGCTAACCTCACCTTCTCGTGGTCTCTGCTCGCAAACAAATGACCGAATGATAACGGAAATACACGGAGTTTACCGAAGCCCAATCCCACAGACTAGTAAGAGAGTACTGGCGCTGCGCTCACCAGTCCGCTTGCCCAGCGTGGTGATTATGGACAAACCTTCCAACGAAGTATATGTGAACCTTGGCTGGATATTTCTCGGAGCGGCCTGTGTTCAGCAGTGAAATATAATAAGCTGATGTTGTAGTAAGCATCAATGCGTTTCTAGATTAATATAGTCCAGGCTTCATGGTAACCAACCGTGTGTAAGATAAGCTGCTACCCCATCTCATCCCGTGGCCGTCGTAAAGGTCGACTTAGTGATATGCATGTAAAATCTCATAGCACATAGCTTCCGATAGAAGGCGCAATAACCATTTTAGATAATATACTGGAGCAGACATTTAACATGGTTATAGCAATGCCATTATGTCTGGCGTATGTGGACTATGAAAAAGCC
This sequence comes from Bhutanitis thaidina, assembly GCA_029286595.1. NCBI lineage: Eukaryota > Metazoa > Arthropoda > Insecta > Lepidoptera > Papilionidae > Bhutanitis > Bhutanitis thaidina. The sequence continues at coordinate 164,089 of JAGSMS010000041.1, read as the reverse complement.
TTCGATTCAGTCGAAATATGGGCGGTGCTACAGTCTCTCCAGCGGTGCCAGATAGACTCTCGGTATATCGAAGTGCTGAGGTGTTTGTACAATGAGGCTACGATGTCTATTCGAGTACAGAATCAGAGTACGAAACCAATCCAACTGCAGAAAGGTGTAAGACAGGGTGATGTCATATCCCCGAAACTATTCACCGCTGCATTGGAAGATGTTTTCAAGCAGCTGAACTGGAAAGGATACGGTATCAACATCAATGGCGAATACATCACACACCTTCGATTTGCCGACGACATAGTTCTTATAGCAGGATCGCTGGAGGAGCTTAGTACAATGCTCAATGACCTCAATAACGTCTCCCAACAGGTTGGTCTTAAGATGAACATGGACAAGACGAAATTCATGTCAAACGTCCATGTCACACCAATACCGGTTGTTGTTGGGAACAATAGGCTCGAAGTTGTAGACGAGTACGTATACCTGGGACAAATTGTCCGACTAGGTAAGTCCAACTTCGACTCAGAGGTCAATCGACGAATCCAACTCGGCTGGGCTGCGTTCGGGAAACTACGTCATATCTTCTCGTCGAGTATACCGCAAAGTCTCAAGACGAAAGTATACAACCAGTGCGTGATGCCAGTGATGACATACGGATCCGAGACTTGGTCCTTCACTGCAGCCCGTATGAGGAAGCTCAAAGTTGCTCAGCGCGCTATGGAAAGGGCTATGCTCGGTGTTTCTCTGCGTGATAGAGTCTGCAACGATGATATCTGCAGCAGAACTAAGGTAACCGACATAGCCGTAAAGATCAGCAAGCTGAAGTGGCAATGTGCCGGCCACATAGCGCGCAGAACTGACAACCGCTGGGGAAAAAAGGTTCTCGAGTGGCAGCCACGTACAGGCAAACGCAGTGTAGGACGACCCCCCACAAGATGGAGTGACGACCTGCGCAGTGTTGCGGGAAGTCGATGGATGCAGGTGGCTCAGGACCGAGCTTCGTGGCAATCTTTGGGGGAGGCCTATGTTCAGCAGTGGACTTGTGATAGGCTGAAATGATGATGATGATGATGATGATAGCAATGTATTATCCAGACCGGTGCCGGGGCTGCAGCGCTCGAGGTGGAGGTTCTTGGTGCTGCAATCGCCAAGCTGCCGACCAAGCGGAGCGAATATTGCAGATCCTCCTTAAAACAGTTTTAGTGACAAGTGTACAAGATAAACAAACCCCTGTGAGTTACACAGTCGCCACTAACTAACTATACAAACCGAACGGAAATTCGTGCGGAAGTGTTCTCGCCGTGCGAAACTAATTACGATGCATCGCTGAGGCATCAGGAATTTGCTCTTATTAAATCGTAAGTAGAGGCTGCCGAGGTGCGCGGTGCGGGGTCCGTGCAGCGCGGGTCCGCGCGGCGCTCGGAGCCGGTTCGCTCTTATTAGCCGCGCTGGCAAATTATATGCCTCATTCCCCATACAATATTACTTACGTGGCCTCTGTACATTTACTGGCAACTCGAAATTTAAAAATAAAACCCGGGGCGGTATAGACATTAATTTTAGTTGTCTCGACCCACTTTTTATTTTGAAACAATATGACAGATAGTCAGCGTATCACGGTTTAAGTGTTCAGGCTAACAATACAAAACATTCATAAGTTTCGATAAATACAAGCCTATACGGTGAATAGCACCGGGATCCTAATTCAGACACTGATCCCTTGACCGCCACTATCGTGGCTTTCACAACAAAAATTAAATATAATTCTTGACTTGTTGCATCTACGGAAAAACTGTTGTTATGGCACGTGAAAGGTTAAGAGACATCGAGTGGCGCTTGTCTAATGTTATTTAACTATTCAATAAAAAGCGAAGCTTGCTCCGTATATAATATCGCTTACAATCATTTAAAACAAAACACTTCTTTGCTCCTATTATAAAGGTATTTGCTGTGATATTGTCAAAACTTTGGGAACCGCTCAACAATAAGACAAACTCGCCAAATGTAGAGGCATTCGGCGAGTTTGTCTTGCGGATTAAATAAATTGGTTATCACTTTTATTAAATTTTTAAACCACTAAAGCTGGTGCGTTCTTAGTTCAGCAAAAAATGTATCGCAGCTCCGATCTGTTCTTTCCTAGTTTATAATTCGTTACATTTAATATGTAAAGTCCTCGACGTAATTAATTTTATACGCTCGATTAAAAAAGTCAGTGTTTACGATTCAATCTACAGTATCCGATGACTTTTGAACACGGCCGTGCTACGTGTGCAGGGTCCAGGGCGCATACAAGGCAGAAGGTATCGCACCGGTGCCACGGCCCTCAGCCGCCACGCACGCACGCTAAAGCACAAATAAACGAATCCATTAATAACTCCGTAGCACCCATAAATAGCTCAGTTAATTTATATCCGTGCGTATGATACTCATCTCCCCGCATATCTGTTCACTGTATGCGTTAATCATACAATGAAATAAAGAAACAAACAAACAACATTTATTTGCTAAGAAATGGACGCATACAAAAGTAACTAACTGAAACAAATAGTATACAAAAATATTTGTAAATTGTTCGACGCATTTCCTGCTAACGAGGCCGGCCTCTCAGGGTTCTGCTGCACCGGAAATAAATTCCGGCATAGCACTGATCTTCAGTGCCCACCCCCGTGACACTCCGATGCCATTATATGTTTATATAATATACATATAAACATACCATAAAGCATAATAATTCTTAATATATATTATATAGTAAATTCAATATAAAAATTATCGTAATCTTATCAGATTATCTTAATAATCGAATATGATAACTAAAATTCAAAATAATGATCCTGACTTTGATTTAACTCGGACTTCGCGCTTACAATTTTTTAATTAAAATAAGGTAACAAACGATCGGACAGTCCATCTCGAGGTTAGTGGCTGCTGCCTCCCATAGACACCTGTATCTATTCTCAATAAAGAATCCCGTGTTTATATTTCGTTTTATAGCTGTGAATGTGTAATGGGTAAATGAACTATGGTTTGTAATTTGTGTCATACCACAGGAGTTACAACGCACCTGCAGCGTTGTAACTCCTGTGGACTACGATGGAATGCATCCATACCTATAAATGAGTTAGCAGTTCACTCACTTGCAAAGAAACTGCTTTGTGTTGGTATCGGGTGAGCGCGCGGTCGTTCGCCGGTCGAGCGGACCCATTCGTGCTACAACGCAGCTGCAGCGTGCTCCGCGACGTGACAGCGACTGTGTTCGTGCTTAGCAGAGTCTTACAATACTAATTTACATCCGTGCACTCCGAACCTAGCCTGATATGATAACGAAGTAATTATTGTAGTTTTTAAATTTTATCCGAGTAAGTCGGGTTTATGCTGTAGATATTTCACTAAGGAATAAACTACATTTTACTCCTAAACCTTCTTACCGGCTAACATTCAAATATAGTATAGCATGTGCAGTGTTCAAGGCTGTTCTATTCTAATTAAATCAAAATAATTGTTACAAAAATAAATACAAGAAGATAGTAATATTGTTATGAGAGTATCTGTTATGTAATGTGTATTCGCAGGCATATTTTAAATGAAGATTTAATCTCGCATTAACTTTGTGGAGGCGGTCCCTGGCAAGGCAACCAAGCAAGTGCGTAATTATTAGCGGTTCGCAGCGGGCGGCGGGCGGTCGCGCATGCGCGTGCGCCGGTGTTGCGTGCCTGCGTGCTGTGAACACACGAAGCCGGCGTATGCACGTCGAAATTGTATTTTGTATAACTTGTTACATTTATTGTCCTGAATTCCGCGCTGCGATGAAACAATAAAAGAAATTTTTATCTTGTGTTTTTTTTTTATGATATCTAAAACAGCTTTTAGGATGAGTTCTCAATATATATTAAACCATGACACGAAATTCTTTGTGTGGTATCAGCGAAAGCCTCCCCCTTGCTTCTCGTGTGTGTCGTCAGAGGCGACTAAGGGAAAAGTCTATCAAATCTCATGGTCATCTCTCGGAGCAAGCCTGGCAACTGGGTTCAAGCCTGGCAACTGGGCTCAAGCCTGGCAACTGGGCGGCGAGCACATCGTTTTAACTCCAAAGTGGGTTTCCGAACTATACCAAATGCATATCCATGATATCTTGCTACCCCTACAGTTGTCACGATAGCCGAAATGTTAAGCGATCTGCCTCCGTGATGAGACACGCTTTCAATCCTCTATGTGGAGGTGCGAGCGCAATGAGTTATATGAAACTTATGTACGATTTGTATAGGCGACAGGCTCACCACCTGTCACTTTGTAACAATTAAGCTCTGATAAAAATTGGGTGCAAAGGACAAAAATGTCTAGACGTCTTACCACCTCTGTTTTGGATATATGGTCGCGAAAGCTCGACGGTTGACAGACGTGAGTACTTAAGTATGAAGTAATATTTCCATTGTACCCGGAATCTGAGAACTTTACAAAGAAACACTGTTCCACACGTCCGCGATTACCTTACCTGAGTATTAATAATACTCAGGTAAGGTAATCGCCCATACATTCTCGAACCGGACGCCGGACGCCGGACACGCCCGCCGCGGCGTTAACGAAATAGTTTCTCCGCTGCACTCAGATGAAATCTACATAATTAGCTTCACCGAGAATTGCAACAGCGAGCCGCAGCCTCCCGCGCGCGGGCTCTGCGGCAATTAAAGTCCCGCGAATGTGATCATCTGCAGGTATTGTTGTATTGATGTATGCAACGATTGTTGCCGCACTATACTGTTCACTCCACGTATTCAAACGCACTTGAGGTACCATTTATAAGGTGATGACTCCTTTTATTGCCAAGGAGCCGTCGGGTCAGTGGACAGTGGACAGTGGACAATAGACAGTGGACGTTGGACAGTGGACGGTGAACAGTGGTCAGTGGACAACGGACAGTGGACAGTGGACGGGTGCCACACTCTTTAGACGGTTCTGTTGGTGTTGTTGTAGTTGGTGTAGTGTTCCGGTTTGAACTGTATAGAGAGCCCGTACATCTACGGGCTGTTAGGAGTTCCATCTCAGTCCTGGGGTGACACGTATTGTGATCCGCTTCGAATGCAATCGTTTGCTGGTGTCCACGAGCTGCAGTAACCAATTAACGAAATGAAGAAATCTCACATAATAGTTTCCTTCTCTATGCGTTTGTTCCTGGTGTGGTGAAATTCTTATCGTTCGTCTTCGATACACGGATATGAAATTGTACCTTTATATAGAAGAACGCTGACTACTTATTTAGACCACTACCCTACTCCGTTAGCTGCACTACTCCGTGGCCAGGCGATCTTGTAATGTTGTACGTAGAACATAAGTACAATATAAGCTCACTGTCGCACCTCCCCGCGAGATCCCTGGAGATTTCACGTCTAATATAAGATACATCGAACAAGTAGTATTACATTACAATCATCTTCATGACTTTCTATTGCTCCAGGGGGGGTGCACATATTACCCATAATACTACATAAACTAGGTTCTACTAGACTACTAAAGTAGGTTCTACAGTTGACTGATGAAGCAACAGCTAAATTAGACTTCGCTCATTTCCACAGTATGGTGTATCCTATGGTGTGTTACTGTGGGGATCTTCAGCTGGATCGGAAACAATATTCATTTTGTGAAAGCCAATGATAATCTGTAACTTGGGATGGATTACGGAAAATTATCAATTAATATAATGAGAAACGGTATAACGGTATGAGAAAGTCTTTTCTGAGTAGACTTTCGTTTTAGTCATACCTTTTTCTTCTGTGTAAATGCACAAACATTATAAAATCACATCAGAAATGATTGTGCAATAATTTGACCCAAAATTTCAATAACTTGTTAAAGAAACTTGGGTAAAAAAGTCCCACTGTAAGATAAATTAATATAATCTCACAGTCTTTTTATTATATTTCAATACTGTGACAATATTCTAATTCCTATACTGTGCAAATAAGTCTTACTCTGCAGTAGAAGTTCCCCTTTATTGCTAAAATTCACATTTCAAAAGTTATTAATATACATTTGCCATAGCATTGCCTTTATTATAAGTTGTAAAATGACATTGTAACATTGCATTAAAAAAAGACCCGAAGTTTCTTACAGGCTTTTCTCTAATAAGGTCTTGTTTTGCGCCTGCGCCTGCTCAAGTACGGTAGCAATATCCCGCGCACGAACAGAACCGCTTTAAATAAAATTAATATAAAAATTTGGTTCATAAACTTTTCTTATAATGCCGTTTACTGAATAAAGTTAAAAAAATAGCGAAAGAAACTCTGCATTCGCTGTTTTGTAACTTCTTACACAATTCCCCAGAAATATCGCGGTATGGCAGGAGAGATGGACGAATGAATCAATAGTACGAAAGCTGTTCAGGTTTTCCCGGCCGTGGCGGTGCGACTCGGATCAGTCTGGGTTGCACCGGACTACCAAGTCTCGCAGATACTCGGTGGACATGGATGCTTTAGGAAGAGATTGTATGAAATGAAGTTGTGCGAGAATAGTATGTGTGCGGAGAGACTGAAGATGATGTGCACCATGTGCTTTGGGAATGTATTATATATGAAGATTTAAGAGGAAAGATGATGGACGGTATCAGCCGTGCGGAGTCGGGTCCAGTGTACTACGCGGACCTGATGAGCTCGGAGAAGAACTTCTCAATGCTGAGAGAGTTCGCTCACGAGTGGCATAAGAGACGGCACAGGTCCGAGTGGTCGCAGGAAGGTGTGTCAGACGACGAAGTCCGAAATAGTAGTGTCCAGCCAAGAAGGGGAGAGTGGTATATGCGGTACAAGAACTAGATTAAATAATTGGTGGGGAGTCAAGAGAGGTGTGCCAAGGGGAAAAGCCGGTAGGCAAGTACCGCGCGCACTCTCTCCGAGATTCGGGCCGTATGACCTGACGGTCGGTGGGGCCATGGGAGGTGGAGGGTTGCCCGAGAAATAATAGAGCCGTCAGACAACCGAAGCGCGCTCATTTCCTTATGTGTGGCAGCCTGCAGACAGTCCACTGCAGGAGCCCGGCCTCTCGCAAAAGAGGATTTGCCATAACCACCACGCTCGGCAAGCGGATTGGTGATCACAGTGCCGAGCACCGAGCTCCCCAGACGCTACGCCCCGTCATCAGACTGCTTAATTTTGGTCTGATATTGTTTTGAAATGGTTATCTCGCCATCTGTCGGGAGCCATTTTCTAGGCAAGCAATGGGGCAAATACTTACGCTTAACGCAATTACCAACTCCTTGCTCTTCCATAATTAAAAAATCACCGTAAAAGTAAAGCCCCAACCACTGAACTGCAGGCACGAGCTGGCAGCCACAAGCAGCACTTGTCCGCAAGCATGAGGCATGTAGTAGCCACATAGAGTTGGAACATATCCCGGCGTCAAATTCGCACTTTTTTTTAAGGATGATTTGAAAACCGGCGTGAAGTAGAGGCGTCTTGTACTTCTGCGTTTCGTTCGATGAGTGAGATAACCGGAGGCCCACTCCCCCTCCTCATCCTCCCTCCCATCTCCCATATTACCTAAAAGGCCGGCAACGCACTTACAGCACTTCTGGTGTTGCAGATGTACGTAGGCGACGGAAATCAATTACCACCAGGTGAACCGCATGCTCATTTGCCGCCTTTCCCATAAAAAAAGTCACCGGGCCCGCTCCATAATCCGAGTCTTTAATTAGCACTTTGTATGCTGCACTGCTGTTAATAAGCTTTACAGTACCCGTGGTCGCGGAGAGACTGAGGTGTTAGACGTCCTGATTTCATAGTTAACCAGGCATGAAATGATTGGCTCACCTGGATTTAATTGAAAACTGGTAAACTGGACGAGGGCCCTATAATTTCTAAACTGTACTTAGTAGGTTAGGTTTGTTTAAAAATGGCGTGAATGAAACTCTAGAAGATCATTCCATCATGATCTTATATATAATTATAATATCTCGTCAGCAATACGAGGCTGGACTTTTTTTTAATTATTCTTTTTCCAAACTAATCCAAATAGGAAGAAGTAATTTCTGTGCCGAGATTATGTTTTGCTGTCTTCGTTCCCGTCGTCTATTATAATCGTCTGTGTGTCTTATGATGATTTATGAGGGATTGTATGTCCGCTAAAAAAATTGCTGGGCGTGTTCGTGTTCCGGTAATAACATAATGCGCTGTTCAAACAACCAATTAAATAGGAAAATGAAAATAACAGCATGTCACAAAAAACAAGGCGCCCCGGCCTTGCGTCCGCTGCCCGACAATTGCTGGCATTAGCCCGCTCTGTAACCATGTATTAAGTTTAAGATTGAGCTGGCGTACCGCGGGATATATAGTGCGGCGAGCAGTGCGCGGGGCGAGTGGGCACGATGGCGTGGGTGACGATGCTGTGGATGGCGATGGCGGCCAGCTTGGTAGCCGGCTCGTTGGCAAATTCGGAAATTATGAAAGATGTGACTCTCGGCTTCGGGGAGGCGCTGCAGTTCTGCAGGGAAGAAGTAAGATATATACAAAGACTGTGTTTACAGCCAATTTTATTCTCCTATAAATATATTTTTTATGGTACGAGTGTCAAACAAGAATCGTGAGGGTTCATGAGCTCATCTAATGGTAAGTGATTACCATCGCCCACGTACGCATACGTACGTCTGCAACACCAGAGCAGCTGCAGATGCGTTGCTGGTCTGTAAGGATATTTAGGAGATGGGAGGGTGGATGCGGAGTGGGGTTAGGGGGAGGGGAACCTCACTCACCGAACGAACCGTAGAGGCACAAGATAGCACCCGCCGGTATTTTGCGAGGTCGTGGTACTTCCCTGGTCGAGCCGACCTATTAGAGTAGCAGCAAAAGCCGCCGCTTGGCTCCACCGCATACACAAGCTTTCGCTGTGGTTTTTAATAGTTACTAACAACCGTGTGTTTTTGTGATTAGCGTACCGGAGTGTTGAGCCATGGGTCCCGAGTTCAAATATCAGTCATATTTGTGGCACACACACATTATTGGTTTTCATGTCACTGGTCTATTGCGATACTTCTCATGATGAGCGTAATGGCGACCGGTTTCGACTTGAAGTTACAATGCGTTCGCACAGTGCTGCCGACTACGTCGCAGGGAATTGTCTAATGGAATCGCATGTTATTATTGAGTAAGGTCCGTACAATAGTAAAGCCACAACATCACGCCGAACGTGACCCAGTTGCCGAACGTCGCTTGGAAATAAAAAGTCGCCGGTTCCAGTCGACGCAGGCGCCAACAGAGCCGCTCCTTGCCCTCCTGGGTCAGGTATGCTGTAGGCACCAAAAACCGGCGTGCGCCGCGTGCGGGAGAGGCTGGCATTAGGAGGGCAAAGCGGTGTATTTACTCGACGGTATATACCCTTAGTGCTAAAAATGTACGTACTTTAAAAAAAATTATTATTGTAGCAAAACTGGATTTAATTTCCCCAACGAAATTAATTTCTCCATTAATTATTCCGCGGATCAGAGCCACCTGACGGAAGAGCAGATGGAAGAGTTCTTCCACTTCTGGCGCGACGACTTCAAGTTCGAGGAACGCGAGCTGGGCTGCGCCATCAAGTGCATGGGGCGCCACTTCAACCTGCTGACCGACTCGCACCGCATGCACCACGGCCGCACGGACGAATTCATCAAGCTGTTCCCCAACGGTAACCGCTCCGACCCGCTTCCGGTGCAGCGGGCGCTTGCGATGTGCCGATTTTTTATTTTTTTTGAGAAAGGGGCTCGCCGCATGGTCAGTGATTACCGTCGCCGATGAAGGTGCTGCAGGAGCATTGCTTTTTTGGCCCATTCGTGCAGCAGCAAAAGCCGCCGCTTGGCTCTATGACGTAGGAGAATTATGTGATTATCTCCTACGTCATGAAAGCATACAGTTATGGGTTTGGAGCACTTTTATTTGTACGCAATAGATATTTAAGAACACGCGAGCTAAGTTCGTTGCTCTCGTACTTGGAGACTTGAATTGTACGCGGAATACTTCTTAGAGAAGTAAAAATTATTTTTATTTGACAAGGTTTTAATTCGTTCTGAATTGTGGATTCTGATCACTTCGTAGATTAAAGTTAAAGAAACAAACGAATGCTCGGAGAACAAATAAAAGTGAAAAAGCCAGAACCACGGCGGTTGCCAGTGACGACTTTGCTTGTTTTTAGGGTTCCGTACGGAGCCCTATCCGTCGTTATACGAGTACCTCTCTGTAGGTCAGAGGTACATAGTAAACGATACATAATCCCTTTAGGGGCCTCTAAGGATTATGTATGTGTCTTTTGAACCGAAATAAGCAGCCGGTTGAAATTTCACTCGAAATTTATTATTATACCGGTTATCTTAAAGTAGTAGTAGCAGCCTGTAAATGCCCACAGCTGACCAAAGAGGGTTAGGTCGCCACGCTGCTCCGATGCGGTTTGGCGGACTGCACGTGCCATCTAAAAAATTATATTTCTCAGACATGCAGGTTTCCTCGCGATGTTTTCCTTCACCGCCGAGCACGTGGTAAATTCAGCATTAGAAATCGCTATTAACAATTTTAGCGGTGCCAGCACCGGGAATCGCACCCGGGTCACTTGCTCTCTGTGATACTTATGTATGCGCCCAGACCGCTAAGCTACCACGGCTCGGATATCAAAACCAACAGTAAGATTGAAACACCTCTATCGTGAACGTGAACGTTAACGAGAACGAAAAAAAAACTCTTACCTAGTTAAGATCCTTAAGTCGCCGGTGCAATGTCAGATATATCAGTGAGACATGTTGTCTCTAACCAGAGCGTTGTAACAACATTTTAGTTCATATTCACACATCTCTAGGCCACGTTCGCCGACACAATAGAATGCGTTAACAAATTGTACTTTAAGAATCACTTTTCCACTATTCTGCAGGCGAACTGCTCTCCCAGCAGATGGTAGAGATAATCCACAGCTGCGAGAAGCTCCACGACGCGGAGCCGGACCACTGCTGGCGCATACTGCGCGTCTCTGAGTGCTTCAAGATGACCTGCAAGGAGCGCAACATCGCTCCCACCATGGAGCAGCTCATGGCTGAGCTCATCATGGAGTCCTCTGCTCGGTGAACGCGACATTTCCACAAACCATATTTTGATTGCCTTTCTTTACTTTTCTTCTTGTTTCTGCTTCATCAGCCTGTAAAATTCCATCTCTGGACACAGGCCCTTCCATACAAGCGTCAATAAAAACCGACGTGCCTTGCATGAAAGATTTATCCATACACTTTACGTACAGTACAGCTAGAACCCTTGCACCAATGAAGTTCCTCCCCACCACTAGTCTGTACTTGGGTTCGGTATATTCGGAAGGATCTTCCGCCATCAGACAATTCGGAGAAGAAGTTAGCATATTCGCCCTTACGCTCAGCGTACACCCACATATTTAGTTCTTAACTTTGATGCGATTCCGATATACTTAATGGAGAGTACACCGGTCTAATCACTTAAACATCATTTTGTGAACAGGCAGTCGCCCGGTCTGCCCCGAAATAGAAAAATTAACTGGGCTTAGTCTTCTGTAAAAATAACTAAAAGTGCAAATTATAATATTACAAATTGTAATTAACCACTACTTTGATTGGTTAAACTCATATATTTTTCTTCAGAATTTAAATTACCTGACCATAAAAAAATAGACGTTTATTTAACGACATGGAGTAAGTTTGTGCCGACGCTTTCTAGCTCGAAAAGAAAAATGGACGAACAGTTCTCCGCATAAATAAGTAACTAATTTTGGGGAAACTAATAAATATGGCTTAAATTATTGCCTAAAACATTTATCAAATCCGTAGACTACGTGACGTACGTACGTACGTGATTGTAGACATTGATATGGCCGTGTGGTATCGGCGCAAGAATCTGCCACCCACTTCCTACCCGTTGCTGCTTAGAGTCCACCAAGGGAGCAGCCTTGAATATCCCAATGGCTACCGATAGATGGCGGGACCACCGTCTCGAAAAATACCCGGCCAAAAGTAAGCAGAAAGCTGATAGCGTGTAAGGAGCGAGGTTTATGGTAGTACGAACGTCAATTCGCTCACCGAGCGTGGCGATAATGTCAGATCGGTATGGGAGGGGTCTATGTCCAGCTGTGGACTATTTACAGGATGTTAAAGTAAGGTAAGGCTTAAATTATTTAGTATAATTTATTACAAGTATAGTTATTTCTTGTCTGTGGTGTGCAATGCCAGCTAACTCATACAGCTCGGGCTCGGCACAAACTAGCGTTAAGGATCGAACTAACGGCGACTTGGCTTACGTTAAATGGTTCAATTGATTTTATATCGCACAATAAATATAATGTACATCCCTAACTGTTTTTTCTTCCAACACGATTCCAGTATTATTGAATACCAAAAAAAAAAGGCTCGTGAATATCTTCCTTTCTTGCCTTGGGTGTGGTAAGAGACGACAAAATATAAAGCCTCGATCGGGCTCTCAACCAGTCACGTTCGTATAATCTTTTTTCTCATAAACCACTTTCAAAAGTTAGCCTGTTCCGGTGGACCCCCTGCAGCTACATTTCTACCAAATTCCCAAAACTCGACAAAAAATGTGAAGATTAGATCTAACTATGGAAGTTTGCGTTGCGGCCGCTTTACTTTACTTTAAATTGAAATTACAAGCTTCTTAAAATATTATCTGCCTACATTGATGTCGGTGAAGTCGAGCCAACATTTTAGTACTTTACTATCGAAAGCAAATCAATTTTCGTGAACCCCCGCTTACGAATTGTAAACCCCTATTTTTGTGTCACACCAACGTAGACCCCCGTAGAGTCTCCCGTGGACCCTTGGGGGTCCACCTGGACCACTTTGGGAACTAAGGATATAAATAATAAATATTTTAATAAATGTAAAAGTGGCGCCCAACTGTGTACCAGGGTTTTTCTTTTGAAAAATATCCAAACGATGTTTTTTTCACTACGTGATAAATCAGCCCTAAAATTAAAAAATTTAGTGTCACAAGCATTCGAACAAAGTTTTCTCTCCCATTCCTGCGATACCAGGGCTTAATAAAAATACATCGCTCAATTAGCACGAATGACTCTCGGCACCAGCTTCCCAATACTATCGGCTATTGTCTACTGCGCAGGAGATATTATAGTGCGGTGTGCATGTGGGCGTTGTGCGCGCCGCCACAGATGGACACCAGCCGTCTATATGTAACATCTCTGGACATCTATGTCTTCCCGTATCCGAGATAACGCTTATGCGATACAATCGCCGGCAGGGCCAGACGCACGGGTCGCAGCACAACACGACCCGACCCTTAGACCCATCATTTGTGATTTGCAAAAATATTAGAGCTTCGACAGGGATTCTTGGTATCGCCGTGCGGTATCGCCGTAAGAACCTGCTACCCTGTTCTGCTATCTCGAAAATTCCATAACAAAACAAGTAGACCTATTTCGGGCAGCAGCTTCTAAGGTTCGTGGTGTCTGGTGCTGCAATCGCCAAGCCGCTTGTCGAGCGTGGGTATTACGGCGAATTCTCCTTGTGCAGGAGACGTAAGTCCTGCAGTGAACTATTTACAGGCTGTTAAGGCAATATAGGGATTCAACCCCAACACCCATCGCGTCAGGCCACATTCAGGTGCGCTAGGCACTGAGCCACGCGCTCTTCACGACACTCCAATAAAACCTGCGCAAATGACGCAGCACAACATGCCAACTGGCTGAGACAGACAGCAGAGCCCACCGCTTCCGCTGTCGGCTTATCCTCAAGACAAATTTCATCATCACAAAAAAATTATTGTTTACTAATTGTTTATCATGTACTTTGGAAATAGTAAAATTCTGTATATGTATATGTACACGGTCTCTACCGCCGAAGCTGGAAAGGCCACCGGGCCAACAGCGTATCTACCACGGGGGGATTCTAGTCAAGGTGCCTTTCCCCCACGTAAACCTAATAAAAAAAAATAATAATATGGTATTGTATAATATTTATATCGAACTCTAAATATAAACTTTCGTCAATTACGTATAAGGGGATGTAGCTCAGTGGTAGAGCGTTCGCTTTGCATGTGAAAGGCCCCGGGTTCGATCCCCGGCATCTCCACACGATGTTATATCATATCCATCAGCAACGAAACGTTTTTGTATTTATGATTTTTTTAAGAATGAATTTAAAGTGTAAATTTAATAGCTCCATAGTAAAATTTTGTAAGATTATAAGAGGTTGAAAATAATAATTAATCAAAGCGTGATATTTTGTAATTTCTTTCAAAACTTGATTAACAGATATATGGAAAGTAAGAAATTTCCAGACCAGAAATTGCAAATTTTACAGTAGTTAAAAAAATAAAACTGTATTTGACCCCGACGTGATTTGAACACGCAACCTTCTGATCTGGAGTCAGACGCGCTACCGTTGCGCCACGGAGTCGCTATAAAACATTATCAATTTACTAATCATATATTTGTAAGAACTTATTCTGAAAATCAAATATTTTAAATTATAATTATGATAATAACATTAATTTTAAACGTTAAATAATTAACAATTATACCTTTTAAATCTGTTAAATAAGTTTATTTGTAATACCGCCATCTATTGGCATAAGATTATACTACCACGCAAACATAAACGAATTATCCAGTTTACGAAAAATAACATATTTCAGACCTATCGTACAATAAAACAACCCATAATGCAACATTATTAGTTAATATTATAGTTTTAGTCTAGTTTATAAAATCGTAGCTTGGGCTCTAATCCCTGCTTGGTAGTAAGTATAGTTCTTGAACTAATCCCTGTTGTGTTCCGGTTCGAACGGGCAGAGGGAGCCAGTGTAATTGCGGACCGTGAGGCCCATCTGAATCCTCAGGGGTGACAGACAACGCATCTGTAATCTTCTACGCTGGAAGTTGTTGCAGGTGTCCATGGACTCCACTAGCCACTTATATCGCGTATAATAAATACTGAGACTCGTATCTATTATACCTACACTGGTAGTAAAGTATAAAGTAGCAGTCTGTAAACGTCTTACAAAAGGTCAAAGGGCTTCCCTCAATATTTGAGAGGTTTTTGGTGCTCCAGTTCGGATCGGAGGACTTCATATTTCTGCGAAACTACAATTTTTATTTTATTTTTCTAAACCGTTTCGTCGCCGGTTACCTCGAGATGTTCTCCTTCACACGAGCATGTGGTTAATTTAGCACTTAACGATTTTAGTGGTACCGGCACTAGTATTCGAACCGAAGTCGCACGCGTACTGTGAAATTGAAACGAGCGCCACGACCGCTGCACCGCCACGGCTCCGCAGCGGCAGGCACTTCATCGTTTTCAAGCTATCATTGGGTACATCACCGAGCAGTATTCGGCGTCATTGTCCCCGAGCGCGCTCGATACAATGGCACAGCTGACGTAACGTAACGTAAACAAAGGAATGTTGTTCGTGTGGTAAGCGACAGTTGCACGTGAATCAAATGAAGTCGACATGAAGGGGCATGTCTCGCGAGCACTCGCCGCCGTCTCAAGTTTCGGACGCCGGCGATAACACTAACATTAAACTGATTGCCGGCACACTGCGCTCACCGTAGTTATTCTATACAATGATCAGAATCGGCTTCCAACACTGCTTTTAATTCATCTAAGGTATATTAAAACACCTCCCTGTAGGTGATTTTTAGAGATAACCGAAACATGTCGTCAAACAAGAAAAAGTCTTTGGAAACTGAATTAACTTCTTTAAAACTAATTAATTGTACAGTTTAAAATCAAATTGCCAATTTGGTCAAAACATTTAGTGATATTTGAATGAATGAAGAAAAGCTCTAAATAAAAAAAACAATCTTGCATCCACTCACTTCGATTTAGGCCAATACTTATCTGTATAGTATATCTTCAGTAATACGATAAAAAATAAATGTGAATTGAAAGGTTTGTTTATTTGTTTTTACTAGATGCGTTATTAAAGAATGTACTGATTTCACAGTCTTTTTAAACCTGAAATAGACATTATCTTGTTATTCATATCTGTAGGTGTAGTGTATTATTTCAAAATAATATGAATACTATGATAAATTAAAAATTAATGGTCCTGTAAGATCTTCCTTTATTTGCCTTATCAGCACGCTCATATAGCGCATCTAGCTGGCCGTAAGATTTACTCAACCTCAGTATGCTATGGAATGCAGCCGCGAATCTATTTGTGGGTTTAGGAATCGGCGTAGTCGGTCGGATTTACCATCATCGCTCGAGCGCCAGCAGAATGCAGCGCATGCGTGTGGCGGTGCAACTTGGGTCAACAGTTGGAGAAAAAGTAGCCATACCTCTAGATTTGTTAGGTCGGTGGGGGTTGTTGAACGTTCGAACACATTCAGCTTCGCAGCATTCGGCCCTGCCACTGCGCCGGCCAGCATGCTGTGAGCACCGCGGTTGGCGAGTGGTTGGAGGATCTGCATCCGAATCGGGGGGCATGAGTTCGTTCCCCTACGTGGAAATGAAATACGAAAATGACGTCACTCTTTACGTGAAATAGCGAAAAATGAACTGTTGTTGATATAGAAATATAGTTACTTTTTGTAACGGAAAATGAAAATGTACCGCCTTGTGGGAAAAGCTTTTATGATTCTATGAAAGTTGTTATGAAAACATGCGAACACAAGCGTTACAGGAACATCCATAGCGCAGCGAGCGCTACTGTTGCGCTGCGTGCGCGCCGGGCCCGGGCACCGCGCGCTGCACGTTTCGATTCAATTCGATCTAAGAATCTGGTAATTATATCACATCGTCGGTATCGTAAAGATCGACTTAAGAAAATGATACACGAAGTGACTTCCGATACACGGCAGAGTGGATGCCTGCTAAGCGTTGCGAGATGTTGTGTCCAGACGTACGCTACTAAAGAGTCAATGATAAATTTCGAATTGCACTTAAAATGATAACTTGCGCCTGCGCATAAGATTCTATGCGTGTCGCATCAAACTACGTCGTGAGTGGACGCTACTTGGACACATTCCGTCTATGCAGGACGCAGGAGAAAAATTCAGTGGAAAAATGAGAAAGGGGGCAAACGAGCAAGCGGCGCGGCTTCTAGCTGGTATGCTTGGCTCTACCACGCACAGAACGTGTGTGCGAGGTGGTTTCTCGTCTATTTTAGACACTTTAAAAAATGTTCAGCACACGGTAACCGACATGAGCAGGGGTGCCGAAATTTAGGTACGCCATTTTGGCTGTAAGTATGAGAAAAATATTGACATAAGTATTATATACCAACCAACTACCTTATAGCCAATGAATAGAAAATCTCACAAACTTTATCGATTGTTTAATTCGCTAAAAATTTACAGTGCGTATCGTATTTATATTGTTTACGGCTAAAAGACAAAAATATTTACGCTATCATTGAAAAATTTACGCAGAATTTATAAAGAACTCTGCAAGAACTTGTTTGAACATGCATATACTCGTACTGCTCTGAACAGAATAGCATTAATACGCGCAGAGCACTGCTTTAACTGGCGTTTAAACATGGATAGACATATATGTATATCATCATATATATTACATCATCATTTGGGGCAGCAATTGTCTTTTTCATACGCCGGGCAACCGGCACACATTATTACATGCTGAATGCAGACTTGTACCGCGATTGAAATCTGCCCTCTCTGGCGGCCCTCTCTATAGAAATATCCACAAGATATTTCGGAAAGTTGAAGGATCACCCGAATCCTTTAGTGGCGGCGTTAGGCGACTACACGCCTGCGCTACCCGACCCGCCTGAGAAAAGGCGCTCCAAGAACGTCCTCGTCGACGAAGATGACTTCATCACATTACAAAACAATGCAATCGCGGACACAGCGCCCGTTCGCACCATTCCGCACAACACTCGGGCAGCGCACACGTCTCGCACACCGCGCTGTTCCCCGGTCGATCGCGCGGTCACTGATTCACGCCATGCACGAGGACTACTCGTGTGCAAAGGCGTCTCTAACATCAAAGTCCTGCCTAATTCATAATCATCATCATCATCATCATCATCATCATTTTAGCCTATCAGAATTCCACTGCTGAACATAGGCTTCCCCCAAAGATTGCACGAAGCTCGGTCCTGAGCCACCTGCATCCATCGACTTCTCGCAACACTGCCCAGGTCGTCACTCCATCTCGTGGGGGGTCATCCTACACTGCGTTTGCCTGTACGTGGCTGCCACTCGAGAACTACCTAATTCAAGATTCCCAAATTCGATTGTAACCTAAGCCGAGGTCGGTCCGGCGTCTTCAATGCTGATCCCGACATAACGACATAACTAGATGCGAACCACCTTTCTCCCACGTAATACTAAAAAAAAACAAAAAACGACGACAGACGCTGGAGCGGGCGCTGACGAGGGTCACTAAAAGTATCGGCGCGCATAACTTAATTTGGACAAAACGGTAAATTTTACGGCGACTTGGATCCGCGACGTTTTCAGTCACGGCGACATCCACTGGTTAACTAATTTGTCACCTGCCAGGATATATTATAGTTTTATAATTATTATGAAATTACAAAACGTGCAAACGTTGAGAAGATCGGAGGACTGAGCAGATGTCATGGAGTCATACGGTTCAATATGGCATACAACCGCGACTGTCTGAATTGAACTCAGAACCCGCTCCCACTGAGCTCATGCATTCCTCAATTAACGGATTAGTTAACTGAAGTGGGTAAACACCGCAACTGATAATTGGAAGTTTTTGTGTGGAAATTGTGAAATCCCAAAAAGTGGGCAAACCCAAAGATCGACTCATCGTAATGATTTTATATCCCTTTTACTTATTTAGCTGATTAAGCTAATTCATTACACAATATGTCCGGGTCGTTAATTTTATTTATTCTTAGTTCCTTCACTCCGTCCGTTACCGACTTCGTGAGCATTGCGTTTACTTAACACCAATGCGAAGATCAGTATTTTGATTTTATCGAATGAAGTCGACTTCGACAAACATTAACATTAAGTTGAAAACACAACGCTCCGGACGGAGGACGCCAGCGTAGTTAGGAACACGGCACCTGGCTCCAGGCGCTTTGTTTCAAATTTGTTTATTTGAAGAGTTAGTCTAGAATTCCTCTAAAGCGCGCTTCCGAAAAAACGTTAATGAGAAACTGTTCTGTCTTCTAAATAATCTTCGGTGCTCATACTGGACATACTCGTATAAGCGCTGAAAATCAGTGTTGCGGGAATCCGTAACATGAGCTGAGCGTAGACCCATTTGTTGCACCACACTGTAGCGCAGAAAAAGAAAATCTCAAATCTGGATGTTTTTTTAATTTTTTATAATTTTTTTTTAATTATTTTATTAATAACTTGCTAACTAATTGTGGTGTAATGAATAAAGATTGTCACTGGCCCTCAAGTAGAGCAATGCGCTTGCCGTCTAGAAAGAA
Source organism: Bhutanitis thaidina (assembly GCA_029286595.1). Lineage (NCBI taxonomy): Eukaryota > Metazoa > Arthropoda > Insecta > Lepidoptera > Papilionidae > Bhutanitis > Bhutanitis thaidina. The sequence continues at coordinate 144,713 of JAGSMS010000041.1, read as the reverse complement.
AGGATCCTCATAAGTTAATAATATTCAATGTTCATTGCCGCATGAAATATAGAATTACGTAGCAAAGCATCCGAGTCTGCAGTACGCACGTCATCTAGTTTGATATAGAATAACATAAATAATAGATAACTATAGAACTTAATACAAACAATAAAATTCTTAGCAATTGTTATCAATACTAGGTTCTCTCAGTTATTAACAACTTGACATTGATGAGGTTGTTAGTATAAATACAATTGCTACAGATAAAAGTAAGCAAAAACTATTTGGTAATAAACGTGGATGTCTATAGAATGAATTTAAAAAACTCGCACTATGGTCCCCATACTTTTAAAAACATTTTTACAGGTTTAGCTTTTGGAAGTGTCGACTTCACATCGCACCACGCACCACGCACCACGCACCACGCACCATGCACCATGCACCACGCACCACGCACCCGTACGAGTATTTACTTCCGCTTGATTGATGCTAACAAGCAGTTGTAAGTACTTGTGAGAATCTCCAAGAAGGGACAAGGACAGACGTACGATCTTTTTCTCCTCGTGCCAACCTCTCCTGCACGCGGTGCACTCCGCCAGCCAATTGTTACCTCACGTGTTAAGTAACATTGAATTACTAATCTGGCAACTCGATGCATGTCATGTTTCGAGTTGCCAGATTAGTAATTCAGTGTTACTTAACACGTTAGGTAACACAATGAAGGAGGTTCTGCCGAACGAATGTCGCCCGAATCCCACAGACAAGTGACGGGGAGCAGCATCATCTCCATGAATGCCATGACAAATCTTCCATGCTCGCTTTTATTTGCACTTTAATAAAAAAAAGCCTATGCCCTGCAGAGGACTCACACTGGCTGCTAGAATAGAAGCGCTTATTTGTGTGTCTGTTCGCTATAAAATTTTACAATCGAATTTAAGCTAACTTCCCGAGAAGCTTGAGACTTAAGACTTTAAATATAGCTCAGAACTAGATGACAGTGCAATATTAACTCGTTTTCTTTTCGGCCAGTTTGTTTGTTTGTCTGTTCAGTACAAACTTTACGATCGATTATGAACTAACTACCCGATGAGACTTGACACTTAAAACATAGCTCAGAACTGGATGACAATGCAAAATTAACTCGCTATTTAGTCGGTCTATTTGCTCGTTTGTCCGTTGGGTAAATATTTTACAATAGAATTTTAACTAATTTCCCGAAGAGCTGGAGACTTGAAACTTAAAACATAGCTAAGAACTGGATGATAAATAATAAAAACGTGTTACATTGTGTTACAATTTGTCGCCGTTTGATATACGCTCGACATGACACAGTCTTCTCTTGTTGTCCGACGTGGCAAGCGGGCTATGTGCCATAGCTTCCTACGGATTAAGAAAAGGGGTCAACATTATTGGACTTCCTAAAGTACCTGCTTATCTCAATCTTTTAAGATTCTATTATTCTACTTGAACAGCGGCCAAGTGAGTAGGCACCAGTTAGAACATTGTGTTATAAAATATATCAGGCTGTGTACGGTTATGTCGGGATCAACAAATGAGTTGTTGGAGCGACTAAAACCCCCCACGGTAGATACTAATGCTGATGGCCCGGTGACCTTGACAGCCTCGGCGGAAGAGACTCCTGTGTAGAAGCCCCCAAGTAGGCCTCAGCTCTTAATTGGCAGCTTTTTATTTATACCCTGCACCGTCCGTACTAGTGATCAGTCCACCTTCTCAGTACTGTCGGGCCTATCATACAATAGTAGTTCATTTTCTGGAAAAAATCCTACTCAGCGGAACATCAGCGGTTCACGGTTCACGTTCACCCGAACGCGCAGTAGGTAAGGTGCGATTGGCTGGGAATTCCTAACGTAAGCACCACTGTGCGTCACTCTGAGCGACCCTCAAGCTGCTCCGCGTGATCACTAACTATTGCTAACCTCCTTATTTTTGTCCGTTTAAAAAAATCGTATTTATTTCCATTTGTTAGATTACAATAAATATTTTTGTCCCATACTATGCTTATAAAGTTTCTCATAGAACAATGACGCTGCAGTTTATAATGGCCGACAACTTTTCGTTATCAAGCGTGGTAGAGCAAAGCGACGGCTTAGCTTTAGCTGCTGCTCGAATGGGCCGGCTCGACCGGATTGATACCACAGCCTCGCAGAATACCGGCGTGAAGTAGAGGCATCTTGTACTTCTGCGTTTCGTTGGGTGAGTGAGGTAACCGGAGGCCCACATCCCCTCCCTATTCCCTTCCTCTTCCCTGCCATCTCCCAAATATCCTTAAGACCGGCAACGCACCTGCAGCATCTATGGTGTTGCAGATGTACGTGGGCGACGGTATCACTTACTATCAGGAGAATCGCTCGCTGTTTTGCCGTCTTTTCCAAAAAAAAAAAAACATTTTTATTTCAGGCTAAATATACAATGAGGCGTGTGGTGGCGTGGTGGTGGCGTGGTGGTGGCGTGGTGGTGGCGTTGTGGTGGCGTGGTGGTGGCGTGGTGGTGGCGTGGTGGTGGCGTGGTGGTGGCGTGGTGGTGGCGGTGCTCAGGGCTACGGTGGGCAATTCGCTTGCCATGCGAAGCGATTACAACACGATTTACGGCTTCCCATTAACTACCAACACCATCTAGCTCTGAAAGCCTGCGCTGTAGCTCAATTGAATCAAGCCGATTGCGGTCCGTCTGTCTGTCCATGCGCCAGAGATCACATGACAATTATAACTTATTGCACGGCCTTACTATATTTTGTTAAAAACTTTTGCTCTGTAATATTTAATGTGGGCGTATCTATTTTCTTAGACGTAGATATAGCGAGGATTAGCGGATCTGCTTATGTTCGTAGTGTAATTGTGTTTTAAGTGTGTCTCTCTTCCTTTCTATTTGTAACATAGGATCCGTCCCCAACGTAGTGTAAAGAAGGAAAGTGCGTTGGCACCATTGGCTCCCCAAACGGTATCTACAATGATTATTTGCTCCAGTCAATGATGAAGAAAGAAAGAACGAAAGAAACAATGTTTATTCGATGCCACAACACATCAAAGGCATTTCAGATAATACAATATGTTGGATTATAGCAACAAAAAGGCATTCGACTCAGCATTATGCTGCAGCAGTGCAGCTGCAGCGCTGATACTCTGCCGCTGCCCTTGTTGGATCGCGGGAACAGTTAAACAGACACCGTTATAAAAAAATGTAGCGCACCACCGCCAAGCTTTAGTCCAGATTGTATCGTTACGTCTCTCAGAAGAGTCTAGATGTACGTGGAATCCGAATGAAAAGTTACTATCGTAATAAAAAATTATATATCCGTCAGCGGGATACGAGCTCATGTTGTAGGTCAGCGCGGACCGGAATAACCCGCCGCTCTACGTAACTAATGCGAACAGAATGCGCAACAGACGCACAAACACATACACTTTAATGTACATAGCATCATTGCTGTAGGTTTATTTTATTAAAACTTGTGCTCTTTCTAGACAGGATCAAGTTGTCAACACCACCACACACACCCTTGCTGGCTAACAGACAAAACAGGCGATCGTCTGATGGTAGAGAACCCATCTGAATTTGCCGTACCCAAATCCAGTACAGGGCAGCGTCTCTAGCGCGGACAGTGGCACTGCGCTGCCAGCTCAGCGTGATGAGCGTGGCCAATTCTTCCTTGCATGTCACGCTAGGTTTTGTTCTTGCTTTTATAGAAAGGATCTGTTCAGCATTGGGTTTATGCGGGCTGTTGAACAAATAGATATATCATAAATTATTATACTTATCATAAAAAAAACAGAACAAGGTCAAAAAATGTATTGGTATTATTCTAACACATCTGTGATCGCAGCGCTGTAGGCATGTATACTCGTGTGTACAACAATGCAGTTCAGTGACAACGAGATCGTTGCGCGCCCGCGACCGCGCCTGCGCCTGCGCCGGCGGCGGCGGCACGGGGCAGCGCAGCCGTGGGCTTTTCCCAACGCATACTTTTGAATTCAAACTAAGAGACGCTCGTACAGTCAGCGCGGCGGCAGCGGCCCGCCCTGCGACCTCCAACCAAAACCTTCTTTATTTCCACATCTACCTTACATATGTCCCGTAACCTCGCGCACTCACGTCGCAGACACAAACGTTAAGTGTTTTTATCCACTTATCTTTAACTAATCGGACCATCTGAACAGTACTCTTTCCAAAAGTGAAAGCATTTTAAAACACCCAGCTTATTTTTTCAAAATTTCTTGTCGATATTTTTATAAACCGATTGATATTTCAATAATTTACATAGAAAATAAACACACTCTCTATATACTATTTGTATACGGCATTTGGAATAATTGAAACTATAACTAAGTATTAGAGCCCTGTGGGCGACAGGCGCGCGAGTAAGTGTGTGTATTTTACTCCACTGCTGGACATAGGCCTCTCCAAGAAAGCACCGACAAATGCCAACACTTACTTCCTGGAAGCTTTGCCCACCCCCACGACACAGCGCACGCCATCATAGCTTATGCCCCGAAATATTAATATAATATCAGTATAATCTATAAATTCTTACAACCATAACGCATTGGTTATGCCATTCGCTGACTTTGTAAAGTTAAAGTTGTTAATGTTAGATCTCTCTATCTGCTGGATTATTTTCCTCTACCATAAATAATGACAGAGAACGATCCGCACATAGGAAAGATTACTGACCTAATCGGAGTTCACGGAATTGTAACGCGGCGACAACATGGAAACTCCGTCAACAGTTTTATCTGCCGCGGACTGTACTCCGTCAGCACAATCGGGCCGTATATAAATATGGTACAGATTGAATGGAAACCAGTCTTCCATTCTAACGTCGAAGATGAACACCGCGATACTGGCGCTCCTACTCTGCGGGGCGGGTCACTGTCTCCCTTCTACACGTGATGCGGGCCATGGCGTTGCCGTTATGTTGGCTGGATCACGAACGAATTTGCGATCGGAAGCTCATGTCCATCGAGATGAGAGCAGCCTCCTCCGGCCGGACGCACTGAGAGACACGCCGGCAGCGCACCCGCGCAGGAAACAATACCTGGTGACGTCGCCGTCGCACGGACGAGAAGATAGTGCCAGTAGAAACAGTGATGTGTACGAGTTCAACCTATTCGAACATGACTATTGAGCGATAAAAATGTAGAGCAGGTTGTGTTATCGTTCGAGTTGTGCGATAAAGTTGTTAAAAAAGTATTAGAAAACTGTTGCCTAATCAGTTCACACTGGGGTCGCAGCGCCGCCCAATTGTGTCTGTGAAGTAACGACATTCAACTTGTGTTTCAGATAATTAGAAGCTTTCATTGAATTGATTAGTGTATTGTATGGAAGCAACATGTGTGTATGATCACTTTATTTTTTCCGCCATAACGACAACATACAAAGATGATTTCTTTTGTGCGCACATGTATGGCACAGGGCCTTTCAAATGAGCAGTTTCATTGCTCTTTTGTAATAAATACTAAAAAAAAATTACTTCAATTTTCGATGTTTATTGATTGATAAAAAGACAATTTGTAACGTTATTTTTATTAATAAATAGTTTTTTTTTTTATCCTGAGCACGAAACTTTTTATAGTTATTTTGTGAGGTTCGTCTTAGTCAATTTATTCAAATATGAATTATGCTTTTAATGTATTTCGTGAAGACAAAACGTCATTACAACGCAATATTATATTGTATAAAAAATTACTCCTCATTCAAAGAGATTAAATAATTATACATTTAAGTGTTCGTCCGGGTGAGAAATAGTGTTCTTGATATTTAAAACGTGGCCATGAGTCAGAAGTGGTATTTTGATAAGTTATTGTGATAAACTTCAAATTCTTATTTGTATTATTTTACGTATCTGTGTATCACAATCCATCCATTTTCAACGTACCTACGAGTGGATTACGAAAAAATATGTTATAAATGTTTAAAATTAAAGAAAATGTATTTGATCTTATTATATGCTTCTGCTACCCTAGGTGAGATTGGATTACCATTGTCGGCGCCGCTTACATCGATACTCAATACTTTATTGCACTTCATCAATTACAAGGCTAAATCTATGGTACATAATAAATGGACCCTGTCGGGCACAGCAACATGAGATAATATCCTTAAATATTAATAATATTACATAGTTCATGACTTGTGGAAACAGTAGAATTTCTAGTGTTATGACACGTTAATGGTTAGATGCAATTTTTAGAGTTGCATTTGTCACGTGTTCGGTGCGATGGAGGAAAACATATTCCGAGAACAATGAGGCCGACCCGCACTAGAGCAGCGCGGCCGACTCTTTTGACCCACAAAACTGAATTATCCATATTCAGTTTTCATTCAAAATTAAAAGTCATAATATCTATTATATTAAAAAAAAATTACAATCCAAAAAAGTTGCGATAAAATCTTTATGGTTCCTTCCTTTTACCTTTTTTTTTTATTTCAAAAATAGGGAAGTAACGTCTTGTTGAAATTTTTCCACAGATTCTTAAAAATAAATTCGTCTCGACAATTACAGTACCCTTCGTTAACCCGCCGCTCGGCTTCCGACTACTATTATAATCCGCCGTTTTTTTAAGTGTCTAGAAAGGCCTAGATTGTTCCGATCGATCTGAAGATGTTCTAGATGGCGTAGATATTCGTATTGAATTTTACATAAAATGTAAGTTATCAAATAAAATGTATTATTTGGGAAAAATCATTAATTTTTTTTATTTCACCAGGGCAGTGTGATTTCATTTACATGCATTAAATGAAATCAGAATTACATAATTAAATTGTAGTATAATTAAATATGTGCACTGTAATCCGTTTGTCGAGATATTGTGGTGGTGGATTTGCGAAAAAGTATTTACTGTAATTATCTCTGACATAATATGTGACTAAAAAAATAATATAGGGTCGTGCAGAAAGATACAAACCTTTTTATTATCTTTCAGCTCAACTGTTTTCAGAATGCAGTCGTTGCACACACTCTCCCAAAGAACAGAAAGTAGGTGACTGACATGCATTTTAATATCACATGCGTTTCTTAGACATATTGTCTACACTTTACTCTGTGTAGATAACCTGAGCGTCATGACGGTCTACTGACTAGATGGTTGCCCACTAACAGCTAAACAAAGTATCTAATATAGATATCTATATAGGCTCGCAGTATATATACGAAAGTGCTAGGTAATACATTATAATCTTCATTTTGATTGTTGATCAATACCATCCCTCTTATCCCTTCAATGTTCGCCAGAAAGAGTCGACCAGTCTCTGTCGACTGTATCTAACTCACCACGCCATCTAAACACTTCTTCCTGCTTGCTATTAAACAATTTTGGAGATAGAGGATCGTTTTATATAACTTATTTTTGGTACAACTGTATCGCGTCTGTATTATTGCTATATAATATATTATTTAATACATTTATCTAAGTGGCATCTCTTTCTTGTGTTTGAAGATGTCTGTGTGTGAAACTGTCTAAAGGTTTTAGTAGTCCATGGTATGAAAACGTATTTGTATTTTGTAAGTAGTCGAGCCAATCTACGGCGTTTGCAGATGTTCGGGTGCGCCGGCTCGCAGGGTTCGATCGAATGTCGGCGTAAAGTAGAGGCATCTTATGCTTCTGCGTTTCGTTCAGTGTGTGAGGTAACAGGATGCCCTCCCCCCCCCCCCTTTCTCCTTTAAGGCCGACAACGCACCTGCAGCTTCTCTGGCGTTGCAGATGTACGTAGGCGTCGATAATCACTTACTATCAGGAGAGCCGCTTGCTCGTCGTAGTGTTTAATAAAAAAAATAGTATTTCTAAGAAAATATCATCATTCTCCATTACAGTCTGTCACAAATCCACTCCTGAACATAGGCCTCCCCAAAAGATTGCCACTAAGCACGGGTTTCGGCCACTTGCAACACTGTACAAGTCGTCACTGCATCGTATCGGGGGTCGTCACAAGCTGCGTTTGCCTGTATGTGGTTGCCACAAGAGAACCTTTCCATCCCAACGATTGACAATTATGTGTGTGACCGGCCCATTGTCACTTCAGCTTGATCCTAGCGGCTATATCGGTTATTCTTGGTTTTTTTGCCATAACCCGCTGCACAACTTTGAGCTTCCTCATACAGCCTGCAGTGAAAGACATCGTTTCGGTTTCGTAAGTCATCACTGACAATACACACTGGTCGTATACTTTGGTCTTGCGGTTACGAGGTATACTCGAAGAGAAGATGTGACGTAGTTTACCGAACGCAGCCCGGCCGAGTTGGATTCGTCGATTGACCACTGACCTTACCTAATCGAACAATTTGTCCCAGGTACGTACTCGTCGACAACTGTGAGCCTAGTATTCCCAACAACAAACGGCATTGATATGGCCAGGATGATAGACATGATTTTTGTCTTGACCATGTTCATTTTAAGACCAACCTGTCGGGAGACACTATTGAGCATAGTGCTAAGCTCGTTCAGCGATCCTGTCATACGAAGTATGTCATCGGCAAATCGAAGGTGAGTGATGTATTTGACATTGATGTTGATACCGTATCCTTTCAGTTCAACGGTTTGAAACATCTTCCAATGCGGCGGAGAAGAGTTTGGGGATACAACGTCACTTTATCTTGCAACTTTCTGTAATTGAATAGGTTTCTTTTATGGTTTGACACCGTAGCCACATTGTACAAACACCTCAGCTCTTCGATATACTGCTGGATGTCGTCAAGTCTGTTTACTAGACGAGTTGTGATGGCTCTCGAAACCAGCACTTAGACGCGGCTTAGAAGCAATATCGGTCTTTACTTTCTCAAGTGATAGTTAATCGGTGTTCTTTTGCGAGGATTTGTGGTCTAACAAATCAGATGTAACGGTTGGGGCGATTAAGGATATGACCACAGACTGCATACTTCCTAGAACTTCGGTGTTTCATGTCAGCGATGTGTTCTTTCAAGCGAGTCCTTACAGATCTTTTAGTTTGCCCTATGTAAGAGAGACCACATTCACAATCAAGCTTGTACACTCCTGCATTTCCTGCAAAAACAAAATTAAACACGATAAAATCCGTAAATAATAGGTTCATTTCAAATGTGTAGTGTTCGCCTAAATACAAGAAATCATTATGTAGTTGATATTATATTGCCTCTATTAGTATTAGGCCTATAGTTCCTATATATAACGACCTTCTTTCCGCACTTCCTTATTGGGTGGTTTCTAATTATGATACCTCGTCCACAGATCGCCAAAGTCAATATAAGCAGTCTGCAGCCACTCCGACGCATTGTTATCCTGAAGCAACACTTTAGGCAACGCTGTGCTCAGGAGTATGTTTTGCGGCTTGATTTCATTCGCCATTGGGTCGAGTTGTCCCAATGGCGAATAAATTTTGTGTTTTGTAATATACTGCTACTACAATCTTGTTTCGACAAGATTGCGCTTTCGCGCTTAGTTAGTATCAACATTCATCTGTACACGTTTTATAATAATTTCCAATATACGAGTTATACTTCAAAAACAGTCCATTGTTGATCGAGTCTTACAACATTAGTGAAGAAACAATTGCATATAATACTATATATAATATTTATTAAGCACTGAAAAGCATATTAATACACATATGAGTTATAAATATAAAAATAATGGCGAAACAAACGAAAATTATTATACATTCTTAATAATTATTACAATTAAGATTTCTCCTTAATATTAGTAATTAGAATTTAATTTTCTTTTTTATCTCAGTAATGTTCTTTAATACAAATCAGTATTTAAATGAATCGTAAAACTAGTATTTATTGTTAAAAACAACTGACGTCACTCACAACCTAACTCATACAATCTTTTATCCTAATACATTAAAGTGTCTTAGTAAAATAAATATTTAAAAAGAAAATAATCAATTAAATATTATTTAATGTGTTTCGAAAATTAAACTCGAATTATGCCATTATCAGCACGCTTGGTTCGACAACACTTTATTAGAAATTCTGATAAAGAATAAAATACCTAAAATAAATTTGTAATAAATAATTATATTGATAAACAAACCTTCCGGACTTTTAGCCATTTAGATATTTTTGTATTGAAATGCTAGTAAATTATGCAGTAAGTTCTCATAAACGTGATTGGAAAATTTTATTGAAGACCGGAGATCCCATTTATGGGGTTCTAAAAGTCCAACAAATCTTGAGTAGTAGTGAATTTTATTTTACTTTCTAGTAATTTTTCTAATAATAATTTTAAAGCAATGGAAATTATACAAGGCTGTACGGTCTATGACTTTTGCCTTTTCAGCGAATCATAACAACAACAACAACAAGTAAATAGCAGACAATGGAAAATGTCACTTGATTTCGCACCGAGGTATAGGACAAGTGTCGTGTCGCGCGTGTACATAAATTGATTTTAATTCAAAATTGATCACTGGAATGATGTTAATGTAGTGGCTGTGTGTGTTCGAGTGCTCGCACCGCAACCATGGGCTACGATATCAGGTGGATCATCCCACGGTTGCGGAACCCAGGCAGACTGTGGAACTGCGCCAGCTCCATCACAGTAGCAGTCGTTGGATTGTTCAGCAAAATAATTATTGGTAAGTCCCTAACATATATACTGAAAAAATAGACAGATATGTTCCAAATTTTGAAGTTGTTCGATTACGTTATCTTGTTATATTAGGTAATGGGTCGTTTTGCGTGGTCCGAGTTAACTTACATCAGCGAAACCTGAATTACTACTAAATATGCAAAGAATTCGCTACAATTACACTTTTACTTTTTTAAATATTTATTTTCCTCCTAAAAAAAATCTTTTTGGTAATTTTATTACTCTACTCTTAGCGATATTTTAGATAATTAATGTAAGAAATATTAATAATGTAATATATTTAAATAATTCGAATATCTACCGTACATTGAGTTTAATTTAGTTTCAGAGTAGGTAACAGTAGAACATTTGTATGGCTCTTTATCTATAGCGACAATGAGAATCTTTGTGTTTTATATTGTGGGCAGTTTTATTTTACAACAAATAATTTAACATACATTTTTGAACCATGTTTCCCGGCCCTAACTTTTTAACAAAAAAAAACTAATAGCAAATATTAATTTAAAAAAAGGGAAAGTATCTCTGTTTGAAATCTAATTATGAAAAAAGGTGGTCCTTTGGAGGAGGGCTGTGTCCACCTGTGGACTATTAACATGAGTGAGTAGTTCTTTATGTAGGTTAATAGTAGGTTTGCTATTCAATTTATTATTAAACATCTTGAAAGTATTGAAAACCATTGCACTCAATAAGGGAAGTTACTTTGCTAGCTGAATGCGCTACAGAATATTCATAATCACACTATAATGTCTTAGCGGTTAGCATATGTCTGCTGAGCCATTAGTCCTAGGATCGAATCCAATGCAAAGCCAATATTTTTGCAAGTATTCAGAAGCCAATGCTATGATCAGTGTGGTTAAAATAGGCCTCAAGGACATCATACTTAAACCAAAATGATTATTAGGCAGAGATTATGGAATTCCACTTGAGACACCTCAGTGAAGACCAGCCTAATTTGTTAGTTCTTTACTATTCTAAACTATCTTAATTGCCACTTCCACCCGACAAAGGGAGTGATAGTTTCCTACAATTTTGCATTGTTATCTTGCTGAGATAACCCAAAATAATTTAAAAGGTATCCCAAAAAGATCGACTGTGGCAGACAGACAGTTAAAAAATCAATAATATTTACTAAAAGTTCAATGAATACTATTTTTTTTTTATTTTTACAGCGATTCATGGTGGAACTTATAGTTTGCAGCAAAATACCCGATTTAAAAATAACAACTTGCAAATAAATGAATAATTAAAAAAACCTTGTCTTAAAAATTTAATACATCTTTTTGGATAAGCCGATGTTATAGTTAAATATACCCCACGTCGCTCCCGCAATGAACACAAATCTAAAGACAGCTCATATGATGAAACCCATCTAGACCCATTGAGGCTAAAGAGTGTGCCAAAGAAATAGACATACATGCATACATACACTTGAAAACATTAACCTCCGTCTGGGGCAGTTTGGTTATGTATAGTCACACTTTTAAAAACTTGTGGTGACCTCTATTTAATAAAAAAGTGGTATGTGCACTAGAGCAATGTTGCACAATTATTTATATGGCATGGAAAAAATGTTTTCTAATTTAAAAAAAACATAAATATTTCATAGTTGCTGGATAATTATACAGATGAAATGTATGTGAATGTGTATCTTGCAACAGGTCAGCCTTAGAAAACAGGATTTTCTAGAGCTCACCCCATGTAGTATGTATTATAAAGTGATGTGTATATATTAGGTTGGGGAAAAAGTTATTTAATATTCTTCAAGTAGAAAGTTGAACAAACAGTACAACTGTTTGTATCTGGCTGGTTTTAATTCCATTAAATAGATGACATTTTAAAAACAGAAAAATAAAATGTGAAAACAGTTTCCTGCCATTCTTCAATTGTTTTTCTCTCTGTCAAAATGAGTGAATCTAATGAAGAAATTCGATACATTTTAAGTTTTATTACATAAAGGAATAATGCGTCATAAGACGCAAAAAACATTGTGATGTTTATGAACTTAATGCAGTGTCAGTAAGAGTAGCACTAAATTGGTTCATTCAGTCCAAGAATTTTGATGTTGTGCCACACAAGCTCACTGAGAGAAACCTAATGAATTGTGAAAACTCATTAACTATTCTTGAGACGTAATGAATTTGAACTGTTTTAAAGATTGAAGCTCACAAATTTATATCACTACCTATAAAATGGCAACAAGTAATCAAACAAAATGGCAGATATATATAATAATCATCTTGATTTCCTGTATAGAAAAAGAAGAAATCTTTTCTTATATAATTAACAATTCAATGTACACTATACATAACCATATAACTGTCCTGTAGTTATAAATAAATAAAATGAATAGAGGTGTTAGGGGAGTATGCCTTTATCTCTGGTGAACCTCACCTCCATGCAACTGTCTGTTGGTTACTGGACGACACTCTGGCCACTGAGTCAGTGGAACATCTAGCTGAATATGCAGAATCAAAATCCCACACAATTGTTAGGGAGGAGCATCTGTAGCGGCAACTTTTATCTACCGGTACAGCGAGTGCACACCTGTCTGCAGTAGGGAGAGTTGGCCCCCGTTTACCTCACTCACCGAACGAAACGCAGAAGCACCAGATGCCTCTACTTCACGCCGGTATTCTGAGAGGCCGTGGTATCAACTCGGTCGTGCCGGCCCACTCGAGCAGCAGCAAATGGCGGTGTCATTCGCCCTCTCTCCCAACTGGGGAGGGAGAGTTGGCCCCCGGTTACCTCACTCACCGAACGAAACGCAGAAGCACCAGATGCCTCTACTTCACGCCGGTATTCTGAGAGGCCGTGGTATCAACCCGGTCGAGCCGGCCCACTCGAGCAGCAGCAAAAGGCGCCGCTTGGCTCCACCACGTCAAAAAGATATTCTAGCTACCTAATGTGTAGCGACGGAATATTGTACAATATACGCGCTGATGTCACAAGAGAATCTATTTTCATTTTACAAACTTTTTAGCGGAGCCGGTGACTATCCGACCTTAAAGCGTTAATTGCCTAATGGTCCGGGCTGTGTTTGCGATAAATACGGGAGGGTTGTGGGTTGTAGGTCAGTGACGCAACCCCCGGCTCGACTTAGCACCAGTTATATATAGCTAGACTCACAGAGGCTTTTATATTACATCACCTATTCATTCAAAGAGCTCTGACCTTTAGCAGTCCACTGAGACTGCATTAAAAATAATTAATAAAGGCCGGTGGCAGCCTAGCGGATAGCGGAGCCGGCGCTCCTTAGGCACTTTCCGAATACTATCGGGCGGTGTCGGCTGCGCGGCAGGTACCGTAGTGCCGCGAGACGCCCGCGGACGCAGAGCCACTCGCTCGTCTTTACCTTCCCGTATGCGAGTGACCGCGAACGGGACAACATCGCGGACTGGACAGTCGGATATGTGTCACGACGCATCACTCATCACTGGGCGCAACGCTTTGCGTGTTGCACTATCGTTGACTCTGGCTGGGACTTGAAACCGGGACCCGTGGCTCTTCGCCCGTTTGTAAAATTTGATTTGAACCGTTCGTTGATCACGGGGAGTGTAGAGAGGATTAAGCTTTTGGGTCCTCGCTAACTCACCCAACAAAAAGGTTCGGCTCGACCGGGGTATAGCCACGGCCACGCAGAATACCGGCGTGAAGTAGACGCATCTTGTGCTTCTGCGTTTCGTTCGGTGAGTGAGGTAACCGGAGTCCCACTCCCCCTCTTTCCCATCATAACTCTCTTCTCCCAAATACCCTTAAAGGCCGGCACCGCACTTGCAGCTCCTCTGGTGTTGCAGATAAACGTGGGCGACGGTAATCACTCACCATCAGATGAACCGATTGCTCGATTGCCGCCTTTCCCATAAAAAAAAACTAAAGGCGTAGCTTGCTAATTTCTGTCTCTATAGTACTTTTACGCCCCTATTTCGAGACATGTTGTAACGATACTAGGTGATGGGAGCCGTGTGGGTAAGGTACCATCCTCTTACGAATTTCTGCCATTAATCGGCACTGTTGTGTTCCGGTTTGAATGGTATGGAGAGCCAATATAAACACATGCCGTGAGGCCTCATCAGGGGTGATAAAGCGTCGGTGACCTTCGATTGCGGCTGCAGAAGCCACTTAGCATCAGTAGGACTGTCAGCTCGCCCGTCAAACCAATCCGACAAGTAAGTTTCCAACTGGTAACTGGAGTGGGATCCGGCGCGAGATTCATTCAAGCCGGTCGTCAGCTGCTCGCTAGTCGCCCGGCGCATCGCTCTGCACGTCACACGGCACGTCACCCAGCACGTCGCCCGGCACGTGGCTACTGTCGTTGGTACAACGATCTATTATTAGATCGAGTGTACAAATATTTCTTTCCGTGTCCAATTACACAAGCGTGACGAAAGAATAGTAGAAAAACACTGTTACCCGACAGCTCCAGAATGTTTCACGAGCGTATCTTTTATTTATTAAAATCTTTGTTGTTTTCACCATAACTAGGTAACATGGGGGAACTTAGTGTCTGTGTATTTGTGCGGCGCGCTCTGTGGCCTGGAGTGAAGCGGCTGCGGGGATCTCCACATAAATACGAGGTGTCGTTCGATTCCTCTTATTTGTGGCAGCGACGCGCGGCATAGGTAATATTTAAATATGGCGTCAGCGAATAAGAGTGGATCATTATACTTGTACACATCGTGAGTACATGAATTTCAAACTTTCAGTGTTCGCTGCATTCATTATATTCGCATTAAACTGATTGTAATAATTGTACCAATGGAAACATTACAAGATGCCGACAACGCGGCCATGCGCGGCGGCTGTACCGCCGACCATGTCCGATCTCATTAATGATCCAATTTCAATTCAATTCAAAAATGTTACGGCTACAATCATTGATTATCTTATACGTATATTATGTAGGTTTGATAAAAATTATTTCACGGATTTGAATGAAACGTTTTTTTTTTAATAACGCTAACAATTTGACAGCACGGGCCGCTCGGTCGACTGCTTTCCATCGAGACCTCGTCATCGGGTGACATGAATGGAACTCGTTGAGAGAAACCGATAGCGTTAATAGAAACCTTTAAACCGTTTCGTTATCCACCCTTCCGCTCCATCTTCTGTAAAACTAACTACATCGGGAACATCAATAATTAAACCCAACACTAACGTATCAAATATTCGTGTATTTCTCTTTACTCAAATATACATATTTTTTTATGGGAAAGGCGGCAAACGAGCAATAGGTTCACCTGATGGTAAGTGATTACCATCGCCCACATACATCTGCAACACCAGAGGAGCTACAGGTGCGTTGCCGGCCTTTAAGGGTATTTGGGAGATGGGAGGGAGGATAAGGAGTGGAATGGGGAGGGGGAGTGGGACTCCGGTTACCTCACTCACCGAACGAAACGCAGAAGCACAAGATGCCTCTAATTCACGCCGGAATTCTGCGAGGTCGTGGTATTAATCCGGTCGAGCCGGCCCATTCGAGCAGCAGCTAAAGCCGCTTGGCTCTACCACATATACACAATACAGAATACGCTAATAATAAATAAATGAACATAGAGCCCAAACTTGATGAGTTCACTAGTAAACACCCATATATATTTAAAATAATTCGAACGTCAGGAAGTGGTTGAAAATTTTATTGAAAGATTGTAATATATCCGTATACACGAGTACTGGCATACCGGTCATGTGAAAAGTGTTAATATTTAATTATTCCCACCATTTTCGTTCGCGTACCACGACTTGTAAACCCTAGTCGTTCTCATCATTGTAATGAGTTCTTGGACGGTTATAATTAAACAATTGGCATCGGCGCTTCAGGTGCTTGTTGTCAATTAAAACGGACAATCCTAGAGTTTGTAAAATGTCATGGTAGTATTTAACGTAAATGAATCCAGACAGGCAGATATGCTTAATGTATATTGATTGCGATAACACAACGGCCAAACAAGCTATTAAAATATATGTAGAAAGGGGCCATCCGACCGTCTGCGGGTGCGGTTGCTTAAGTTGAATAAGTTCCGGATGGCGGGCAACTCCGCAGAGCCGCGCGAGCCCGCGACGCACACATGCAAAAGTTCGTTTCATTATATAAATGTTATTGATTTTTTTCATCATCGTTGTCTTTGTAACAATGTCGACTGAGAAGGTCTCCCTCGTGGTCTCTCATTTTGGGAGTAATTTCCACAGGTTGCTCGCCACACGTTCATATAATAAGCTCTCATGAATATCATGCATAGGGGTAGGCAGAGTTTACTGATTTACATTTGGTATACCTCAGCATAGTCTCACCGGATTCCGCAAATCACTTCTCGCATTTTCGGGAGATATTAAATTCAGAAAATTATACTATTCTTGGTCAAAATGTATGTTAAAATATATTAACATCCTGTGCATCCTGTCATCCTGACATACATAACACTCAGGGGAACATAACTCGGCTTTACACTCCAGTGTCGATGTGTCGATCGATACGCGGGACGTACTTCGAGCGGGCTAAGTTTCAGGGAAGTAGTTACGTATGTGGCGTGTGTGTGTGTGTGTGAGTATGTGTGTACGTATGAATGTATAATTAACATTAGACTCGACTATTGCTACTGACTATAGCTAAACACTCACGCAAGTGCCTACAACTCGAGCGGACATTATTTATTTATTCCACGGCTCAAAGTACGAGTAATACAAAGGGCAAATTAATTAAAAAAACATTATGTACGTGAGTATTTACCGGCAGTTGGCAGCGACCTTTGTAGCGACGCTGCCGGTTGACTCGTTTTGCATGCGACAAGTCACACTGCCTGCCACAGAAAGTTTATTCTGTTCTGGACTCGCCAATTCCTTAGACGGAAGATCTCAATGTATCTGGTGTACCATCGATCGGCGGGGGTGACACCGCCCGCCACTCTGCAACAGCAGCAACAGCAACAGCTGGAGCTGCAGTTGCAAACAAACGCCTAAAACCTACAACTTAAATGCACAAGATTGAGAGGGAGAATGTACCATTCCTCAATGGGGAGTAGGTAGCGCTGCAGCGACGGTGTGAGCTGACCGACACGCTCACCAGCCCACTTACCATCCCACTCACCAACCCGCTCGCCCCGCGCGGTGAGTCTGGCCATATGGATACCTTTCAAGAAATGCATGACGACTTTTGTTGGGGCTTTCTTGTCGAGGCGTACGTTCTGTGGACGGACTTAAATAAGACGAGGAAGGCACGGCTAATGTCGAAGGATCAACTTCCACGTCGGCTGGTGTTCTCGAGAAGTAATAAATTAACATAGCTCACTCGCGTTTACTCAATTACTTACCAAGTAATTTCTAAACATACATGGCTGTGTCCAATGTAACTTTACTGAAACGAATTGATTTGTAACGTGTGCATATTATAATTTTTATTGTCGTCGGTCCGTAAACCGTGGCCTCTCTCACGTCACCAAGCTGCTGTAGGTCGTTTTCTTTTCCTTTATTTGTTTCTGGCGATTTCTAGATCGTTGGCGTTACTTTTTTGTACGTGCGAGAGTCAAGCGGCGGCTCTTGCTGTTGCTCGAATGGGCCGGCTCGACCGGGGTGGTACCGCGGCCTCGCAGATTACCGGCGTTAAGTAGAGGCATCTTGTGCTTCTGCGTCTCGATCGGTGAGTGAGGTAACCGGAGACCCTCCCCACATTCCCCTTCCCCAAATATCCGTTGAGGCCGCACCTGCTGTTCCCCTGGTGTTGCAGATGTGCGAGGGCGTCGGTGATAACTTACCAGCAGACGAGCCGGCTGCTCGTTCGCCGCGATATGCTGGATCATCCCTGATCGCTGCCTGCCTGCCTATTATTGAGTGTAACATCTAATCGTATGCATTTTTGTAACGAAGCGCTGTTGTTGTTGGAGATCGCTCCTCGCACCTGACTCCCGGCTCCGTTGCAGAGTTCCTGAACAAGACGACGGTGTACAACCGGGAGGCGCTGGCGCGGGCGGTGCGGCGGCCGGCGGGCGTGCCGCTGCTCACCGTCTCTAACCACCACTCGTGCTTCGACGACCCCGGCCTCTGGGGTGAGTGACCGTTGCACTACCGCTACCTCTGTACACTAAACACTCCTGAATTGAAATGAAACCATTAAGTACGGTGTCGCGGTACTTGTGCGTAATTTTACTATTTTAACTTAAAATGTTTCGGATGCTTCATAGCACCAATGGTCACGGGCTGTCCGAAGTTTGTCGGATTAATATCTTAACATTATAGTTAACCCGCCTACTGTCAGCTATTTAATTACTAATTTTCAATAACTCCTGCACTTATAAATAAGCCCGTTAGGGATATAGGGAATAGCTACTCGGTCTCCAGCTTATATTCGTGTTTCGACTATATGTAATGGAGCAACTGAAAACTAATTGAAATCAAGTGTCAGGTCTCTAACACTCTTAAATATTACTGTGAGTATTTAAACAGTATGGAGAAGAGAATGGTTTGGAGTTTGCACAACAACATTGTACAGATCCAGTCTTACACATCCATTTTTCTGTTACCAAAGCACTAATTTATATAATAAGGTAAATAAGATACTATCAATATATTCCCTTCCAAAATTAAAATGCAAATCAATAGTTAAGGAATGGTTGCAAAAATTGGACTATAACTTTACAGAAAATCTACTTCATAACTAAACTAGGTACACTCATATCACATCACAAGTTATATTTACAAAACTAACACAAACACGTGTGAGGGTACGCACATTCACACTTCACATGACATCACACTGCACAACATCAACATATTTACATTCTTACCGAGGCGTCCTTATATCATTTATTTTTATAGTATTAATCTTTTCTCTCCCATCTTGTTATAATTTGAACCACTGTAATGATCTTTGTTTCTCCTAACACAATATAGGCAATAATATTTAAATTAGTTGGCTCTTTATACCTTAAGTTTAAACACCAGTACCACTAATGCTAAATAATGCTCTTGTTTTTTCCGTAGGGTGGGGACCTGGTGACCTGTAATACAGGCTTTTTATGCCTATCTCAGACACCAGCTCCTCACACATCCTAGACTATGAACACACCGATATCTAAATGTATATTAATTTTTCATTAGATAATAAAGTATGGTCTTTTTTTGTGGGGAGAAAATAAACAAATATTATTATATATTATTATTATTATAATGGTAGAGTCGGGAGAGGAAGACCTGGGCGGACATTTCTCGATTAAATCGGAGACGTTCTGAAAAAAGGCCAGGTCAAGAATACTCTAAACCAACGAGCATGCATGCGAAGATTGATGAAAGTGGAAGAAGCGAAAGACGTATGCATGGACCGTAGCAAGTGGAAGAAGATTGTTTTTGCCTTCCCCGTTGGGAACAAGGTGTGAATATATACATACATACAAGATGAGAAAAAATTTGGATTAATTATTTATATTTGTAAGTAATTTATAACGAACGTTGCGTTGATTCATAAAAAGACAGTTCCAACCGTATACAAAATATTCTCTTCTGACGCAAAAAATGGTTGGATATGTTTGTCGCGTTTTGTATCGCGGCGCGTGCGCAAGCGCAAGCGTCTCGTGCCGCGCATGCGCGTCTCACCACGCTTCAAAAATATTAGTCTTCAACAGTTCTCTGCCACTGTACACGTACATCTACCTGGTACCATACTTAAACCACAGTTCGTGGTGAAAGTTGAAGAATAATAATTAGGTGATGTTTAACTGTGTAGCTACAAAATATTAACACTTATGAATTCATCGTCGTGGAAATTAAATGAAGTTTAAATGTCCACATCACAGTACGTGGATTTGGTCTTATGGTTTATGAATAATACTAGTATAAAGTATAGGAAATACGGACGGTCTTGTAGCTATTGGCTGTGTTCAGCCTACTTCATTCTACAAATGTGAAAGTTTGAATTTTTGTGGTTCTATCACGTCCATGCTTATGGGACTGAACAAATATGCCACGGAATACTACGAGTATTCCGGATACTTTTCTAACCTAGATCACACAGCGAGCGGGAAGCCGCGGCAGCCACTTGTTCTTAATAAAGTTTGACGGAGAAGTAACAGGCTAAAAATCTTTGCCTTATTTGTTATTTTTACCAATAGTTTAATAAGATAAGGAAAAAGAAACAAACAAGTGGCACCAGTTCACAAGTATGACGCATGAGACAATCATCGAATCATATAAACCAAACAAATTGATGCGAAAATCTCTGGGTTTGTTCCTTTAGTAGCATTCGTGTCCCGTGACATGCAGATCACGTGAGCAGCCACTAATACATTCAAAAACAACATCATAATAATAGTATTAAACTTTTCTTTCTTCTTGCAAAGTTACATAATTTTAAAGTTACAAGAGGTATTTCCATGATGTGAGGAGTATACTGGCGATAGACCTAAACCTGTGGCAGTGGCAGAACACCAGGACCCGAGCCCTCGGAACTAGCTCAGCTAGTGACCTGCTTCACACTAGTGCCTGCGTTGTTATGACGGAAATAAACTTTTCTTAATTATACTTATAATGATTGCTTTTATGCCTCTTATTGACCTCGGAACTCACGTGAGCGTGTCAGTGTGTGTGTAAAGTTTAGTAAAAAAAAGCTATGCTTTTGAAATGAAACTATTATTTACGGATTTAATCGCGTTTAATTTTGTTTTGTAAATTCCCGACGTTTCAACTGCTCAACTGCTCAACTGCTCAACTGCTCAACTGCTCAACTGCTCAACTGCAGCCGCGTCATGAGGCATCGAGCTGTTAGACGACCAGGTGTCACCTTCAGCGTAAATACAAGGAATCATTATGAAAACTATGTTAATAAAATTGTCTGTAACTGTAGGTGTGACGCACGCCGCGCGTGTAGGTCGGTTCGCAGGTGTCCACACTGGCACTCGACGACACTTTAGGGTCGAACAAACCCTTTAAATGAACAGTTGGTCCATGATATTCGGTTCCGTTATTAAATTAAATTAGTGCTCGAAATTGTCGATTTTCATAAATCAAATAGCAAAGACTAAACATGTTAATCTTTGAATTTTAAGTGTCTGATAATTTATTTACTATTATAGGTAATTACGGAACAATAAGCCCGCGCTCTCAGCTCGAACTCTCGCTTCATATTGCACGTAAACGATTCTCTATCACTGTGTGTAATTCTATTCACGTTGTCTGTTGCCGTGACCATTTTTTACGACTTTTAAAATTTCCCTCTGAATCTGGGAATCAACCTATTTTCTTGTGTATTAAACTAATTGATATTCGAAGTGTCAAGCTAGTGCTATTGTAGCAAAGTAGTTTAAACCGATATGGTATCTATATTCGCTAAGCTATCTGTAAACGATAAATAACATGGGACCTACACACGCTCCTTGGGGTCATTTGAATAATGTTTGTTTTATTTTCGTCGGTATGATATATGCATAGCATTAAAGCTGTTTGTCGTATTATCTATACGTTTATCGTTGCGTGATTGTTTTGCTTTTTGCTGAATAGTGTTTACATTTTAAATCCTCAAATACAACTACATATAGACACAGGAAAGCATCGGATTTTGTTATAAATAAATAAATATATAGGCATAGGCTCTCCTGACCGTATACCCAAGAGGGGGGCGTCAGAGGTCTGGACATTGTAGCCCTGTCAAACCACTTTTCACCAAGGCTATTTTGGCACGACGTGACAGGCGGTAAGTCTGTCGCTATCTTAGCGTCGAAGCCAACGATACAAATCGTACGTAAGTTTCGAAAAACTCATTGGTACGAGCACTTCGCACGGGGGATCGAACTCGAGTCTCTTGATTCGGAGCCCCTTATCACTCGGCTATCGTCACTTTTTGTTATCTGTTGTTGTTATTTTGTTATCTTTTATCACATTACGAAAAGAAACATCTGAACGCAAATAAAGTTTAACAAAGAGTTGTATGAGTAACGTCCGAAGCAATGACCTGATATCATCATCATCATCATCATCACAGCCTGTCAAGTCCGATGATGGCCTGAACACACTGAAACCATGTTCTGGAATATAAATCCTCATTTACGTACCACCTCGTCTTATGAACCAGTTAGAACATTTCAAAGTCATGTACAAGCACTAGAGTCAGCGCCATTTACGCAATGTTTTGTAGTGTAGTTGATTTAAAGTTATTAGCATAATTAAAGAGCCGGCGGCGCTCGCCGGTCATTACTTTTCACACAAAACCTTAACGTTTAAGGTCAAGTAACAGCATTCGCATGAGTTTGCGTTTCATATGAATGATTTACATAATCCTCTATCGCTTGAATGTGAATACTTTAAAAAAGATTTGAAAATTATTGCTACAATAAGTTTGTGATTAGAAAGATAAGGCTGTCCGTCCGTCAACCTGTCACTGCGAATCTGATTAGCAAATTGATTAATTTTAAAGTCTACCACGTAAACAAGTATTGGGACGTCGAAAGTTGCAGTGGAGTTTTCTAATTTTCACATATTTCGTGCTTGTATTTATTAACAGACGATGATCGATAAAGCATTATAAATTTATTATGGTTATATATTCGTTAGGCAAGACTTCTTCGGTAAGTTCAGCAAATACTTCCTTCCTCGATTCAAATCACAGCTGTGTAATAATCTGCCACCCCCTTTCTTCCCACGGCTGTTGAAAGAAGGGACTGAGGCCTTTAAAATCTCATGGCTATCTCCGGGAGCAAACACGGTGAAGAGGCGCGCCACCCTTCACTTTTAAACTCTCGGAGGGGCGCAAGTGGGTTGCAGAAGTCTATTTGGCTACGCTGCAATCGTGGCCAATAGAAGTCTGCAATCAGTACTTACCACTGTAAGTGACAGGCGTGAGTGCTTTATCGGCGCCATTATACACATTATTATATATGTACACTGGCGTGCCGCGCCGGTTCCGCACGGATATATTTGTAATATATACACTAAATATGAATGTGTTCAGGCTGTGAAGGCTTGCAGCTAATACAAAAAGAATAAGTACGAAAATATGTCATGAAAAAGGCTATTTAAAGTTTCGGCAATTATTCACAGAGAGTGAACTAATAAGAATAGACGAGTAAAAAAACAGACACACACTCACACTCGCGTGCGCAATAACATAAAAGAGAACTATTAAAAACAACGTTACACGTATTCGCTTTTCCTATTCGCTATTTTTTGTACCAATATACTTATAAATAGAAAAGAGTTACGCTTTGTGAATGCAACAGTTTTTCTTGGAATAAAGCTTCAATGGGGGCTCCATTGAAGCTTTTTTCCAAGAAAAAACTTACACCCAAAGCAAGCAAGGAAAACTTTGACGGATGTCGAAACAGCTAGAATAGCTCATTTTAATTTTTTTAATGGCAACATGTCATTACATGCAGGTACATTGCTGCGGGGACGTGCAGCTGACATGGAAGCTGTACTCGTCTCGCCATAGAGGGAGGGCCATAACATATATTTATAATCCAAATCCGAGAGCATCTCATGGAGATTAATATTTTAAACTTAGACTCTCATATTATATATATATATATATATATATATATTTATGAAATAGAATGTACGCACATGATAAAAACGTAGTGATATAAATAATTAAGAATAATGATGAACATAATATAATTCTGAGAACAGACACAAACTTGTAATGCCAGTTACTAGACTCCATAAATTCAGTGACTCGTTCGTCCATGGGACAACTCATACGTTTCTACAACCAAATCCCAGCAAGCCCGCATAGTCGCTCAAAACAATAAACCTTATTGGATGGATATTGATAGAAAAAGTTAAACATATCGTGAACAGCTTTCCTCCGGAACAAGGCAAGGAGGCTAAAGAAAGATTTACATAAATCTTTACAAACAACTATACCGATGACTACTGCGATTTTTATTCCGAAAATCGATACACATCAAAGATTTACATGTTATCGGTGCGCTTGTCCAATGATTTTTATGGATATACGTTATATTCACAAGGGTATAAAACTAAAATTGCATTTGTGCCACACGATGGAGGTGAATACTTATACAATAATTACATAAATCGCTGTCCGAATAAATAAGTCGACTTTATTGGTAATATTATTGGTAACCTCATGAAAGTTTTAAATGATGGTGAAACACGGATTGCGACTTTGTTTAATACCACTTAAAGCTCAATGCCGAGTCCGATATGTGTGACACACGAGTCATTGGTTTTCTGGTCCGAATATAATTGCGACTGCCCCGTCCGTCTGCACCTCCACTGCGCCTCATTCCATCCTCTGCAGATGATAACTTCTGGCTGTCAACATCTGGGCCATGTCGCTGACGATGTCGGTTAAGCGGACTTCATAAACAAAATCAAATACGGTGACTCGTCAAATTTCTTGTTATTTTCCCTCCACCTCATCGAAACTTGGGGGTTTTAAACAATGCTCGCGTGTACTGACAAGTATGTTGGCGGTCGGCGCAGGCGTGCTGGGCGCGCGCACGCTGGTGAGCCGCGCGCGCATGCGCTGGGCGCTCGCCGCGCACGACATCTGCTTCACCAGCGCGCTGCACGCCTGCTTCTTCGCGCTCGGCAAGTGCGTACCCGTGGTGCGCGGCGCCGGAGTCCACCAGGTGACCGATTGAAACGTATCGTCGTATCGAATTGATCTTTAGACCCAAAAACAGTGTACAGTGCCAAACACTTAAATTTCATTAATCCTACATTTAGTAATATTCTATTGTCCATGAATGAAAACATAATCTATTTACGTACTACGAGTATCATGATCAACATTACACCCTGTCACAAGTCCACTGCTGGACAAAATTGCACTAGGTTTAATAATGTCTGCCCACTGATACGCTTCACAGAGTAAAAAAGAAATTGATATTAAATGTCGCGGCGAATTAGTGCTGTTTCCAATTAGGAGTAACATTTTTTGAATTCCCAATGTACTAGATCTTGTCGAGTCATAGTTTACAAATGATATCAACAAGCGTTTGTGCTGCGAAGCTCGCTGTAGTTTGAACGGTTGTTACGTGTACCAAGTAACACGCGGTAGAGCCAAGCGGCGGCTTTTGCTGCGGCACGAATGGGCTCGCCGGGGTACCGACGGGAAGTAGAGGCATCTATCTTGTACTTCTGCGTTTCGTTCGGTGAGATCGATGAGGAGATCGGAGGCCCGCTCACCCCTTCCTATCATCTCCCTCCCATCACCCAAATATCCTTAAATGCCGACAAAGCTCCTGCAGTTACAGCCTTTGATGTTGCAGATGTACGTTGCCTGTGAGCACAGTTGTACTATAGTTGTGGGCGGCAGTAGTCCGTGCTTTTTTATTTCTTTAATACCAAAATTTTAAAATGACTAATATTATAAAAACGAAATAATCACAAGAAATACTTATTTTATTATTATCTGTGGGTTACATTTGGTGACTGCGTGTTCCAGCCCGCGATGGACTTCTGCGTGGAGCGGCTGGCCCTGGGCGAGTGGGTGCACATTTTCCCCGAAGGCCGCGTCAACGTCGAGAAGGAACAGATCAGGTGAGCAGCTACACCACGCCGAGCCGATGTCTCTATCATTCTTATACACGGCTTCATCAAATTGGTGATAGATGTTTTTAACTGATGCAACCCTGTTGTGTACGAG
Source organism: Bhutanitis thaidina (assembly GCA_029286595.1). NCBI lineage: Eukaryota > Metazoa > Arthropoda > Insecta > Lepidoptera > Papilionidae > Bhutanitis > Bhutanitis thaidina. The sequence continues at coordinate 118,553 of JAGSMS010000041.1, read as the reverse complement.
ATGATGTTTAGTCTTCTCTTAGAACCAAATCATAGAACTTACTCAAATGAATAAACACTGAAAACTACACCTACACTGATATCTCTACATTTTGTCACAGGAAGACACATTGCTATGTGAAAAAAACTCATTTTTAGCTTTTATATCTTTATATCTATGTAATTAGTCAAATTTTATCGAAAAGAAATTCCTGTATTGTGTAATAAACTTATTCAAACAATATTAATTTAAGATTTTTTTTTAAATTATCTATTTTCTTGTCTTTGATATTGTTAGGTAAATGATTATAAAGTATAGGAGCCATTCCCAATACACTGTGACGCAGCAGAGCCGTTGTTCCCGGTACATTGGCAATTTTATATTGCAATCGTTCTGTAATCCTTTTTTTGTCTGAATTAAATGTAGAAATATTGGAGTGAACAAAAGCTGCAATTTCACTAACATATATGCTAGGTAATGTCAAAATTTTATGTTCTTTAAGGTAAGGTTTGCAGCTGTCAGTGGATCTTAGTCCAAATATAGCCCTATTACATATTTTTTGGGTTTTAAATAGTGTTTTTTCCGGGGAAACAGCCCCAGAATATTATGCCGTAGCTTAATATTGGTGCGCTTTTGCGTGGTAGGCAGTTAGTGCAGTTTTGACATGAGATACTTTTGATAGTCGTTTTAGAGCAAATATATAGCTATTTAGGCGTTTTTCTAAAGTCTGAACATGTGTTTTCCACTTTGTGTGATTATCTAGTTCTATGCCCAAGAATTTTGTGAAATTGCATGAAAGTAGTTTTTGTCATGTTAATTTGCAATTTATTGATGGCAAGCCAATTTATGACGTCAGAAAGTGTATAATTTATGTCGTCTTGGTAAGTATTGTTGTCTTCACATTTAGTTATTGTAGTACTGTCATCAGCTAAGAGTATCACCGGATGTTGTGTGACCTCCTGCGGACTAAGATGGAATGCATTAGAGACAGTCAATCTATAATTAACTTTTTTTTACGTTGGCAGATTTAAGTGGGGCGTGGGGAGGCTGGTAGCGGACAGCTGGGCCCGCGGGCGCGCCCCGCTGGTGGTGCCCGTGTGGCACGAGGGGCTGGACCGCGTCCTGCCCAACGTGGAGCCTTACCGCCTGCGCCTGCGCAAGCGGCTGCACCTGCACGTGGGCGAGCCCATCCCGCTGCTGCCGCTGCTGGACAGGTGTGTACTGCTGGAGTGCCGTCGTATACAGCGCGCCCGCACGGCGCTTTCTTATGTCGACTTGGACGCGACAGGACCAGTGAGGATGGAGGATTCTGTGATGTGAGGCATTCGCTGGATTCCTTGCGGGGTTTGTGTGGCTCTACCCAGGCCTCGAAACTGTTCACGTTATCTGACACTAGTCCGGGAACTATGTCATTGTATGTAAGAAGTACTGCGCTCAATCTTCTCCCACCTTATACTAAAACAATACCACTCTGCAAGTCTTCATCGGTCAGGTTGCGTTCTTCCGGGTCGAGGGTATCCATGCTCCCTTTCTATTTCTTATTTACTTAATGACTTACCTTATAGCAAACATGATATATCAGTATGATAAATTTGCTGGTAATATATTATAGAAACAAAACTTATGATATTCGTTGAATTGTCAGTTTGTTTATTCGCAGGTTAAAGAGCGCCAATGCGTCGGAGGAGGAGACGCGGCGCGTCATCACCGAGCGCATTCAGGAAGAGTTGCAGCAGCTGCGGGAGCGAGCGCGGGGGCTGGTGCAGCGCGCCGGCGAGCCCGAGCCCCTCGCCGGAGCCCCGCCCCCCGCCGGCGCCCCGCCCCCGGCCCCCCTGCACAACGGCACACACGCGGAGCCCGCGCACGAGCAGCGGGAGAAGATGAAAGATGCGTAGACTGAAGAAGAGACAGTTTTGTTGGCACGTGGGCCCGCAGCTAGGTGCGCGGTGCGGGTGCGCGGTGCGCGGTTCGCGACGCACTGACGTTTCGGTGAAGGCCTGTGGTTGATAAACTTTTATTTTTAAGGTTTTACCCCCGTTTGTACGGACAGTGCGGTTCAACCAATTTGTAACATATCCAGCAACGAATCCCATGCGCGAGCGTTTGTTCCCCGAGAGCAAGCTCTCGTTGTGATCATCGTCGGCGCGGTGCGCGCTGCCGGCCGCTGCGGACTCGGGGCCGGTCGGGGGCGGGCGCTGGTACATAGAGCTTCGTGTTCGTGGATGAGAAGCCGAGGGCGGTCCGCGGACCAAACTATTCATTGTATCATTCAATTTTAGTATTTTTATAGCAATGTATGAATAAATAATATGATAAGCAGTGAGCGCAGCCGCCCGGGGCGTGTCCGGGGCGGGCCGGGGCATGTCCAGGGCGGGCCGGGGCAGCGGCGGCGAACGGAACGCGAACTTTCTGATGCACTACATGCATAGAATAGTATTTGATATAATTGGAAATAAGACTCGAAGTTAAATCTACGACACAATTTCCAACTGTCGGTAGAAGTAGAGCGTCGCTACAAATGACTCGGATGGAAACCGCAGCCTGAGACTTGGGAACAGTTCCAGCGATATCATTTCGTTGTGACAGCTACGATTGTGCGGGTCCGCGATACTGTCACAGGTGCGCGAGGTGCAGGGACCCGCGGTCCACCCGCCTGACGCTGTCCCTCGACAATGCCACACTGACGCACACGTCAATATACACAAAATAGCACACGTCAATATACACAAAATAGCTTTATATTGTAATGTAACACGGTATTAGATGGCGCGTGGAAGTAGGACGGCATGTCTTAATTATCGGAAGCTAAAAAGAGACAGCTATGTGTTGCTGTGTATTATATCTAATAGTTGTTGAAAATAATGTTATATTCCTTGGCATTTAGAACTTTTGCTTGTATCGTTCGTGCGGTATCTCATAACGCACACGCTCGGTTGTGTTGTGACACCTCCGACCTATGTGCACCTTTTTACTTACAATATCATTGAGTTTTCGTATACCTATTTCACAAGCGTGGAATCTGGGCGGGTTTCCTCATTGTAATGCTGCTGTCAGCCAGCCATGTGGCGTGGTCAGGGTCCTCACTTTAATCGCATTTATAGAGCGCGAGTGATTACTTATTCGATTTCCGGTGCCGACCGTTAACCTCAAAACCATAAACCCACTTAAAAGAGTTTAAATTATAAAAACCACTCACATTAAATTATCATTCACCGCCATGTATAATTTAAAATCGCACACAAATACACTCTAATCCTCTCCACTGTATAGCTATATAAATCAGGTGTTGAAGATTTATATATATATTTGAAGGTACTATCCTTGAATATAGTTATCAGTTCTTACGAAAACTTGCGAGACAATTACCTACCAACTTCATGGTGTCCCTTTCGGTCGGTGTGCGCGCGCATCGTAAAAATTAGCTTTTATCGTTCTTCCCAAACGCGACATAAGAAGTATAACTTCAAAAATTATAACATCTACTGTACACTTTGCTTCCACCCCAACACAGCACGAGTGCACCGCCAAGTGCGCCAAGTGCACCAAGAGGCGGGCACAGGTACCGCGGAGTCCTGGCACCTGGGAGAAGTTCGCATTATCCAGAAGGCATCTTGATATCGGCCTCTGGAAAAAAGACATCTATATAAACACCACCCAGGGCAGCCAGGACCTATCCTATGTTGTATCTAGTTGATTTCTGCATCTCGAATTGTTAGAATTATCTAAATATTACGCATTCCGTATAGGCCAAAAGGCAGTGCCCATCCCAGCTAAATGCTTAAAAGAGTGCCTACCTAGGGTCAAACCCGTATCCGCGCCACTGCCTATGTCTTGTGACGGACCGGTTCCATCACGTTCACAGGCCGGTGGGGCGGGGCGCGGCGGGCGGGGCGGGGCGGGGCGACGCTGAATAGAATTTCCTCAACAGGCGATGCTTTTGATACCATTTTACATAGTTGATGTTTACGTAGAGTGGGCGAGCGCCCCTAGTACACTAAACCCATGGAGCGATGGTAGAACTGTGCGTGCTTCGCGCAAACGAACATTTTTATGGGATTTGTTTCTCCTGCCTACCTACTAATCGATGAATGTTTCATCGCTGTATAAAGAATATAGAATACCTTCAATAGTGAAGGCGTGCGTTTTTTCAATACCCACTATGTTGTTACAATTTCATATTTGTATATTCGTGGTATTGACACGCCACGTGTTAGATAGCGGGACATTTCAAAGTGTCGTCTCATTGACTGGACTGGAAGAAAGACCATTTATTATATACAAGAGACAATCAACAGTTTGATCGTCGGACTAACCGCGGTCCCCTGAGACCGGGGGCCGGGCTGGGGCGGGGCCGGGGCCGGGCCGGAGGTCGGTGGACGACGATGATGTTTATGTCACGGAATGCGTAATGACGGCATGTGATTTTATTTGTCACACATTGACGCGCAGAACCACCTCACCTACTTGTTGTAAATGTCCTTTGAATCGAATGTCCTTTCAAGTGATCCAGAGATTCCTTGTTCTAAGAATATCTACTAGTGCGGCACAAGTTATGCCTGTTGCTTCATTTTGAGATACGTATATGTATACAAAGCGGGGCTGCCGGGTTGCCGGCGCAAATGGACCAAAGCGGATTCGTTGTTATATTTGGCGGCGCTCTGTCCGGAACGCCCGATTACCTATTATAAATATTGAAACAGTCGGTTAGGTGTTTTATATCATTAACAATACATTTTTGTATCTTTTATTGTGCGCGATCGACCTTAACCACGCGCAAAGTTTATAGCGATCTGTAACAAGCAGCTCCCTCTCCCCGCGCACGGGCGCCGGCGGACTCCGCGCCACGCGAGTCTAGCTCGTATTCTTAATGTATTAGGTGTGTTGTCGCGTAGCCGTGCCGTGAGATGTTTCTATATGGTGTTGTACATATCTATGTTGTGTGTGTGTGAGTGCGTGTCTGCTTGATGTTGTGATTTTACCTATATCAGTAATTAGTTAGATGCAAAGTGAAATATTTTCATGTGAGTCAATTTTATTGATATGTCGCATATCGATGTCATCGGAGCCAAAGGTGTCCCTGTGACCCGCAGCGCGCGCCGCTCGCAGAGTCGTGCTCACGCGCGAGCTTGTTCTCCCTTAAACTTAACACGTGTTTACGAACGGACGCCGGTGTGGCCCCCAGAGCCTGCAGCGCTCCTTCCGACCACAACTGATGACATATAATACAATAAACATATAAAATGTATTTTTTAGTATTTTTTACACAACTTTTGCTAGTTTACATGATTTACATCCCAAACGTTACATAGCGGCAAATATCACTGTCGATCCTTCGGAGGTCGGGCGCGGGCCTCGGACTACGCACACGTCCGCGCGTGTGCGCGTGGGAGTGTGCCGTGCGCGGGGCGAGGCGGGCGCGGGCGGTGCTCCCAGCCCCCGTCTGCCACCGCCGCGTGAACGTTTAACCAACACCGTATTAACCTCTCCACGCAATTTATATCAACCAGTAAGTTTTCTTACAAAATAAATTATGAAATAAAATAATCGAAGATGTATAGTTTTGTCACAGGAATAAATAATTCCAACCGGAAGGCAATCTGGTCAAGGACAGTAAAAAGATTACCTAAACATTTATGGCTGTCGCCGTTCATTCATATTTATTTTATTTAAGTTCCACATTGGAAATGAAACTATAATTTATGGATTTTATGGAGTAAATTTTATTTTTAAAACGCCAATAGCCTAATGGGTTAGGTTGCGGACTACGAAACATGATGTCGTATGTTCGAGCCCGCCATTCCACTATTGTCCTGAACCACGCCAGATACAAGCTCTAATGCACAGTTGGAGGGTTAGCAGGAATATTAGTAATGTTACTTAATAAATTGCATTGCTAATATTCTATTCCTAACGCGATAAAATCCGTAAATACATGAAACATTATATAAAACAGCTGACAAGCACGAGCTTGTCGTCGCTCTAGTCCGCTTCACAGCGGTTGCGTGTCGCGCGCACGCACACTCGCGCACGCACACAGGCGCGCACGCACACACGGGCGCACGACCGCGAGTGTGTGTGTGAGCGTATACGTGTTCGCGTTCTCCGGCGGATCGGATACTTTCCCTACGGTGTTATTTATTTCTGTGGTTTTATTGAGCTTTCATAAATCTAGATGTTTCGTCGCCATTGTGATTTGATTTTCTAATGTAACTATACAGTTAAATACTTATAAATATGTAATTAAGTGCAACACGAGGGTGATCCCGTCATGTGGAAAATGTTCTTAATTTATTTTCGTTAAGGCTGCAGCTGCGACAAGGGAAGGGTACGGAGCCCGGCCGCCGCCGCCTCCCCCTGTCGCAGGCGTCTGTCGTATGTCTTCCGCAGTTCCGCATGACTCTTACTTTGTACCTTTAATAATAATAATATATATAACAGCAAACGGCGCCGCCTCGTCCATGTCTCGTCTTCAACTGTTACTTCACGCAACATAATGTCTTGCATATTATAAATGTGTTATTTTTAAAAGTTATCATGAATTGTATAGCATGTACATATTTCGTTTTTCCAGTCCATGTTAGCAACTTAAGTAGTTGTGAAGTGAGCAATAGCGTTAAGTTGAAGACCTCCGGTGTCGAGTCTGGTTGCTTCCTACATACAAGCTATCAAACCATATGATGTTTTGTGTCGTAAACTCCCTTTTTTGATTTTGTCACAAAATAATAGCAGCGAGGATTTGTTAACTGATATTTGTTCTACTTATAACTTAAATAGCTTCTGAACAACACAACGTTGCGCTACGGTGCACAATAGGTAATAATTGTGATTTTCGGAAATGATATCCGGACCGGGCGCGGGCGGTGCTCCCAGCCCCGTCTGCCACCGCCGCGTGAACGTTTAACCAACACCGTATTAACCTCTCCACGCAATTTATATCAACCAGTAAGTTTTCTTACAAAATAAATTATGAAATAAAATAATCGAAGATGTATAGTTTTGTCACAGGAATAAATAATTCCAACCGGAAGGCAATCTGGTCAAGGACAGTAAAAAGATTACCTAAACATTTATGGCTGTCGCCGTTCATTCATATTTATTTTATTTAAGTTCCACATTGGAAATGAAACTATAATTTATGGATTTTATGGAGTAAATTTTATTTTTAAAACGCCAATAGCCTAATGGGTTAGGTTGCGGACTACGAAACATGATGTCGTATGTTCGAGCCCGCCATTCCACTATTGTCCTGAACCACGCCAGATACAAGCTCTAATGCACAGTTGGAGGGTTAGCAGGAATATTAGTAATGTTACTTAATAAATTGCATTGCTAATATTCTATTCCTAACGCGATAAAATCCGTAAATACATGAAACATTATATAAAACAGCTGACAAGCACGAGCTTGTCGTCGCTCTAGTCCGCTTCACAGCGGTTGCGTGTCGCGCGCACGCACACTCGCGCACGCACACAGGCGCGCACGCACACACGGGCGCACGACCGCGAGTGTGTGTGTGAGCGTATACGTGTTCGCGTTCTCCGGCGGATCGGATACTTTCCCTACGGTGTTATTTATTTCTGTGGTTTTATTGAGCTTTCATAAATCTAGATGTTTCGTCGCCATTGTGATTTGATTTTCTAATGTAACTATACAGTTAAATACTTATAAATATGTAATTAAGTGCAACACGAGGGTGATCCCGTCATGTGGAAAATGTTCTTAATTTATTTTCGTTAAGGCTGCAGCTGCGACAAGGGAAGGGTACGGAGCCCGGCCGCCGCCGCCTCCCCCTGTCGCAGGCGTCTGTCGTATGTCTTCCGCAGTTCCGCATGACTCTTACTTTGTACCTTTAATAATAATAATATATATAACAGCAAACGGCGCCGCCTCGTCCATGTCTCGTCTTCAACTGTTACTTCACGCAACATAATGTCTTGCATATTATAAATGTGTTATTTTTAAAAGTTATCATGAATTGTATAGCATGTACATATTTAGTTTTTCCAGTCCATGTTAGCAATTTAAGTAGTTGTGAAGTGAGCAATAGCGTTAAGTTGAAGACCTCCGGTGTCGAGTCTGGTTGCTTCCTACATACAAGCTATCAAACCATATGATGTTTTGTGTCGTAAACTCCCTTTTTTGATTTTGTCACAAAATAATAGCAGCGAGGATTTGTTAACTGATATTTGTTCTACTTATAACTTAAATAGCTTCTGAACAACACAACGTTGCGCTACGGTGCACAATAGGTAATAATTGTGATTTTCGGAAATGATATCCGGACCGGGCGCGGGCGCGTCGAGGCCCGCTTGTAACTTGTAGCTATATTTATTGAAAAAGGACGAAGAGTATATGACGCAACAGCATCCCGGAGCGTGCGGGCGGGCGGCGCCGCGCGCTCAGCTTCTCTTAAATAGTTTTAAGCGATGTAGGAATTAAGTTCCGGATATCGCGTACTGCGCGCGGGTGGGCCTCCGCCCGCCGTCGCTTCCCAGCAAATGTACACATTGTGTGAAACATCTACTGGGGCGAGTCGCAGTGCACCGTGTGCACTGCGCGGTGTAAGCGGCGGACGCGAGGCCACGCAGTGCGCACTTTTGTTAATATTGTTGTATTGTAAATATGAGCGGGCGCGGCGCGGACCCGGGGCTCGGACCCGCGGCGCGCGCGCTGCTGTTTGTGATGTGTTGTAATTAGAATGTGCTTTTTGAGGATCGACGTATATTTTTAATTTTGGAATTAAATCGATGGACCTTCCGAGAACTGGTTTTAATTATAAATTCCTGATTTCCCTTTAGTTATGCTAGAATTGCCAAAATAGAAAACATTTTCAGATGGCGCACGTGATATTTCCTAGCGCTTCTATATGAAAAAGAGTCGACAGCATCTAACTCGATGCCTTATCGTCTCTATTATCCATGACGGAGCGAGCACCGCCGTCGAGGCCTCGACAGCCGCGTCCCCGACCGCGAGAGGAGAGAACGACGCCGCCGCGCATTAGCCGACAGGCCGGACTCGCGCTCGGCGGTCGGCCGGTCGCAGTCGGTACCAGAGGCTCGTAGCACCTTAGACGCTGCTGCCCTGTGGGATACACGTATCTCCTGCAGGGGACTGTTTACATGTTGCCAAGGAACGATAACTGATATTTAAGTAGAAGAGATTTTTTTTAATTGCGAAGTGCAACATGGGCTATTGACAATGTGCAAAATTACTTACAAATGTAACAGACAGATATTATGCAACATGAACTGATGGTTAATTAACCTTCACGCGTCTTAACTTTGAAACTATCGAAGTTAGGACATCAGACGGGGCTTGAAGAACTGGAGAAGTTTTATTAAACTTTCGCCTTATAAGTTATCTGAGAACGACGACGCCTGGTTCCAACCAACCATGGTTACCTTTTGCAAATTACACAATAGTCACTGGTAGCTTTAATAGGAAAAGAGACCTAAGACAAAATAGCTGCTGACGTACTGAGAAACCAATAATGGATGTTAATTGGAAACAGATAATAAAACAACAAAGAATTTCAATTACTGTATTCAATATAATAATACAAAAATATTTGGACACAATCTGTCCGCCGAGTCCGCTGCAATACGGGAGATCGCGTGCAAACAACGAACAGAATGAACACGTACAGAATGTCTATATGTACAATATGCAGTAAGTTATTTGTTTTCATTGAGCTTTTTGTACATTAAATATTTAAAATTTATAAAACTTCAGGATCTTTAATGATTTATCCAAACCTTAAAAAATTAGTAACATTTAGGTAAAACCTTTTTCATTCATATCCATTAACTTTTTTAGTAATGACCTTATCTAGAAAAAAAATCAATTAAAAAATGTCGTCTATGTATATCATGCAACGGCATAAGCGCCGAGTGAGCTTCAGTGGTCATTGTATAAAAGCAATGTAGTTAAATCAACACATCTGTCGGTGCAGCCCGACGTAAACTCGCGACGGCTGCGAAACGAAGCCCAAACGCTGCGCTGGCGCGGGCTGCCTCGCGCTGCCACGCGCGTCGCTGCTCGAGTGCGGACTGGTACCTACACGTTGCTAGTACTTCGTGTTGTTATTGTAATTTGCACAGACACCTTCACTTGAAAAAGTGCTATTAGCAGATTCAGGTCTTTATAGATTTTTCAATAAACGTAACAAGGCCTAAGTCAACATGTTTGTTTACAGTAATAGCTATACAACTAAAATCCTTACTATATCAATACCTGTTATACTAGCTATGAATAAATAATATATTCAAGTTCCGCAAGTCAAAAATCACTGCCAATGAGTGGCAACTTACCCGCAGCCAGCGTCGGGTGCCCGCGCGCGCCACCTCGGACGATGAAGGTGCAGAGACGACGTCAGATAAAGTGCATTTAGTTCTATCGGCTACTAAAGAATTCAGTCCAATGAATATGACTATTCTATCACAGTTGTTCTCTTTATTCACATTAGAATTTTGGAGCTTACTTCATGAAGAAATTTACTTTGTCGCCTATAAATATAATAAACAAATAATTGTATCTATGCACAATATATCATAAGTGTTCATTACAATTATTCAAATGCAAGATAGAATTTATCATTACAAAAACACTTCAAATATTTGTCAAGAATATAAAATTTTTAATACATTATTCACAACTTCCATAACTCTGTTCCAAATCGCTGTCCCTCGAGTTCGCACACGGACAACACCCCGTTCACTTGACATGCCTACTTTACATTTGTCCTTGTGTGACAATGTCACTATTTACATTTATAGTACTAAGTTATACTTACAAAATATATTCAATTAACACATTTTAATCCTAACAATTATGAATCTATTTTTCACATTAAAAATGTAGTCATTTCTTATGGTTTGTAAACATATCGAAACATGTTTTGCAGTGAGCGTGACCGGCAACTAGCGTCCGTCTAATAAAAAGAGTAATATCCGGCCACTAGTGGTATTAGCTGTTGAAATTTGTTCCTAAACGCAAACTGATAAAGCTCAATTTCTAGTACACGTATGGTACTATAGCCGCAGACTAACCTACTAACTAAGAAGAAGCCATTCCGCCACAAGTCAATAGGCCGTTGACTGCAACAGGCGCGGACTGCACACTTTCTATTTTGTTTAAATTATTAAAATGAAAGGGGTGCGACAGACCTAGGTGCCCTCAGGGGGCTACAATCCTGTACTAGACTGCAGTCTATTCGCTGGTGTGAATATGAATATGTAATAAGCAGAATCTTTTACCCCACCTTTTGACCTTAAACCGAACAAAAGCTGTGGTCTACATCTTAAAGTATATGGCAAAATTAAAGATTGCAGTACATTCTTTTATGTACTCATAATTAGTTTCAATATAACAAAATATTATTTTCATGTGTCTTATGATCCTTTGAGTCTCCGCGCATGGGGGACCTACGCAATAGTTCAGAGCACGGTGGCTGTCACAGGCAAGGCTTCTGGCGCTGTGGAGGTCATCAAGTCAACAGATTGACTAAGTGCAACAATTTATCAAACTATATTATCATAACATAAGAAATCTTTACTTCAGATTTGCTTGAACCATGCCAAATGAAACCTTCTACTGATACATGACACACTAACTGCTTAGCGGGGCCTCCTAGAGTTTAGCCTTGGATTATAATCAGTACTAGGTAATAACATTAACTTAGATTTATTAAGTTACAAGAAAACATTGTGGAAAGTATTTTTTAACTCCATTAAATTCACACAAGCTCACAACTGGCAACATAGGTCGCTAGGAGAAGAAGAACATAATCCTTTAAAAGCCTTGTGATCGAGAAGTCTAAACCATTTTCAATGATATCAGACAAATTATTTAGAATTTAAATGTATTGTATAAATTTAAATATTTCATATTTGTTTCACAATCGTCAATTAATTTGTGTATTTATTAAATTATAGTCATGGTACATTCATATAAATTCTCAATGAGCTTAATGTAAAATGTATACATAGAAACAATGTGACAGGTAGCATTGTCAAGTGGACCGACTCGGGGTGGACATTCAACCCATTGGCTCATGCTTGCTTCTTATTTATTCGCTAGCTCATTGGCCTGTTGTAATTTTTAAAGTTTCTAAAACATACAAATACCCACACACTAATTACACTTATTTCATTTCTTTTAAAAGGAAACATGCACAAAATTCGGTGAATCAAATTCATTTTCTAATTGCTAATTAAAAAAAATATTCTAGACATTGGGAGTTCAAAACAAAAACTGTTGTATCACAGAATCGGAGACGCGGCCACAGCAGCAGCAGGGGCGCTGACTCCGTGCAGCGGCGTGCTGCGTGCGTTGCATATGGACGAGGCAAGCCGCTGCCAAGCCTTGCTAATTTCTTAGCCTAGAAATTCAATCAGCGCATTTTGGAGGTTCATGTAACCAAGTGACATTGCATACAGCATATTGTAGCATCGTCTGATCTTAGTCATGGCACCGCTGATCTATTTGGACTCACTTTCATTCTGTACTTGTTTACATCTAAAAAGTCAAGATAGTCCACATTTTACCTATGAACCGGCAACTCGGTACGAACAAAATAACCTATTTTTATCTCATTGCCACAAGATTCTTTGAACAATATGGAATCGAACGGAAGACTCGGAATTTTTTTGGAATCAGTTCAAGGCCATGGAGCAGCTGAAGACTTAGAAGGATCTATAAAACGCTTATCTGACCATATGTTGCCAGCTCTTTTTGTTAACAACGACAATATTTTAGGCCAGGTTTTAATGACAATTGCAAGTAGAATTTTTCCTTTGACAGGGACTATGCAAGGCTTACTAAACTAACACATGAAAGTCATAGATCTGCAACTTTGTAGTTGAGGCTTTACAAGTGCATTTCCCAATCAAGAATAAAATTTAGATTTACATGTCACTGAATAGTCAAAATTCAATTCATAATTTAACAAAATGAAAATTTACACAAATATCACAATAATTATTTATTAACAAGTATTATTAATATGATTCATTGTACTTGTCCACTAACCTGAACCAAAACATATACAAGTGAATAAAAGAATAGGCGAAGGTGCCGACCAACCAACAGGGAGTTGGTTGGACGGCACCTTCGCCTGATCACCGGCCAGGTAGCAAATCTCTGTCTGTTCAATGCAAGAATTTCTATGACTTACCATAATGTTTGTTCCAGTATGGTAGTGAACTTGTACACTTTCCAAGTCTTTTCAAGCAGTTTTGTTGCGAAAGAGATATGTTTTAATGCTTCAATTGTTACAGTACACTGTGACACATAGGCACGACGCACGAGCTGGAGAGCGCTGGGCCGCGTGCACTAGAGCGGCGTGGGGTGCAGCGGCAGCACGGCGCTGGCGCCGAAGGGCGGCCGGTAGGACACGCGCAGCTCGCGGAAGATGTGCGGCGGCGGCGCCAGGTTGGCGAGGTACACGCGGCCCAGCGACGGCGCTAGCGCGCCCGGCAACAGCCCCAGCAACGCGGCGCGCGTACTCACCCCCACCCAGCCCTCCTCGGGTGGCTCCAATGCCATAAGCACCGCGCGCAACCCGCGCGCCCACTGCAACGCCTCCTCGAACCACTCCGGCTCATGCGGCTCCAGCGGGTCGTGCAGCGCGAGCAGCACCAGGTCAGGGCTAGGCAGCTCACGGGGGTGGCTCGCCGTGGGCACGTCCGCCTGCGCGAGCGCGGCCAGTTCGCGCCGCAGTTCACCGCTTCCGGCCGCACCCGCCCCCGCCACCAAAACATGCGCGCGTGCGCCGTGTGCGGCCAGCAGGCGCGCCGCCAGCGCAGCCGCGGCGCCTGTGCGGTGCGCGGCGACCAACGCCACGCAGACGGGCGCTTGGTGCGCGTTGCGTGCGTCCAGCCGCCGACCGCCGCCCACTAAGCGCAGCGCTACGTCGGCGGCGGCGCGCGCCAGCAGCGCGTGCGCCACGTCAGCGGCGTCCGGCTGATCGCGTAGTGCCGCCCACAGCCGCCGGCGCAGCGCGCGCGCCGCGCCCGGCACCTTCGCGCCCTCATCCGTGCAGTAGTCAAGCGGCGCGCGCAGCTCGTCGGGCAGTCGGATGCCGCGCGGCGCGCTCCCGACGGCGGCGGTGGGCAGCACGCTCTCGTCGTGCCGCAGCCGCGCCGCGCCCGCCTCGTCCGCCGCGCGCACCACGTCGGGCCGCGCCGCCGCGCTGCGCATCTCCTCCCACAGCGCCTGCGACCGGCACCGCACCACGTTCACGGAACAACCCAGAATATTATAAAACCTACCTAAGATTATATCTGCTATCATGATCAAATAACACAATAAATGGAACTTTTATGTAAGTTTCCACATTTGTGTAAAGAGTAAACACGAGCATTGTAGATCATCTATCAAGATGTTCGTACGCTCCAGATATCTCAGTTTAAGAGGATCAATGAGATGTAAATATGTGTTTCAAAACTAATATGTTGTCCTATGACTATACAAGTATCACCTGCTTGTCAAAGAGCGCCAGGTTGCCCTCGAAGTCGAAGTCGTCGCGCAGCGCGGGGTCAGCCGCGTCGCCGAAGCAGGCCTCATTGCGGCGCCGCGCCTTCTCCTGCGCACCCCCGCCGCCTCCACCGCCCCTGCCGGCGCCCGCGCGGCCAGCAGATGCCACTGCAAACATCCTCATCATTTCATTACAGCCCTTACACACTGCTGAACAGAGGTGTCCCCTTTGATTCTGCCAATTTACCACAACACTGTACAGATCGTCGCTCCACCTTGTAAGAGACATTCCTACACTGGATTGTACACAATCAATAGCAGGCATTGAGCAGGCAGGAGGTTGAGCACAGCTGTGTCTCACAGTCAATTATTATAAGTGAAAAAGAGTAGATAGGTTATAAGAGCTCCTTGAAAGGCACATTAAAACTTAGTTCTTGATAATGAAGACATGCTGTCCTACTTCCATGTATCATCCAACATTGTGTGACATTACACACTTGCCTTACTTATGTGTGCATTAGCGTGCTATTTGTGAAGGTACTATGTCATATAGGTAACCTATATACACTTTCCACTTGTAACATCATTCCCCACACATATCAAAAAGCATTTTTCTATGGACTAAGAAGGAAAGTCACAAACATAATATAATATAAATTATAAATATTAAGGAGCTTTCAAAAGAAGTTAGAGACATAAAACTAAATTATTAAGACCTCAAGGCCTAACAGCCTCAAGATTACCTGACTGGTTTTTGATCTTATTATTTCTAGTTCCATGTATATCAATAGGCTTGCTATCCATAGGTCCTTGCCCATCAGTGCGAGTGGAATTAGTCTTTGAAAGATGTGTGTTGACATTAATTGTACTTTGATTATTAGCTGCAACAGAAATTCAAATAACATCATCTAAGTGTAAGCAAAATTAATAATGTAAAATCAATAAACTTTGAAAAAAGAAAGGTTTACAACTCATGCAGCAGTGTTATAAAATTTACATTTTGTTCAACATTCGGAACAAAATTGAAATCATCCACAAAACAGGGCATGACACATAATAGAAAAGTAAAGTAGCAGATAAACTGTAAAAGGCACCATTGCTGGCAAAAGGCCTCCTTTCAATATTTAAGAATGGTGAGATAGCATTATGGTGAATGTTATTTAGAAATTTTTACTTTATTGGTGTAGGTCACATAAGCTACAAACAAGCTGGCAATGATAGCCAAGTGGTTAGGTGCTGTGCATGCAAATCATGAGACTCGAGTTCCATCCCCTATGTCAAGGGCTCAGGACATTGAGTTTTTTTGAAACACTAACACACATGTGACAGGTGGTTACATCTGACACTAAGACAGTAACAGGCTGAAAATCTGTCACATGGTCCCAAATAAGCTCTCGTTTTTCACCAAAGTAGGTTGAAAAGACTAAAACATCTGAAACCGTCTTCATTTTTATTTACTTTAAACACAAAATAAATAAAAAAAATAACTCACCTGCACCAGTTACATTAGATGGATTGGCTTTTAAATTCTCACACACTGTAGCACGCTGGCCTTTTTTGTTACTCTTGGTGACAGCTACTGTGCTATGAGTTTGTGATGTAGATTCTGAACGCCATTCTTCTATAATCTTGAGATCCTTGATATCTGCAGCACTAAAATTAACAACATCAGACATCAAGAAAGCAATGTCCTAAAATGAGAAAATATTATTAAAAATAACACCTTACTTCAGTGTGACCTGAGATTTTGGATAAGGAAAACCATTTCTGAAGGCTTTTGTGAGAGTTATAGTAGTGCCATCAGCTTCTAGTATTGTTCCCTGGTAGCAGCCAAGCGGCTCGCCACAATTCACAGACACAGCATAACCAACCCAATTCGACATATTGATACTTTCAAAAAACAAACTAATTCAAAATGTGAGCATTTGACTAATTATAAATATTATATCGTAATGTTTTTCAACAGTCTACGTACAAGCCGAGAGTTAAGAATTTGTAATAATTTTTTTGGCACATGCTCCTTTACAGATTGACATTGACATAACCATACATACACACAGACCACAGACACAAACGTCACGCTACTGATATGAATGAAATAAAATGATAGAAAACCAAAATAGTGTTGCGACCACAGACTCAAATAAGATAGACATTTATTTACCGCTTAAAGTGACTACACTCACACTCACACCTGGTGTTACGTGGCGATGAACCCCTAGTAGGTCGCAGCACAATAGCTTAGTAAAAATATTATTTTTTTGATTTCGAAAATTATTTATGGACAAATTATTTTCGGATTGATATTGATTATAAATTTTGCAAGTAATTTTCTCTACGAATTAAAAACGACAACGCTTTGTCCGAATGCAAGACATTGGTTAGAAAATTGATCTAGGACACAAATTAGCCTCTAGAAATGCCTCTCCGTCGAATCCAAAGCTACTAGTTCGTGTTTTGCAGTGCTTGTCCTAAGTGTCCTAGCCTAAAGCAGCACTCGCACGATAGTACATGAGCTTTATGTAGGATGAGTGTACCAGTGTGAAATACCTCGTTTCCGCCTTGTAGCCCAAGCAAACTTCACTTTAGTTTCAATGAACTGCATAAAGCTAACATTCGTAAATATTTTACTACTAATAACTGAAGGCAGTCAATGTAATTCAAAGACATCTTAAGAACAGCTGAAGAACATGAAATGCCGGCAGCATAGTATTAAATATTTGAAATATGGATTTTAATACATGTGTTTAACTTCCCATAAAGTTTTTTCAAACGAAGTCATGAAACCTTTTAGGCTACTAGAATATTTAAATTAAAAGCAGACTGATAAGAAGAACAAAGATTTATTTATCCCATCATCAATGATTAGATAAGCAATATTTAAAACAGCCAACTGTATGAAATCTATTTGTGTCGCCTTTTAAAAAAGATAATGATGAACTACTATCCTTATGTAATGTTTCATTGTTAATCGCAAAAGACCATGAAATATCATTATGTGATAACTTAAAGATAAAATAACGTATCTCTGACCTTATCATACGTTTTATTTATAAAAAAAAGAAAAAGTTAAGCTAAAATGTTATTATTTCCTAAAAAATTGTAAACTGATGCAAAGGAGACTCAGTATTTAACACCATAGAAAAGTTTTTCCAAGATAAATAAAATTCCTATTTGCAATATTTTGTTAGCTGTTAGTGCTGACGGTGCTCCTGCAATGACAGTTCTTCATGAGGGTTATAGAGTATGTGAAACTACTAGTATCAAAATATTTATTCTTACACATTTTTTTAAAAACGATAAAATTATCGATATATTGTAAGAGATTCTGATCTAAAAACACTATTGAATTATTTAGACAATATTAGAGTTTTTTAGAGCCAAGCGGCGGCTTTCGCTACTGCTGTTCGAATGGGCCTACTCGACGGGGTTGTGCTACGGCATTATAGAATACGGGCGTGAAGTAAAGGCATCTTGTGTTTCTACGTTTCGTTCAGTGAGTGAGGTAACTGGAGGCCCACTCAGTACCCTCCCCTTCCCCGCCCCCTTCCTTTTCTCTTCCCTATCCCCAAATATCCCATAAGGTCTGTAACACACCTGCAGCTTCTCTGGTGTTTAAGGTATATATGGGCATCGGTATTCACTTACCATAAGGTGATCTGCGTAGTCGTTCGCAAACTTTTCCATGAAAAAGAGATCGATTGTAATGAACTTTATCTTGCAAACAATACTCTGAATCAAGTCTTATAAAAAAATAAGTCATGATCTTAACAATAATGCAATGAAAATCCTATATTTTTCGATATAAGAAATATAAATTTTATTTGCAATTTTATTGCCTACCGCCGTTTCGTATTGCTATTATTTATATATTTATTTATTTCCTTGTGGTATCGGCGTAAGGGTGGTCGTGAATCGGATCGGTGTGGTATCTGAAATCCCACCTCTTGAGTAATTTTATGGCAATGGCCTAAGAAAGTAATTCATTAAGGTATTGATATATCAATGTCCTTCAAATCAGACTTTTGAACTTCCTTATGAATTTCAATATTTTGGTTTCAACATTTGTCGGTTTTCGATATACCGTGCACCCCTAGTCTTTTACTCATTCGGCGCTTCTAGTGGTTATCAAAGAGAATATATCTTAAGGTGCTCGTTATAATATTTAGCTGATAATACATATAACATAAGCAGCCTGCTCTTTATTTTTTGCTATCTACGCTGTAGCAATTTTTTTTATACTTTATACTTGCTAGCTCGCCTACAATCATCATCATTCATTAACGTGGTAGAGCCTAGCAGCGACTTTTGCTGCTGCTCGAAAGGGCCGGCTCGACCGGGTTGATACCACGGCCTCGCAGAATACGGGCCTGAAGTAGAGGTATCTTATGCTTCTGCGTTTCGTTCGGTGAGTGTGGTAACCGGAGGCCCACACCCCCTCTCCATCCCCCTCGTCATCCCCCCTTTCATCTCTCAAATACCCTTCTAGGTTGGCAACGCACCTACATCACCTCTGGTGTAGCAGATGTACGTGGGCGACGGTAATAAATTACCTTTACGTGAACCGCATGCTCGTTTTCCGAGTTTTCGATGAAAAAACCATCCTATAACGCCTCCTATTATGCACTTTTGAAATTCTGTGGAGACGGAACTATTTTGTTTCTTAAATGATCAAGAGATGTAGTTATTCCGCTGTAACACTTGCATCACGCTTTATGTTACTGATAATGTTTATGCTACTTCGACCTGCTGTCTGCTAGTGCTACCTATCCTGAAGCAGTTTTAAATAAAAGACAGAATCTCTTTTCGCTATTTGCTGTTGTGATAAGCTCGAGCGCATCTCTTTAGAGAGTCGTACGTTCTATGTTCCGCTCTAAGTAGTAATGTTATATTATATCATAAAAAATATTCTTCGCTTTAAAAAGAGAATTTCGTTCTAACGCGTTATTTGTAGCCGTTGTGAACACACTAAACATAACTACTAGGTACGTATAGTATTTAGTCTGTGAGTTATATTCTCTTTGAGTTCGTTACTGTAGGTTTCAGAATCAGAAAGACGAAAATATTAGCTATAAAATGTTAGATTTTCTTAAATACCACTTTAAGCTTTGTTCACAATCAAAAATTAGCTTGTGAGTAGAGAGCATGATACGTGAACTCTAGAAATCAATTCAATTTTTTAAGTGGACTCTGTTAATTCTTGAAATTGATAAATAAAGAGTATACCTGGACTGCAGTTGTTTATGCAGCTATATCATAGTGAATGAAAAGTAGATTAATTATTCCGGAAAGATTAGGGAGCCAATGGTAAGATCTTTATCAAACAAATTTGTCTTCTTTTTCTTTGTTGATATTTTATTATTTCATGTTTCCCTAAGCTTAATAAATTTGTTGCACTTTTCGAATTAATAACCTGAAAACTGATATTTTAAACTTGATTAAATTATTGAAAGAATTATAGGTATGTACTGTGAAATAATAAAATTACAATTATGTAATTACTTACTTTAATATTGTAGTAGATCTGCAGTGGCTGCTTTTATAGTTAATTAAGATCTCTCGAAATGCCTATCCAAGAAAGGAAAAAAATGCTTCGAGTTCGGTGTAAAAGTTAAGGCCTATTATTTTATTGTAGGTGAATGAACTGAGTTCAATCCCCGATACCGTATTAACAAAAACCTGAAAACGGTTTTTTTTGCCGCCAATCCCGTGGTTTAATTATAGCGATATATATCTATAAAATAAATTAAATATTAGGGTACAGTAGCAGAATGTTTGTTTCCGAAGCCCTCCAAAATGTTAAGACGACTATGTATTTTTGTCAAGTATTGTATACCACTTTTGTCTTTAAATGCTGTCCGCACCTGGACGTGGTAGTGGTGCACCCAGCTAACAAACGAAGCTCTGGCGACCGAATGATGGTGAAAAATCCATACCAATTTGCCGAACCCTCATCTCATAGACTAATGGCGGGGAGCAGCATCACTAGTGCTCAGGTACGGGCGCTGCTCACACGAACCCGCCCACCGAAGTGAGTACGGACACATCTCGCAAGAAATGCATTCTAACATTTGTTGGTGCGCCCTTGGAGGTACCCGTGTTCAACAGCGGAGTTGAATCCAACTACGAGAGCTAGGTCCGGTGACGGTATTGAGATGCGACGCGATGTCCTCAATGATAATGTCGAATATGATAGAGTCAGCTCAGAGGCAGTCAGAGTAGGTTTTGTTTAAATGAGCTCTTAAACTGATTCCCGGCTATTTTATTTTAGTGGACATATAAGTCGTTGCGTTGCGCCTTAATCGCGCGCTATCTCATAATATAATAATTTTGATCAATCCGCCAAAATTTGACTGTTCCAATGTTATTTGGCCTCGCTGTTGAAAACATTAAGGCAACTGATCCGTTGCGGCATGTCACCTTCACGAATATAGTAGTCAATTGTTCAATGGCCACCTTATTATCTTACAATCATTGTTAGTGCGAGATGGAGAAATATCTTCCGAGCTGTATTCGTAATGATGCGAATGCGATAGATCCCCCCCTCGCCCCCGCGCCCCGCTATAGCACCGATACGTACGATGACGAACTGCAGAATCTTTCTTTAATGATTATTCGACTGCTGAACTAATAACCCTGCTCGTAGTCGGTAACATAAAACTATCTGTAATTTTATAAATCTGTAATGACCTCATATCATTAAGTATAATCAAACATACCAAAAAACCGGACTTTCACAAGCTGGTTTCTTAAACTAAGAAATATGTTGATGGCTAATGGCTACGCTGATCGGTGCGAATGAATGTCCCTCTGCCTGCCTCGTGCGCGCCAGGCGCAGGTGGTGCAGCGCTAATGAAGCCTATCAACGTAGCATGTTGTATTGCATGTTCAGCAACGGACTTTAATATTTTTTATTGGATTGGGGTGTAAACATGCTGACAGCCCGGTATTGTGCAGGAGGACGCCGGGTCAGACAAGGCGCGACGCGGCGGCGTGTCCGCGCGCTGGCTGAGCGGCGCGCTGGGCGGCTCGGCGCTGCTGCTGCTGCTGGCCGCGACCGCCGAGCGCCACCTGCCGCCGTCTAGCGCCGTCCAGCCCGGCCCGCCCGACGCGCCCACCGCCTTCAGCGGACACCGCGCGCACCAGCACCTCGTCAACCTCACCTCCATCGGGCCCAGGGTACCCCGCGCTTCTCTACATATGTACTTGAGAGCTTTCACATCGATCCAAAGAAAATCCAACTTTAATATTCTTTTTCGAAAATGTCCACTAACTTTTTGGACCTCTATCTCGTAAAAAAAATAGATATACACTCGTCAAAATTTATAGAATTATTGTGCAAACTCTAAAGTAAAACTACAAACAATACAAACCGGCCAGGTGTGCGTTGGGCCTGCGCTAAGGATCCCGAACCGAATGAAAGAAATCACATATTTTGCACGCGGCAGAGCCCAGCCGGCTCGTCCGGGCTGCTACCGCGCCCTCCAGCCCGGCGCGGTGAGAGCGGGCAAGTGCTAATGCGAAGCGTATCGGTTTCATTTGGTGCTTGTTCACGGAAAACCCCATGTCCAGCGTTGGGTCTATGCAGGCTGTGGAACAAAAGAAAGAAAGACAGAATTAGGTCTAACGCAGTTGCACTGTAGCTCGTGTTCGGCTGAAAGTAAAAAGGGTCAGGTAGTCACTGGACTAGCTGGGGCGGCCCGGTGCTCTGCCGCCGCCCGCGGCTCACTGGCCAGCCAGTCAACGCAGACTTGCGGCAGGTGGCGGGCAGCTACGAGAACGAGGTGCTGGCGGTGAAGTGGGCGCTGGGCGCGCTGCGGCAGCTGGCGGCCGGTGCCGGGCCGCACAACCGCCTCGAGCTCGACGTGCACACCGCCGACGGCTCCTTCCCGCTCAAGTTCCTGGACGGTGAGCCCCGCGTGAAGTTCAACTTAAACAGTACAACGTTGTGTTCGTCGTATGAAATGGCCGTTTCCGCTGCGCTCCCGGGACTAAACTACAGCGCATCGTTTGGGAACCATCGTCTCTAAACTCATAAAAGATTCAAGGCGAGTCTTGCCGCCGGTAAGATCATGGCCTCTTTTTTACTGGTACATGATTTTCTGATTTTCTGGGGCAGTAATGATTATTCAATAATTACTTCCCCATCACTATATAGACTATATAATAGGGGTTAAAGTATGAAATTGCCGTTTTAAAGGAGAGCTCACTTTGAATTAAAATTAAACCTGTCCAAGATTCGTGATTGAAACATGTTTTACTTTAATTTTTCTTTAATGAATATTTACAATGCTATATATGTAACATTACTAATATTCCTGCTAACCCTCCAACTGTGCATTAGAGCTTGTATCTGGCGTGGTTCACGACAATAGTGGAATGGCGGGCTCGAACATACGACATCATGTTTCGTAGTCCGCAACCTAACCCATTAGGCTATTGGCGCTTACTGACCAATTGGTTTTCATTTCATTGTTATGCTTTTACTTTCTCTCTGTCGTAAGCAGTCAACATAGCACTCATACGAATGTTTGCTAAACGATGAAATTTGAAATTTGCATAGTTTTGGCAGAGAGTATCTCTCACCTTAATAACACTGTAGTACCGTGGTAAGTCAAAAAAAAATACCCACGAGAACTTTATTGAGATAAAAACGATCCTATAGCCTATTCCATGGCATAATGTAAATACCAACAAAATTTCATTACTACTCGTTAAAAGGGTACACAACCCGGAAGCCCTGCGTGGAACAGGAGTTCGGGATCAACAATTTATAAGGAGGATAAAGGTGGATGACAAATTAAAGAAGATTGACTAGGGCACTGCTCGATAGGCGCCTACGTTGTCGCCTCTGAACGGCATGTACGATGCTTCATCTGTCAGTAATTGGGCCAGCGCAGCGTGTGTGTGTGTGTGTGTGAGGTAACCGTAGCGGTGCTGCACGTGCGCAGGCATGAACAACGTGTACCGCGGCGTGCAGAGCGTCGTGGCGCGAGCGAGCGGCGCGGGCGGGCGGCGCGCGCGCACCGCGCTGCTGCTCAACTGCCACATTGACTCCGTGCCCGACAGCCCCGGTGAGCTACACGCACACGCTCACCCACCCTCACCCTGGCCCTCGCCCTCACCACCCCACCGCTGATCACGAACAATGATCTATTAATTGTCTTTTAGGGATTTATTACTATTTTAGGAAACACACTAATTGGGCTTTAGGTTTTGCGTTTTAATAAATGTTTAGAGCTTTTTATGACGCGATGCGCCAATTTTAATGAACATTATTCAATTTATTCGAATCCGGCTGAAAAATAATTTTATAATTGAATAGGGCAGTAGTAATTGTTGTGGGCACAGACCGCGTAGGCTTAGTAATAGGGCTCCGGACGGAATCCTACAATAGATACGTATTTTCTGACAGAAATATTGAGAGTATCGAAGATTAGCATGTGGGGAAGTTGCGTTCGCGCAGAACATCATTTCATTTCAATTACAGCGTTTGTTTTTCCGAGCGTCGTTCGCGCCGGCTGCATGCGCCGCTCGCCGCTCGTCGCTCGCATCGATCTTGATACGATAATGATCGCATAATCTGCGGAAATCATTTGCAGCGCACGGCTTCCTACGTGTTGCGCTCATACACGCAGTGTGCGCGACCTTGTGCCTGTTCACGTTTTAATTTATATTTCATTGTCCATCACAGGTCCCCATAATTTTAATCTTGGGTTCTAGAAATGAATATTCTGCCATGTCTTCTTATTATCATTCGATACCCCCCCCCCCCCCAAAAGATTGCCACAAACAACTCCTCAGCCAGCCAGCTGCATCCATCGACTTCCCGTCGGGAACTACCCGGATCTTCACTCCACCTCGAGCAGGGCATCCTACACGGCGCTTGGCCGAACGAGCCTGCCTCACGAGAATCTTTCGTCCCCAACGGTAGTCGATTCTGCTGCTATGTGTCGGCTGCTCTGGTTCTGCTACGGATGACGTCGTTGCTGATACTACCCCCAGGACGGGGGTACTTTATCCAAGCGAAAGAGGGGCCACGGTTGTGTACCGAACGGAGATCCCGTGACCTCTCACCAGCGCTGATGGCGACCACCGTGGGGTTTTAGTCTGTGGGAGTCCGACAACCTGGCTATCCCCAAAAATGATTTCCTTTCGATAAGAAAATAAGGTATACCTACTCGACGGCAATCTGGGTCGTAGTTGTTCCAACAACAAACGCTATTGACATCACATGGATTAGACACGACCTTCGACTTGTCCATGTTCATCTTAAGACCAACCAGTTCGGAGACATTATTGCGGTCATTAAACATGGCTAAGCTCCTCCAGCTGTCCCGCTATAAGGATTATGTCGTCGGGAAATCGGTGGTGAAATCTGCAGCCTGAAAACATTCTCCAATGCTGTGGTGAAGAGTTTCGGGAATATCACATTACCTTGTCTTACATTTTACAGTAATTCAATGGATTGTAAAAACACTTCCAAGCTCCGATTGCCGGAAGTCTATCTGGCACCGCTGAAGGGACTAACACCGCCCAAATTTGGCGTATGCAAAAAGACTTGCTAACGGTTCGCATACGCCAGACAACGCTGCTCGATCTTCTGTACAATCTAGAAAAGAGTACTTATGTATCAGGTCTGTGGTATTACAGCTTGTCCGGGAACTGGCGGCTGGAGGTCGTCAAGTCTGCTCGCTGGACGATTCTCGATGACACACGTTGGTAACAACAATACTACCCAATCAACTGAACTTTACAAAACAACTTACACTTTCTTTATCAGCAAAACTGCTCGAAGTAGAGTACCCCTTAATAGAAAAAAATTCCCGTTTTATTAAATTCCCTTTCGTATTATTCAGTGAGCTTTTACCACTTCACGAAATGGGTCCCTTATCATTCAAGTAACTCCGCGATTTTCAAGTTTAAGTGATTTTTTTTTTATTTTGGTTCACAAACGGTTAATGGGGCAGGGGTTTGCACCGGCCCACGACCTATGATCACCCCTGGGCACACACTTGTCTCGTACAGAGGGCGAGGCTGCGACTCAGTTTGGCGCAGATTTCAGTATAACGACCTAATGACGTGGTCTTGCCGGGTGCGCTGCAACGCCAACACTGAACAATGACCGTACGTTCGCGCGCGGGCGGCAGGCTGCCTCGGCCGGGACATATGCATTATCATTGGTTAACAGTTTTGTTGGCCGATCGCCGTAGCTTCTATCTACGTTGATCATGTGTGCACATTCATTGTAAATGTCTTTATTGATTTATAACTCTTAAACTGCAGTAATTTTCGATTTTGAGTCAATATTTTAATCTGACACTTCCAACCGCTTCTCTAAACGTGAGAGCGTCGGTTGTGCCGGGGACTGCTTTCACCGCGTGTGTCTGTGTGTTCGCGTGCGGTCGGCGCGGCGGCAGGCGCGAGCGACGACGCCGCGGGCTGCGCCGTGCTGCTGGAGACGCTGCGCGCGCTTCTGGCCGCGCCGCGCCCGCTGCGCCACGACGTCATCTGCCTGCTGAACGGCGCGGAGGAGAACATCCTGCAGGCCTCGCACGCGTTCATCACCACGCACAAGTGAGCGCGGTTGTACAGTTTCACTTTGCACGCCCCCGCACGTCCCCGCACGCCACTCGCGACGGTGTCTAGTCGCTCGGTGCTGTCTCCTCGGGAGACGACACTTGTTTCGTGTTTATAAAGTTTGAGATGTGATGTGAGACGTCTAGTGTCGGCAGTGGTGCTGGTCTTGGTGACTGATGCGGTGAAGGTATATTGCGTCGTAAAGGGAGTGTACGACTTTGTGAGAGAGGGAGGGGTTATTTTTTATTCTAAATAAGTTATATAATAACCTTAACCTTTATTTGAAGTGAAAATACTGATAGTACGGTTATGGCAGGGAATTTTTTTTTTTCCATATTTATAAATATATATTTATAACCCACAGAAGTTTCACTTCCTATATATCTTATTATTTTTTTTGCACATTGAATTGTACTTTTTTCGCCATCTTTTAATGGTTAAATTTCATTTAAAAGTTATTGCATAGAAAAGTGCTTAAATTATGTCAATCTTTAATAATAATTATTTATATAAGCAACGTGTGATCATATTGGGGGCTAAATTATGAAGTTGCCGTTTTATAATGAAAAATTTGAACACTTTGATTTGTTAGAAAAGTATTATATACTTAATGAAATGGTTAAACATGCTCGTTACCTGCACGTTCCTGTCATCTCGGGGGAGGATCAGGAATCTACAAAAAGTGATTCCCTTTAGGAAATCGTCCAAATTACGGAAAAAATGGAAATCGGTCATTTGGGGCTAGCACTCGCAAGTAGGACTCCCGCCTTTGTCGAAGCGCCGGGTCTCAAATGAAAACTCTAGCGGATTCCACCGTGAAGCGACCACCAGACAGTTGCCGCTGCTCTTCTATGTGTGAGCTTCGCCTCAGGGCATTGTTCCGCTGATGGTGCTGGATTCCTCCGTCGTAGAGAATCTGCTTCTCATCACACGGCACAATCCTGTCTAAAATCCCTTCATTACAGATATATGGGATACGCGCTACAAAGCAGGGCAAGCCTCGACGCGGGCTCTGTGCACCTCGGTTAACTCATGAGGCGGCCATTTGTAAACTGGTACCGGTGGGTAAACTGGCGTCAAACCGTGACGCTAATTCCTCGGTTGTTTGATAAGTATTGGCTTCCTCCATTACTTTTAATTCATCGTTATTTACATCGGTGTTTGGTCCTCCTCTCGGTTCTTTCTTCAAGTCAGAGTTTCTATTACGAAAGCGATTGAACCAAAACGCTCATCCCGTTCGTATCCATAACTCAACTATTGTCAAATACCATTTTTTTAAACAATTAAAAGACATAATAGAAAATCATAATTTTTTTGAATTTGTAATGATATGGTGTTTGTATAAAAAAAGATTAGTCGCGAATCTTAGACCGTGCAGGTTAAAACGGTAACTTCATTCTTTAACCCCTGTTATTAAGCAGGCGCTAGGACGCTGCAGATACGAGTATGCGTGTGTGTGTGCGCGCAGGTGGGCGCGGCACGTGCGCGCGTTCGTCAACATCGAGGCGTGCGGCGCGGGCGGCCGCGAGGTCTTGTTCCAGGCCGGGCCCGCGGACCCCTGGATCGTGGAGGTACACCCCATCGCACTGAAAATTTAGACAGCGGCAAACAACGAATAGATGAAATTAAATAGGAATAGTCCTACAGTACTTAATGGTCATCAATAAAATATAGATTACATCAATGCACATACTGAGATGCGCAACAAGATGGATCCGCGCGAGCCCGCTGCGGTCGGTGCCTGCTCCCACTGGTGGGTACTAGCCGAGTGCTATTCAAATAAGCAAACAGAAGGGACGCACTGTGCTCGCCGACAAATGTTTTCTCCTTTCGAAGAGACGAGTTCGTTGGGCCCGGTGACTCGCGCACCGGACCTAGCGCAGCTGTTTGTGCGCAAGGCAACACGGGGTAATGTCAGGGAGCGAGAATCAGTTAGTCTACCACTCGGCTACTCTGAAGGCATTGTTTTGTCTACAAATGTGAGACCGCGGTATACGGGACCAATATATTTTTTTTTTAAATAGATAGACAAGAGTAGTTCAGTGACAGGTATGTGAATCTAGAAGAAGAGAAGAAAAAAAATGACGACACAGGCTTCGTTAGACATAATTACATACTGAAACGTTTACTTCATTTAATTTCATTCATCAGATAAATATATATAAATTTTACTAAGTACTGAGTTCTCCATCGACCCTACGTCAACTCCGAAAGTGATACACACACTCCCACTTTGCTTTGTTGAGCGCATATCCCATGCATCTGAAATGAAGGGATTTTAGAGGGTTTGTGTCGTGTGATGGGAAGTGGATTCTCTACGATAATCCAAAGTTTCACTCCAAAAATAAAACATGAAAATGAAGGGCCTAACAATACAAGAATTGTGTTTTTCCCAACCACCTATTGTTTTTCTATATCGTAAAAACGCTATAACATACAAGCGGCAAACTGGGTGTAGTTGTAGTGAAAACTTTAAACTAATGCTACAAATATTAAAAACCGGCCAAGTGTGAGTCGGGCTCGCGCTCAACCTGAGCTGAATGAAAAGAGACACATTTTTTGTCAACACAACACACGTATTGTGTAGTACGGAACCCTCGGGAGGGAGTTCGACCGCACTCGGTCGGTTTTATTGTAGTCGAAAGTTCTCATAATAATAGTTCAAGTTTTAACCTTTAGACAAAAGACGTATGCGCATTGTGAGTGAGACCGGCGTTCGTGCCGCAGGTGTACGCGGGCTCGGCGCCGCACCCGTTCGCGTCCTCGCTGGCGCAGGAGTTATTCCAGAGTGGGCTCATCCCGGCCGATACGGACTTTCGCATCTTCCGGGACTTCGGTGGTCTCTCGGGTGCGTGGCAGCAGGCTTGCAACAGAGGAGGTGGGGAGGAGCGGTTGTCGGCATGCAAGCTCACGCGCGGTATGTTGCAGGTGTGGACCTGGCGTGGAACGCGAACGGCTACGTGTACCACACGCGCCTGGACACGGCGGAGCGCGTTCCGCCCGCCGCGCTGCAGCGCACCGGCGACAACGTGCTGGCGCTCGTGCAAGGTACGGGAGGCCACATGAGGTCACGTGATGCTAAGCGCGTGCCGGCCCAGCGCTGCAGCGACCACGCGACTCATTATAAACAAACTAAATACCAATTAAACTCACCGTTGCGCCATCGACATATATGTGTGTGTACATGTCCTTAGGGATGCTAGTGCGGCCGGAGCTGGAGGCGACGGCGGAAGCGAACTCCCAGACGCCGGTGTTCTTCGACGTACTGGGGCTGTGGGTGGTGGTGGCACGGCCCGGCGCCGCGCTGCTGTTGGGCGCCGCGGGGCTGCTGTCCGCGCTGCTGCGGCTGCAGCTCGCCGCGCGGGATGCGCAGCGCCAACGTAACCTTACACACATTTTTACTTACACTCTTGATGTTTATAAAGATGGTATCACCGTTCAAAATGTGTCTCTGGAGAATGTAGGTGTATCAGCCGTCTGACCGTGCGTGTGGTTGCAGTGTACATGCGGCGCGGTGAGTGGTGGCGCGCGGCGTGCGGGGCGGCGGGCGCGCTGCTGGCGGCGCACGCGGCCGGCCTGGCCGCCGCCGCCGCGCCCGCCGCGGCTCTGCACGCGCTGGGGACACGCCTCGTCTTCTACACACATGTGTGGCTTCTGGCGCCGCTGTACGCGCTGCCCGGTAAGTGTGCGTGTGCAGCGACGTGCGGGGGTGTGGTGCGACTGTTGAGAGCGCGCGTGTCTGTGCAGCGACGTGCGGGTGCTGGGCGGTAGCGCGCGGTGCTTGGGGCGCGAGCGGCGGGCGCGGCGCGCTGCTGCGCGGCTGGTGGCGGGCGCGCGTATGCGCGGACGCGCTGTGCCTGCTGGCCGCGGGCGCGCTACTGGTGTCCGCGGCCGCCGGCCTGCGTTCGGCCTTCCTGCCGCTGCTGTGGACCCTGCCCCCGGCCGCGGCCGACGTATGCGCCTCGCTGCTGCGCGTGTCACCGCCGCGCCGCGCGCTGTGCTGGGCGCTGGGTGCGGTGCTGCCGGTGGCGCAGACCTGCTACCTGGCGCTGGCATCGCTCAACATGTTCGTGCCTATAATGGGTCGTGCCGGAACCCCGCCGCTGCCCTCGGATGTTAGTGTTTTTTTTTATTATGTCGTTTTCGATAAGAGCTTCTAAGGGTTGTCGTGTCCATATTATTATGAAGCCAAATAATTGTTGAAGAAGAGTTATATAACTTTTTTAGTTATAGTTTTTTAATTACTGATTTAAATTCAGTCAATCTGTGACCACGTGACAAAAAAAATAAAGTTATTCGTGTAGATTTTTTAGTTATGCTAAAAATTGTGTACCCAAATTTTCGAAAGATTGATCCTAAAGAAAGGATATCTCATGTATGTAGATTTCGTGGTAACATTAGAACGTGATAGAGGCAAGCGCCTTTTGCTGCTGCTCGTGTGGGCCGGCTCGACCGGGGTAGTACCGGCCCCGCAGAATACCAACGAAGTAGAAGCATTTTTTATTATTTATTATTAGAGCTTGATTTGACCTAGCCTTTCCTTTCATCTCAAGCAACATCTACTTGTTCTACAACAAGGTATTCAGATGAGATCAGGGGCAATTTATGGAGGTGGGTCCAAAGTTACCTTGCTCGTTTTGAGAGGGTGTTATAGGTTGATACGAATCACGGAGCTTACTGGTTTCCTCGAGAGTTCCTCAGGGCTCACAACTAGTTCCCATACTTTTCGTTGAATTCATAAAAGAATATGTCTAGTATGTTAAAATTTACTGAATGCACATATTTGCTGACGATTGAAAAGTTTACCATAATATTGATAGTATTGATCATTAAAAGAGGTTGCGAAGCGTTCTAGATAGCCTTAATACTTGGCCTAGCGGGTTTGCATTGCAATTGTTATTTTTTGTAGCGACGAATTTTGGCAATTTTTTATCGTATATATTAACAGCTTGAAAATAGTCCACTGCCGGACATAGACCTCTCCCATAAGAAGGATGATTTGCCACAATCGCCCCGCTCGGCTAGCGTACCACTTCGCACCCTAGACGCTGCTGCCCGTCATCGGTCTGCTCATTTTTCTTGATGGATATTCCTCCATGTGTCGACTAGTCTGACTTTTGTTTCTTTGCTTCGCACGTTTTATTGTATTGCTTAGTATTGAACCATTCAAAAAGAGGAGAAGAAGCGGATATATTAGTATTGTTATTTTCAGGTAATAATGGCGCTAATGGTTGGCATCTTAACGTTGATGACGTTGAGCTGGGCGCTGCCCTTCGTCGTCGCTGCCGAGAACATTAACAAACTGGTGAGCGCCAACACAGATTGCTCATGTTAACAATATGTAGCGTGTATACCGACCGCGGCTACCCGCGACAGTGTGGACAGGCTCACGGTCGGTCACGTTGCGCCACATAAGCCCTGGTGAAGTGTCTTCAAACAACTCAGTTGGAACGAACGAACCGACCATCTGTCAAACTCAATTTTGTACACCAAAACCTCACAGGTTTTGGAGGTCTATGACAATGTATTTATAGTTGTGAATATGTGTTCCTGGAGGGGGGAAATTAAAAGAATGGTAATAAGTTCATTACGATAGACTGAACGACCTTATCCGATCCAATGAATTTTAGTTTTAGTATGTTTTATGGGCTGACAAGTCAGTCTCGATCCAGCTCGAAGCACTGTCTCATGTCGCACCGCACAGCTGTACGCGATGGCGGGCGTGTCGCTGGCGTGCGCGGCGCTGTGCGCGGGCGGCGCGCCGGGCGCGGCGTACAGCGCGGAGCGGCCGCAGCGGGTGCTGGTGTTCCACACGCGCGCCGCGCGCTGTGCTGGGCGCTGGGTGCGGTGCTGCCGGTGGCGCAGACCTGCTACCTGGCGCTGGCATCGCTCAACATGTTCGTGCCTATAATGGGTCGTGCCGGAACCCCGCCGCTGCCCTCGGATGTTAGTGTTTTTTTTTATTATGTCGTTTTCGATAAGAGCTTCTATGGTTGTCGTCCAATTATTATGAAGCCAAATAATTGTTGAAGAAGAGTTATATAACTTTTTTAGTTATAGTTTTTTAATTACTGATTTAAATTCAGTCAATCTGTGACCACGTGACAAAAAAAATAAAGTTATTCGTGTAGATTTTTTAGTTATGCTAAAAATTGTGTACCCAAATTTTCGAAAGATTGATCCTAAACAAAGGATATCTCATGTATGTAGATTTCGTGGTAACATTAGAACGTGATAGAGGCAAGCGCCTTTTGCTGCTGCTCGTGTGGGCCGGCTCGACCGGGGTAGTACCTCGGCCCCGCAGAATACCAACGAAGTAGAAGCATTTTTTATTATTTATTATTAGAGCTTGATTTGACCTAGCCTTTCCTTTCATCTCAAGCAACATCTACTTGTTCTACAACAAGGTATTCAGATGAGATCAGGGGCAATTTATGGAGGTGGGTCCAAAGTTACCTTGCTCGTTTTGAGAGGGTGTTATAGGTTGATACGAATCACGGAGCTTACTGGTTTCCTCGAGAGTTCCTCAGGGCTCACAACTAGTTCCCATACTTTTCGTTGAATTCATAAAAGAATATGTCTAGTATGTTAAAATTTACTGAATGCACATATTTGCTGACGATTGAAAAGTTTACCATAATATTGATAGTATTGATCATTAAAAGAGGTTGCGAAGCGTTCTAGATAGCCTTAATACTTGGCCTAGCGGGTTTGCATTGCAATTGTTATTTTTTGTAGCGACGAATTTTGGCAAATTTTTATCGTATATATTAACAGCTTGAAAATAGTCCACTGCCGGACATAGACCTCTCCCATAAGAAGGATGATTTGCCACAATCGCCCCGCTCGGCTAGCGTACCACTTCGCACCCTAGACGCTGCTGCCCGTCATCGGTCTGCTCATTTTTCTTGATGGATATTCCTCCATGTGTCGACTAGTCTGACTTTTGTTTCTTTGCTTCGCACGTTTTATTGTATTGCTTAGTATTGAACCATTCAAAAAGAGGAGAAGAAGCGGATATATTACTATTGTTATTTTCAGGTAATAATGGCGCTAATGGTTGGCATCTTAACGTTGATGACGTTGAGCTGGGCGCTGCCCTTCGTCGTCGCTGCCGAGAACATTAACAAACTGGTGAGCGCCAACACAGATTGCTCATGTTAACAATATGTAGCGTGTATACCGACCGCGGCTACCCGCGACAGTGTGGACAGGCTCACGGTCGGTCACGTTGCGCCACATAAGCCCTGGTGAAGTGTCTTCAAACAACTCAGTTGGAACGAACGAACCGACCATCTGTCAAACTCAATTTTTTGTACACCAAAACCTCACAGGTTTTGGAGGTCTATGACAATGTATTTATAGTTGTGAATATGTGTTCCTGGAGGGGGGGAAATTAAAAGAATGGTAATAAGTTCATTACGATAGACTGAACGACCTTATCCGATCCAATGAATTTTTAGTTTTAGTATGTTTTATGGGCTGACAAGTCAGTCTCGATCCAGCTCGAAGCACTGTCTCATGTCGCACCGCACAGCTGTACGCGATGGCGGGCGTGTCGCTGGCGTGCGCGGCGCTGTGCGCGGGCGGCGCGCCGGGCGCGGCGTACAGCGCGGAGCGGCCGCAGCGGGTGCTGGTGTTCCACACGCGCCGCACCGACCACTCGGCGCCGAACACGCCGCCCGAGAACTTCTTCTGGATCCCGGAGATCGACGCCAACACTCCGCGCTCGCTGCACGGTTACGGTGCGCAAACAAACTCAATATAAATTTTACTAGATTGTTATCTTGTCCGGGGGTGTGAGGACTATACCATATTTTTTAAAGCGAGACAGCGTGGCCGCCTGCATGCACGCCGAGCGGTACGAGCGGTACGAGCGCTGACCGGTAAAGTTTCAGAACGGTGGAAACGTCCCAAGCTTGACGAGTTGAGACGACCGTCTGATGGAGGAAAAACTCGTATCCAAATTTGCCGAACCCAAGTGTCACTGACTGATGTGGGATTTTTATTTAATGGGAAAGGCGGCAAACGTGCATTCGGTTCACCTGATGGTAAGTGATTACCGTCGACCACGTACTTCTGTTATACCAGAGGAGTTGCAAGTGCGTTGCCGGCCTTTAAGTGTATTTGGGAGATGTGAGGAAGGATGAGGAGGGGGATAGGGAGGGGAAGGGGGAGTGGGACTCGGTTATCTCACTCACCGAACAAAATGCAAAAGCACAAGATGCCTCTACTTCACGCCGGTATTCTGCGAGGTCGTGGTATAAAGCCGGTCGAGCCGGTCCAAGCTAAAGCCGTCGCTTGGCTCTACCACGTTAAAATTATTTTATTAAATTACATTTCATTCGCTCAAGTTTGTATAACTCTTAAATATCACTGATAGATATTGCGGAGTAGCAGTCTCATTTGAAACGGTGTTGGCTGAGGTCTTTCCCTAAGCAGAGGACTTATGACTGGCTGTAATGATGAACTTGTGTATAATTCGTACTTAAAGTATAATAAAGATTGCTAAGAGTAAAATTTAGTCGAAGGCATCGAGTCGGCGCAAGCGACGAGTCGGGAGGACTGCGCGCGCTGGGTGTACTGCGGCGCGCCGTACTACCTGCCCGTGCGCAGCCTCATCACGCGCGGATACACGCTGCCGGCGGGCGATGCGCCGCTGCCGCGCCTGCACGCGCAGCTGCGCCTGCAGCGCCTCAACGGCACCGCCACCGCGCTGCACCTGCACCTGCAAGGTGAGTGCCCTAAACTCGCTTGTGTGTTTGTGTCGCGAGGGCGCACCATCTGAGCAGTGTGCGTGCGCGCAGGGCCGCGGCACGTGGTCGCGGTGGTGTCGCCGGCGGCGGGCGCGCGCCTGTCCTGGAGCTCGCTGCTGGCGCGGCCCCTGGAGGGTCCGCGCTGGGGCCCCCGCCGCACCTACTTCTTCGCGCTGCACCACGAGCGACCCGTCGCTTCCTGGGACCTGGAGCTGCACATACAGGTACCCTCCCCCGGCCTTGCTCCCGCTACATGTTAATAACATTTAGTCTACTCGTATAACCACGTCTGACCATTACATTGCGCGGGCGCTATTCTATATTGAAAGCAGCCACGCACGCAACCGTGCAACCTGCGCAGAGCTCGCACTAACTGTCGCGCGACAATTACTCGCTTGCAGCACAACTTCAAGGCCGAGCCTGAGAAGTGGGCGGACGTGTCGGTGGCGGGGCACAGCCTGTTCGGGGAGCAGAAGGTGCAGAGTGCGCACGAGCGGCTCCTGCGCGCGCTGCCGCCCTGGACCGCCGCCTCGGGCTGGGGCGTCGACCTGCACCTGTACTCCGTCTAGTGTTTCGCGGTGCCGGTGCGCGGTGCGCAATGCATGGGGCGAGGTGCGCCGCGAGCTTCGCCAACTCCAACTGAACTCAACAAAGTGACTTTTCCACCGTTCTGAAACTGCGCTAAGATCGTTTGGCATCGCCGTCGCAGTCGCAGTCGCAGTCGCGCGGCGGACGTGAGAGTGTACGCGATCAGCAGTTTCCGTTGAATTTTGACGTTTATCGAATTTAGCAACTACATATCATACGATTAATGCTATTTGAAACAAATTTTTTTTTTATGGGAACCGCGCGAGCGGCTCACCTCATGGTAAGTGATCACCGACGACCACTTGTCCAAGGTAGCTTCCACTTGCCGCTCGAGGTGCAGCCGCCGCTCGGCTCTACCGACCACAGAACACAGTGATAAATGCTAATCATACCATCACTACGACTACATCGTTCCTTTACTCCGGGTAAAATCATCCAAAATACTTTAGTTACTATTTTCGATATAAACTAATTTGTTACCGTGACAAGCAGAATTACTAATAAAGCAAGCGTGTTTCCATACCCACAACTGGCACTGGCACTGGCAACGTGCTACTGCTGAATGCTCGCGCCCCGCGGGTGTAGTCGCTGACGTCTGCTCATAAACGTCTTTATTGAAATGAATCTTCTTTAGGCGCGAGTTAAGGGTAACAAACGTTAGTGTAACGGAAGAATTCCGCTTTTGGCTTTAAAATCCAAAATGGCGGACATGGAATTTTTTAAAATTTCGGTATGGTATGGTGTAATTTTAGGAGATATGCAAATTAGGGTTTATGTTTCTCAATTTCATGTCATAAACCCATAATTTAATAAATAAATTTATTTATTGCATTGCAAATTATGTTATTAATATATACAATATTAAATTCTAACACGGCTTATTTAGTTTAAGTTTAATCGTAACATCTGTCCAAATACAAAGAAGTCTCACTTCAACCGCACTCATTGTTCATTACTACCCAGAAGTTCTTACCGCGGGCCTAATAAAAAAGAACTAAACAAACAAGAGTAATTGTCAATGTCGGAAGCAATTTTCTTTTTTTTTAAAGAAACTAAATAGCGTTGGTAGTCGTCGTTTCCAGAACGATGGAGAAGTCACACGATACACTTTCCATTGAAAGTGTTTCAATTATTTCTGTGGCAAGCTTTTAAACATTTTACAGAAATCATTTGCAGAAGCAAAGAATGACGCTGTAACGAACGATTCCGAACTAGCTTATACACGACAGTTAGCGAGTTTTTGTATGATTTGTTCTCTCGCTCATTAGTTTTCTATTGGCCTTATCGGGTATGTGACGAGTCGATTTACCTTTTGTTTCGTTTAGACTAGCAGAACTTACTTTCCGTACACGGGTTTCTTTTAAGGCTGTTCGATCCTCAAATAATGTTTCAGTTTTAACGACGCTCCCGAACCACTGGCCGCCGCTGGCTGGCGGCACCGCTGGTGAATATTGATGTTGTTGATTTGTTTCCGACAAAGATTTCATAAGGAGTTGTTTTCTTGAGTAGAAATCGAAGTCATGGATGTTCACCGACCCTCGGAGCAGAAAATGCAGTGCACTGTCCTGAGTTTGCCTGAGTTGGAACACGCGAAGCATATCACCGTCAGTTAGTAATATTATTTTTGTGTGTTTGTTAAGCGATTTCTCGAAAACTGCTTGTCTGATTCGATCAATTAAAATGATTGATAATTTAATCTCAATAGATATAAATTGTTGGCAACTGTGAGTTATCCAACACTGCGGCGACGTCGACACCAGGTCCCGCTAGCCGCGCCCCCTCCGCCCAGCGTCCGGAGATACGAGTATCGTTCCCAATGAGAACAACTTATTATTCTAATTTCTAATGAATTCTCATCTAATTACATAATGCCACAAATATTTAAAACACTTTCAATAGTTATTTATATATGCATTGCATCACATTATGGTGCTACCTGGTAGGTACTGTAGCAATATGGAAAAAAAATATTTCCGGTGTAGTTTTTTTTATTTAAGTTTGTATTTTTTTACCATTCATTGTTCTTGTTGTACTTTTGTACTAAGTATATATATTGTTGATTATATTAACTAATATTTAGTTAAAATGTATATGAGGTACAGGAATGTACAACGACAACAACAACACGGCGCGCGGCCGCGGTGTCGCCCGCCGCACGCCCTGGCTGTGCCTGACGCGTTCACATCGAGCATAATATATACATATTAGTAATTAGCCAATTGAATTGTTATAAGTAAATGTAGATGTAGTGAAGGTTAACTTCATCGTAGTATCGCGACCAGCGACCGTCCCACGTGCTGATGGAAACATAAATAAAGGTGCTCAGAGATTGTTAAGTTGCGACGCAATTCGTTTCCGGCGACGTGCACGCGCGCCCACTTAACTCTGTTGTTATACTGTTTAAATGTTTATTGTTGTGTAACTATTTGTTCACTGGACTTGTTGAACTACTCTCTCTCTAAATCTGGACCTTATTTTTATAGACAATAACTTAATGTTGTTTTTTTTAAATGTTGATTGTAAACTCTGATACAATTGTTCCGGCCTTCATCTGAGTAGTTTGAAGCTGGCTAGCATTTCACAGAGAGTACTCGCTGCATTGATATAGTTTCTATTCTCTTAGTATCAAATGTTTTAGGTTGATGAAGGCACGCCGGTCCGCGTGTCCACGTGTGCGGGCCATTCGTGACACGAAATGCAATACATGTTACTTTGTTGTGTAGAATGCTTGTTTCGTTCCGTCGCTTGTATGAATATAGACTAATGTAATTGTACCGATCGCCAATGACAAAGAAAGTCGCCACTAATTCTTGCTATACTCATTATTGTCCCCTCATATGTCATAACGCTGCAACAATTGAAATTCTGTTGATGTGTCTTATCAGGACTTATGACACAAAAAGCGATGCCCCAACAATACAAACCAATACCGCACCGCGGATAACCATACCTACATACATGTTGCTTAAAATACATTCCATTATCAAGGATTTAATCATGAAATACTCGAAAGTGATAGGCACGTTGTTAGGACAGAGCCGGGCGGCGCTCGCAGGTTAGGTTACATTAACAATGGAACGAATTGTGCGAGTGAAACTCGATCCAATTGCTTGTTTTGCCGCCGTAATGAAATATATACCAAACCAGTATATAACACTAATAATTTAATTTATCGTTTAATTTGTTTTAGTGTCTAAAGTACAATGTGAACGCGGACGCAACTCGGCTCGTTTCCCTTTGCGACGTGCCTTACATGTTCAAAATGAAAATCAATGCGAATACTTGCCTGTTTTGTAAGTTAGGGTCGGGCTTCATTTTTGTCACATTCTGCCAGCTCTGTTTAAGGTCGCGGCCAATCTATTCAAAAGTATATTCGAACACACATTCATTCATTACAAGCCCTTTTTAGGGGTTTTAAAATATAGTAAGGGTTTCCCATAAACACTTTTTACAAAATATATGAGAAATCATTTCCATATCCAATGAAGATTACCTTTTTTTTATCAATGCGTGTATGTCTGTGTTTGTGTTCATAAGTATTCTATTGCTAAATGAACCGGCCTCGATCTCAAAGCCTGGCCTGTCACTGCCCTGTCCAGCAGCGTCCAACGCTAGTCCCCGACCACTAACTGTAATACCTTGTTGATAAAATGCATGTGGCACGTTACCTCGATGTCAATGATTGTGGCGACCTAGTTTGTTATATAATAATAATAATTTAATTACTTAAAACGTTTTATTTTACTTTTAGTGATTACTCTTGCTTACTTTAGCCCTGTCCTAATGCTAAGTGCCTCCATGTGTCGCAACTAGGAATTGTTTCATGAATGAATGTATGAATTTTTTTTATTTGACGTTGGAAATTCAAATTTCTTTTTTCGCTTGTTGTTTTTCTTTACAATCTATCCCCGTTTCGGGAGAAGAAACCGGCGAAAGAAACTCCGTAGCTACCCCCTTCTTTGTTATTTTTTTATCAAATTTTATACATACCCAATAATCCAAAATGAAACCAACCAATAGTCTCACAGGCAATGAAAGTATATTCAAATATAAACTGATTTAAAATCTAACCCGATCTGACTAGCGCCTAATCACATGAAGTCGCATGTGTCAGCTGTCGCCTGTACTGTTTATGGGATAATAGCCCATATTGAAAAAGGATAAATAGTCTATATCGTAGGGAAGTAGCCACAGTTTTAGTACGTGGCAGGGACGAGCGGGAGCTTCTGACACACACTTTTACACCTGAAACAAATATGAAACATTTGATATGTTACCTTAACACCTTTACCTACCTAGTCCTGTGCAGTCTACAATTGTTAAAAATTCACGTAATATGTAAATTTAATGAATGCGGTTGTGAAGCTATATCTTGAAGGTTAATTATCTATTGTTTTTTTATTTGATTATGGAGAATGATCTAACAGTTCACCTGATGGTAAATGGCTACTGTAGCTCGGGAACACACAAACCACTTCTAAAAAGATTACAGATGCACAGCCGATCCTATGTACTAAGATGGAATAGCTTACAGCGCGTAATTATACTGGCTCTCCAAACCTTTACAACCGGAATACAACAGTAACCGACGTTTTGCTGCAAAAATGGGTAAGAGTGTGGCGTCTACCCAGACGACTTCTAGCCGGAGGAGGACTCTACACACCTGTTGAATATATGGCAGCTTTGCATAAAATGTGAGAGGTAAAAAAAATGCAAAGGTGAACAAACTAATCTTCAATATGTAAGTATATATTCGTTTCTTAGAATATCCATAGAATAAGAAAGTATCTGTGGGGTATATCCTTGTTTAAACGGAATATAATAACATTTTAATTATCTCTTATTTTTATACGTATAGTTAGTCCATATGCATATGAAACCATATTTTGCTTTGGTAATACCGCTCCGTGTGGCTGTCGGAAGTAAAGAATAGCGCCAACCCTGTCTGACCATGGGTGTCGTAAAAGGCGACTAATGGTAAAAAATTATATTAGATGGGCAGCAGCATCTTCCTGTACTAGAACATAAAAAAAAACTGCGGTTGCCAACCCGCTCGCCAGGCGTGGCAACTAAGGCAAACCCCCCCCATGATGAGAGGTAGAAGAAAGCAATGGCCCCCAGTCCCCGGCGGCCTCGCTAGTCCTGGCTATGGTGGCAGCCATGGTAACGGCGTAGCAAGGGGTGCGAATAATCACCGGCTGATTTCTAGCTGCCAACCCAAACGACTGGACCTGGCAACATATAACGCGCGCACATTGAGGACCATCTGTCCCAAGGAGGTGTCGGGTTTATCGTCTACAGGTCTCTCATCAACAACGTGATCGAGATCGGAAGTGTGTCGAGTAGGGTCGCGTACCTTATACTCAGAATAACCAAAAGGTATTCGCTGAAGGTCATACAGGTATACGCACCAACCTCGACACACCCTGATGATGAAGTGGAGGCAATGTATGAGGATATTTCAAGAGCCATGCATTGCTCTAAGACTCACTACACGGTGTTGATGGGAGACTAACGCAAAACTAGGTACGAAAAAGGCGATGTGCTGATAGTGGGGAACTTTGGAGTAGGGGAACGGAACCCAAGAGGGCAACAGCTGGCTGACTTCATGGCAAAGGAAGGATTCTTTATGATGAACTCCTATTTCCAGAGGCGGCCCCACAGGAAGTGGACATGGATGAGCCCGGACGGTACCACAAAAAATGAGATTGACATCATCATGACGACCAAGCGTCAGCTGTTCAGTGATGTCTCTGTGATCACTAGGGTAAAAACCGGCAGTGATCACCGAATGGTAAGAGGCACACTGAACCTTAACATTAGGCTCGAGCGGTCTCATCTGGTGAAGTCTACGCTCCGCACACCACATGCCTTTATCCATAACCTCGAGAGCTTTCAGCTCGAATTGCATAATCGCTTTCAGTGCCTAGAAGATTGCGTTACAATGGACGATACGAATAGCAGGCTAGTGGAAGCTGTCCATGCGGTAGGAGCTAAGTTTTGCAGGACCCGCCGCACGAACAAGCCCCAGAAGCTCTCCGATCACACTCTTAAACTCATGAAAATCATGCGTGAGATAAAGCTGCAGTCTACAACGGATGCGTCAGCGTATCGGCAACTGAATAGACAGATCTCCAAATGTATGAGGCAAGACTTACGCAAATTTAATACAGCCTGTATTGAAAAAGCGATAGAGCGGAACCAAGGCTCCAAAGTCTTCGTTAGAGATCTGTCTATCGGAATGAGCCAACTGACCAAGCTGAAGACCGAAAGATTTTACGAACAGCTATACACAACGTCGTTGAAACCACACACTGATGTGAGTAACGACCCAAGAGCCAAGCTTATCCGACATTATTCCGATAACATCCCGGACGTCAGTCTGAGCGAGATTAGGATGGCTCTCAACCAGCTTAAAAACGGCAAGGCGCCGGGTGAGGACGTAATTACAGCTGAGCTGAAAGCGGGTGGAAAAACGATACTTGTTGTAATTCGGAAGCTGTTTAATTCCGTCATTCATGGCGGTGTTACGCCGAAAGCGTGGAGTAGAAGCGCGGTTTTCCTATTCTTCAAGAAAGGGGATAACTGCCTTTTGAAAAATTATAGACCGATATCGCTTCTAAGCCGCGTCTATGTGCTGGTTTCTAGAGTCATCTCAAAGCCTCAAGACCAAAGTATACAACCAGTGCGTGTTGCCAGTGATGACATACGGATCCGAGACTTGGTCCTTCACTGCAGCCCGTATGAGGAAGCTCAAAGTTGCTCAGCGCGCTATGGAAAGGGCTATGCTCGGTGTTTCTCTGCGTAATAGAGTCTGGAACGATGATATCCGCAGCAGAACTAAGGTAACCGACATAGCTGTAAAGATCAGCAAGCTGAAGTACACACACATAGCTCGCAGAACTGACAACCGTTGGGGAAAAAAGGTTCTCGAGTGGCAGCCACGTACAGGCAAACGCAGTGTAGGACGACCCCCCCACAAGATGGAGTGACGACCTGCGCAGTGTTGCGGGAAGTCGATAGATGCAGGTGGCTCAGGGCCGAGCTTCGTGGAAATCTTTGGGGGAGGCCTATGTTCAGCAGTGGACTTGATAGGCTGAAATGATGAGTGATGATGAATACCGCTCCTGTGCTATGTTCTTATTCTATGTAAAAAACGGTAGTTTTATACTCTTTAGAGATTATACATAAATTAGATAACTTAAGGCTATAATAATAGTCTTAAGCAAAAGAAAAATAGCACAAGGGGCAAGTTCGTCTCGTGACTAGGTAGTGTATACCACAGAGTGCATTGTATATATGAGGTTAATACTACATGTATGCTCGCGACAGTTCTAACATGAACAAGGCTGAAGTAGACTAATGTATAGATCTCACAGGCTGCAAAGAGAACTGTGAACATAGAAAACAAAACCTTGAGACAGTAATGTTATTAATTACGTTAAGCTCTTTTAAATAGCTTCGCTTATCTAGAAGAACTGTTAATTAATGTGACGTAACGTTGAACGCTGCGATCTTATTTTGCCACGGGTGACACAATGACACGGGGATGGCCGTGTCAATGTGAGTTGGTTTGCAATAAATCGCGAACGAGTGCAAATTTTATTGATATTTATTTATTTATTCTTTATTGCCTTAAG
Source organism: Bhutanitis thaidina (assembly GCA_029286595.1). Lineage (NCBI taxonomy): Eukaryota > Metazoa > Arthropoda > Insecta > Lepidoptera > Papilionidae > Bhutanitis > Bhutanitis thaidina. Next base: position 75,535 of record JAGSMS010000041.1, on the reverse strand, counting down.
GTTACAATGGGCGGACTTAATGCCAAGTGGCATTCTCTACCAGTCAACCCTTGTTATGGTGAAAGGTAGTTGGCAGGTATAAAACAGAATAAAAAAAAAAAATAAAAAACTCCAATAAAAATAACTTGATAAGTACATATAAATAAACTATATAGTTAAATAAATATTTATAACATAAAATACACAAATACGTAAACAAGTATATAAAAGGATACATAAATAAATATATAATAAAAATCAAAAACAGATAAGCCGAATATTGTCAATGATCTATTATTCTATTAGGTAATTATGAAGTAGACTCTTAAACAGTTTCTTGCTAGCGGCTAATATGGTGAGATCAAGAAAATGCATAGAGCAGTCTGGTACCAACATAAATGTAATTTTAGGGTGTATTAAAGAAATTGTCCAACTGGCTTTTAGTTTTTTGGGTTACAGATTGATAAATATTGTTATTAAAAAGCAAATGTTCATCCCATGAGGTAAGAAAAGTAATTACGTTTTCCGTATGCTTAGCAGAACATAATTTTTCGTTTTGCGCAATGAATGATCTGAGTGAACTGTTTTGCCTGCAAAATAGAATTTTAACATTTCTTGTCTATTCATGTAATTCAAGCAAGTTTTGAATGAAGGTTGTACGTCTTTTAACTCCTTATGAGACATGATTAATGGTAATAAATTTAGTAATAATACATTTTGTTTTATTTATATCCCCGAAAAATATCATAGTGACACAAAGGCTCCAGAACTTTATTTTAAATGATCAAAACTCAACAGCAAATCGAAGATAATTTCCAAGTCATTCACTCATGATCGAGTACCTCTCTCTTCTAATAGTCACAATATTAGTATTACACAACACATAACTTGATTCTTAAGCGGATTTTTAATTCTACAAGCTATACTCCTCTGGAACGCCCTCCCGGCGTTAGAAACGCATTCAATTCAAACTACAAAAGTCGCCTATGAATGCAATTACCTATTTTCTGAATGCAATTACCGTCTGATTCATTTCTCATCATATTTAATTTATGTATAAATGTATATATTATATTATGTATTAGCGTATTTATGTACGTTTTTACATGTTGTAGTGCCCATTTATTTATTTTGATTAGCATGTAAGCGTGTTAATGCTTACATTTCTCGGTTAGATTCAATTTTTATGTAATTTACCGATTGCACCTGGCAATATTGTTCTGCATCTGCCTGGGTAGATTGGCAAAGAATGCCACAAGGCATTAAGTCCACCAATTTAAGCCATTAGATCACGGATTCCCACAGTGGTCGATATCGATAACAGTTTCCCAGGGGTCGACGAGGTTTAAAAATCGACCTCTATTAATTAACACAAGTTCTTATTTGAGACTTTAAGATACTGTATAATTTGTGTTACGAGTTGAAAGAATGACTTAAACTTGTTATAAGAATGACTAATATTTTAGTAGGAAGTATCATTCTTGTACTTTGCATTAATAATTAGAATTTTATTTCTATTTATTTTGTTAAATTTTGATAAGAAAATGATGTCGAGTTAATTCACTTAACCAACCGCAAAGATTTAAATTTGTAAGAGTTTTATATCAAAAGGAAACAAAATACAGAAATGATTTTAAAGTAATTTGGCTATGGGGGTCTGAGGTATCAGTTCATTTTGGAAAAGGGGTCTCTTGCCCAAAATAGTTTGGAAATCCCTGCCTTAGATCAAGCTGTATGCAATGAAGTATAAATAAGAATGTATCGATGCAACGAAGTGAGATATTTTCATACTTCATGTTCACGCGTCGTTTATACTTTAAAGTATAATAAACTTTATCACCATTAGCATTGTACAAATTCGGTACGCGCGAACTAGTAGATGGTTGAAAAGTGAACTAGTGGAGTTAAAGTTTAGCATGAGTACGCTTTGACTCGTAACGTGCTTGTAGTTTTTAATACTGGCCACTCAGTTAGTAGAATGCTTAATTTTAAAACGGTCACATTGGCACCTAAAGTCTATGACGATTGACGAGCATGCTGACGGGTGTCGGTTGATGATTCTAATGTTTACATTTGATTTTCAATGTTAATTTTAAGTTTTAAAAAATAGGATTTGCAGTATTATTAATATGAATTAGATGATAATTATTATAATTTCAAACTAACATTCCCTGAACTACAAAATGTAAGTGTTTATTTCTAGCATGTGGTTTCACTGTCGCTGTTATTGTTTTGTTCTGCAAAATTAAATTTACTAGCAATATTAGGCAACGGCTAGTTATCAAAAATAACATCATAGTATAGAATATGGAATGTACATTTAAAAATGTATGAAACTTACGAACGAAATAAGGTCAACGCATAAATCACAAAGTGTACAATGATTTACTATAATAAAATCGTTTTGTTTTAGGTGCTTTAGCCCAAACTCAAATTTGGTTCATCGAACAATCGAATTGAATTACGCAAAAAAGAAGAGAGCTTCGTCAATAAAATGGTTCTTCGTGAATGTTTTTTTCTTTCTTCTGTTTACTTATGATTTGTAAGCATTACTTTAGATATAACCTTAGCTAAGATACTTTTTAATTTTTTTTATTTATCCATCTCTCATCTATTTACAACTGGCTTTCTTTAAGCTTGCTAGTCAAGCATGAAACATTTGTCTTGTGCTGATAACTTTTGAGTCATTGCCATGACAAAATTAAGGAGGGTTGGATTCCGAATTGTGGATGCTGAATTTGTTGGGGGTTATAGGCTCTACTTATTTTTGATTATTGGAGATCCTTCTAGCCCCCCTCTCTGTTTCTCTTGTGCCACACATTTAAATGATATTGTGAAATAATTCTGCCAGTCTGCTAATACAATTTTAATGAAATTTGGCAAGAAGATATCTTGAATCCTGTAGAAGAAAGTAAGATATTTTTATCCTGGAAGATCGAAAATTTCAAGAAAACTCTACATGGAAGATGTAAAGGGTGACAGTGTGTGAGTTAATATCACAGATGTAATTTCAAAAAGATTGATATTATTTTAAAAATGTTTTCCAAAAAGCTAATCTATTACAGATTGTTACCTCTAGGGTAAAGTAGCAGCCTGTACATGCCCACTGCTGTGTGAAGACCTCCTTAAATATCTGAGTGTTTTGGAGGTGGAAAAGGTCCATGCTGGTCCAGTGTGGGTTGGCAGACTTCACATGTACATTGACTGGATTTTAAGTTATATTAAACATCTAGCTTTGTATGTGGTAGAGCCAAACGGTGGCTTTTGCTGCTGCTTGAATGGGCCTCCTCAATCGGGTTGGTACATCAGCCTCGCAGAATACCAGTGTGTTGTTGAGGCATTTTGTGCTTGTGTTTTGTTCAGTGAGTGAGGTAACTGGAGCCTCCCCATCCCCTTCTTCATTCTCCCTCTCATCTCTCAAATACCCTGAAAGGCTGGCAAGATACTTGCAGCACATCTGATGTTGCAGATGTACGTGGTCGACAGTAATCCCTTACCATCAGGTTCACCTTATGGTAAGGTATTCATACCGCTAGCTCTATTGCTGCCATTCCCATAAAAAAAATGTAATGGTGCAATTCTACTGTACAGATGCACTTGTTGGCAATTTTAAGTAATTTTTATTATGTCAACAAATACTTCAAAATGTATAGGACATGCACAGGCCCATGCCCTGCATCTCTGGCTCGTTACGTCGAGTTAGTGCTGGCTGGGGTTGCATGTGCGAGTGCTCTGCGGCATGGCGCCAGTTTGCTGCCTCGCCGAGCCCCTCCTGCTGCTCAACTATCAAGACAACAGCTGCGTCTGTTAGGACTCACTGAAGCTGACTTAGGTTTGTGATCATTTATGTTATCTATGATTTCATACATCTATAACAATTAGAGTCACCGTAAGTCTTTAATATGCTGTTCATAAATTTTGTTTTTCCACAAAATATGTAGCAAGGCAGGAACAAACTTTAAATTTGTAAATTATTTTGACATTTGTGCTGGTGGTTCGCATAATGTGAAACGACATCCTGTCATCAAGGTACATTACCATTTGCAGATTCATCATTAGTGTTGTCAGAGCAGAGCATCTGCAGCGCGGAGGAGCGCAGCAGTGAGGCGGCGGCGAGCGAGACGGAGCTCTCGCTGTCGCTCTCGCCGCGTCGCTGGCGGGAGCCGCGCTCGCCCCCCTCGCCGCGGGCGTCGCCCTCGTCGTCGCCGCCCTCGCCCTCCTCGCCTCCCTCGCCGCCGACCCCGCCCTCCGCGCCCTGCGCACCGCCCTTGGACGTGCTCTCGCGCGACCGATTCATAGCTGACCATCACACGCTCACTAATTACCTTAAGTGAGTAATAAGCCCCTTTGACTTATGTTATAACCGAAATTTCTATATAAATCCGAAAAAGGAACCTATTTAAAAAAACTTGCATGGTTGTTAGTCTGACACAGCTAATATTATCATCATAGAAATTTTAATTTAAACATAACAATACATTAATGAGAACAGGAATTAATGCGGATTACAAACGAAAAGAATCAAATTATTATTCATAATACTTAATAGAGTATTATGTACCATATTCAAATGTCACAAAAAATGCATTGATCTATGTTGTTTGGGTAATATAGTTCTTCAGCTAATCATCATTATAAGATTAAAGTAAAAGTTACAATATGACCCAGGTCTGGACAGTATTCTATGAAGTTTTATTGAAAGTGAGGAACTTCAGTCCCAGGGTCAGGGTGTAAATAGTCTCACAGACAATTTTAAAATCTTCATAATGTTACATACATAGTAACCATGTTATTAAGATATCAATACACGTTCAGACATTACGAGGCGCAGCAAGCTGCGGAGCCCGCGCCGGCGCTCGGCTCCAGTGCCTGTGGCCGCGGCGCCACTGCGCCCGCCTACCAGCTGTCGGCGCTGGACTCCGGTAACTGTATCTGTTTGACTTCTGAATACTGACACGTCATATCAGCGCAAAGACCATTGAAAAGTTAATTTCTTATTGGCGTCATTCTCTGTGCAACAGAAACCGGCAAGCTTGAGGAAGGCTCTCCGCAAGGGTCGCCTGAAGTCTACTGGCAGCTCGACATCGACCCACAAAAACTAACGCAATGGAACTTAAATCTGCGTCTAGTAAGTTTAGGATGTTTGTTAAGTAATTTAGCGTCGTATAATACTGAGCTGCGTGGCGGTGACATCGTTCACTTGCCCGATGTCTGGTCATCACCAGACACACAAATATTTGGCTGTGATATCTCATTCACGAAACGGAACATTTTCAACTGAACGGTCGGTAGATGCTAATTAATGCAGGCGTCCCCTTGACCTGCGCAGTGGATCCACATAACGATCCTGGAGCGACTGGTGCGCGAGATGGAGGCGGCGGACGCGGGACTGGCGCGGCTGGGGCTGGGCGAGGCGCGGCTTGGGCTGGTGTCGGCGGAGCGACTGCGCCAGCTGGCGGCGGCGCACGGGCCGGCGATGCCAGGGCTGCGCGCGCTGCTGCCCTTCCTGGAGCCCTTCGCGGACCAGCGCTATGTGGTGCGCCGCCTCCGCGAGCTGGCCCGCGGACCCTGCCTCAGCAACTACCGCTGGAATGCCGGTGGCTCGGACTGGGACGAATTGCAGCCCACGGACGCTGACATTATACTTCACCTCTTCGCTACTTACCTCGACGGACAGGTTCGAACCTTCTCAATAAGCTATGCTAATAATATTACTAACTACTGCTTCCCACTCCCACTAAGCCTAAGAGTTAATATCTAGAGTGGCGTCGATGCCTTTTCCTTTCTCGTATCAGATCTCTAGTAGGTGTTGCTGGTGTTTTTTTATGGGAAAGGCGAAAACAAGCAAGTGGCTCACTTGATGATAATGGATTACCGACGCATACGTACATCTACTACGCCAGAATTTCTGCCGGTGCGTGGTCGGCCTTTAAGGGTATTTGAGGAGGGGACTAGGCCTCCTGTTACCTCACTCACTGAACAAAACGTAGAATCACAAGATGCACTTGGCACCGGCACTACTGCACCGATGGCACCGCCGCATTCCAGCTGCAGCAACCGCCGCCGCTACACTCGTCCACATCCAAAAAGAGTTTGCGAGTGGTCGCCTTCCTGATGTCCATAGTTTTTAGGTGAGCGTTCTTGTCTTGGCGCGTCCTTCTCTGATCCATCCCCGTGACATGTACGCAACAAAACTTAAATTATTTCGCGAGAGACGTGGCGTTTGTCTAAAAGCGAGGCGTGCGTGCGCAGATGCTGCAGAGCGGCAACCCGCGGCCGTTCAGCTCGCAGCACCTGAGCGTGGCGCCGGGCGCCCCGCCGGCTGGGCGCGGCGCGCTGGCGCTACATCGAGTCAGTGCGCGGCCGCCGCACTTCGCACTGGCGCGGGGCGGCGAACTCCTGGGCGTGCCGCGCGGCCGCGCCAACCTGCTGCACGCGCTGCTGCTGCTGCTGGCCGCTGCCGCGCGCCGCCGCCCGCCCGCACTGGCCCGAACGCATCTCGGCCCCGCCGGACTCAACATGCTCTGGATCATCGGCCGCTAATCGAGCTCACACACTTGCATGCAGTAATTCAATGAAATACTTGATGAAACAATTCTATATTTTATCTTATACAATAAAATGTGTAAAAAATAAGATACCATAGGTTTTAAATAGATTATTTTTCTTATGATCTTCATCATGTTAAGACCTAAGTTACTGCTTTGAAAAAGTGTTAATACTAAGGCTGTATTGCCAAATCACCTTGTGACAGTAGTCTATGTATTTATTAAATGCTAAAGACATTTCAACAAAAGAAACTAATTTTCAAAATTCATTCTTCACCAAAGGTTATTTTAGAATAATGTGGTGACTTGTGGTAAGCCTGTCGTCAATGCACAGTCATTGATTAACTATTATTTAGTAAAACTGCCAAAAGGAGCTCTGGAATTACTAAGATCATTTGGCTATCCTGAGTTATACTAAATAGAAATCCATAATATACTTACTCCTTTGGCAGTAGATAAGGCTTTTGGTACGCCTTGTGTGAAATCCACATGAATTCTTTACTCAAATAATGGTATGGGATGCCCTGATAGCAGCACGACATGATTTTGTTTATTGGTAATCATATCTTGAATAAACAAAACCATGTTAAAAAATAACATGGTATTACATAGAATTTATTGAAAAATTCTATCTGTCACATGGAATTTTTATGGTATAATGGATAAGGTACCTGGTATATCACTATTGTCATTACAAGTTCGGTTAAACTTATCATTTTTCATTTGCTTTTTCTAATTGTATCAATATCTAGTTAGGAAAATGAAATAAAAGAAAATGCTGACCATTATTTTAAGTATTGTAATTTTAATAAAAAAGGCTTCATTTAAAAATGGTTTTATTTACAGAATTCATTTTATTTAAATTAATACTTACTATATGTAACCAAGCTTAAATCTAGAATCTTGTCTTATATGTATAAATGAATTAACAACAAAAGATGATCACAGCAATAACCAAATGGAAAAGTTGAACATGACACTTATTAAGGCCGAGCTGTGGGTGATATCGTTTCTACTTCATCGAAAAGGTCGCGCGCATCCCGTAGCTGCTGTGCGAGCGCGGCGTGCAGCGCGTCCATAAAGCCCGGCAACGAGGAGTCTCCGCACGAGTGCAGCGCGCGCGCCAGGAACGGTAGGCGACGCAGCGCGCGCGCCGACGTGCTCGCCGCCGCCGCGCTGCGCGCTACTGCCCACAGCCGTAGGCTGGCCCGCGAGCCCTCGCTCTCCGCGAACCGCGCCGCCTCCAGCACGCGCAGTGGGAACAGCTGCTCGCGCGGCACCACCACGCCGCGCGCCATTAGCTCGCCGCAGCATCCGCGCAGGATCTCATACGCCGCGCGCTCCGACGGCGGCCCCACCCGCCGCTTTATATCTGCGCGATCTACGAATGCTATGTCGATGGCGCCCGTCACGTTAGAAGTCGTCAGCACGAGCGCGTTCCGATGTCGCTTCAATCGATCCAGTTGCGTCAGGATCGCGTTGACGGCGCGGATAGAATCCGATGGCTCGAGTCCGGCGAGCGCCGCTCGGCGAGCGTGCGCGAGCGATTCCACTTCGTCGACCAGAATGCAGGCCAGAAGCCGAGGATCCTCGAGTATTTCCCGAATGCGTTCGAAAAGTTTGGCCACCAGCTTACCGCTCTCCGAGAACCATTTAGAAAACAGACCGTGAGCGTTAATTTCAAGCAAACGCGCGCGAGGAAATCTGTCCGAAAGACGCACTGCCAATTTTTGAGCGAGTGCACGGCATAAACTTGTTTTGCCAGTACCGGGTGGGCCGTGTAACAGTACCACGCGATTCCAGCTCACAATATTAGAGTCTACGCCGCGGTCGGCAAATTCAAATGCTGTCTCGACAAATCTCAATGTATCTTCCTTGAGCTTCGAGTCATATATAAGATTTTCCCACAACCCGTGGAACTCCTCGGCTGGTAGAGCCCACACGTCCGCTACGGCTAGCTCCTCACCCGAAGAATTATCAGTCATAGTGTCGGTTTCCGCGCCGAAAGAATCCAAAGTGTACACATGATAGACTAACTCTGCTTCACTTGTAACAACTTCGGAGTCATGCTCTGCATCGCAAAATGTAATAGACTGTACGTTTTCGAAAAGTTGCACATTCTCCTCGAGATCACAATTACTAATTGTTGCACCCGGAGTTAAGGTCGTAAAATTTGCCAAAAAGGAATGCACTATTTCTTTAATGTAAGTTTTATTCATGAAACTATCTTTCTTTTGAACAACTTCCACATGTAGTGGAGGACTCATTATAAAAATTATTGAAACAGTTACCGTAAATTTTAAAACTTATTTTGTATACCGGTTATTATTGCATTAGTAAGTTGTCAGAACTTTTTGAAATTTAATTTTCAAACGTCAATTCAACATTGGGGAGGAATTTAAAAAAAATTATAACCTCCATTGCCAGTTAATTAAATAAAACTTTAATAAGCTCTGTGGTTTTGTTAAATATCTATGACATAAAATTTAAGAAAGTAATAGACACAGGCCATAGGCTTGTAAATAAGTACTTATAATTATGGTATATATTATACTCATAAGTAATTTTAACTAAAATAATAACATAGCAGATATTTAAGCGAGAATAGTTGTGTATAAAATATTATTACTGTATATTTGAGTTTCGATGTAATATATGCCGCATGTGCTTGTGAATGTGAACAGTAATTGGCAAATTCAATTGAAGGCCGGAGATCGTTATTTTTAGTTTCATTGCCATCATTGCAACAGGTCTCTGGTAAAAGGAATTTTTTTTTGGTGGATGGAAAAAGCTTTAATCATACCCGTTGCCGGCCGGGAGGCCACCCAACAGGTTATGCAACATACCGACTAAAAAACATCCACGTTGCTGTTGCCGCGGAGGCCTTTACAGCTTTATCGAAAGAGAATTGCGAGAGCGAAAGCCCGCAAGTTGAAAGAAAATGGTCGACGATGACTGCTGCTGTGAAGCCCTGCGTCCCCTGAAAACGCTAGGCAATCCGAGGGCCGACAGGGAAGTGAAATCTCTTCTGGGATCGCCTTATTATATGATATTAGTGACGACCTCTGCCTCGAGAAATTCTCGTGAGGGCCGTGAAGTACTGGCGGCGAAGTCTATCCCTGTGTGTTAGCCGTAGGACCTGGCTAGTGTGGGTGCTTGTGCTAGTGTGTGTGGGGGGCTGGGCCTCGTACGCGTTATTAGTTTGGGTAATTTTGTCATCAACGTCTATGATGAGGTTTTTGGGGCGCTGCAAGCGGAGTGTTGTACCGCGCGCAGGTGTGTAATTACCCAGCGCTGCTACTAACGGGTTTGAGTGAGTTTTAGTTCTCTCGAAAGTAAAAGGTAACTATCGTTTTACCGTTTTTAAACTTAATTGGATTCTTATCCGAAAATTCTTACAATATTACACTGGCAGATAGTTAACATTGTAGCCAAATACGGCACCGAGCGCGAGGGAAAAAAAGACCTTGCCATTGTGCTTTAGGTTTCATAGCCAACGCCACTATAATTATAAAACTAACGTTTAATTATCTGTGGTACATAACAGTGATGCCAGACTGGAGAATTTTCCACAGACATGGGGCTTTAAGTGCGTAAGGACAAAATTTGGGGTTGACTTTGAACAAAGTAATAGAACATATTAATAATATTTAATAAATTGAACCACAAATATTATCTACCGTTAATCTACTGAATCGATATTATGTATAAATAGAAATTAATAATAAAATAGAAATAAGCAGATGTTTATATTCGATAAACTACTTTAAAACCTAACTAACTATCGGGCAATACCGTCTTGACATTTGAGTTGCTGCAGAGGGTCAGAGGAGTGTAGAGAACTGAGTTTTGTTATCGATTCTGTTCAGAACTGAGTGTTAGTAAATTTATAAAAGATTACTTCTAATTAAGTTATGACTCATTATTTGTAAGTGGTGTACTGGAGACTCATAAATGGGTCTATAATTGTAACAATAAGTTTTTTTATTATATCAGGCTGTAATAATGATTGGTTGAATAAAAAACCGAGCTGCAGAACGCTATGGCGGCGGACACTGCGGTGGCAGCGAGTCCCGAAGAAACTCTCGAATCACTGCTACGTGAAGCCGAAGCGCTCAAACAAAAACTAGAGGAGGAGCGACAAAAGCTAAACGATGTCACTTGTGAGTACCTTGGTGTGAACGACTTATTTCCGAAGTTCTGGGGCTACGAGCTAATGTATTTTCATTGCCAAGTTATTGAGTCACGTAGGTAGTAGGTGGTAAAAATGTAGTACAGCCTTCCACATGTCATTACTTTGAAACAATCGAAATTCTATTGTTATGAGTCGTATCAGAGCTTACGAGACAAGATTTTACTGCCCAAATGTGGGTACATTTGGGCAGTTAAATGAAACGGAAACAGTTCAAGTATTAGGGTTCAAGTATTCAAATATGCTTTTGTAATGAAAAACTAGGTGATAACAGCTTTACTGAATTTTATCAGAATGCTTGAAATAATTTACACTATAGTATTAGAAGCCTTGAAATGGATTAAAGAATGAAGCCTCTCATTTGTAGAAAACAAATACTGATAAGTTATATATCATAACCCCTACTCAGATCAGTACCTATTTAGTTACATTTATGTCTTAATATTAAGGAGCATAATGAATTATAGGTCTAACTAAGCTAAAATTTCTTTCATCTTTCTTTCGCATTCTTATAGTTCGGTATCAGAATAATTGTTATGGGTAAATTAAGTTTAGATTAGAAATCAGTGAAACTCATTGCTTAATAAAGCTTAGTCCATATCTCACATACCAAATATCTACCTTTGGGTCATGTCAAGTTGAGTTACAGACTTAATGCTTTGTTGGGATGCAAATCATGTGTTACAAGTGTTGGTTGTACTGCAGGAAGCGTTGATTGTTGTGGTGGAGGTGATAAAATCTCAGTACTTTGTTCAATAATTATTTTAAGGGACAACAAGTTATCAATTACTATATGCCAGGAGCATCACTTAATCATATTATGCAAAAAATTATAACAGGTACTTACTATGCCAATACCATATTGGTACTGCTAATTGGGAGAAGGGAGGTAGTGATTACAAAAGACAATTAATAAAATATTCTGAATATAAAAATAACTTAAAATGTAAACAAAATTGTCTTGTTTATTTTGCCTTATATAAGGGTTATGCCATATGATATGACCTAAATTTACAGTGGAATAATTTTATTAGTAACAGTAATATAAATTTGGTATGTAATTCTAATATCAATAAAAAATTCCATATATAATAATACTGATATAAACAATTAAATGCTTACTAGCAATAGAATAGTATTACCTATATAGTTAAAAGCTGGAAGGAAAAATATATTTTTATATATTCACTGAGCCAAGAATTTGGCTACTCAGAAATCTGTTGCAAGTAATTAAAATTAAATCATCAGACAATAGAGGAAATCTCTATGATAGTGAAATGTTTAAAACAAACAACAAAGAGAAACTTTACAATTTGGCAGAAAATTAATAACAACAATTGTATACACCATTATTAGCAGTGCAGTTTTCTTTACTGAAATTACAATGTCACTAAATTCTCTTCCTGCTAAATTTACTTAAAAGAGAGTGCAACCACTTGTTACTATTTTTAAAAAATTCAGACAGTTAATTCAAATAGTATTAAAAAAAGGTTTAACACTATAGAAGTTAAGAAAACAGCAGGTTTATTGGGGTTGTGTGTGGAAATGACTCCCTCAATAATATATATAATGGGACCTCATTTGGCCATTATGTTTATAGTAGTGTAGAATCTGAAGTATTTCCTGAACTAATGAAATGAAACAGCAAAGTCATACCTAAGGCTAAATCTGGTAGTACATTGGACCCCTCTAACTTTAGACCAATTTCTGCACTACCAACACCTAATAAATTTTTTCAACAAATAGTTTTCAATCAATTAAAAATCAAGGCATTTTATGTCAAATAAACTGTACACCATAAACAATTTGGTTTTACATTCAATAAATAATTTCTCTTTCTCATATTTGTGAATTATATTTCTAAAAGTTTGTTACCAATGGTGTAAGTTCTTCTGAGTCTAATATATTAATAGGCGTTCTGTAGGGCTTGATTCTCAGCCCATTCCTGTTTCTTTTATAAATGACTGACCTTTCTTTATAGTGGATAAACATGATATCATATTAATAATGCAATGAAAAAAATAGTTAATTGGTTTAACATTAATAATTTGGTGGCTTCTAAACTCAACAGTAATTAAACTAAACATATAAAATTTACTACAACTAATATTAAAAATTTAGATACCAAAGTACTTATCAATGATAGTTTATTTAGTTCCATAGCATAACTTTGCTGTGGGGACATGCAACTGATATAGAAACAGTATTTGTTTAATGAAAAAAGGCCATAACAGCAATCTATAATCTCAGTTCTCAAAATCTCTTAGGGATAAATGAAAGAAATAAATATTCTAACCTTGGTTTTTCAATACATATAAAAATGTAATGTATGTACATAAAAAACATTTAATCAGAATGGTTATATTCATAATGTAAATACTAGGATCAGATAGCATTGGTCTTCCAAGCTGCCTTTGTCTAAGCATTCGGCTTTTTCCCTATTGTAAAAAGCTGTCTGACCGTCGGAGTTGATTAGGGGCCAATAGGCAGTGTGCGAGGGCGAGATGTCCTCCATTAGCCTGTCCCACCTTTGACCTCTCAACTCTGCCATACACTCTTTAACTTCCCCTTGGAGTTGGTCAGTCCTGTAACGGTCGTATGACCTATTGGCAGCATTTTTCTCTCTCAACAGCTGCCTGATTTCTGGGGGCAGTTCAAAACGGCGATCATTCGCTGCCTTGACCTGCCTGGAGGATACTCGGAAGGCGGTTTTGAGGTGAGAGGTGAGATGGTCGACGGTCGACGGCGGTTGGCGCCGTGTCTTTATTATCGACTATGTCCGTAATATTTGCTAAATCCGGAGAGTCCGTAGACTCGAGATATTTCTCGAGCTTACGCCAGTCCGTCACGGTTTCAGTCATAGTGACCTCTGCGTGCGGCTGTCCTAGCCTCATTATGACCGGGCGATGGTCCGAGTTGAGTTCGTGGTGAACTTCTACTGATCTTAGTGGGAGTGATACGTTCTTTAGGAGAGCGATATCTAATTTGCCCGGACTTTGGTTCCTCTGAACGGTTTTTGGGGACCGATAATGTCAAAATTTAAATTTAAACTTTGTGATAGGAGGGCGAGTCTTGCTATTTACGTCTTCCGCTATTAACACCGAGTCGCTACAGTTGAGCAGTGCCTCGATGTCGCCCCTTAAAACAGTTTTGTAATAAATTGACGTGCCGCCTCCGGGAGCGGGAGCTCGTTTCCAACTCAGCGATAATTAGCTATTTTAGGGTCGCGTATGTTATACTTGAGCAAGGACTCTTGTATTAACATAATATCTAGCTGATGGACTGTGATAAATTCCCTTACTTCATCCATTTGTTTTTTCAAGCCGTGCGTTAAAGAAGCCGACAGCTAGAGATCTAGGTTTGAGTCTACAGTTAATGTCTTCCATTGGAATTGATTACAGACCATCTTACTATTTTTTAGTTGTTTTATGTCTTTACAGCCTCCGGGAGTAAATAGTAGGTTCGTTAATTTTTCTTAACTAAGTTGCTGAACGCCTCGTGTACGGCGAGCTGTTCTGTGGGAGCTAGCACCAGCTGCATTGGCAAGGTTCCCTCGCGGGTTTATTCCGCAAGTGTCCTTACTTCCGCCGTGTCGATTGCACCGAAGGTGTGCAACAGCTGGGAGAGGTCCTCCATGTGCGTCATTGTAGTCGACGCTAGTGTGCGCAGGTTGTGCGGTCTTGGAGCCACTGCGGGCGAAATGGGAGCCGCTGCGAGTGTGATGGGAGCTCTTAACACCATATGCAAGGGTTTAACCCATGCGTTGGCAGGTATTGAGGCTGGAATAAGCCTCTCCGTTGGTAGGGCTTTCATTTGACGGGGGAACGATACAGAGGGGAATCCGCTTCTTTTATGAATAATATTGTAATATTATACTATTAAAACGTTTTGTATAAATAAATACGAAAAAAGAGGATATCTACAGAGTTTCTTTCGCCGGTTTCTTCTCCGTCAGAGGAACCCCGTTACGAAACGGTGTTAGGTTTTTAAAAAAAAACGTGTGACAAGTGAAATTGATGTTTCTTATGTTGATGAACAAATGATTTTTTAACGTGGTAGAGCCACGCGGCGGCTTTTGCTGTCGCAGGAATGGGCCGGCTCGTCCGGATAAGTACCACGGCCTCGCAGAATACCGGCGTGAAGTAGAGGCATCTTGTGCTTCTGCGTTTCGTGCGGTGAGTGAGGTAACCGGAGGCCCTCCCCCCCCCTCCCCCCTCCCCAAATATGGTAGCGGTATATAATTTTGAGCTACCCCAGGAGGGTACCAGTACCTACGGTTCTGGAGAATCCCTCACTGAGCATCCACGTTTAGGCTTTCCTACGCTACCTAATCGTGGATGCTCAGTCTGCCCCGCGTATTCTGGGGGCAATATTCCGCTCTCTTTCTTTCCTACTCGAGGCAAACGCAGCAAGGAAACTATGGCATCCCCTACCGCGCTCGCCGTGGATTTCTGCAATATCAGGGGACTCCACTCGAACCTTAGCGCCGTTCATTACCATCTTGAAACGGCGAAGCCGGCCTTGCTTTTTCTTACAGAGACTCAGATATCGTCTCCGGCTGATACCTCTTATCTCCATTACCCGGGGTACAAACTGGAACACTCCTTTGTGCCCCGTGCCGGAGTTTGCGTATACGTCAGAGATGATATCTGTTCTCGACGCCTCGGTAGTCTTGAAGGTTTGGACCTATCTACCCTTTGGCTGCGCATCGACACCGACGACCATCCGCGCGTCTATGCGTGCCTTTACAGGTCCCAAAGCGGTAATACCTTAACTGACCGACTCATCGACCACATACAAATGGCTACAGATTCCGTGCTACAACAGATCCCATCCGCAGAGATCGTGATTCTCGGCGATTTTAATGCCCACCACACCGATTGGCTCGGTTCTCGCATAACCGATCATGCGGGGAGATCTGTTCACGACTTTGCATTAGCATATGGCCTGACACAACTGGTAACCTCGCCGACGCGGATCCCAGACGTGGAAGGTCATACACCTTCCCTGTTGGACCTTTTGCTGACCTCACACCCGGACGGATATTTGGTCTCAGTCGATGCTCCTCTTGGCTCGTCGGACCACTGTCTGATCCGGAGTGTAGTGCCTATCGCGCGCCGATCCCGAACGCGATCTGCGGGCTTCCGCCGTGTGTGGCGCCGACCTATAGTGCAGATTGGGATGGAATGCGGTCTTTCTTTGCTTCCTACCCATGGGGGCAGGTTTGCTTCTCGCTGGATGATCCCAACGTCGTTGCAGATTCTGTCACCGATGTGGTACTTCAGGGAATGGAACTTTTTATTCCGTTCTCTGCAGTGCCTGTCGGAGGTAAATCCCAGCCTTGGTTTGGTCGCACCTGCAAAATAGCGTCACGCCGAAAGCGGAAGTGCTACCAGGCCTGGGCCGATGCATCGGCGTCTCGGGATGCAAAAACCAGTGCTCTTAAATACGAGTACAACTCTGCCTCCAGGTCCTTCAAAAGAGTTATCGCTGCGGCAAAGTTAAAGCACATTGGCAGAATTGGCGAGAGACTAGTTCGCCTCCCATCGGGATCCCGCGCATTCTGGTCTCTCGCCAAGGCTGTCCAGGGAATTTCTGTCAGCCATCTCTCCCATCTCTACACAAGGAGGATGATTCGCTGGCCCATACTGCAAAAGAGAAAGCCGATCTCTTGGGCTCTCTTTTTGCATCCAACTCGACTCTTGATGACCGGGGAAACTCTCCACCTACCATCCCGTGGTGTAAGTGCTCCATGCCGGAAATTCAGTTTCTGCAGAGCTCAGTGCGAAAGGCACTCCGCTCCCTGGACATTCATAAGTCGAGTGGGCCGGAGGGAACCCCCCAATTGTGCTGAGGATGTGTGCCCCTGAGTTGGCACCGGTTCTCACGCGTCTTTTCCGGCACTCCTACTCTTCAGGCGTCGTCCCGGAATCTTGGAAGACAGCATTTGTGCATCCAATACCCAAAAAAGGCGACCGCTCTGATCCGTCCAACTACAGGCCTATTGCCATCACTCCCTTGTTATCTAAAATAATGGAGTCACTCATCAACACCCAGCTCCTGAGGTACCTGGAGGAACACCAGCTCATCAGTGACCGACAGTACGGTTTCCGTCGCGGACGATCAGCTGGTAATCTTCTAGTTTACCTGACTCACCGATGGGCAGAAGCAGTTGAGTCTAAGGGGGAGGCTTTGGCGGTTAGTCTGGACGTAGCGAAAGCATTTGATAGGGTTTGGCATAAAGCGCTTCTTTCAAAGCTTTCATCTTACGGGGTTCCTGAGAGATTGTGCAACTGGGTCACCAGCTTCCTCACGGATCGGAGCATCAAGGTTGTTGTCGACGGTGCATGCTCGGACCCCAAACCCGTGAATGCTGGTGTTCCACAAGGCTGTGTGCTATCTCCCACTCTGTTCCTTCTGCATATCAACGACATGCTACAAATCAGTAGCATTCATTGCTATGCAGACGACAGCACGGGTGATGCCCTATATACAGGCCGTGCGAATATTTCTCGGGAACACGTCGACGAGTGCCGGAACAAACTTGTGTCTGAAGTCGAGACCTTGTTATTCAAAGTCTCGGATTGGGGTCGACGTAATTTGGTCCTATTCAACCCCAAAAGACACAGGTTTGCGCGTTCACCGCTAAAAGAATCCTTTGTCGTTTCTCCTCTTTTGAGAACATTCCCTTATTGGCTCAGCCAGTATCAGAATCCTTGGCGTTGACATATCGAGCGACGTTCAGTTCCGTGGTCACTTGGAGGAAAGCCCAATTTGGCCTCCAAAGCTTGGTGTGCTCTGTAGAGCGGGACAGTATTTCATGCCGGTCCACCGTTTGCAACTTTATAAGGCGCAAGTTCGGCCCCACATGGAATACTGTTCTCATCTCTGGGCAGGGGCACCCCAGTACCAACTCCTTCCATTTGACCGCATCCAACGTCGAGCGGCTCGAATTGTCGGCGACCAAGCTCTCTGATCGGCTTGATCCTTTGGCCTTGCGAAGAGATGTTGCTTCTCTTTGCATTTTTTACAAAATTTTCCACGGGGAATGTTCTGAGGAACTGTTCGGATTGATCCCAGCTGCTGAGTTTCATCATCGTACATCGCGACTGAATTCGAAGTTCCATCGATACCACCTAGATGGTTGGCATTCCACCACAGTGCGTTTTAATCGAAGTTTTCTGCCACGCACTTCGACTTTGTGGAATCAGCTGTCGGCAGCAGTATTTCCGAATAGTTACGACTTAGGGACCTTCAAGAAAAGAGCTTATTCCTTCCTTAAAGGCCGGCAGCGCATCTGTAGCTCCTCTGGTGTTGTGGATGTTCGTGGGCGTCGGTGATCACTTACCATCAGGTGTGCCGCACGCTCGTTTGCCCCCTTCTTCTATAAAAAAAAAAAAAATTGAAATGATTTGGTGCATGGTGGGTAAGAGGGTGAGTGGTGCTCTTTTTTTCTTCACACTGGGTAATATATACCATGTATTTTATATACATATTTTTCCAGTGTCATGTGTTGCTGAACGTTTGGAACCAATTAACTTTCCGAATGTGAAGCTGCGCCGTGTTCTCAAGGGCCATCAGTCAAAAGTGCTATGTTCTGACTGGTCTCCAGATAAGCGCCATATCGTTTCATCTTCACAGGTATGTAAAATATCATTATATGTCCGAAAAAAATGTTTCAATACATTGCGCTAGTATGGACGCTTGAGCCCCTTATGTGGTCAGTAAGAGGCCGACGGTTTGATTGTGATGAGATAAAGAATGGAACAGAGATGTGACGGTGGTGGCTATTTTCTGCAACTAACCTGTGATCTAAAATGTTGGGAGCACATGACATGATGCTAACTCAAAATAACATCCTTATTCTGATCACAGTCACCGCCGAAGAAAATGTGTATAATCAGAAGATGCCATACTCTCATGTAGTACAAGACCGAGCACTTAAGTTATCAAGGCACATTATATGTGATTCATTCAAGTATTCAATCAATTCAGTCAATTACAATGTAGTCTTTCAGGGTAGGTACGTAGGTTATAATGCGTCAACTGTGACAATTGTGTCATTCCTTATCACCACCACGAACAACAAATATTACATGGCAACCATGACAGGCCCGATCCGGCAACATTCGGATTAAGTCAGACCGAAATTACCCAAAGTGTCCATTGAATCTTCACTTTCATTTGGAAGTGGCTTATGCCCAGCAGTGGAATATTCCATTGGACAAATTGGATTAGATGTTGGAGAGATGAAAAAGTATACCTATTGAAGTATGTGGGACACTTGCTATACACAAGTATTTCATATGTTTAAGATAATTCTGTAGGTAAACATTCCGATTATGCTAACAGGATGGAAAGATCATAATCTGGGATGCATTCACCGCCACCAAGGAGCTCACCATTTCCATGCCCAGCACTTGGGTCATGGCTTGCGCATACGCGCCCTCCGGCAACATGGTCGCAGCGGGGTTTGTTCTTTTGGATTTCTTAGTCATCATACTTTTGTTTATTAGTCAATAACAATAAGAACATTGTTTACAGTCATTCATATTTAACGTAATGATCCAACTCCCAGTCCTTGTAGTGTTGTGTTTATTTTATTTGTTTCGGATCTCACCTGTATCAATTTCTGTGACCCATGAACTCATGATCCTGTTTATAATATTTTGTGATACAAAATGTTGACGTACACACATGACGGTCACTACAAACCAATTAGATACGCTATTTTCGAGTAGCGCAAATGGTTATGTTTGAAAAGTAACGAAGTTCCACTTGTTTTTGAGATAATTGATTAGAATTAATTTTTATGTAAATTCGTAAGTAATCGGAACGCTAACGGCGGGCGATGTGGCGCACAGGGGGCTGGACAACAAGGTGACGGTGTTCCGGCTGGGCGCGGCGGACGAGGAGCCGGCCCGCAAGCGCACGGTGGCCACGCACACGTCTTACACGGCGTGCTGCCTGTTCCCCAGCACCGACCGCCAGCTGCTGACCGGTGGCGGCGACGGCACCTGCGCGCTCTGGGACGTCGAGTCCGGCCAACTGCTGCAGAGCTTCCAGGTCAGCGCGGCGCTGCTACACCCGTTCTCTCGCCACTGCTCACAACTCACCTCACCGAACATTATCGTGTCACGAATATGCAACCGATGTCCCGTCCCGTCCGCCCGCCCCGCCCCCGCCCCCGCCCCCGCCCCCGCGCCTCGTCAGTTACCAACGAGCCCCAAAGGCACGCGGTAACATGTGCGGTTCAATTTCAGAATACAGAACAAACCAGATCTCGCAAATTACATTAGACACTGTTATCTGTTTAATTATTGTCTAATTATGGAAATAAAAAGTATTTGAAACCTTCTAAGTGTATGAACATTAAACATTGCTCGGACACCTGTTCATCTTTACTCAAAATAGCTATTCTTTTTTGCCCAATTTACCTTTTTACGCTTTGTCGTTGTCCTGGTGCCTGAATCGCCAAACGTCCTCCGGCCAATTTGTGTCTGTTGGGTATCGGTTGGGGATAATTAAGTTTAGACGAATGATACTTTACGAATTGGGAAGTATAACTCATAATGAAAACGTACATTGGTAATAAAACTATGGCTACACTGTAGTTGAGCTTTTAATTATTAGCCATGGTTGAAGAGACGAGATTGCCCAAAATCCCTCAAATGTCAATCTCCAGAAACAAAGCTATTAGGTTACATATGAAATAGGCTTTTATGAAATTATGTATTTAATCAATTGAACTATGTACCATAATTATGTATGCCCTTTCGCCATTTTATAGGTAGTTCATTGGTTGGATTACTGAAAAACCTTTGGGAGCGAGAGTCAATATAATCACTGTGAAATTGTTGACAATACAGATCTGCCGTAATGGTCTGGACAGATCTTAAGAAGCTGTAGTATATGACACCAGCACCGCCCCACCAAACACTCAGCAGTACACACTAGTAGTACTTTTTCCTGAGTCAACTATCGCTTGGGACAGGATTCGGCCGGTGCTCCTGGGTTTAAGCACTGCGAGGAGCGATTCCGACCGTCGCACAGAATCCATTTCTCATCACAAGTAACGATACGATTCTAAATTCTCTCGTTATCGTGTCGGAGGAGTAATGTAACGCGGCACTCGATGCGTGTCCGTTGGTGCGCTTCACTCAGCTCACGCGGTACCTATTGCTCGAGCTTCGCCTTCGCTTTTCCAATTTGTTTCAAGTGAATTAAAATTGTGTTGTCGCTAACTCTGACGTGGTTTGCGATGGATCCGCTTCCACGACCATCTTTAATTCGTCATTGTCAACTAGGATCTTCGGCCGACGGCCGGCGGGGCCTGCTTAAATTGCCGTGGGGTCATCTCTACTAGCACAGCGCGCTACTTAGCCCTCCATCCAATCATCTGTCGCTACGCTTCATGTTTGACGCTCGCAGGCGCACAGCGCGGACGTGATGTGCCTGGACCTGGCGGCGTCGGAGATGGGCGACACGTTCGTGTCGGGCGGCTGCGACCGCGCGGCGCTCGTGTGGGACATGCGCAGCGGCCACGCGGTGCAGGCCTTCGACACGCACGACTCCGACGTCACCAGCGTGCGCTTCCACCCCGCGGGCGAGGTAGCGAGGTAGAGAGGTGGCGAGGTAGCGAGGTAGAGAGGTGGCGAGGTAGCGAGGTAGAGAGGTGGCGAGGTAGCGAGGTAGAGAGGTGGCGAGGTAGCGAGGTAGAGAGGTGGCGAGGTAGCGAGGTAGAGAGGTGGCGAGGTAGCGAGGTAGAGAGGTGGCGAGGTAGCGAGGTAGAGAGGTGGCGAGGTAGCGAGGTAGAGAGGTGGCGAGGTAGCGAGGTAGAGAGGTAGCGAGGTAGAGAGGTGGCGAGGTAGCGAGGTAGAGAGGTGGCGAGGTAGCGAGGTAGAGAGGTGGCGAGGTAGCGAGGTAGAGAGGTGGCGAGGTAGCGAGGTAGAGAGGTGGCGAGGTAGCGAGGTAGAGAGGTGGCGAGGTAGCGAGGTAGAGAGGTGGCGAGGTAGCGAGGTAGAGAGGTGGCGAGGTAGCGAGGTAGAGAGGTGGCGAGGTAGCGAGGTAGAGAGGTGGCGAGGTAGCGAGGTAGAGAGGTGGCGAGGTAGCGAGGTAGAGAGGTGGCGAGGTAGCGAGGTAGAGAGGTGGCGAGGTAGCGAGGTAGAGAGGTGGCGAGGTAGCGAGGTAGAGAGGTGGCGAGGTAGCGAGGTAGAGAGGTGGCGAGGTAGCGAGGTAGAGAGGTGGCGAGGTAGCGAGGTAGAGAGGTGGCGAGGTAGCGAGGTAGAGAGGTGGCGAGGTAGCGAGGTAGAGAGGTGGCGAGGTAGCGAGGTAGAGAGGTGGCGAGGTAGCGAGGTAGAGAGGTGGCGAGGTAGCGAGGTAGAGAGGTGGCGAGGTAGCGAGGTAGAGAGGTGGCGAGGTAGCGAGGTAGAGAGGTGGCGAGGTAGCGAGGTAGAGAGGTGGCGAGGTAGCGAGGTAGAGAGGTGGCGAGGTAGCGAGGTAGAGAGGTGGCGAGGTAGCGAGGTAGAGAGGTGGCGAGGTAGCGAGGTAGAGAGGTGGCGAGGTAGCGAGGTAGAGAGGTGGCGAGGTAGCGAGGTAGAGAGGTGGCGAGGTAGCGAGGTAGAGAGGTGGCGAGGTAGCGAGGTAGAGAGGTGGCGAGGTAGCGAGGTAGAGAGGTGGCGAGGTAGCGAGGTAGAGAGGTGGCGAGGTAGCGAGGTAGAGAGGTGGCGAGGTAGCGAGGTAGAGAGGTGGCGAGGTAGCGAGGTAGAGAGGTGGCGAGGTAGCGAGGTAGAGAGGTGGCGAGGTAGCGAGGTAGAGAGGTGGCGAGGTAGCGAGGTAGAGAGGTGGCGAGGTAGCGAGGTAGAGAGGTGGCGAGGTAGCGAGGTAGAGAGGTGGCGAGGTAGCGAGGTAGAGAGGTGGCGAGGTAGCGAGGTAGAGAGGTGGCGAGGTAGCGAGGTAGAGAGGTGGCGAGGTAGCGAGGTAGAGAGGTGGCGAGGTAGCGAGGTAGAGAGGTGGCGAGGTAGCGAGGTAGAGAGGTGGCGAGGTAGCGAGGTAGAGAGGTGGCGAGGTAGCGAGGTAGAGAGGTGGCGAGGTAGCGAGGTAGAGAGGTGGCGAGGTAGCGAGGTAGAGAGGTAGCGAGGTAGAGAGGTGGCGAGGTAGCGAGGTAGAGAGGTGGCGAGGTAGCGAGGTAGAGAGGTGGCGAGGTAGCGAGGTAGAGAGGTGGCGAGGTAGCGAGGTAGAGAGGTGGCGAGGTAGCGAGGTAGAGAGGTGGCGAGGTAGCGAGGTAGAGAGGTGGCGAGGTAGCGAGGTAGAGAGGTGGCGAGGTAGCGAGGTAGAGAGGTGGCGAGGTAGCGAGGTAGAGAGGTGGCGAGGTAGCGAGGTAGAGAGGTGGCGAGGTAGCGAGGTAGAGAGGTGGCGAGGTAGCGAGGTAGAGAGGTGGCGAGGTAGCGAGGTAGAGAGGTGGCGAGGTAGCGAGGTAGAGAGGTGGCGAGGTAGCGAGGTAGAGAGGTGGCGAGGTAGCGAGGTAGAGAGGTGGCGAGGTAGCGAGGTAGAGAGGTGGCGAGGTAGCGAGGTAGAGAGGTGGCGAGGTAGCGAGGTAGAGAGGTGGCGAGGTAGCGAGGTAGAGAGGTGGCGAGGTAGCGAGGTAGAGAGGTGGCGAGGTAGCGAGGTAGAGAGGTGGCGAGGTAGCGAGGTAGAGAGGTGGCGAGGTAGCGAGGTAGAGAGGTAGCGAGGTAGAGAGGTGGCGAGGTAGCGAGGTAGAGAGGTGGCGAGGTAGCGAGGTAGAGAGGTGGCGAGGTAGCGAGGTAGAGAGGTGGCGAGGTAGCGAGGTAGAGAGGTAGCGAGGTAGAGAGGTGGCGAGGTAGCGAGGTAGAGAGGTGGCGAGGTAGCGAGGTAGAGAGGTGGCGAGGTAGCGAGGTAGAGAGGTGGCGAGGTAGCGAGCTAGCGAGGTGGCGAGGTAGCGAGGTAGAGAGGTGGCGAGGTAGCGAGGTAGAGAGGTAGCGAGGTAGCGAAGTAAAGACGTGGCGCCACCCGCGCTCTGCCGTAGTTTGGTTCAAAGTACGCGGTAAGGTTCTCTCCGTGTATTTATTTTTTAACTTCCTCAATTTCTGAAAAGATCTGTTAGAGTATGTTCTTTGTTCTAGTTTATATGACATAATAAAATAAATCGTAACCAGTTTATATCACCAGATAATCCAGTCATTGTATAGTAATAATATAAAAGTGTTCATTTCAAATGGCTTATAATGCCCAGGTTTTATTCATTCATTTCATTCCATGTTTGTAATTACCCATCGCAAGTGAAAGCATGTGATTTTAGTTAAGAATGTAGGTCCCCTGAAGTACTTTTCTTTTAAAAACAAACAATGCTACAAAAGCAAAGACCCATATATATGTTAAGGTTTTTGGTTTAAATAATTATTTTTAAGAAACTGTCTGATCAAGTCACAATCCCAAAGAACCTGTTAAGTATATATTATTTATTGTAGCATATTAAGTATGTGCTTGTCGTTGACTAGTCTGTTACGGATGGAAACGGAAAGATGTTCGACTGCGACCTCGGAAGTGACAAATGTTATCATTTTACATCCTTGTAAAAGTTTTGTTCAAGGTTTTTTTATATTGTCCTAAATTTTTAGACCCACTTTTGAAAGGTGCAATATTATTTAAATGAATGTGTAAGGGCCCTATCTGACACATCTATATTGTATTATTATCAATAAACTCAATGTTAATTAATATAATTGTTGTTGCTCTTTACTAAGTTTAAAGAAGTTCCCTAAGTGAAGCTGTGACCGTACTCCGACGCTGGGCGGTTCTGCGTCACACACACAGTAATATACAAAAGCTGGTAATATAAATTTCTGTACGTGGCAGAGCCAAGCGGCGGCTTTTGCTGCTGCTTGAATGGGCCGGCTCAACCGGGTTAGCACCACGGCCTCGCAGAATACCGCCATGAAGTAGAGGCATTTTGCACTTCGGCAATTCAAGCGGTGAGTGAGGTAACCGGAGGCTCTCTCCCCCATACCCCTCCTCATCCTCCCTCCCATCTCCTAAATATCCTTCAGCACCTCTGGGGTTGCCGATGTACGTGGGCGACAGTAATCACATACCACCAGGTGACACGCTTGCTCGTTTGCCCTCTTTCCCATAAAAAATTAACTTAACTGTATTTCGTTGTGCTGACTGATGACTTTTCTCATGACGTCGCAATGGACACAAGCTCAATTTTTTTTATTTTTACCGCTTTACGCTACCGTATGATATTTTTAACGAGTAGCTCGAACGTGGTGAGTTTCCTTCTAAATGGAAAATGGCTAATCTCCATTCTTTCTGACGTAGAGAAATTATTTGAGTCTGCTCCAAGAATACTATTTCACATTTGAACTTGCTCCGCCGGACTAGCGCCACGGCCTCGAGGAACCCTGGCCTCAAGTCGCGGCACCTTGTGCTTCAATGTCGATAACAGGCATCGACATTTTTTTTGCAACGGTTAACAATATCAAAAAAAAACTATACTAAATATAAATTTTTCGACAATTTTTGTTTTTGATTGAAATTTTTGAAAGTGATTGTCTTTAAGCATAAGTCGTTGTTTATTGCAACACTTTACTTTTTAGTTTCTAAGAGGATACATTTGTGTGCAAACTGAATGCAGGAAGTAAACAAATAAAAAGAATGTATATATTCCTTTAGGCAGTTAACCCCAAATCTGTAAGCCCACTTAAAAAGTTTATACGATTAAAAACAACTTTTATCGCGAATACTCACAATAAATTATCATTCACGATATATGTAATTTAAAATCACATACAAATACACATGTATATTTATGAACAATATGTTTTGGTATAAAATACGTGTTGTAGATTCATATATATATTTGAATAACTACCTTGAATATAGTTATCAGTTCTCACGAAAACTTGAGAGACAATTACCTACCAACTTCATGGTGTCCCTTTTAGGAGTCGGTGTGCGCGCGCATCGTAAAAATTCGCTCTCATCATTTGTCCCAAACGTGCCAAAAGAAGTATACCTTAAAAAAAAAAAGAAAAATTATCTACAGAAAGAAACCTAATTGCGAATGAACGATGTACGTTAAAACTAAAACTAAAAACCTAGTTAAAGTCTTTAGCAATAATATTTTTTTTTAATAAAAGTGAGGTTAGAAATTGTTTAATAAACAATTAAAAAACTCCAACTTTAATTTAAATATTCGCGGAGATGCTGCTACGAGTATCTGCGGATTTATCTGAGCGATCATTGGAATCAGAATCGGAAACGCGAGATCCTCACATTACGGAAGCTCCTGTTGTTCCAGATACATAAAAGGTATGACATGCCAGTCACTACAAAGTGACTGTAGCAAATGGGGTCTCTCCATCCATAAAGATGGCGCGCTAACTGTTTAGGGGTTAAACCTCTCGACAAACAGACGGCAGGATTTTCAGAGCAGGTCCTGTACGACCTACCATAAAAATCTTTAATACTAACTTAACACC
The DNA here is from genome assembly GCA_029286595.1 of Bhutanitis thaidina. NCBI lineage: Eukaryota > Metazoa > Arthropoda > Insecta > Lepidoptera > Papilionidae > Bhutanitis > Bhutanitis thaidina. The sequence continues at coordinate 49,313 of JAGSMS010000041.1, read as the reverse complement.
AATATTATTTAATAATAACCCTTAGGTTAGAAGCTAAATTGCGTTCAAGACTACGTCAAGCAATATGAAAGGAGTCTTCAAAAGCAGAGGCCTCCATCTTGCGAGGCAAGTTAAACTAGTACCTGCCGAATGAGTTTCTTCCAATTGTAACAGTAAAAGTAAAATAGCAGTCTATAAGAGTGCCCACTGCTGGGCAAAGACCTCTAAAAATATCTGAGTGGGTTTTGGAGCCGGGAGGGGCGCGCCACACTGCTCCTGTCGGGGTTGGAGGGCTTCATCGAAATAATATTTTTAATTATTTTTCTGACATGCAGGTTTTCACGCGATGTTTTCTTACAGCGCAGAGCACGAGGTAAATACACCACTTAAAATTACTATTAACAATTTTAGTAGTTAATTTAATATTTTTAAGACCTGCTATAAGCGCAGCGTCTTTATCTACCGCATACTCCACATCTACGGAGCCTGGAACGGAACGCGTCAAAGAAAATAATTGATTGAAATAAGTAACAGCTAAAGCGCTTTAATCGTGGTATTTTAACGAAAGAGCATTCCATGCCGTTTTATAGTATCCAGCTGCTGGAACAAACCCGTCTGCAACGGCTTTGGCAATGCCTGTTAAGTGATACAATGAGTAATGAATACGCTCCGCATCAGTAGTCGATGGATCATCGCGGTAACCCCCTCTCTTAAATGTTTCATCATAGAAAGATGAAAACTCTTGGTCGTTGTATTTTGCACGGTCAAGATCAAAACACCTCGAGGAAGTTGGCTCAGCTGTACAGTAAAGTACATCCTAAATGTGCTGAAATATCTTCACGTGTCCAATCGATGTTTTAGTTGATTGCACATATTCACTATGCAACTATTCCGAATGATTTCTTGGTTGATTGATCCACGCCTTTCCTGTTGATCAATTCCGGCCGGTTTTTCTCTATTTCTTGTTGATGTCTCATCAGCTGTTGGCAGTAGAGATCCGAATCGAAGGTTTTGGCCGGTGGTAAAAGCACATAATGAACGATGCCCTTCCAATCCCACCATACACACAACATCACCTTAGTGCGAGTAAATCCGCGATTCGCTATTGTCTGTGGAGCTTGACTGCCCTTTGACCATGATCTTTTTCGCACGTTCTTGACGAGGTAATCCACTTTTCTTCAAAAACAGTTCAATAGATAATTGCATATGAGTACACGATTTTTTATGTTTCTTTTTTGTATAAACCAGACATTTTCAAATGGGTCAAAACTGTTTAGTGGTCAACCCCTAGCTCTTTAGCTATGCCATAACTACTAATATGGCGCTCTTGCTATACTTTTTCAAAAATACCATCGACTTTATTCGTGACGTTTTTGTTTAGTATACATAATATAATACACACGAAAAATGCAATAAACCTAAGTATCAAGACGTGTCGTTCCTACTAACCAGTCAACGCTTGCACATGGCTCAATATCGATGATTGTGTTTGTTCTGCACCTTGTTCATCAAGTATTCTTTGATAAACATTGAAAACAATATTTCTTGCTTGCGATCGAAGAGATTTCTTCGACCTTTTTAACACCTTTTTAAAGGATCAGATCCTGGTACACCTATACAACTAAACAGATTTTATTGCAACTTATTACTTTTTTCCGACCTTGTATATTAAATGTTTGATTTATTTAATTTTTTAAATTCTTATAACGCTTAGGCTTATTGTATATATTTAGACAAATGTCTACGCTACTGCTTTGCAGTTATTGTGAGATACTTAACAGGTGTGTGGATGTTAGGTATTGTGCGTTTTCAGTAATATTTTTTCTTCGTTATATGGAGTGTTATTATGTTGTTTACTACAAATTATTCGGACTACATCTTTCATAAAGACACATGACTTTAAGCAGCAAACTTTGCGCTTATTCAAGAATGAACAAAAATGTACAATTATATGTTTCTTTCTATATCCCGATAATAAAATGAGCTAATGCGTAGTAGTAGTATGCGTAGTTTTTTATTTTTATGTTATTGAATAGGGGCGATTTTCTGTGGAAAAAAATACTTTGCCCAACTCCGCATGTAAAAAAAAACAATAAAATGGTATAAATGTTACCGAGTCCGAAGAGAAGTGCAGCAATAGCTCTTTCACCATAATTATCACCCACACAGGCATTAGACTCGATACTAGGCGATATATACCACTAACATTTAATAGGCGACCCGCGTTTCGCCTTGCAACAAGGCATTGTATCCCTTACAGCAAGGCGAAGTATTTACTGTGTTAAATTGTGTCATAACTTCGAAACAATTAAAGGTAAAAAAGATCTGAGTTACTCTCAAGTCTCGTTTAAAGGAGTTTTATTTTAAAAAATAATTACGAATATATGAAACTTGTATGGATTTTTCCTTTCCTAGGACATATTTCACCGTCTAGGATAACGACTTATTTACTAACAAGGCCCTCGGCTTAAGGCTATTTCAGCTACAAGCCGTCAGTTTAAAGTTATATTAAAAAAGTCTGTAGATATTCCGATTTTTCTAAGGACAGTCTACGGATTTCTACGGATTTTTCATGCTCATCCTACGGATATTTAAAAATCGTATTTGGCAGCACTGAACTGTCATATGTCAATGTCACTTATCAGATACCTACATTCTTTCCATTTCTATCATTTTGAATCTATCTGTCTTTGTGCGCCATCTTGCGCAGTTCTTTCTGTTGTAAGTTTTATTTTTAATAAAACAGTTCCTTTGTGATTCATTTAAATTGTTTTTGTCAATTACGTACATTATTTTTTCAGTTATTGTGAACGCATGTGCTCCTGATCTCAGGTAGCTATGGTACAAGCAACGTTTTATTTGCCATTGGCACTGGCCTATCTATTTTTAGGCAGTGTGGTGCCATCAAATGCTCAAAGTAAGTACCTTGAATTTAATTGAAACCTTTTACTATCCGACCATTTTTATTTTTTAAATTATACTCATGATTAAAGGAAAACCTGCATGTACTGACCTATTTTAGCGAGTCGATGCGGTGCCCTAGTTTAACAGGGTGATGTCATAGACGTCAGTGTCGAGTTTAGGACCATTGATTATTTGCATTAGTTGTGTAGATAATTATAAGAATGTTAATTGGAAATGATTAATTTCTTCCTGTTTTTCGTTATGATAATGTTTTCCAAATACATTTTGCTACGAAATTGGTGATTATAAGACTAGAATTGCCTTTGTTTTCTTTGTTAATTGATTTCTTTTTTAATATTTGTCTTATAATTTCATTAATTTATTGTTACATAATTATATTTTCATATGATTTATTCTATAATGTTTACATTTAAATTGTTTCCCAAATGTTCATTATGTTTGTTAAGGAATGCTAAAGTAAACACTACTTTGTGGTTCATATAGGTATTATTTTGATCTTTTCTATTAGAGACACTTTCTATAGTTCCTTGTATACACAGTAGTTAATATGACATTGTTGGAGAATGTGTACCTGGCAGAAAACAATATTGTCTCACCATTCAATTATTATAAAATAATTCAAGAATTATGATTTACGTAACCATGGATGATATTTAGTTAAAATTTTTAAATAAATCTTGCATTGTTCATTTATCATGCATCAAAACCTGATCTATATAATATATAGAAATAAAATTGAAGTCTCTGATTGTGATTTTGAAGTTATTGCATTTTTCTACACTCATATGATTATTTGCATGATAGTACCAACATTCAAATACCCATTTTTTTTTTTTATCTGTCTGGCAAAGTAACACTTAACTATACAACATAATATAATAAAAGGGTCATAGAACCAATCCAGTACATAAACAATGGGTACATGGATGACTGTAACCATTGGGTTTGAGTTGATCACTCCCAAGCTGCTTCTGATAGTTTTCTTGGAAAAATATAATGCTGTATTATTAAAAAAAAAATTGAGGAATCCTACATTTTGTTTTGATTGTTTCTTCTCTATAAGAGGAACCTTATTACTAAACACAGGTAGATAAAAAAAAGAATGACTGACAAGTGAAATTGATGTTCTTGCAGAATATTTTTTTTTATTTCTGTACTAAACTAAAACAATTCACAAACTTTTTATATGGCCTTAACATACCTCAACAGTTTGTAAATAGTCTACTGTATTATATATAGGCCTCTCTCATTAGGGGGATTTGCCATAATTTCTAGATTCTACTACCCATCATTTATTTACCTGTTTAATTTTAATCTGCTGTTTCTTGAGATGTTTTCCTGCCATCTGCCAGTAGCCATTACGATTTTCAATTATATTCCTTCTTTTCTCTCTTTATCTATGCTATAATTCGATTTTTAAAATTACTTAAATCATGCATTCTAAAGCCAATGAGGATCCAGATACAGTTACTGGTTATCCCCCAGGGGACTAGGTTTCCCCATGGAAAAAAAAAAGTTGTAGGTACCTAGTCAGGTACCTAAGTAGTCACTTAACCACAACAACAACTTCCGTCCCTGGGAGTTTTTTATCTATTCTGAAAGATAGATATGCCAGACAGATATCAGTATTTCAATTAATATGCTGAACCTAAAGTAGAATCTGAAATATAGAAAGATAGAATGGATGCAATTAGAGAAATGGAAACATCCAAAATACATTTGGCCTGAATACTAAATTTCTGTTGCTAAATTATATAAAACTAAATTATATTGTCTCTCCTACTGGGATTCAAACCCAGGAGCAACTACTAAACGCAGAAGCACAGGGTGCCTCTACTTTACGCCGGTATTCTGCGAGGTCGTGGTATTAATCCGGTTGAGCCGGCCCATTCGAGCAGCAGCTAAAGCCGTCGCTTGGCTCTACCACGTTAATAATGGATCACAGACTGGAATAGAATTTTACTATGACATACATACATACTTATTTCCATGTATGTGATTGTCACAGATGTTACAAATGAGTTATAGATATGAATTTTCCTCATGGAATGTTCTAAGTGAAAGTTGTGAAGACTGCATTGCAACTGCCTCTTTGAAGCTATAAGGAAATGCTTAAACAAACATGGACTGCCACTTTGTTCTAAACTATTTAAAGATTACTCGATGCTATTTGTAGCTCAATGTGACGAGGCAGACTTCGGTATAGTCATTTCGGATGTATTCGATTTAGAAACGGCTAATACAACCGAGAAGCGTTGAGCGCATGCAGGTTTCGTTCAATGTTGTGTAATCAGTGAGTAATGTAGGAAGTAGATCCGTAGAGTACAAGTGGCACTTTAACGACATACGAGTAATGTAGCAATGGTCGAGGTGACATCGGATGCGACAGCCGGTAGTAGGGTGCGTGTGTTGTTGTGGAGCGTGGCGTGCGCAGACGCGGCCGAGGAGGAAGCGCGCGTGACGGTGGCGGCCGGCGCGCCGCTCGAGGTGGAGTGCCGACTGCGGCCCGAGCAGCGCGCCGACTGGCGGCTGGATGGAGTCACGCCGCCGCCCGACCTGCGGCCCGCGCCCGAGGCCGCCGCGCCCGACGGCCGCCTGGCCGCGCGACTGCGTGCCGCCGCAGCGCGCCCGCGCCACGCCGGCCTTTACACCTGCAGCGCGGACGGTCCCGCCGGCCCGCGAGTTCGCGTCATCGTGTTGGCCGGCCGTGGCCCCGACCCGGAGGCCCCCGGGCCCGACGCCGCCGCGGCACCCGCCCCCGCCGGTACCGCCGCCGCTAGAGCTCTCTTGCTGCTCGCTTGCGCCGACGACGCCGTAGTTAGACTCTGTGTACATCTAGATCGTATCGTTCCGTAGTTAGCCTCCGGGCGGACCGCCGTGCGCGTCCTCGCCTCGTCACGTCGTCGTAGACTAGCGCTTCACGCCTCGACTCGCTCCGCGCCCCGCGGCGACGGTGCCGCCAGACGCGCTGGAAGCGATCGCGTGCGCTGTTGACCGCTACTTTTCTGGCCGATTCTATTAATTAATGAACTGGATCTGTGCCGGCTGATCGCAACTCCCGCTCTCGTCTGCGCGGCGCCGTCCACTTGAAACCATTCAAATCATACATACGAATAAGAACTTTGATATTACTTTGAATTTTATAAGAGTTGACCACGATGAGCAAAGTTTCTCAGCCGATAGCGTGTTGCAGGTTCGCCGGATGTCACGGAGAAGCTGTACGACGTCCGTGGCAACTTCACGCTGCTCTGCGAGCTGCCCAATGAGAGCAATCTGCCATACGTGTGGTGAGCACTTGACGTGGGACACACATCAGCCACCCGTCTTCCATTACTATACAGACAACTAGAGATAACGGATCCCTACTGGACTCGGCTCGACGCAGCCAGCCGTCCTCCGAACTGGATACTGTCCGGGATATGGAACGAGATGAGTGGCGAGCATCCTCCCATCAGCACCCTCTTGTATAAAGTCCATTTACTGATTTCTGAACTCAAACGTTTTTAGCTATTATTAAATGTACACGAGATAGTAACGAGTTAACCCTGTAGGCAGTGTAGGTGGTGTGGTTCCGTCGTGGAGCGCAATGTTTTGTAGTTTGATTCCATCTTCCTGACGATTCTTGCTTGGGATCCGGTAATTAATAAAATTAAATCCAAGACCAAGCATACCACTGCGCACGGCCTTAAGATTCTTCTTCATTCTGCGTAGATCGGACCAAAAATTAATAGTTATAAAACTGACGGTAGCCGAGTTAGTAATGATATCAGGATGTCAAACACCTCAGTTCCCCGTGGCCACGGGCGCTATAAAGCACCCGAAACGTTGGGATTAAACAAATCTAATAAAACGCGATAAAATCCGTAAATAATAATTTAATTTCAATATTCGCGTAAATACAAGAAACCATGACACGGCGCTGTGGCCGCTCGCGCACGGCGTTCGCATCCTCGACGTCGCTGTTGAATGTGAGCGCGTAGTTGCGGGTTATCTGATTGGCTTGTGCAGTTAATCGATTGAGTTGATTTAAAACGTATTTTTCAAATTTCCTGATTGGAATTAGTAGACGAGACGTTTCAAACTATTACTATTATTATTACTTTATTTAGTTTTCTACTACGATACTACTTTTGTCAAGTTGAAATTGTTCGTCGACATCGTGGAAGCAATTGTTCGATTATATATATTTATAAAAAGAAATAGAAGATCCTTAATGGGAAAGGGAGCAAACGAGCAAGCGGCTCCCCTGATGGCAAGTGATTACCGTCGACCACGTACATCTGCAACAAAAGAAGAACTACAGGTGCGTCGTCGGCCATTTAGAATATTTTAGAATATTTATTCTACTTCACGCTGGTATTCTGCGAGGTCGTGGTACTGGCCCGGTCGAGCCGGCCCATTCAAGCAGTAGCAACCGCTTGGCTCTACCACTTAAATGCTTCAATGTGTAATTTAATATAATGCGACGTAACCTTAACTATCAATGTTTACATTCGTTTCCAAATTAACAAGTTGGTACTGCAGTAGTTATGAAGTCGAGCGAAAACCTAACTTGCATGGCCCTCTAAAAATGTCCAAAAGTAGTTAATTTTATTAATAATGTTGCAACAATAGAACTTTAATGTTGTTAGGACACGCGAATGGTTATTGCGAAATGTTAAAATGGTAAAGACTAGTTGTCCACTGAGACTGATACGGTCGACATGGTTTTAGGATTAAGAACGGCACGAACGTGGAGGAAACTTGGGACCTCAAGGAGCGCTACAGGCTGGAGCGCGGGGGCGCGGAGTTCTCTGTGGCGCGTAGTGTGGAGGACGACTTCGGCAACTACTCGTGCTCGCTGCGCGGCGGCGACGCGGCCCAGAGCTGGGCGCTGCGGGGCCGCACGCACACCAGGCTGCCCACCGACACCAACGTCGTCGAGGGACAGAAACTGAAGCTGCAGTGCAAGGTGCCCATCGTTCCTATTTCGTAGTAAATCCTAAGTAAATTGTTTATTAAAAACCGTTTTGAAAGAGTATTCAGTATTTGGTTGGGCCTTTCCAATGTGAAGTCGTTTTCTTTAAACAACAAATGGGTGTCATTAGCGAACAGAGGTCCTTTCAACCTCATGGGTTGTTTCTTGTATGGGAAAACGTGAGGGGTGGTGGGAAGGCTGCGCATCTCCGTGCATCGTTGTGTCCAAGCCGTTTGTTGTATACAAGCCATGCACAAGCTTCGTGAGACTCGTGGGGGCGAGCCCTTCACGCCACGGATCGAGCTCGAGTCCCCTGATCCGGAGGCAGATCGCCGAGCTGCTCTGCTACAGTTCAGTTCAGTTGTATGTAGACGGAATAAAAAAGGACTAAGTATTGTTTCCCGTGGGACCCATTGTTATCAAACGACTCGACCCGATCATACTACACCATTGCTTGAAATGTTTTCCTTTGCTTTGAGAGACAGAGAGAAAGAAATAGATTGAGTGCGGTATCACTGATGACGTAATATTTAATTTATAATTTAAAACGTATGATCAATGAATGCTTTGGAAGATGACTGCGCGACACGGCGCGACACGGCGACACGGCGCCCGGCACAGGTGTACACAGCTTGCGCCAGTAGTTTTATACCCTCATTCGTCGGAGGGCTTCCTTCTGTAAGGCGGAATTGCATGTTGTTAACAAAAGATATGAGATTATTTCGTAATCGTAGTAGGCGCTTCCAATATTGGACATGTAGTACTTACACGTACATTTCTTTCTCTCTTTCTTTAACTAAACAAGGTATAGCCGCTGCTGCCCGTCGCCGTTCTAGAAACGTCTGGCAAACGTCTGGAATATTTGAAATGATTTGCTTTGGGTAGCGCCGTTTGTAGAAAGCAACGAGGTTTGTTGATATATGTCTCGGGGTACTTTTACGATATCCAAGGAATGAAATTGGGAGCAGATTGTATGTCGACGGACAGTACACATAGGTGACGAGAGGAGTCAGGGTGTCACGTTGTCACGTTCTCACGGTGCGCGGTGTGGCAGGTGGTGGGCAAGCCGTACCCGCGCGTGGTGTGGACGTTCAGCAACGCGACGGAGGAGGATGGCAACGGGTCCGACGTGCGCTCGGCGCTGGGCGCGCGCGTGTCGCTGCAACGCGGCGAGCAGGGCGCCGAGGACTCGGAGCTGCTGCTGGAGGCGGCGCAGCGCGGCGACGCGGGACGCTTCTCGTGCGCCGCGCCGGTGGCCGGCTCGGCTGCCAACGTAGCCACCACCACGCTGCGCGTCAAGGACATGTACGCCGCGCTCTGGCCCTTCCTCGGTATCTGTGCCGAGGTCTTCGTGCTGTGCGCCATCATCCTCGTCTACGAGAGGCGCCGCACCAAGCCCGAGCTCGACGACTCGGACACCGACAACCACGACCAGTGAGTGTCAACCCACCCCCGACCCCGACCCGACACACACACTCGGACGCATCGCGCGTCGGACATCGTTTTGTAGTCAATACATACATTTTATTATTATATGGGGTATTTATAACCTGGTTTGGTTGTATATATAAATTGTATAGATACATAGAAACGATAAAGTGGATTATAATAAATAATAAATGTTTAAAAAAATTCCTAAAGCGAAATACAATATATAAATAAAACACCCAACCAGGGGCCGGTCCCGCGGCCGCATGAAGTAAGGTTATAATAATTTTCATACACATCGCACTCGAAATACACGGTTTCCCTCGAAACGAAGACTCCTAGATTATAGATTACAACATGATTAGGAATCGTTCATTACCTCCTCGAAGGTCACTTGAGCGGCCTCGCCACATGTGCGGCTGTGTGCGTGTTGCGGCGCACACACACACGCCTCGCGCACACACCGGCACAGCGCGGCGCTTATCTCTACATGATTGTTGATCGTCTTATCCCCGCTACCGGCGAGTGGCGGCGTGTGGCATTTCTAATTTAACAAGCACAAGACGACGCTGATACAAATCCCACACACTTTTCTTACGCAACTGGCTGCACCCAGCAACGGGAATTAAACAATTGTGTCTATTGCAGGAAGAAGTCATAAGGAGCGGTCGGGGAGTCGCGGGGGGCGGGGCGGCAGTCTCCGGGCTGCGCACTAGGTCTAAGTTAAGAATTTACTTTGGAAATGTTAACCAAAAAGTTATTTGTTATTTAATTAGGAGAACTCTTCACACTGCGATGGCAATAAAGTCCGACGACAGACAGTCGGCTGTGCTTATTTAAAATATTTGAATCTTCCTCCTGTCGCGTGACGTGCCCGTCACGTGCCCGTCACGTGCCCGCCACAGGCCCGCGCCGCGGCGTGCCGGCCGGCCGGGCTGTCGCGGTAGACCGCAGCACAGCACCGCACAGCGTTAATCAAAATCAATATAATTGTTTATTTTGTACTTATCGAATCGTTTACTCCTCATTTTAATCGAGTTCCAATGAATCGTGTGAACGCAGTGGATTGTACCTGCGTGCGGGGCGGAGCGTCGTCGTGGGCGCGTGGGCGCGTGGGCGCGCCGCTCCTGTTGCGCAATACTAACACCTGATAAATTATAATATATACGTTTAAACGATGTTTCATTCATAACCCTCCCAGATGTTTTAAACATTAGAAAATGGTAATAATAGGGGTGAAAGTAAGAAGTCGACGTTTTGATGAAGAGGTATCGAATTACACTCCCGCCCGCACGGTCCAAGACTCCTGACTAAATCATAACAACACAAAAGTTTTGTCTTAAATTGCTTTTACTTTCAGTAATTGAATTAAACATTGAGATCTCAAAAAAATTATAATAATCAAGTTTTTGAGGTCTCGATGCTGAATTGAATTCCATTGCGGGTCCCGTTAGTTCCGACGCAGCGGAGACAGCTCGCCATATCACTGCTGCGTTGGGGAGGAGGATAGGCTGACGAACGAAAAGTGCGTTCATGGTTTGATCGCTTCGTACTTTGGAGTAATCGTTTATCGTATGGTGCAAGCCGATCCTTACCAAACCACCATCAACGAAATATGTTTTCTTAGAAGAAATGGAGTTAAAATCCCGACGTTTCGTGTGCAATACAGCAACCTTGGTCGCGGGCCGACTGAGCTGCTTGACATCCTGATGACATAGTTAACCCGCCTACCGTCAGCTTTATAATTAGTCATTTCTGGTCCGGTCTACGCAGAATGAGCTCACGGTATCGTGTGGTCGTGCCGGTGGTATGCCAGGTTTTAAATTTAATTTTATTTATTGCTGGATCCCGAGCCGGTGGTAGCAGCCAAACGAATATTCTCTTTAGGAAGTTTTTTGATTGAGCAAACTGAATAATGATACTTGAACTGAGAAAACGAGTCGTGGAGTGATGCACACAACACCTTAGCATTCAATTACTTCATTAAATAATGAATTGGCTGATAATTATGAATGACTAAGCTCAGTCGCTGTATTATATTTCATTACCATTAGTTTGATTAATGAGTTCTGTTTAAACTAGTGATGAACAAACCCATAAATTCTCACTTATCTTTAATACAAGTGTTAAAGATTCATAAATATTTGAATATAGTTACTATGGAGACTATACACTCCATAATAGTGTATAGTCTCCATAATAGTTACCAAGATAATTTAAGAGACATTTAGAAACCAACTTCATCCTGTTATTTTTAGATGTCGGTGTGCGTGCGCATCGAAAAATTTCACTCATCAATTTATCCCAAACGCGCCAAAAGAAGTATAACTTCAAAATTTTTTAATTAAAATGTTTTATTTTCATCCAAATAACATCCAATGCGTTTGTTACATCTCGAAATTAACTTTTCAATTGGCTTTAAGAAAATTCAATTACATTCGTCCTAGTTTGAAAAATATGCTTTTATTGCTGCCTTGAGCTGTTCATCGTTTCACATGAAGGTCTTTTTTCAAATACGGCAACAAATAGTAATCACTTGGAACTAAGTACATATAAGGTGGGTGGTCATCAGAGTGATGTTCTGGTTCGTTGGCATACTACAGATAAAAATAGAATATAATATTACATAAGTCCTGGCAATGGGCCGGGCACATAGCTCGCAGAACTGACAACCATTGGGGAAAAAAAGCTTCTCTAGTGGCAGCCACGTACAGGCAAGCGCAGTGTGGGACGACCCCCCACAAGACGCGAGTGGCGACCTGCGCAGTGTTGCGGGAAGTCGATGGATGCAGGTGGCTCAGGACCGAGCTTCGTGGCAATCTTTGGGGGAGGCCTATGTTCAGCTTTGGACTTGTGATAGGCTGAAATGATGATGATGAAGTCCTCAACCGTATTCCTAATCCTGAGGAGGCCTAGACATTTTAGTAATTTCAACCCATTTTTCACCGGAGCTTATTTGGGACAACGTGACAGGTGATGATCTTGTCGCCGTCTTAGTGACCAGGCCAACGATACAAGTAGTACATAAGTTTCGAAAAACTCTGATGCGTAGCCTCTTGAACTCGTGTCACCTGTGATCCCCTAACCAGGCGGCTCCTGTACTACACTGCAGACTTCTCATGAAACTTTATCACACCGTCAGAAACTGCCACCTACACCTGCCTCTCTATCCCCGTGGTTGTTCTGAGCTCGCTCACCGCGGGAAAAGTCTTATGGCGTCTCCGAGAGCAAGCCCGGCGACGTGGCTCGCTGCCTGTCACCTTCTGTTTCCTAGAGAGGTCCAACTTGCGTTGCGGTATACAGCCGGATGCATTGCAAGCCATACAATAGGTGATTAAAGGTTTTACGTCAGTAAGTAATATCTCTTAACTTTTTGCAATTTCATCATTTTACAAAATTAATGAACAGAAACTCATAAATGTTATTCAAAGTCTATGAGAAATGTAAAATCGAATACATAAGGAATGACGTCGCGATCCATATCTATTTAGGACGTTGAGATTTGTGTTACAATGTTTACTGCGATCTCGTGAAAGACTATGTTTTAATGTTATCAACTTATCAGTATGCGGCACGTTATCATTATCAAACAAAAACGATTAAGACTGCCGTATGATAATTAAACAACGTTTATGAGTTACGACCGGATCAAGTTGTTTAAATTTTTACTTTTATTCGTTTTGATAAAATCTTAACAGTTAGGTTAGGTTAGGTTGGAGTTGGGTTGGGATTGGGTTGGGTTAGAGTTAGGTTAGGTTGGGATTGGGTTGGGTTGGGTTGGAGGTTGGGTTGGAGTTGGAGTTGGGTTAGGTTGGAGGTTAGGTTGGGATTGGGTTGGGTTGAGTTGGGTTAGGTTAGGTTGGGTTGGAGTTGGGTTAGGTTGAGTTGGGTTAGGTTGAGTTAGGTTAGGTTAAGGTTAGGTTAGGTTAAGGTTGGGTTAGGATTGGGTTAGGTTAGGATTGGGTTAGGTTAAGTTGGGTTAGGTTAGGTTAGGTTAGGTTGGAGGTTAGGTTGGGTTAAGGTTGGGTTAGGTTGGGATTGGGATTGGGTTGGGTTGGAGTTGGGTTAGGTTGAGTTAGGTTAGGTTAGGTTAGAGTTAGGTTAGGTTAGAGTTAGGTTAGGTTAGGTTAGGTTGAGTTGGGTTAGGTTAGGTTGGAGTTGGGTTAGGTTGGGATTAGGTTAGGTTAGGTTGGGTTGGAGTTAGGTTGGGTTAGAGTTGGGTTAGGTTGGAAGTTGGGTTAGGTTAGAGTTAGGTTAGGTTAAGTTGGGTTAGGTTAGAGTTGGGTTGGGATTTAGGTTAGGTTGGTTGGGGTTGGGTTGGGTTGAGTTGGGTTAGGTTAGGTTGAGTTGGGTTGGGTTGGGTTAGAGTTAGGTTAGGTTAGGTTAGGTTGGTTGGGGTTAGGTTAGGTTAGGTTAGGTTAGGTTAGGTTAGGTTAGGTTGGGTTGGGTTAGGTTAGAGTTGGGTTGGGATTGGGATTGGGTTAGGTTAGGTTGGGATTAGGTTAGGTTAAGGTTAGGTTAGGTTAGGTTAAGTTAGGTTAGGTTAGGTTAGGTTGGGATTTAGGTTGGGATTTAGGTTAGGTTAAGTTGGGTTAGGTTAGAGTTAGGTTAGGTTAAGTTGGGTTAGGTTGGAAGTTGGGTTAGGTTGAGTTAGGTTAGGTTGAGTTAGGTTAGGTTAGGATTGGGTTAGGTTGGGATTTAGGTTAGGTTGGGATTTAGGTTAGGTTGGGATTGGGTTAGGTTAGGTTAGGTTAGGTTAGGATTTAGGTTAGGTTAAGGTTAGGTTAGGTTAAGGTTAGGTTAGGTTAAGTTAGGTTAGGTTAGGTTGGGTTAGGTTAGGATTAGGTTAGGTTAAGGTTAGGTTAGGATTGGGTTAGGTTAAGGTTAGGTTAGGTTAGGTTGGGTTAGGATTGGGTTAGGTTGGTTAGGTTAGGTTAGGTTAGGTTAGGTTGGTTAGGTTAGGTTAAGGTTAGGTTAGGTTAAGTTGGGTTAGGTTGGGTTGAGTTAGGTTAGGTTGGGATTAGGTTAGGTTAGAGTTAGGTTAGGTTAAGGTTAGGTTAGGTTGGAAGTTGGGTTAGGTTAGGATTAGGTTAGGTTAAGGTTAGGTTAGGATTTAGGTTAGGTTAGAGTTAGGTTAGGTTAGAGTTAGGTTAGGTTAGGTTGGGATTGGGTTGGGTTGGGTTAGGTTAGGATTAGGTTAGGTTAGGTTAAGGTTAGGTTAGGTTGGGATTTAGGTTGGGATTAGGTTAGGTTGGGATTGGGTTAGGTTAGAGTTAGGTTAGGTTAAGGTTAGGTTAGGTTAGGTTAGGTTAAGGTTAGGTTAGGTTAAGGTTAGGTTAGGATTGGGTTAGGTTGGGTTGGAGTTAGGTTGGGTTGAGTTGGGTTAGGTTAGGTTAGGTTAAGTTGGGTTAGGTTAGAGTTAGGTTAGGTTGGAGGTTGGGTTGGGTTAGAGTTAGGTTAGGTTAAGTTGGGTTAGGTTAGGTTGGGTTGGGTTGGGATTTAGGTTGGGATTAGGTTAGGTTAAGGTTGGGTTGGGATTTAGGTTAGGTTAAGGTTAGGTTAGGTTAGGATTTAGGTTAGGTTGGGATTAGGTTAGGTTGGAGTTGGGTTAGGTTGAGTTGGGTTAGGTTGGGATTTAGGTTAGGTTGGGATTAGGTTAGGTTAGGTTGGAAGTTAGGTTAGGTTGGTTGGGTTAGGTTGGGATTTAGGTTAGGTTAGTTAGGTTAGGTTAGTTAGGTTAGGTTAGTTAGGTTAGGTTAGAGTTAGGTTAGGTTGGGATTTAGGTTAGGTTGGGATTTAGGTTAGGTTAGTTAGGTTAGGTTGGGATTTAGGTTAGGTTGGTTGGGTTAGGTTGGGATTTAGGTTAGGTTAGGTTGGGTTGAGTTAGGTTAGGTTAGGTTGGGATTGGGTTGGGTTGAGTTAGGTTGGGTTAGGTTGGGATTTAGGTTAGGTTAGAGTTAGGTTAGGTTGGGATTTAGGTTAGGTTGAGTTAGGTTAGGTTGGGTTAGAGTTAGGTTAGGTTGAGTTAGGTTAGGTTAGAGTTAGGTTAGGTTGGTTAGGTTAGGTTAGAGTTAGGTTAGGTTGAGTTAGGTTAGGTTAGGTTAGGTTAGGTTAAGGTTGGGTTAGGTTAGGTTGGAGGTTAGGTTGGGATTGGGTTAGGTTGGGATTAGGTTAGGTTAGGTTAGGTTAAGGTTGGGTTAGGTTGGAGTTGGGTTAGGTTGGGTTAGGTTAGAGTTAGGTTAGGTTAGGTTGGAGTTAGGTTGGGTTGAGTTAGGTTAGGTTGGAGGTTAGGTTGGGTTGAGTTAGGTTAGGTTGGAGGTTAGGTTGGGATTGGGTTAGGTTGAGTTGGGTTGGGTTAGGTTAGGTTGGAGTTAGGTTAGGTTAGAGTTGGGTTAGGTTAGAGTTGGGTTAGGTTGGGATTGGGTTAGGTTGGAAGTTAGGTTAGGTTGGGTTAGGTTGGAAGTTAGGTTAGGTTAGGTTAGGTTAGGTTGGAGTTAGGTTAGGTTGGTTGGGTTAGGTTGGGTTGAGTTGGGTTAGGTTAGGTTAGAGTTGGGTTAGGTTAGGTTAGTTAGGTTAGGTTGGTTGGGTTAGGTTGGGTTAGAGTTAGGTTCAATTTCAGAATACAGAACAAACTAGATCTCAACACATAGACACTGTTATCTGTTTAATTATTGTCTAATTATGGGAAATAAAAAGTATTTGAAACCCTAAGTGTAAGTGAACACAACACTGCTCGACACCTGTTCATCTTGATCAAAATAGCTTATTTTGCCCAATTTACCTTTTACGCTTTGTCGTTGTCCTATGCCCGAACTGCTGGGAACGTACGCACTCCTGTTACCGAAGACAACTTTCAGTCAGACTACCTTCGATCAATATTGCTGACTTCCCTAAAAATTTATTGGCACCAACTTCAACGCAAGGAAAATGTCCGTAAATTATGTATCTATCTTCAAGCTTGAACACTGATCACAAATGAAAATTAAAAATGTCTAGAAGCTCGAGAAAACTTAGTACAAACAGACAGGCAGACGCGGTGTGTTAGTTTGTTCTATACTAGATAGGTATGTTAGTGAAGCTTTTACGACACTGGAAAAATTTCTTAATGGAAATAAATATGTGTTTTAAGAAAATTTTAACCAGCCGCAGGTTTTGACAGCTGTTAATCCTAAGAAACGTTTTGGAAAATTTATTTTGACTATTAGCATAAGCTGTACATACAGTCATATAAAGAACGTACCAGACGTACCGTTGTGAACTTTCATAACCAAGTCATCGTAGCTATGTAATTATTGCATGTCACTGTCACCCAAAGTTATAGGCCTGAACATAGCGCCAGTGACGCTTTCGCCAACGTCGCGACAGTCGATTATGGGTGTCGCGTCGTTCCTACTCCCGATGTAATTTCCAAATTACCCAGAACTAGGTTGCCTATGTTTTCCAATTTTAGCACACAAGGAGTGTGAAATTACTTTATACTTTGGAAATGTGATTTAACATTGAGCCTCTGTTAAAATGAAGGTTATGTTATTTGGAAATCTGGGTGTGAGTAGAAATCCTGCACGGTAATAATCGTGTTATCGCTGCACAAGGCGATCTTTGCCGAATTGCAAACGGATTCTCTAATTTATATATAGAATAATTATTTCAGTATACTTTATATGGAATCACAATTGCACCACAGTAGTAACGTATTTCAGGGTACCATCGTTGTAGGCAACGGTGTACTTTTGCTCACAGGAATGTAAATTTACGGTTCTGGTTACTAACATTGCCGAAATATGTTTTGAACAAATCTGCTGAGTGGGGCACGATATTGGTATGACGATATATTTTTAAATATTCTCGATTTATAATCATGGGGAAAATTGACGGCGTAGTATCGTAATTAGTACTGGTGTCAGCAGATAGAACAACGTTTTGCCTGAAAGCCTTTACATCGCGTTTTCACTGTAACAAGAGCTTCAATATGACATCGCTTGGCAAAACCTTCTGGTTTTAGAAGCTGCGCTATGTTTTAATTAAATTATTTATCCATCAGTGCGGCTAGAGTTATCATTGTGATAATCCAAAACATGTCCTGTTCCCGATGTTGCGGAAGAAGCATTGGGCCAGGAGTCCTAATAGGCAGTGTTTATGATGCGCGGTTTAATACGTGAATATTTGGTAAACACCAAATATTCCCAAGTTTCAGAACGTGTAAATGGGTGGCGATTGGGCGATGAATCGAAGGTCAGGGTTGTTGACCATAGTCGGTAATAGGGGGAAATGAGAAGCTGTTTTATCGGCATCAAGACCTTATTAAAACGATGATTGGCACAGTACGAAACGACACTACTAATCGTTTTGGGCGTATGTAGATAAGTACAAAAATGTTAGGAATGGCGGTAACAGTATGTTATTCTATTTGTCCGCTTGAGAACAGAAAATAACCGTCTACCTACGCCAGCCGATACTACTGTAACAAACTACTTAATATTTGAGGAAGCCATTTGAGCCATTGTTGAACAATGATCAGGTAGCATGCCGTCTGTGTAATCTGGCGTACAATCAGAAACGAAGTCTGCTGGAGAGATTATCGCGGATAATATTCCGACCCACGATAAGGGTCTGAAATCGGTCGATGAACGAAATCTACACGGTAAGTGAGGTTCGTAAGCACCTGGGTTCAATTTATCTTATAATAAATATATGCGGGCGTTGACTGTAGGGCGACATTCGCGACGGTTGTCGACCTATTCATCCCTATGTATAAAATATGAATACCAGAATTACCGGGCTTAGTGTATAAATATCGACGTAGACGTCGGTGACCTGAGGGACCATCCGCATGTCCGCCAAACGTTTCCTCGAAATGAACTAAGCAATGATAAAAATTGTATGAATGATAATGATTCAATTAACGCATTTAATGGTTTGTTCCTCGTAAATATTGAATATTAATTTTGAAAGAAGATAAATCTTATTGATCCTTGTTGGCATGTTGTATTCTTTTGTTTATAAATGAGACATACATCCAATACTACTGCTGTAAGCACATATATTAAATTATGACGCAATACTGATATATTTTTGAAAATTAATTAATAAACACTTCTCCATTATCATAAAATAACCTTTTGTTGCTATTCTACTACTACTATATATTGAGACTGTATATTCTTTTCCGAATTCAAATAGAAACCAACAACTTTGAATCTGGCTATGGCAAAAATTCACAGGACTACATCCACAGACACCTTAATGATGAAGGAGGTATGGCTCACCTGCGTGGATTTGGACAGACTGGGTGAAGAAGCAAAACACATGATGGAATCCTTTTTGACAGCGCATGCCATTGAAGTTTTTAATATGCGATCGATTTTGTGTGTTTTCGACAACAGTATTAATGAAGAATAGTGCTCGAATAAACAAACATTAAATTATACATGTATCTCTAGCCTTTCATTGGTGAAAAACTGACTTAGAAATAACAGAGATATTATTATCTAGTTTGATGGCAGCATTTATGTTTCAAACTGACTTAACTTCAAAACCACTGCTGATGGATTTGGACAGAACATTTATCCCTGCTCGGCCATAACTATGAAACAGTTAATTGTATTGTTATGAGTTATATCAGAATCCCAGACACGAGAAGCAGCCAGGTTGCTTTGATACTATTTCTAATTTAATAACAAATATCCAACTGTAAAGTTTGTGTGTTTGCTCGCTCTAATCATTGATGCAAATGATATTAGATACTGACCCAATATGAAACGAATTTTCCAGAGGTATAGATTATGCCACGAAATAATAAATAGGATACTTATTGAAGTTACAAATTAAAGACTCTCACAAAATTGGAACACCAGACGCTATTTTTATATTTATGTTTCTGAGTTACTAAAGCTAAATCTTTAAATGAAATAGAGACAGTATTCGGTCAATTACTTTATAGAAGATCTAGTAAATATATATCAATGTATATTTACTACAGAGAATATCGGCAGCATACATACATTGGCAGTAATGATAACTGAAAATCGGTAACGCTCTGGTAAACAAGCGTCACAATGGCCACTGTGTAGTATATGGTATGTCTACACAACAAGCAAATATGCGTTCGAAAGACCGCTATTATCGATTACTCAATGACACCAGATATCAGGTTATAGAGACTTCCCCAGAGAAAACTAGATAAAGTAAATACTGTTAAATTATCATGCTACTATCTACCTTACACTTTTGTTTGACTATCAATTGTTCATAATACATATAAGTGTAGGTAGACATATAGGCGGCCTGTTTTGCTATCTTATTTGTCAGTAAAGATAATCTTAGGGAAAAAATATCTTGGTGATTTGGATAATAGCCATCTCACCTGGTACACTTGAACAGCACCCGAAAAGTATCCAAATCGTGACGGGCAGGTGTGGGAGTAGCATCTGATACTGTAGTCGCGCACTCACAAGCGTGACGATTGGCGAGCAAATCCTACCAACTTTAGGAGGTGCATCTACCCCAGCAGGGACTGTTCCTTTGAAGGTATAAGATTTTGATAGAAAACATTAACAGTGCACCAGCTAATAATAGTTCGAACATTGCTTGCACTTTATTTAAGAATTCGATTTGGTTTTTCCGCTATCATGTTACAGCAATTAGAGGTTTTTTTGTACATTTGTATTAAATCTCGAAACTACATGTAATGATTACCATCTTAGAATAATCTAATGTTAATTAAATGAGAAAGCTGAGAATAGTAATAAACAAATTCATGCATCATATTTAGTTGATGTTTGAATTTTTCTTGTTCGGCTACGAGTCTTCAGTATCTAATTGAATTTTTCTTAACTGAATACGAATTAATCTTTCCATGCATGGCATCTCAGCTTTGTTGGAGTGGAGTTAGTCTATGGGCAAATTGTCGCACATTTGACCAAGAAGAAAATAACTAATCGAGGTGAAGACAGAAAAGAAGACCTCCTACATGCACATACTTTTTATATACGAAATGGCTGAAAATTAGATGTAGGATCGATTGTTGATCGCTCATTGACTGGTTAATGGAATAAATTATAGTGTCACTAAAATATTTAGGCGATATCGATGGCAGATTCTAGGCACAAACCTGGGACTATCTGATTTGTTTCATCTTAATATCTCTGCTATTATAATTGGAAAATAAACATAAATAAAAGGAGAAGCACATAAATTTTAAGCATTTCTTCTATTTTTTTCATTATTAAAAGTGCTAGATCCCTACAATGTTTTATAATGAATGAATGTTAGTCAAACCATAGAGGGTCACTAGCATAATTGTGCAGACACGAATTAAAATACCGTATAAGTATTCAAAATGAGTGTTTCAAAGAATAAAAATGAAACTTTATTAATAATAATATAATAAATAACTATCTAATCGCCCACGCGGGCACACTGTTCCTCTGGCGGTAACTCACGTCATAACCATGAAATTAAATTTTTGTTATAAGGATGACAACGGAAATAGTACCGTGTATCGCATGCTGATGCTGATTGACATCAGCGTATATCGATATTTAAATGTGGGTCTTTATGCCGAACGTGCTTTGTGTATTATTCAGGCGGGTATTAGTAACAAGTGGCTGCTGCATTCAGCCTTTGCCTCGCACCATTAATTAGCGATGTCGCTTTATTGAATGCTACTCAGATCCATTACAAACTTAGAAGGCCTGTGAATAATAAGGGTATTGGAATACAAGCACGCAACGATAATATCTGATTTTCTATGATGACATGAAAATTCAATAAGTTTACAGACTCTTATTTATACAGTATGAAATTTGACTGCATGTACAGCCTGTGCCAGATTTTTTCCTCAAAACAACTACTATTTCAATATTTTATTATAAAAATAAACAAATGCAATATGATCAACAGGAAAACCAAAAATCCTCTAATAATTGAAAAAGCCATGATTTTTAATTATTACTCAACAATTATAATTGAAACAGTATTAATATAATAGATAATGGCTATGACTGATGAAGACAGGTTTATACATATTTTATCGGACAGGTACGGTGTTGCGAAGCAAAACAGTTTTACCGTTTTAGCAACGCACAGGGTGGAACATAACTATAATACGTCTGGTATCTATAGAAGAGAAACCACGCGATCAGCAACGCGAAAATAAACGTATTAATAACTTCCACGTTCTGGTCTTCTTTAAATCTGGGGTTAGAAAATAATGGATAGCATCATTCATGTTTATTTTATCAAATGTACCCTGGTTCAAGAAGAAAACAATTAGTTATGCCCCGCCAATTTTAGAGTTACCAGGCTATATTGCCATCTAACGTCGACGTTGAGAACATGATACAACGCAGCGGTTTTCGGCCCGCCCGTCGCAGCAGTCCGCGATCTGATTGCCATTCTTTATTCCGTATTAAAATTAGATGTGATTGATGCTAAAGAAATAAATTTCATAGCTATATGGTATATCTAAGAAATATACATGAGTATTATGTGATATTTTTAGAGTACTGTTCTGGGATTTAACTCTAACACTATTTCTCAATAAAGTTGTGATCTTCGGATACATAATTCAGTTTATTTTGTTATTATCAACTCACTCTTTGTTACAGGGACTGAACTTCCAAGACTTGGATTAAAGTGACAAGGTGCTATCGATTTCCACCGAAGACTCCTTTTATCCTAGGCTTTGAATGCGCTGTGGAGAGATAGAACAGTATTTGATGAAGGGTGCTCACCAATTTCAAGGTCCACAGACTACGAAACTGTTAAAGATTTCAGGATCAATTCAGAGAATCCAGAGAACCATTTGCTTTCAAATGTTAGTTAGATACTACTGGCTGTATCAAATAATAACTTTTTTTCCTCATCTGCACTCTCATATTTTCTATTGGTCTCTATAACTTTACTTAAATAATACTAAGAGTAAATAAAACTTGTCAGTGTGGTTTAATACCAGCAGTTTAAAAGATAAGCGAACACAAAATAAACGCATGATTGGTGACTTTGTTTTATACTGTTCAAAGATTTTAAATCTAGCTGAAAAATTGCAACAAGAGACTTAAAATGTTTTAGAAAACCCAATTAGAATACACTTTGCTGCTATAAAGTAACAAAATCGTGAGGAAACATTTATGTTAATAATATAATCTTTTAGGCTAGATAGTAATAGCAGGATGTATTTATTACATGTTTATGAACCTACTAATTATTCATTTAACTTATAATATCAAGGGCTTAAAAGGAAATATGTTTTAAACGACAGGTCACTTTTTCTAACGTCTTTAACCTAGAATTTCTATTTTTGCAATACGTCTAATTCAAATGGGCCATAAGGAAATACACATCAATTATTATTACAGTTCGTCTCAAGTCCATTATTCCTTTAAAAATTGCCTCCCTAAATACAATTAGCACTGCTCTGCAGGACACCAGTATTATTCTTTTTCACAATGTGATGACCATTTACCAGTCTTAGATTTGGTATCTTTTCTTCACCCATTTTGAAATGGGAGCGCCGGTACAGCCTTATTTTAGTGTAAGAAGCCGAAAAACCGAAACAGTATGTCCATTATGGCATAATGAAACATCTTTCCTATTTTCAAACCATTAGAAGACCATACCGCAAAAGCCTCAAAGATGAAAGCATACAACCAGTGCGTGTTGCCAGTGATGCACACATGATCCGAGACTCCTGGTCCTCACTGCAGCTCGCATGAGGAAGCCTGTAGTTGTCAGCGCGCTTTGGAAAGTTGGCTATGTTTCGGTGCCTCTTCAGGATAGAAAGTCTGCAAATGATGATATCTGCAGAACTAAGGCAACTGACGGGCTGTAAAGATCAGCAAGCCGAAGTGGCAATGGGCTGCCACATAGCTCAGAACCACAACCGCTGTAGTGTTGTTCTTGAGTGGCAGCCACGCACAGGCAAACGCAGTGAGGGACGACCTCCCACAAGATGGAGTGACGACTTGCAGTGCTGTGGGAAGTCGATGATGCAGGTGGCTCAGGACCGAGCTGTGCAATCTTTGGGAGTCTATGTTCAGGCAGTGACTCTGACAGGTTGAATGATGACATGATGAGGAGACCATATTATATTTTATGTTAAACCTCAAAATAAAGATCTTTCCCGGCTATGCTTTACACCTTATAGATTATGAATATTTGCTCTTTATGTCACGACCAAATAATCTGGCTAATGACAGAACTAATTATTTGTCAACAGGTTGGCGATCAACAAGGTTTTTCCGGAGGGACGGGGCTGAGCAGTGTCCGTCCTGGCCAGCATGTGTACGTTCTGCCCGAGGGCATGACTGCTCTTGATGTTGTGGCTGTGACCACTAAATTCGGTGGTGTGCGTATCTGCTGGGTTTTTCGAGATGGCCAACTCTCATTCCCGGCAAAGCAGCTTGTACACCGGCCGCGGCGGCAGTGGTGGCAACTGCTACCTACACAAAGTCCATACTAAAACCAAAAACAACGCCCATATGATCTGTGAATTTACAGGCGTGAGCAACTCAGAGAAATCGATGAAGTTTATAAAGTCAAAACGGCTTACACCATTAAACTTACTGAATATATGTTATGCTAGTATAGTCTAACCTAAAATGAGTTAATAAAATTTTTATAATATCACAAAATTTCTGATAGCGAAGTCACTAAAATACAAAACGTAACGCTTCACACTATCACACTTGCACTCAATTACGTTAGTTCACCGGTATTGTATGGTAGTCCCCATAATAAGCTACATACAATGCCAGAAATTGTGCTCGTAATTAAGTATTCAAATCTCTAAATTGGGGTGGAGAAAAAATTCTGTTACCCTGAATACTTGTGCTTCCCATTACGTCACAAATTGTTCGGCGTGTCAAAGTGAACTGTACTTTAAAATATATTTAAATGGCGTGGTTGCTCTTAATGGGTATTTAATCCAAACAATTACTTATGTAAAAGCATTAACAGTTACCTTAGTGGATAACTGTGCTCTTATGACTTTCAGTCTAAAATAAAATCTGTCTTACCATTCAAATGAATCAGTACTTTTCTTTCATTGCAAATCAGCTGGAACTCTTTACTAAGTAGCTTTGTTATACTAACTAGCTTAGTATCTGGATTGGCCCACAACAGTCATGTGTCGCAGTTGCATTCCTAATCTATTAAATATTGGTAGCCCAATATTCCGTATTTTAATATTTTCCATCCAAAAAGTAAGCATGTTTTTCATAGAATAGCCCTTCCATCTCACCTGTGCATGGGTTGCGAGTTGGCACAGCACTGTAATAAAGCAAAATCATCAGAGGCATTCAAATGACAGGCTGCAAGGCGTGCTATTGTTCTAGATAACAGCCGAACAAGGGACTGATAATCAAATATGTAAACATGTAGTTCTATTATTCTTTTATGTTTCTATTCAGTGTTCCTCGAAATGTTTACTAAGGCTGAACTGTGATAGCTCTTAGTGGCAAAACATCTGTCTAAATCTGATATTGCTCTATGCTTTTATCCTTTTTTTTTGTTTTTAAAACATACTCATCAATTTTAGGGAATTTCTCCTGTGTCGCGATATAGTTTGAACAACAATTGTACACATCCGAGACATCAAACAACTTGTGGTTTACTTTTGTTGAACTGATACTTAAATAAGGATCCGTTCATTAACCGATACTAAAGATCTGTCGGACAATGGGCAGGCCAAATGAAACCTTCCGTCACACATATTTACCCAAATCAGGCTCGTCGTTGCGCAGTTAGCGAAGACCAGAGAACGTGACAGTCTTTGGCGTTTGGTTCCAGTCCAAGCATGAGAAGGCGCCATACACAACAATAAATATCGATCACTTGAGAGAGGGGCAGCGATCATAACTAATGAAGTCAGGAAGTAAGTACGTGGTTTTAAGTAGCTATACGGGATTATTTATCTTATGCTTAAGTAGTGTTGAATCAAGCTGCATGTGAAGGAATTAGATTTTTCCAGTTGAATTCCTGTAATAGTCTGATATTTTGTTTTGAAAAATGGTGAGGACGAGTTTCATTTTGGATTGGTAATTACATTGTTTTTAAATTCTAGACTGCTGAATACAGTATCGCTTATGAATAATGAATAGTTCTTTTGAAACACACTACGTGCCTTCGTATTTAAGGATTAGTGATTCTCAGTTGAAGGCAGGATGAAACAACACTTATTCTGTTTTCAAATAATTATAAAAAAAAATGTTTATAAAATAATGAATAAGAATTGATTATGGCATGTATGTATTTAATTATGTGTTTTATATTTTCTTATTTTATTATAGTCATTTATTATCACTTATTATAAATTTCTATAACTTGAGACAAGGCAATTTTAAAAGTTACGCAGTTATCACGAAAACCTGACCTGTTGCACCTAAATAACTAGAATCTTTTGTTATGACACGTTATAACACACACAATACCACAGTAATGGACTAGGGTTATACCACTTCTTTAAAAAATAGAAATGTAAAACGAAGGACTGAAGTTTTGAAATCAGAATGCTAAAAATATGAGCCATTTATCTGCCGCGGCCCTTTCCTTAGTTCTCTTTAATGGCATCTTTGTATACATCGCAAGTCATAGTTAGAAAATTAAAGTTGATGTGTTTGAATTGTTAATAACAAATATTGATCTGGCTGAGACTTTCTCAATATACTCATTTGTAAATAAATACCCTGATTATAGACTGGTAGTGGGACAAATGATTTTACTATACGTAAAATATCTGGCTTTATTTTATTTAACTATCTTATAACTTCTAGTTAAGCTAATTAGATTTAATAAATTAGGAGATCTTACATCTTCCAGCAAATAAACCACTGTCGAGATCCCATGCCGGCGAACGATGCTTGATTAGAGTGACACATTTCAGTCCCACCCATCTGCCCGGTGAGCTGTAACCTGTCCAACATGGCGATGATCCGTCCTGGTTTCTTTTTACTTAAGGCCTCCAGGACGATCTCGAATGCTTTGATAAAATGCGTCTGAATTAAAACTGACCTGACATTAATTATCTAGTTTATAACTCGTTTGGGCAGTTGCTTGGTAACAGTTATACGAGAGGTGAATAAAACTGCATATATATTGTGCATATTTTTATAATTTGGTTTTGTTTCTTTTGCAGCGTAAATAATCTGAAACTAAACAATCTTAATAAAACAAACAGATGGTGTCTTCTAAGTAACGTCGTAGGGAAGGTAAAGTAAGGAAAGGCTTAGTAGAAAAAAAAAATTATTTAACTAGCCTGGGCGTGTGTGGGTGCAAGAAAATAAAAAATAATCGGTATTATGTCAATGCATAGGTGCAATATTTATAATGGAAGCGATAGTGATTCTGAAAGGTTTTTATTTCAATTGGTATTGACATTTATAATAAATAAATTAATATATTATAAAAATACCTTATAATTTATAGTTAAATAGACGCTCCGCCGGTTTGAAAGCCCATAGCGTGGTGGATATTGCCGATACCAACCTTTTGACACCACGGGGACCAAAAGAGTTATTGCTTTTTAAAGTCGCTTCTTCAATTGCTTCTGGTCACTAACCAAAATATTTATCTTGACAGCTACATAACTCACATGAAGAAAATAATTTATTGGCTAGGATTATTAAAAAACATAGTTAAAATTATATATTATTCTAATTCATTTGTTTTGAATAGACTGTTCCCACTAGAGTCGACGTTTTGACCGAAGTTCGTATGAAGAATCAAAATCGTGGTTATCGAACTCTTGAAACCTAAGGTCGCCACATCTTTACGGTAAGCTTTCTTTGTTTTATGGCGCCGTTACATGAGTTCTATAACATGAAGAGTTAGTCTAAGAACATTTCCTGCGAACGAAATTGAATCAATCAGAACAATCAACATATACAAGTAAATACAGAGAACAAAAATAATTTTAGGGTTCTTTAATCAACAACAAACCAACCTTCACTGCCTTTGGCTATTGCTTGTGCCCATACTTCCTGGCGAACGGGTGCTGTTAAAATCAAATATTACAGTCCGCCTGAAAAACATTCTTGGCAATCATCTGATAATTGTCTGGAATAATAAAAGAGTGTTTGTTTTGCTTGCCCGCCCAAGGATAGATTCTAAGCTTCTGAAGTTTAATAAAAGATTTACGGAAGAAGTTCTTTAAACGTGCAACTACTTCAATGTGAGTATTTACTGAAAAGACTAAATATTGCAGCTTAAATATCTCTTTTTAAACCGTAACGCCTTTTGGACTACAAAATGTATAAAGTAATTCATTCTGTTTATTCTTAAATTATTTTCAGCATTACAGTTTATCACGATTCAACGTTGTTTATCGTAGGATCATCCAACATCGTGACCGCGAGACTAAGAGTTTCTTTTCATGGTGTTACGCGTGCCGTGAGTATCTAATGCACTTAATTATCTGATTTCGAGAAATATCAGAAACCATGACTCCAGTGAAACGAAAAATTGGGGCATGTATTTCTGGAAGTGTGACGGAAATTTTAACGAGTTGACATTATTTATTATTAATAGTAATCACTTTGTACATCCCTATCAACACCCTCTAGTATAGTATAATATTTATAATATGTAATATTTATTGCATTAATATTTAATTATACTGCGTCCGTATACACTTGTGTGACTGCAGAAGGAAATATATTGACGAACATGTGTTAACCTATCCAAAGGAGTCATGTTTCAGCAGGATTTTAAAATGTTATTGTATACATTTTAAATGATTCAAGCGCTTATTGTCCTTATAATAGACAATGTGTAAGTGCAAGCCTTCCGGATTACTTTGTCAACCTCGCAGTTTTCTTAGAAGTGAAAAGTGACTTATAATATATATTATAACTCTGCAGCAGTCTACGGTGGACATAGGTCAAACAGAGTATTGTACACCTCATAGCAGACCTAGCATGATAATCGCTGCCTTTTACGCGTAGGTTATAGTTGTTAATATTTGATGTTTTACACAGGCAGTGACTATAATGTTGCTAGTAAGCATCAATTATCAATAAATATATATTTTATACATATGTAAAAATAAATCTTTTTCTTAAATTATTTACGATAGAAGAGAAGATTAAGAGGAGAGATTTTATTTGACCTCTTTATGTTGGATGTTGAGGTCTATTACCGTCTGTGTTTCACAGTTCTCGGTATCTCTGCAGTGAATTTTCTACCACCAGTCGCTCGTTTCAGCTGTTAATTATCCAACATGCAGCAGTGTTACTCTAAGGCATTTAGCTGAAATACATATAATTTCACACCATTAACCAAATTGATATATATCGTAATTAACTGCAGAATTAAGAAGCTTCCAATAATGAATGTATTGTTTGGTACAGGTGCAGGCTGACAAGGTGTCTCCGATCGGGGTTTGCCTGACGAGAACAAGAGCCCAGCAGGCTTGAACCTGCGGCA
Organism: Bhutanitis thaidina; assembly: GCA_029286595.1. Lineage (NCBI taxonomy): Eukaryota > Metazoa > Arthropoda > Insecta > Lepidoptera > Papilionidae > Bhutanitis > Bhutanitis thaidina. The sequence continues at coordinate 20,602 of JAGSMS010000041.1, read as the reverse complement.
CCTGCTGTTCTGCGGCACGGGCGCGCTGAATACGTGCGCTGCGCGGTCGACAACGTGTTCTTGCACTTCAGACAGCGCCTGCCGCTTGTGGATTCCACGGGCCCTAGGGAGGACGTGCAACACGCAGTATTTAATCTCCCCATTTTTGTATGTTAGTTCACCAGTTAGTATCATCGCTGTGATGAAATAGGACACCAACGTTCATTCGTGATGGAGAACGAGGATGGTGCATTGTGTGAGTGATCAGGACATCTAGCTGCGAATAATTAGATCCCGAGGTTCTGCGATGCGCAATCAGTAACCACCGCTTGTCCTTAATGAGCATTTGACGCTACTGACGCATATAGTCTCCGGTCATAAATTTTTTAAACAGTTATAAATGTATTTTTTTAATCTGTTGCTTTTTTGTCAGCCCATCTTAAACCACTGCCTAGAAATATGCCTTTCGAAGAACTAAATAAAGCTTGATGTCTTATATAAGATCAACACATACCACTATCACTTGTTCTGGCTGATTGGAATCCCAGTAGCAAAACGTTTTGCACTCACAAAAGCTTCTGGCTAGTTTTTGTATTATAATTTTCACCACTTCAATTTTTTCTTACATTTCCATTTCTACCATCAATTAACTAGAAAATGAAGATGATGTCAAGTTGTGATTACATTGATACTGTAGAAAAGATGCAAGGAATAAAAGAACGGGTTATTTTTTTCAATTGCATTTGTCACTAAAAAGCCTATTCGGTCAGTTTCCTCCATGAATACAACGATTAACTACACTGACGGCGTCCAACATGTTGAAACAATTGAAATTTACTCATTGTTATGTCACGAGAAGGATTAAACTGATTATTAAACGAAGAAGAAGTATACGGGTTTGGTCAAACTATTATTGTCAAATATTTTGGAACTCCTTGTCCCTGATCCTGATCTAAAAACTGATGAATAAAAATAGTTAAAGTTCCACAAAATTTGATTTAACTTTGTATATATATAAGTATTTTGAGAGTACTATTAGGACTTTTAACTATATTTTGACGAATGACAGGTTGGGTTGGCGGGAAGGATGCAAAGAGCAGGACTGCAAGAACATCTGGCAAACCCCACTGACCTGTCTTGGAGCTCAAACTGAAGCCTGCCACTCCCGCTAAGGGCAATCTGGAAAGGAGAAGAAACCAGCCATGAGAGCTCCGAAGAGAAGAAGGGACAAAGAGACGAAAGAAGAAGAGTGTAAAACCAGCCGGATAAATGGTGAAAGAACGGTGAGGAGCCACCACCAATGGTAACAGCGACGGTGGTCAGTCGTCTCGAACTATTGTGACCAGGCATAGCAGAAGCTGCGGGTAGATGTTTTACACAGTACGTACATATCTGTTTATAAGTATTGTTTTATTTCGCTTTTATTTTTCTGGTTTAACTTACGCACATACTACTATTACGCACATTGAAGGCTTATTACTACAGGTTGCGATCGTATGGATGATCGTATCCACAGCTCAGATTTGGTGCTAACTTTTATTGGTTGCTTTTAAGCAGCAGCTGCTTTACTGAATACCATCTAGGCGAAGGAGACAAAGCAATTGGTGGTGTCTTTTAAAATTATTTTTAAATAGTATCAGAAGTTGTACACTCAAGCACATATGTAATACTAGTTTTGGGTAAATCACAAATAATTCAGATTTCATTGAATACTTGAAGCTGCTTTTATGATGCGCTTAGTCGGTCAATACACCGAGTCGAGTCACAATCTCGAAACAAAAAACTTGATACAGACCCCATGTTCTGGAAGTGTATTATTTTTTGCACTTGGATTCTCAGATATCATGGAAAATGGCATGTCGTGTAACTTTATTATTTTCATGCTTACACACCGACTTGTTTTTTTCAGTAGATTCCAACCTTTAGATATTGGTTACAAAAGCTTTTGCTTTTATAACTACTTCATGAAAATTATGAGACACCGAATTTAAATAGTAAAGTATTAACAGTAATATGCAAACGTTGTGTAGGAAGGAATTTGCGCTGATACACTAAACAATGCACAGGTTGAACTGCATTGAATAAGTTTGTCCGTCAAATAAAAGCAATCACCGATAGATAATCAACAACAACAAGTCGCGTAACGATAATGACTTAGCACACACCCTTATACCACCGAAAAGCATATAGAAATAAATATACATAAGAATAAAATACAAAATTCCATTCCATCTAAACTACATTTGCATATGATGTCCTTGGTTCAGCGGATGTTGACCACGCAGTGATATTCTCAATATATACACAGTTGTGTTAACCTGCTTGATATGATAGCAGATGGAAGACTCTGCGTCTTCACCTACCCAAAAGGATGTAAGGCTTAGTGACAGAAACGGTGAGGTGTGGTGACGGTGTCAGAAACGCCTTTTTTATGGTTAATATGACTTTTCGGCATTTATTTCAATGCATTAAAAGAATATATATATATCGGCACATCATAATTGGTGTAAAATTGCAGATATTATCTAACACCTTTTCAAAGTTTCGTAATAACGCGAGCAGTATTTTCACTAAAAATAATAATCATTAAGATTGCCTCACGCGCTTGTACCTGATACCGGTGGGTCGGAGGTCTAGACACGGCTTTAGTCTTTAATCTACTTTCACCAGGAATCCTATTTGAACAACGTGACATGGGCGGAGGCGAGTGGTTTCGAAACTTATCGAACTACCCGATGAAATACGAGACTAACCACGCCGCGGCTATCGTTCCCAACATATTATTCACCGGCTGTGCCCCACGCAGAAATTCGTAACGATTACATTCGGGAGATCCACGCTGTCATGCCGTCTACGACTATTTTGCGCATCTCTGCAATCGGTATGAGCGAGACAGGTTTTAATTTGAAGCAACAAATGAGATTAGAATCTTTTGACAACCACAGTGACTTTGTCTAATTTAACTGAATATTGTTGTCGAGCACTTTTGGGTATTGCTGTACACACTGTTAATGCCTGTTTTAAAACAAAAATGTAATTTGGTGAGTCGACATGAGCAAGAGTAGTGTTGTTGAGCTCGGTTGAATTGTTTCTCCAGAGGACCGGGAGCCCGCCCATCCATCGCTTGTTTAATACACGTCACCAGGTTGCCTCCAGACAAAAAGCATCAAAATGATGAAATGGTTCAAACACCTCTGTGGCCAGTATCTGCAACAGACCTGTTCTGATATATTTTTGGGTCTGTTAGGGCCATGTTCATCCACACGCCCAGTTTTTTGCAACCACTGCGTGAGAGCTGATTACAGCCAGCCTTAGTAATCCCCAGAGCCGGCCATGCCTGGCCGGCCCGGCTCAGCACACAGCCAGGGTCAATAAGCCAAGACTTACCAGACAGAGGTTTAATCAGCAACAGTTTTGACACACAGAGGCAGAGAGTTTAATGCTGACAGCCTGGATGAGGTTCTGTCTATTGTCCCAGTGGCTCAATATGTCTATATTTTGCATGAGCCTTGTACTCACTTTATTGAGCTCATAATATTTCAGCGCACGGTACCACGTGAAATGAATGGTTCGATCGATGCCGCAGTTACAGGACAGAGTCAGTTTCATATGGTGACCACACCAATCAATATACGTTCAAGAGATCCGGTGCCTCATCTGTCTTCGCGAATATTCTGCTTTTTGCAAGATCTGTCGTCAACAGTATATGAAGCCGTGCCTGCATACAAACGTGAGTTTGAATGAAGTATATACCACTATTAAAATCAGTAAAAAGACGATTGATGAATTTCAGATTCGATGGTTTAGTTTGCACCGGTGAACGTCAGAGTTGTAGCGCTGAGCCGGCGTCGAAGCGCCCAATCGAACGCCAGGTTAACCGCTGGTCGCGTCGTTAGTTTCGCCGGAGAGCGCCCACCTGCCACCAGTCTTCACCAGCCAGCAATGGTACCAATGCAATGCAATACATCAATTATTCATTTTCTATATTTGACCATTATTAATTAGTGACTGCTTGGTGAGTTTTGTCCAAAATCAGCGAAGATGAACATGTTTCAAGTCTATATCAGCAGTCATGTTGTTTTATAATAGGTCTGCGTCATTATTGTATTACACATTTATTTTTGTAAGGGTGGGCCAGTGTGGATAAACTACTATGTGAAATGACAACAAATATGTATGATCTAGTAATATTTAGTTTTATTAAATTTTCAACTTCCATTTTTGACATATTTAATAAGTGATTTGTATTTAAGCGAATACTCATTTGAAAACGAAACTATTATTTATTTTGATTTCATCACGCATATTGTTTTTATATCTCTGGATGTTTCGATTGCTTTCTTTACAGAGCGTGGTCACGGCGGACTGAGGTCTTAGGGACGTCCAGATGTCATAGTAAACTGGCCACCTCAGCTTTATTTGTTAATTCTTTGTCCGATCTACTAAGAATGTGCTCACAGTATCTTTGAGTTCGTGCAGTGGTACAGTTTAGTTTGACTTAATTTCTCCTTGCTATCGTGAAACACCGACGCGCCTAGGAAGTATTTTTCACAGTTGACCTTGATCGCTCCCAACAATTAAATCAGATTTGATAGACCACAAACTATAAACGAACACAGACTCTCAAAGGATGATCTATGAGGCTATTGAAATCAACAAAGTTAAACACGAAAAATCCGTAAGGTTTAATTTCAAAATATTTAATTATGGTTAACGTCTCCAATGCTCAAGGAGATAATTGACAATTTCTAAAACTTTAGCCAGTCAAAGAACTTTTTCTGACTAACGAATATAAAGAGATGATGAAGAATTTTTAGTGTTAAAAACCAAACCCGCAACCACAATGTTTATCAACTCATTGCTATCTTTTAAATATTCCTGCTGACATTAATATTTTGGCAATCGCTAGCAGAAATTGGGGTAAACAATTCAGTTGGTACATATGACAAATCGCACACGACCGTATCGGTGGCGGCGTAATGAAATTGCGGCGGTTAGTGGAAACTTTAAAGTGACAGAATGAAGCACTAGTGTAGCCTGGAGCAGCCATGCCAGGTTTGATGGCAGAGTGGAGTGAGGTGAGCGAGTGCTGCTGAGCAGTGCCTGCAGCAGAAATTTTACCTTTATAAATAAGATTATATATTTTTTTCAAACACTATAACTAGGTAAGTTTCTTTCAAAGCAGTCATATTTTTGACTAAAAAATAATATGCCATAATTAACTATGATTTAATGATGAAAGACCTGTTGGACCGATGGCACGAAAACGAAAATAACAATTTCCGGCCTTCTTTAATTTTTGTAAATTAGTGGGTAGTAAGACAATACGCTGTCAACAATATTTATTATACATAAAACATCGATACACAGAAATAACTGAAATTTTATATATGACACACATCACTGTTCGAGTTCAATCAAAAAAATCGTTTCTGTGATGAAAAAGTATCAACCAAATAATTGATTTGCTGGTTTCGTCGCACCACAAAATTAATATTTTCATCAACATCCTCAGGTAATGATCGAATAAAATGACGCAAGAAATGTATGCGCTAGTCACAATCAGAAAACGATGTCTTAGGGATTTAAGACAACAGCAAAAGCATATTTTGTAGATGTGCATATACTGTACATGTAGAGTGCACTTTTGGCAAATCGACATAACTGTAAATGGTTTCGGTATAGCTTATGGTACCCGCTTGCAATGACATAGAAAACATTTTGAATTAATATCGAATTACACCGGATTTTTATGATTACAAATTCAAAAAATATCAAAAGGATTTCTGATATCGATGGATGATATCAGAGAAAACCAAAAACATTTTCGTAAAGTTACAGCTGATTTCCATCACTTAATATCGAATTACAAAATTCGCGGATGTTCATGGATTATAACCAGAAAATATCAGCATGATTTCTGATATCAATGTATCTAGATTTGGAGTCACCATTTCTACTATTACACCGAAAATACTGTGTTAATAATTATCACAGTATAAATTTAACTGTTTGTACCATTCTTTCGGAACTGGTACCACCTGTAACACAGTGGGAAAAGTAGATATGCCTCGTTCAGAGAAATTTAGAATGAAGCAGGCAGTGCCTTGATATTCAAATTTAGAATGAGGTGACTCCCAGTTCAAATGCACGCCATCAATACACACATTCCAATTCATAAATAGCACTATAAACAGTTAGACAGATATAAAAAAAAGTTTTAAGTTAAAAGACCTTTATGAATTCAGTGAGCTAAAGAATTGAGTTTGTATATGGACAGGTTAACACTGTTATAATGTAGCTCAATAGTATTTATAGTAAAGGACTACACGTATTATAGCCGTCGAATTTCAATACGCAGCCCAGTTGTTAGAAGGAGCTTTATAGGTCGTAATTAGAAACACGAGGAACAAAAAGACTTATAAAAGAATTATCACTTGTTGATTAGTTTAATCTAAGTAAATGGCCTGTAAACACAATATCTGCATATATGTGACAATTTTCAAAGTTGTGTGTGGTGGTGCTACTCCGTTCGTGGTCCCAGAGGAAGGGAGAGGAAAGACATGATCGCTCTGTTGCCCTTTTTTTGACTTCATTGTAACCGACACTATTATTTTATACCCGCAAAGATACAAAGTCTGATCAAAAGAAAATATATTTATATACGCAGGGAAAGCAACACCTAATTGCATACCTGTTCTCAGTGGGGCAAAGTTGAGTTATGTCGGGCCAGGCACCGGCTAAACCCATGGTGTTCACGGGAAGCCTCGTCACTATCCCAGTCGCACGCCGTCTTCGAGAAAGCTCTTTTTCTCATCCTATTTCTAAATCCAAGGCACAATGGAAATATGGTGCTATCTGTACGTGAGGTCATAGATGGAGATGGTATATTTGGATAATTTTGACCCCAATGATGGATTCGGTCCAGAGGTGCAGAAGCAAGGACGCTTAATTATACCTCACAGTCATCATGCAGCTCAATAATATATTTAAGGCTAATTCACAATTCAATAATGAAAAATTATCAAAATTATAAAGCCCTATTCTCGCGGCATGGTGCACAAAATGCAAAGCTGCATTTCCAATATAAAAATAAAATAATAAAAAATAACCAATTGTTTTGGTAAAGGCAGGTAATCAAACTAAATAAAATTGGTGTGATGATCTATCTACGCTTTTCTTCTTTTTTGAAACAAAAATGCAAAACGAGATGCAACTGATAATCCTGCAAACACACGGTAATATATATACATTGTGATAATAATTAAAAGATAGCCGTTAGTTTCTAAGGACTTCTATTTATACTTGGTAAATTTCTTGAGATGAAGAAAAATACCTCTGACTCATTAGCAACAGTACAAACACAGATGAAGAAAGTGCAACCTGTCAAAAGCTTATTCCTTTTATTATGTCCAATATTTTCGCCAGGTTTAAACATAGATCAGGAAATGTTTTTCGAATATTCGACATCTCGCAACTTCGAGTCCACAATTTGATGAAGTATTTTCAACGTTTTCTTCGTGGAACGTTTCTGGAATTGCCGAGGGTTTGCTTTGATAAATCTGTACCCTGCTTAGTAAAGATTTCTTTCTGACATTATTTTGTTTTAACCTACTATCACGGTGCTGTATTCATTTTAGTACAAAGAGATACGATATCGAAACAGAGCATTAATATAAAGTGATGATATCACCCTGGTCATACGAAAGTTCCGTACTATGACAGTTGATCATGGTGGTATCTAAGGGTTTTATCTTGATCTCAGATGATGAAAAATCGTGTCAGCTTATCATCATTTATTTTCGCCGTTGTATGTTATGTAGAATGGGCTTACTAACACTCTTAAGGCAGTTTATATAATATCTATAGAAGAAAATGGTACAAAGTTTTCCTGTTGATCTGTAGAAAACAAAGAGGTAAAGAAAGATTCCGAGTATCTCCTATAGCTATTTAGAAACTTGTATTTGAGTTTAGTATATAAGATCACTTCAAATGTGCTATTTCTGTAGGTACTAGCATTAAATTTTGTGTTCCAAAGATTGTTTTTGTCCTGATTAAAATATTGAAAATTGTTAAATACAAAATTGTTTTCTAATGCAATACAAAGAATGCAGACTAGACTAGATACTAAGAGATTAAGACTAACTCATTATAACTTTAATTAATTGACAAAACTGGTAGTACGATCTGAATTTATAAAAAACAGATATACAAATAACAGCAGTCAGTAATAGCATTATATTTCTTGATTTATTACCCTAATGTCAGCGCTGCATGAACTGGAACTGGAACGGAAGTAGTGTAATAAATATCTATTACCCAGAATCAAGACATGAAATAGCGTATCTGCCGTCTGTTCAGGCCAGACAAAACGCATTTTACAGACAAAGCGACGGTGCTTTGAAGCCAGCATCATAACAAACCGGCGACACGCTATGATTATTGCATGGATGTTTGTCCGGCTCTTAGAAGTTTTGTTAAACTTAACAAGTACGTGTTACTGGTGAAACAGGCTCAATTACACAGCCACATGACACAAACAAAACGTCATAAAGGGGAAAGAAGAAGAAGACGACTATGTTTGAAGAACGTTAGCTGCACTTTGGCTGTCGGGCTGAATATTCAATAAAAACATGGACATTACTGCCCACGAGGCATCTACTTCAATCAGCATTCAGTGTTGTTTTCTACTCACGTTATAAGTGAATTTGCTGGTTGGACTGATCGGTCTGTTGCCTTAGCCTTTAAACTCTGAAAGACAATAGGCCCATCCATCCCGGCGAGACAGGAAGCTTCCTGATAGAACTAGACTTATATGTTTGAAACTGAAATGATAGATCAAGGGCGAATTAGAGATATTGTTGTATAGACATTTCAAATCTGATAATCAAAAAGAATATATACTGTGTAATAAAGAGAATATCAATCAACAGTGCATACAGGTGTCGTTTGATTGTTCTATTATCATTTGTCAGTTCGGTCGAAGCATTTAATCGACATACGACAAGCTAGTCACCATTCTATTTTTTCCGGCAAATGTAGCCTTAGGTTCAGTAAATAGGATCGGCCGATAACCAAACCAAAGTTAAAGAACTGTCCTAAAGAAATTTTCTTTAGATTACATGAACTGTCAGTTTATTTAAGTTCACATACATTCGTAAAATGGCTGGATTGAAAACAAGCAGTACGGGCTAGGTTGACATCTGCTGTAGTCACACGTTGGTGCTATACCTAATAAAAAAATGCTACTTTGCTGGAGTGAATTTTAATAGCACCAAGACATCACTTTGCATCACATCTATGGTGTGGTTGGTATTTTGGAGAAGAAGAAGATATATTCCAGTTCCTAGTTAGTAGTTGAAAGTGATACTTTCACTACCAAGTCATGCACGTTGCGTTGCTCTAAGTTTAGAAATTATGTTTTAAAAATTAGATACCTTTTAATGAAATTCAAATAATTACTAATTTCAGGATTGTTTGCTAAAGGAGTGAAATAGTTTTCATGTCACCTAATCTATGGATGTTCTTTTAAACTCTTTAGACATTTTATATTTGTATTAAATATTCAAGATATTCTTTAAATTACTAAGAAACTGGTTTAGGTGACTTATGTTATCACAGCGTTCCTGACCCCACTAGTTTTCAAACAAAGTACCCATTATCTAGCTGACGAAGTTTAAAATTAGTTTTGTCAGTGCACTACTCCATGAGGTCTCTGTCTCGTCGCTGACACCGTACACCAGAATGAGTTAATTTTAGAAGGTCAAGAATGACTGTGTATTTCGACCTCAAAAGTAAGGCCTAGTGACTAGACCAGGTTACAGTCTTCCTAGTTCCGTGCACAGACGCAGGTTGGCTTAGATTCTTGGCATTTAAAGGATACCTTTGAGAGGGGTCTGTGATTACACCAATTTGATCCTCTTCCATCCCTTTCACAATCGCACGGACGAGTTTTCATTTATTTTTGTTGTTGATATTCATTTAATGTATTCAAAAGTATAAAGTAGGCATTTCAAAATGGACTGAATTAACCTGCTCAGTTTGTGTTGTCCTTAAGTCAACGTTCAAGAGAAAGTGAATAGGTTAGCATTATAAAAATATTAAACCAGAAAGAATAACCAAGTACAGTGCGTAATATTTCGAGCTAGGAAATTTAATTACATTTCTGATGTTCTCCCATTAATTATTCTTCTAATACATTTAGTTACCTAAGAACGAACTAATATATTACCTTTTGTACACACACAATATTATTATTAGAATAAAGTAGATTAACGGAGGCTCATGTTATGACCGGAGTTCCATGTCAGGAAATTCATGGTGTCATAACAATGGAATTTCTATTGTTGCAACACATCTAGTAGTAAAAATTTATTTTCTTTTATTATTTTTATCTGTATATTCCACGCTAACCGCACGTACTGCTTCCTTCTTATGCCGCAGTCGTCGCGAGTCTGCTTTGTTCGCAAACGGTTTTTTTTAATAATATAATACTGTACTTAATTTTATTCTCAAAGACACACACAGCACTGAGCTGTGGTAGATTATGGCTGTGGGTACTATAAAGTTTCACATAGAACGCGAGTGACCCGCTCCAGATCGATGTGCTGGCAATCAAAATTAGTAATTTTAAGTTGTATTCACCTTCCTTATGGCGAAGAAACATATCAGAGTTTAATCTGCACGACCGAGAAACACAAAAAAACATTTCTGAGGATATGTCCGCCAACTGGCACTGACCATGTGTATGTGGCTCCAGATAATTGAGACGAGTCTTGCTCAACTGTGAGTGCCCAACAGGAGTTACTTTATACAAATTTCAAAATGTTGTAAAATTTTTGTATATCTGGTTTAAGTATTTTTTGCAAAAAATATTTTTTTTTTATCTAAATATAACAGATTTTAGCATTGGGTATTTATTAATCATAAATATTTATGTTTAACCTAGTAATATCAGCTGTTAAATAATATGATATCTTTAATAGATATTCAAAGGTTTTAATCAAAGAATGCGCCAGATCAATAATTGATAGTATGTCCCTCTGTGTCGTTGTTGTAGTGCTCCCATATCTATAATTTTGATTTTGTTGAAGAAAAATAAGAAATGGATATTTTATACTAACGTAGCCAGGCATGATAATGAATTGTATCATGACATGGCATAAGTTAGGATAGAAATTGACGGGTACATGTACGATAATTATTGCACGGTTGGCAATTACCTATAATATATAATATGATTTTACCACTGACTACACAGATAATCTATGTGATATCTGTATATCTAAGACCAATGAGAATGAGAAGTTTGACACTTTGACATTGATACTAATATATCGATACTATGTGCAAACAAAAATATGTGGTAAATAAGTAAAACACTTTGATTGCTTTTAATAATTGTGACTGTCAATCAGAACGTCAAAATGGTTTAACGTTTTTTGCTTTTAAATCCTTATTATATATGTTTTTCATCTTCTGACACATTCCCTATTTACTGTAGTATTTATTGTAGATACCGTGCTACAATGTGATCCCATCCGCAGAGAGATTGTGATTCCTTTAGCGATTTTAATGCCCACCATTCCGATTATTCGGTTCTCGGGCAACGATCACGCGGGAAGATTCTGTTCACGACTTTGCATTAGCATATGGCCTGGATACAACTGGTAACTCGCCGGACGTGATCCCAGATGGAAGGCCATACATCTTCCTGTTGACCTTTGCTGACCTCAACGACAGATATTTGGTCGTCGACAGGTCTTCTGGCTCGTCGACCACCGTCTGATCCGGAGGTAGTGTTTATCGCGCGCCGATCCCGAACGCGATCATGGTTCCGCCAGTGGGCACCATAGGTCGGTGATTGGGATGAATGCGGTCTTTTCGCTTCCACCTATGGGGGCAGGTTCACGCGTCTTTTTCCGTCTCATCAGGCGTCGTCCCGAATCTTGGGGTTGATGTACAGATGCAATCTGATACCTGCAAAAGGTGACCGCTCTGATCTGTCCAATTACAGGCTTGAGCTGCCTCATTATTTGATAACAAGGAGGTCCTATATCTAAAATAATGGAGTCACGACATCATCCCAGCCTCTGAGGTACCTGAGGAACATCAACTGACTAGTGATCGATAGTATACCTGTCACGACGATCAGCTAGACTTTCATGCATTCTGACTCAACTGATAAGCAAAAGCAGTGAGTCTAAGGGGGAGGCCAAGAAATAGTCTGGACGTAGCGAAAGCGCATTTGATAGGGTTTGACATATAAGGCTCAAAGCTTTCTGCATCTTACGGGGTTCCCAGTGAGAGATTTTGCAATCGAGTCACCAGCTCTCATGGATCGGATATCAAGGTTACAGACGGTGCGTACTGGACCCCGTGAATACCAGGCTCCATACACAGTACATTCTCCTGGTTTGTTCCTTCATATAACAACGACATGCCAAATCAGGAGCATCACTGCTACAGTGCAGAGTTGGAAGACGGGTGATGCCCCCTGGTACAGGTCAGTGATATTTCGAACACACGAATATGCCGGAACAAACTTGTGTTCAAGTCGAGACCTTTAAGTAATCCAAAGTCTTGGATTGGGGTCATGTACTAGGTCCTATTCAACTCCCAAAAGACACAGGTTTGTGTGTTTACTGCAAAGAACCTTTCGCTTTCTCTCTTTGAGAACATTCTCTCTATTGCCCAACCAGTATCAGAATCTCATGCTGACATGTCGATGAGCTGGTCTCCGTGGTCACTTGTCAGGACCATGAACTTGGAGGGTGCGCCCAAATTGGCCTCCAAAGCTTTTGATGTGTTTCCAGTGAAGCAAGGGGCAGTATTTCATGCCGTGGTCCACTGCTCTGCAACCTTTATAAGGCGGCAAGTTCTGACCCCACATGGAACACTGTTCTCATCTCAAGCAAGGGCACCCCAGGCATTCAACTCCTTTCATTTGGACCGCATCCAACGTCGAGCGGCTTTTGAATTATCGGCGACCAAGCTCTTCCGATCGGCTATTTTGATCCTTGGTTCATGTGAAGAGAGGTTGCATGCTCCCTTTGCATTTTTACAAAATTTGATTGATGCGGGAATGTTCTGAGAACTGCTCCGATTGATCCCCATCTGGCTGAGTTTCACCATCGCACATCGCGACAGAATTCGAAGCGTTCCACTGGATACCACCCAGATGTTGGCATTCCAACTACAGCAAGGTTTTAATTAGTTTTCCCACGCACTTCGGCTTTGTGGAATCAGCTGTCGCCAGGCCCCCATGAAGCTGGCGACCAGGGACCTTCAAGAAAGAGCTTATCTTCCTCAGCGACTTGCAGCGACCAGGCTCCTCTGCGTTGTGGATACCGTGCAGGCCGTGATCACTTCACATCAGGCGAGCCGCACGCGCCTGTTTGTCTCTAAAAAAAAAATGGATTTTGTTGTATATTCTATACATCACCCATTTAAAGGTTTTTTTTCATAGTTAAATAAAATAGAAGTAAACTGTTAAACTAAGATCAAGTTTTTTCTTTAGTTATCTTGTAAATATATTTTACATTTTTAGTACAATTAGTTTTATATTCATAGGACTAGTGTTATTAGCGGATTTCGGTTTGCAATCAGAATAATAGACTTTTTTGTTAATTATTTTTATGACGACGTCGGCAGTAATCATTAGGTTGACATTTAAAGAAAAGAAAAGAATAATAATAAGAATTGCAATGAGGACACCAAAGTGTTATTACTATAGAAAAGTAAGTGCAATATGCTTATTTACATGGATAGCTCGTGAATAAGAAACCCAGTTTAAGTCTCTCGAAGTCTTAAGGTATCACCTTAAAGATAATAAAAGCAAAAATGAAAGTTCAGAAAATGGTAATAGATTTGTGTATAAGCAATGAAGGTTCATGCTCCAGAAACAATTTTAACAGTTCCACTCTTTCTTGTCACACTTCAAATGGAAAACCAAGTTTCTGAAACAACTGTCTGAGTACCTCTAACACCTGGAAAGAGTCCACAAACTTCTCATAAATATTAGAACTGCAGTCTCAATATCTGAAAACAAGCTTTATTCACCAACAAAGAAATGGCAGTCAATTTCCCACAGAAGACAAAGAGTAGTCTGAATAAAGTTTTTAATACAAACAGTGAGGCTATACTTGACGCGCTTGTCCTGAAGCCTTGAGAGCTATGTGATGATAAGAGTAGTTTAGCACGTAAATTTTTGTAAAGTTATATATTTATATTTAACTCCAAAATTAAATTCTCTACAGCTGCGGGTTCTTCTATGAAAATCGTTCATAAACATCTTCAAGACAACTCTCTAGACATTTGTTACTTGAAAATCAGACAACCTTTCTGCCCGAAATGTTTGGATGTGGTGAAACCAGTACAGTGTTTCATCTGCAGATTGTTTGGCGAGAAGGAGCTGGTATTGAAGGCATGATATCAAAAAAAATTGTTAGTGACAATGAAAACTCATGAAGTTGATTCACATTTAGAATTGATGACCACCTTAGTGCAAATTAAGCATTGTTGAGACATCTGCATGAAGGTAAGATTGAAAATATTGGAGGATATGCTAAAATACAAACAATTATAATTTATGAGACAAACACAGATCATTTAGTTGTTTAATAAAATCCACTAGAACTGTTCTAAATTACAATTAATTGTAAATACCAAGCTACATTAACTTGTTTAAAACATTAATATTTTAGCATGCTTATTTTCAAATACTTTTGTAGGTTTTGTATTTTCGATTCCATTATTTCTTGTGACACCTGTCATGCTTAAACTAGGTGCCACCTACCTGATGTCTACTAAACTAGAGACCTGTAAATATTACTTAAAATTGTATATGTTACTTTAAAGAATCACTATGCACACAGTTATTGCTTGTGCAAACAATGGAAGATATGCTCGTTAAATGATTCTTCTGCTTCTTGATCTCCACCTCTAAATATCGTTTTGTTATTATGCCACAGCTGGATGTAGTTTTAGTGATGGCTACTATGGATCATGTTAATTACTTTATGTAATTTTTGTTTATAGATAACCAAATGATATGTCATTTGATGATTTTATTAAAGTTTGAAAGTTGGAAGAATTAAAAGAAATATGCAAAAGAATTGAAACTTAAAAGTAAAACAAAGAACATGCATGCAATAAGATCTTTTGAAAAACTTCAGTTCCTGCACATTCAACATTAGTAGCTATTTCTAGGTCCTATGAGCATAATGCAAGTAGAGTTTTAATAATGTAAGTACTTTGTAAATAATGAAGAATTATGGAACAGCAGCTCACATATAAACTGAAAATTGTTGGCAAAATACCTTATAATAATAATATATAAATTGTAAATATGCAAGTGAAAAATAATAAACTGCACACCTTCAGCGAAGCTGTATTGAAGATAATACAATTGTTGGCACTTCTTTGAACACATGACTGTCATGCCTAGAAGGTCAGCACAGATCCACAATCCCACAGAGTTTTTGTTTATTCCCCATGTTTTATTATTTCACTTTTATATTACAACATGCTTCAACTGCTCAGGTATTATCGGTATATTTATAAAATATGTTAAAAATTAAAAATAGATACCTACATTGTTCTTTTCTCCTGTTTTCTCAAGTCAAAGGAAACTATTTGTCTCCCATTAATGTAAGTGAGTACATTTGTAAATTAATTGATTAATGATAAATTACAATTGATTAATGTAAACTTGATTCTTCTATGTCAAATAACCCATTCACATTAATTCATACTCACTAAATGGTAGATTAAAAGTAGATGTCAAGTCACCACCATGTCAGTCCGTCAAGCCACATATAATACCTCGCAAGTCTCATATGAGAGACAGAAGAATGAAATGACTATGTTATGTATTTTTTTTTTTTGTTTGTTACTAGTTATTTAAATATTTCATGTATTTGTATTTTACACCATTGGATTACAATACACTGTCTTTTTATTTAGGCTGTATCAAGATCACCCATGCTATAGATTGACTGGAAATAGCACATATACATTTCCACTAAACTGTACTATCCTCATGTATTTGGGAATGGATTATAGCCCAATAAGAGCCAGATTGGGAATTTATTGCTCATTAATGACAAAAGCTAAGAAGGAAACTTATCCACCGCTGATAGTATTGATACGCCTGGACAATGCAAGGCTGTTTTTAATACGAAAGATGAATTTGAAAGGTATGTGTAGGTATTCACAGTATATTTACCTTTGTAATAAACTTTATTGTATATTGTAACAAATGATACATCTAAATTTTGAGACAGGGCATCGAATAGATGATCACAAACAAAAGTTCACAATAATATTTCAGCTTTATATTTTAGAACAGAAGCAAACATATTTGTACTGTTATTGTTGTATTTCGATTATAGATATATTAACGCATGCTCAATATCTGAAAGTTAGAGACGCATAAAAATATTGAATGACAAACTGAAAATTACTGAAAATGTATATAAACTGTATAAAAGACATTATGAACAAGATGAAAATAGTAAGTATTTAAAGTTTGTTAGGTTAGAAGTTCCCATATTTTGTTATGCATGAAATAAATAAATAATTTTCAATCATTTTGTAGTACGTATAAATAAGGCTCACCTTATTCTTAGCTATCTGGGCGGAATTGCCACATCTTCACTTTACTAAGATGCTCATGTTCTTCAACAAATATCAAATCCAACCATTAGAAGCCTTCTGTCTGCAGCGTCCATTAACATATTATATTATGCACTGTCAATCCGCTTTTCTAAATCCACTGCAGGGCCTGCTGGGCTGCTTAGGCCTTTCCAAGATAGTGGTGTTAAGAAAGGCTGGTCGAGTTTCTTAAAAAATATATGTGCATATTTACCAAAGTAGCTTGTAGTGGTGTTAAGTTTCCATTTCATTGATTTTGGCTTATCATATTTTTACAGTTATTTTACCACTGGTCGCCAGTCTTCATCTAACGCCTCCATGGTTATCGCAACAAGGCAAGCTAACATTATCATATTCTTTTTCAATTTCATAATCTGCATATTAAATAAGGCAGCATATAAGAATGCAACCTGCCAGCCATCAATCGAGTTTCTGATGACTGAATGGAATCAATCTGAATATACCGCCCGACCGGCATGGGGAGCAGCATCACTAGCGTGAGAGTACTCACTGCGCCTGTACCGAACTGCTTGCTCAAATGTGGTGAGTATACACTAAATAGTAGCAGTGATATGAAAAAGCGATGTATAAATACCACACCGTTAGTTGCTATAACCTACCCAATCCACGTTGTTTTGGTTCATATGTCCTGAAATATTTTTATTACTCAGATATTCAAGTCGATATTTTTCTGCCTCTTTCTGGCTGTGTTAACTTAGCACTTGAAATTAGTAATTAGCCAGCAATTTAGTGATGCTGACACCAGCATTCGAACCCAGATCACTCGCCCTTCACGAAACCTGAGCAGTAGCAGGGCTTTGAACTAACACAGCTCCACGAATTAATCTCTTAATTTATTTGCAGTTACAAATCACTGCCTTTGTGGCTTCGAAAGTTTACCCCTGCTTATGAATATGTTAGAGTATTAGAAAGTAGCGTGCAGGAGCTAAAAAAACCGAAAACAGAAAAAAATTATATAAAAAAATGTAATATGCTTGCGCTGGAGATACTGACTACATTGATGTCCCAGTCCGTATTTAGGCGACACAAAATGGCCGAGTGGTACGCGGAAAAGGCTCTCATATTACACAGGCTCATGGACTGTTATGATCAGGTACGACTCTTCTCTCTCTCTGTGTTTGTTACTGTTATTGTGAAAAGCAAAGTTATTTAATTTAGTCGTTTCTTTCAAATTTAAGGCCGCGGAAGTATTACTAGAAGGACTGAAATCCGACTTGTCAGAAGAAGCGAAAGACGCTATGCGGCCTCGCGCCCTCAAAATAGCTACGCAAAAAAGTATCGCGGTCAGTCCGCACCTGAAGAAGGAACTGTCGCTCTATGCAAGCAAAGTTTCCTTAAGGGAGAATAATATTAGCGCCAAACATATTTATAAACAACCTATGGAGTAAGTATATTTAGCTAAATAATAAAATTAACAGAGCATAATTGTTTTTGTATAGTTCTTGTACATCTAACCCCCGCTTAGGTTGGTTTGTATATGTGTCCGTGCGTGCGAGACTGTGTGCGTGTATATGTGGGTGCAGATGTGTGTGCGTGCGCGTGGGCTTGCGTGCGTGGGTACATGCGGGTGGGCATGCGTGCGCGCATGCTTGAGTGCTTGGGTACGTGCGGTCAAGGTATACGCACCTACCAGCTTAAGTAAAGCCTTTCGGTTGTTATTGGAAAGTACCGCCGCGGATCTGCTCATGTTCGCTGTTTAAAATTTCAGGAATTTTTACAACAGAGGAAAAATCAAGTTCGAAACCTTCACCGCCGGTGGGGAACGTGTCGTGGAGGAAGCGGAGGAGTTCTGCATCACTCAGTACCTCAACAGCGGCCAATATACGCATGGTTATTTAATAACGTCCTTTAAAGAATTTATATGTTCATTAAATTATTATTTTTTTCGCGTGTTGTAATGTAATAAAGACTAGCGTATCTGACTGGGTTCGCTTCCATCCCATCCAAGCCGGAACCCATATCTGTGGATTTCAGGTCTGGTTACGCTGTGCTGTGTACCGTGTCACGTGCCTCTGAATCTTATTACAAAGCGTTACTTTGGATAGGGGAAGGAGACGTGTGACTCTACACTTCACTGTGCTTGTGCGTAAACTTGCGGCATTATAACATAGGATAGAATGATCTCGTTGGTGTTGTTACACCGGCTTCGGGAAGGAGAAGAGGTGGAAGTGTCTCTGTTTGTTCTGATGCTTAGGGCCCTTAATGTCATTCGCAGGTAAAACTCATCTAGGGTTGCCGAAATTTTGAAATCGGCCAAGACACAGATACATCCTATATTAACAGTATAAATATTCAATTTCAGGTGGACATTGGGAAGGCCGGATTGTAACGACCCTTTTCTTCGTACTTTTCTGGGATATCATTTATATGAGACTGCCGGGTATTCGGGGCTTATTTCTCACCTACTACCAGACTTTTCCACAGGATTTATTTTCCGAAAGTTTTTATTTGAATAGGCAGACATTAATAGATGAGAGACTGAAGACCATAGAGAATTCAGGTGAAGATGTTCTTTTGAAAACTATGCAAGAGATCTGGGAAAGTCGGCCGGAGTGTAAGTAGAGCTTTATTTCATGGTTTAGAATAGTGTGTGTATGCAAGGGAGTATTATTATTATCTTTTCTCCAAATGAACCGAACCACAGGTGAGGTTCGATGTGAGTGAGACTGAGTCGATTTGATTGAAGATTGATTTGTACACTAAAGATAGATAAACTTATGTTTAATTTGTTCTCAGCTGAGCTCTCAGGGATAAGTCGCAACATCGGTTGGGACAACATCCGAGCGGTTTGCTCGTGTCTAGGTACGACCGCAACGGCTGCCATCTGTCGGCGGCTGGCTCGCGACTATCGCTATGCACACAGTGGCTTTCCTGATCTAACGCTTTGGAACGTAAATACTAAACAGGTGAGCCACTGCTTCGTTCTCCTGATTGAGACATTTTTTTTTATGGAAAAGACGGCAAACGAGCAAGCGGTTCACCTAATGGTAAGTGATTACCGTCGCCCACATACATCTGCAACAGCATAGATGCTGCAGGTGCGTTGCCGGTCGTTAAGGATATTTGGGAGATGGGAGGGAAGAGGAGGGGAATAGGAAGGGGGTGTGGGCCTCCGGTTACCTCACTCACCGAACGAAACGCAGAAGCACACGATGCCTCTACTTCACGCCGGTATTCTGAGAGGCCGTGGTACCAATCCCGTCGAGCCGGCCCATCCGGATTTAGATCGCGGCCTGTGGTAAGTAAGAACCGCTGCCTTGAATTCAACATCTTGGTTGTCTCCTCACTTAGCGACATTATTATTAATAAAAATGTCGCTGTGGTCGAAATCCAAACCAAAAGGACATTATCATCATCAATATATACAAATAATTGCCAATGACTGGTTGTTAACTAGAACATATTCTCCCGATGTGCATAGTAGGTTACAAAATACAAAAAAGGTTTTTGTGGCACGTGACCGTATATTCATGTCACCGAGGAAAGTTATCACTCCATACAATGAGAGACTTCAATATTTTAGAATGATTTCTTTGTGTGATCGAAGACAAATGGTCGAAATTTTATTCTTGTATAAGCTCGCTAATTGCAATCACGATGCTCCTGACTTGTTATCCCTTCTTTACTTTCCGTTCCCTCGAGGTTGCCAAGACCCACGAGATTTAACACTTTCATTATGTTGGGGTTCATAAATTAAAATAAAATTTATATAAAATAAAAATAAAGTGCCCACTAGGTTCAATTACGGACCGTCAAATATTGATTGATATTTGCAGATTAAATTCGTGGAGGTGAAGACAGATTCGGACAAGCCGTCCATAAAACAGATACAGTGGCTGCATTACTTGCGAGAGTGCGGAGTAGACGCGGAGTTCTGCTACGTCGGTGTCAACACGACCCGCAGTAAAGCGAGGGCCGGCCGGACCGACAGTTGAAAACGACGAAT